>CM069919.1:32978168-34178168 GCA_036172225.1 Cryptocoryne crispatula var. balansae | reverse complement strand
CTTGGAGGTCTTCCTACACTCCGGGGTGACACCGCGAAGAAGGGAAGAAAATCTACTGAAACCAATCCCTGAGCCATCATGTGCAAGTGATGTTCCAACAGTCAAACATTTCTAGCACATGGTTCAGGGTCTAAAAGATAGTTTCATATTTGACGTTGTAGAGATAACTAAATATTTATGAGGTGTTTGGCTCCCGTATAATATTTTATATAAAATACAATATCATAATAAAAGTTAGATGGCTATAAATTTGAGTTAATCATTATTTTAAATAAATAATATCTTAGGTATAGTTTAATTTGAAACCTTGCTTTCATAAATAAATAAATAATATATGTAATAAAAATATATGTTTATTTATTTTGGGCGTGTACATTTTTGACAAGGATGATAGTTGTATCTCTAACATAACTTTTGATATTAATTAAAATGATGTTGCAAGATTATAGTGTGTGTTCTCCAAATTTAGTCGGATCTCTCTATTGATCCACAAATAGATGCAATATTAATTACATTGAGTGGCAGTTTAGTAAGGTATAAGTCATGCCCCCATGATCTATTATCATGTAAGAACAATTAAAAGAACAATTTTTCAAACATTAAATCTCTTATCAAATGAAATAATTGTCCTTCCAATCGTGTAAGGTACAAGTCATGCCCCATGATCGCAAATAACTATAGCGATGATCTTATCTTTATTGAGCATTTCCATCTCAATTATTGCACAAATATAAACTCATTCATCCAATGCCCTCGTCATACATGGGTACAACATAGATTGTCAAACCCCTCAGTATGTCGACACTTTGGGATCATGCACTTAGAAAACACTTTTTTCAAATATCCACTCTACTAAGTTCATAACTTTAGAGTATTATCCTATAAAACATTCTCTCTCACTTACCAAGAGTGAACAATCCCCTATTATCCAATCAATTGTCTTCACCCGAGTTTCTCATGTGCCTGATCCATTGATTGTACTAGGCCATTGTATCAATGATTTATATGTCAATAGTCAAAGCACAAGATACATATAATAAGATATCTTTGTTGACTCGAGTCAAAAGTCTAACCATACAACTATGATAACAAAACATTCTAAGTGACAATTAAATAAAGTACCATTTAGGGTTTTTAAGTTGAATTAGTTTAGTAAATTCATTCACTAATAAGCACATATATGTATATCTCAGTGTATGCACATTATGACAAGTTCAGTGTGTTAGGTGTTTGAGAGGGTAATTGTCCAAACTCCTTGATGGAGTGAAGTTAAGTTTCTACAAATTTCTCATCTATTGTGTATTCATCTAACTATTACACATCATTATCCATCCACTTGTGCAATAATATAATATCTTTAAAATTCTTGAAGTAATATTCAATTCAACATATTTAAAATATTTTAAATTAAACTAAATCAAAATAAATTAATAAATTTAAATTAATTAAAATATTATTATAATGTTAATATCATTTATAAAAATAATATTTAAATAATTTTTATAATGGACAATTATTTGTTTAAAATATTATAACTAAAAATGTATATATAATTAATTAATTATTTTATAATAGCTAAGTTCACAGTCCAATTCTGATTCTGAATCTATTGGTGTTAAATTCTCAATTGTTTGTGATTTACTTTTTTTCTATGGATATTGATTGGCATAATGTCATGGTTTTTGGCATATAAAATACTTAAAGTCTTTTGTCATTTTATATGACTTCTTTTAAATAGTTTCTTATATTTTGGCTTTTCTTATTTTTTAAGTTATTTAATTTTATGTCCTTTTCTATATTTTTGAAATTTACTTTTCCTCCTAGGATATTCGCATCCAATGTCTATTGGATAAGGTATATTTTGACAACAAAGTTTTTGTTATTTTTTAAAATATTTTAGTCTTTTAGATTGTTTCATTAGTCTTACTTCATAACAATAATCAAAAATCTTTTTTCTTGTAAATGCTATTCTAGCACCTAATGTATTCATTATTTTTCTTACATCTTCTACTAGTTTTTTACTTATTGATAGTTGCATATTAATCCACATATTTAAGTTTTGTTGATAATTTTTTCATAATTTTGAACCCCATGGTTCTAGTATCTTTGAAAAATATAATCCAACATATGGGTTTGGTTGATTTTATTAAATGATTTGTAATAATATTTTTGAATATAAAATTATATTGTTCTAATCGACATATATCACATAATCTAAGATTTAATATTAAAGTGTGATATTTATCTTTTTTTCTATTGTTTTTTGAACATCTTTTTGTAGTTGCCAATTTTCTTCTAAAAAATTTTTTAATAGCATTTTTGCATTTATTTATTACTCCTAAAATTGTTGTATTATCTCTTGTTAACAAAGTTATGTCTTCTTGTGATACTCCTTGCCACCAATATTCGACTATTCTTTTAAATAATGTTATAGGAATGAATTTTATTGTAGTTGTTACATCATATCTTTTATCTTGAGCAGCTGCATATGTTGCTTTAGACTATGTGTTAATTGCTTCTTCAACATCTATTACATTATCAATATCTAAAAATATTCCATTTCTTGAATTTGATTCCATTCTTATAGTTTTTGTTGGAGTTTCAATTTATTGCATCTGCCTTGTTTTAAATTTAAATGTCTTGAGGTTTTCTTCTTAATTCGTATTCAGTTTGGTATTTGTTTCTATGTCTTTGATTATCTTGTGTTTCATAAGTTTCTTCTACTGTTTTAGGTTTAGGTTCTCCTAATCCTAATACTTTGTTACATCTATTTTTAAGTTTTCTTCTTCATCTTCTAACTGTAATTAAGTTAACCTTCTTTCTATTTTATCTAAATCACTAGAAGAAGCTTCTAAGAATTTGTTTTCTAATTGTTCTATTTCTTACTATTTATACATAGTTAGGTTAATTATATTAGATTTTTCTAATTGTTTTAATTAGAGATCTGGCCAAGTTCTAAATTATATTCTATTTTTTTTTGTATTTCTACTAGCATCTCTTGTATTCTTTTGAAGTTCTTATCTATAGTTAGTTTGAAGTTCTTCACGGAGGTCCCAATGTCTAGTAGAAATACTAAAATGAATTATTTGTTTCTCTTGATTAATTATTTTTAATTTGTTTTACTACTTGTTCTACTGGCTCTGATACCAAAATCTCTCGAGATTACTTGGAGAATAGTAGAAGAAATTGTGATAAGAACTACCATAATAAGTGAGTGAATAGAAAATAATCAACAATATATAAAAATCAGAACGACTAACTACTTAGCATCTACTTTGTAAAGACATAAAGCATAATGATATCAAGTATCTATCTGAGTCTTCATCCTTGCTTAATAACATGCTATTAAGGGTCCACATCTTCTGCTCTCACTTATCATCTCAACCAAATCACATGTTTGGTATGTCAAGCAGCATTACCCTTGGCTTTCTAGGTAAGCCCTTTCACTCTGCAAATCTTAAGATACCAAAAGAGATCTTGACAGACAAAATTGTCATGACCCATAGAGTATCCCTTCTCCATCTTTGGGTTTTCAGTACTAGATGATTAACAAAGAGCATTATGACAGAGATAGAGTTTCAAAATAGCATATTATATCACCAAGAATTGAATAGTACAATAGATACTTGAACATAAAAACTTGCGTTATGTTTTTACATAAGAAGATACATTGCAGTAGTAGTCTCTCTGAAGAGACTTCTCACTTCATTCTTACAAAATGCTCACCTCTCTCGGGTAGATACTCTTAATCTCTCGTAAAGAAAAACTCTAGAAAACACTTGGTTGCTGAAGCTTGAATGTTGTCGGATGCTTTCACTTCTCAACTTCCGATGTCCTTGAGATTTGGATTGCCCCTTCTTTTATAGGCCTTGAGACCTGTCTACAGAATCTTCTTGTGATAATATTTTCCTCTTGTTCAAATTCCTTGTGATAAGTTTCTTGATAAGATCAAGTCTTCTTGTGCCATCTGTCACCTTCGAGATTGTTTTTGTATAGATGTCCATCTATTATTTTCTCTATGAAGTCATGGCTAACCTCACTATTCTTCTAGATAAATAGCTAACATAAATAATTACTACATCTTTGTTCTAGAGAATTATCATGCTTTCATCTTCTTCAAAATATGCTAGACAGATATTTTTGTCATGTTTTAAGAATTTGCTTAACTCTTTTTCGCATTCTGAAGTACTCTAGATCCTTCCTAAAGATATATTTTCCATGAACTTTTCTAGTGCTTTGACTGTTTGCTCATTGGATTTCTTTCCCATGGAGACAATAAGACATTTTTTGCTTTGATAATGTAGCCATGTTCATCCATATGAACAATATGAGGTTTCTACCTCAAAAGTTAATGAGGATCAACCCTAAAACGTATAGTTAGATTCATCTAACAAAAATTAATCAGCTACTCCACTGCTCTCTCCACCATGAACTTCCTTTCAAATTATCCAGAGATTTCAACCCCGGACCATGGAAACAAAGAAACTCTTCTAATACCAAATCTAAATCACCCAGAACCCATTGATGAAAGTTATGTTCTATATGAACAATATGTTTTATCTTTCAAAACTTTATATACTCTTGAACCTTGTACCACCATACCCTGATCATCTGAGAATATATCCTAGATTACATTTACTTCAGGGAATATCCCCAATGTTTGTTTGAGATATGTTCTAACATAGAGCAATAGCAACTATCTACTTAAGCTCGAGAATACAAAAAATCATTCTTCTTCCTAAGCATTTATAGAATTCTACAAGAGAGTACTTCAAGTATAATCATTTAGACCAGAAGGATTCAATAATTTATGAAATTTTTTAGTGCAAGTCTAGATTTTGAAGAGAAAAAAATACAATGAAACAGTTCATATCATACAATTTGGCATTATTACAGATAGTTATAACAAGGTTGTAGACCTTGCCGAGAGAAAAGAATATCTAGGAATAACACCTAAAACAATTAATTACAGAAGAGCACTTGGACTAAAAGTTTTAGTCCAGCAGATTGAAAAAATGCTGAAGTATGAATAAACGTGATTACATTATCAAAGCAAAAATTATCTTATTGTCTCCACTAGAAATAAATTCAATGAGCAAACATGAAAAATATATCTTCGAGAAGAATTTGGAGTAGTTCAGAATGTCGAAAAGAGTTATGTAAATACTTAAAATATGTCAAAAAATACCTATCCGAAGACGGAGATATGATAATTCTCTATTTTTTAAATCAAACTAAATTATAAAAAAATATTAAATTAAAATTAATTAAAATATTATTACAATGTTATGATAATATTTATAAAATTAATATTTAAATAATTTTTATAATGGAAAAATATTTGTTTAAAATATTTATGATTAAAAATGTATAAATAATTAATTATTTTATTTATCTTTGATTTATAATCAGACTAAATTAAACCTATTCGATTTCAGAACTAATTGAGTTCAATCCGATTTAAAAGGAAAACCTCAAGTCGTACGTAATTGAACCGTGTCACATACCTTCCAAGCTAAGCATGCCCAACGAGGAGGGCATTCGGTACGATTCGAGATCGACGCCACTACAACATACGTACACGTTAGGATGTTCTTATCCCTCCACCTTTTTCTGGAACAGACGCCAACGGGTCGAGGTCGTGAGAGAACAAATCACTTTTGTTAGAGTCTCTCATTTAATAAGTTGGTTACTGCACTTACTTACCACTACAATATATTATTAAATGATTGAATATATATATATATATCTATTTGATCACGATAGTTCAGTGGCCGACCGCGTAACTGTAACGTCCGGTAAAAAAAAATAAAATTGAAATTTTCTTTTTTTTTTCCGCCACGTACCCCACCTAGGGGTGCAAACGAACCAATACACTCGACAAGTAACTCGAAGCTCGACTCGATAAAAACTCGACTCGGCTCGTTTATTATGTTAAATGAACAAGTTTGAACATAAAATAAAGCTTGACTCATTAAACGAGCCGAGCTTGAACAGACTCCTGCTCGGCTCGATAAGCTCGCGAGTAACTCGATTAAATATTATATTATATATTTATTTTTAAAACTTAAATTATAAGTATTAATAATTATATATTATCACTTAAATATATTAAATAATTTAAAATTTGAGTTTAAACTTAGATTGAGTTTCATAAATGAGTTAAATATAGAATTTCACAGATGACTTTTCATTAATTTTGAGTTTTATAAATGAGTTTGTATATAGTTTAAGCTTGAATGTGAATTGAATTTTAGTCTAACTACTACTCGAGTTCGAGCTCGACTCGGCTCGATTAATAAACGAACCAAACTTGAACAAGGATTCCAAATACTCGCTAAAACTCGAGCTCGAATTCGAACTCATGTAAAATAAACGAGCCGAGCTTGAACACCATACTACTCGGCTCGACTCGACTCGTTTGCACTCCTACCCACCACCGCCTCTCTCCCTCTCACCTCACCACCGTCTCTCGCCACCGCCTCCTCCGTCTCTGATTCTTCTCCCCCCCCCCCTCCCCTCCACCGCCTCCCCGCACCGCCTCCGTCGCCCGATTTTCTTCTTCCCCCCCCTCGCACAGACGCCATGCGCTCATCGCCTCCCTCCGCCGCATAAGACGCCGTCGCGGCCGCCTTCCTCTCTCCTTCCCGCGGTCGCCGCGGTTACCGTTGCCGTGGGCCGACATCCCCGTCCCCCCTGTTTCGCGCCGCGCGAGCCCGCGCATGCGGGCGTCGCCTCCACGCCGACGCCTCCCTCTTCTTCTTCTTCTCCTTCTTTCCTCCCCTCCCGCCGCTCTCCCGCGGGTTCTCTCTTTTCCTCCCCCCCCCTGTTTCTTCCACGCCGCGCAAGCCCATGTGTGTGCGCGGCTTTGCCGCCGCGCGGTGGTGCGCCAGTGGCGCACTTGTTGTGCGCTGGCGGCACAGCGCCGCCGCACACCGCCCCCTCCTCCCCTGGCCCTGGCCCCGCTCTCCCTCCTGCGCTCTCTCTCTTCCCTGCCTCTCTCTCCTCTCCCCCCCCACGTGCTCTCTCTCCCTGTGCGCTCTCTCCCACACCATTCTCTCTCTCTCTTCTCTCTCTCTCTTCCTTCTGTCCTGTGCGCCTAAGTGAACGCGGCACTGCCGCGATGCCACTCGTTGTTGCCGTGCGCCCTCGGCCATGACAGCCGTAGTCATAGTCGGCGTCACTTTTCGGTTGATCTGCTAAGGTGAGCCTTCCATTTCTGTTTTTTATTTTATTTTGGGATTTTTATATACATTTGTAATTTATTAAAAAGATTGTTATTCTCCCAGTTAGTCATCGATGTCTGCCGTTGACCGTTGTCAGTCCATGCTCGTCGTCCAGTCAGCTCCCCTTGGACTTGGGTTAATGGTTATCTGACATTGAGGTAGGCATCCCAACTTATCCTTAGCATACCGATATGTTAATTAACATGTTAAAATGTGTTTAATAGATAAATAGTTAGAAATTAGTGATAAATGGTAGTTTAATTATTTAATTATCTGCGTGTGATTATTTAAATGCCAACCATGTCATTCATGTGTAGATGCATTCATTTTCATGAATTGGATTAGTTAGTCATAAATATGATTAATTATGATTTAGAGATCATATAAATTAGTTAAATATTGTGTTAGTTAATTACACTGTTTGTATTAAATTACAAAAATTAAAATTATGACCTCTTATAATCATATTCACATCCGATTTATGATCGATGTTGTTATATTAAAAGTTAATTAAAATGATTTTGCAATTATTTGATAGTTATGGAATATGATTAATTAATGTTAATAGCTTAATAAATATGCCATGTGGATCATTTTGTGGATTATTATAAAATCATGATCAATTCAAGTTTAGCATATCTGTCCATGTTGCATATTTTTGATTGGGTCAATTGCATGAATTGCAATATAATTGAATTATGTGCATGGTTGCATATTGTTATGAATTGGGTTTGTTACATTGGAAATGTGAATTGAGGAACTGTTCTGCATGACTTGATATTATGTATATTTGGTTCAGTGAAATGGCAAATGTGATTCAGTAATTTTGGTTATTTGTTCTGTTGAATTTATAATGTCTGAGTAATTATATGGCTTTTACTTGTGAAATATTATTGATGCTATGATGCACGTGATATAATATTTACTCCTCTGGCCTATTTTAGTGGTCCTGGGGCAGTAGATGAATTAGATTGATCCGGTGCATCCTTCGATCCCGGATACCGCGGTTTATCCTAAGTACACCCTGCCTAGGTGTACTATGGGATTTAACATTACTATATGGTACTTCTATATATATTTAGAGCTGGAGTGGAGTTCTGCCAAGTGGAGCATATGATCTACTCAGACAGATGGAAAGAAATAAATACATGTAGGTCTAGGTTGCATGGACATGTAGAGTAGATCAGTTGGTTTAGTATAGTTAGTTTGGTTCATGTAGAGTTTGGTTAAATCGGTTAATCAATTTTTGGAAAGAACCCAATTAAGTAATAGAATTGTGCTAATTAGTTTAGCAATTATGTTATAATGTGATTTTTGAGTTTTAATGTATATTAATATCATTTAGGTTGATTAGTATAATAGGAAAGTTGGGTATAAGTCCTACTGAGTCCGTGTAACTCATTCCAAATCTTTTAACATTTTTTCAGGAAAACAGGTAGCGCAGCAGAAGCGTAGTGGATCAGGATTAGTGCAGAAGAGGTTCAGAGAATTTGGTTTATGAATTGTTTATATTGAAATCAAGGTATGGTATATATATTTGGATCGAATCATTTGTTTTATTAACTGGGACTTGTTATTCTTTATTTTTCCCAAACCGACGTAGTTTAGGGGTTAATTCCCTGGTCTCATACCCGGATTCGCCGGTTAGGAAATCCGGGGCGTGACAGTAACACTTAACGAGACGAGAGATCAAGTGTCGCTCGATCCTCACAAAAAACCACCCCTCCGAGAAGATGGCCGAGCTCTCGGCCTTTTCGAATCCATGCCCCTACTCCATATAAGCAGAGGTCTCGTTAATCGACTCATGGTCGATCGACTAAAATGATCGAATGTTCTAAATGGTAACTAAATATTTTCTTTCCTTTACCAAGAGGTTGAGAAACAACGTCGTTACTAAATTAGAAAGTAGAGAGATCGTCACTTGTTCGGACAACTGCGATTATTGTTCACCCATTTAACTCCGGACCGGCGGCGAGGATTTATTTTTCTCTCTGCTACCCAGCTAAGCGCTGTTCAGACATTCCCCCCTGTTAAATCCTCTCGCTGGAGTGCAAAGAAACGTGGAGATGACTCATGTCACGACCCGGAATTTAAATAACATTACCTCAAAATATGCAGCGGAAATACATAACGTCATGACAATGGGATGCAACCCAACACTTAGATTCCATAACCCAAACTTAAATATTTTCATAAGATCAATCAAAACAAGATAATAGAACCATACTACTAAGTCTCACAACACTCTTGCTCAAAAACAATCAAGATCATCCACCTAAGTAGAGAGTACCAAGAATCTCCAAGTGCAAATGACTCTGACTCCTCTGGTTCCACCTGAACTTCATCTTCAAGCTCCTAAATCTTCAAAGAAACCTGCTGAAAAATTTATCCCACAACGGGGTGAGTCCGGGGACTCCGTAGGATTTACACCCATTTCTCGCCAATCGGATACTAACATATAAACATACAATGATAGATAACATATCTAAATTGAGATATAATACAAATGATAATAACATGTCTTCTATATTTATCCATAACCCACAACCAAACCATGATTATCTTTAAGGGAAAAGATTATGCCAATGCTACTCAATTCTAGACCAATGCACTCAAGACCATACAAGTTAGACAAATATCATCTAAATGACCTCAAGACTTAACTTAACATGACCAATTTAAAACAAGACAAATCTGATTTTTCTAACATGACATGGTTTAACCTCCATACATGACATACAAGTAACATATTTCATATCTTTTCCAAAACACAAAGCCAAAGAGCAAGGAATTGGTTGTCTTGCTTCACATGTACAAATACTTTCACCAGCTCTAATATATATAGCAGTAACATATAATAAGCTAGCCCAAAGTGCACCTAGGCAGTGGTGACACTAAGGGAAAATCGCGGTAATCCGGGATCTGTGGGAGGGCCGGATTCATCTAAGTTACCCGCTGCCCACGGGGCAATTTACTAACATAGGCTGGTGAAGCCTTCATAGCACGTCATATCAAGAGTTCATAACATAATTTCAAATCATGACATACTTGATCATACCATGCATACATGACATAACCATCCAATTTCATAGCCCTTCATGCAAGACATAACATCCATAACGAACTTGACAAGACATATGATAACCCGACATAATTGAACTTGTTCTCAATGACAACTCTTACTAATCATGACCAAATTTACATGACTAACTATGCATAGCATAGCCCATGATCTGAAACCAAATTAAACATATTTTACCATAACTAGACAAGACTTGTACTAACCAACTTGGTTGACATATTCTAAATCAAACATACACCAAACTTGACCATATGAACATAATCATATCATGCATGACATAATACATAATTTGAAACCAGACTAATCAAAATTTACATGATCCTCACACATGCAATGACAAACCGAACTAGACATACTTAATTACATATACAAGACAGTTAACTTAAATCAAGCTTGGCATAACTAAACAAATTAAATTTTGATGTACTCAGCCATAATCTGACCTAAACAGGTCCTAAAAGGTATAATTTGATGACTTTTGATTTTTCCAAAACTCCACATAATTATATTTCAATTCTAGTTCCATTCTAGCACATAAACATATACATAAATAACAAATGGTCAAATCTCATGAAAAATAGTTCTACCCATCCAGAATCATGCCAAACATGTTCCATAATATTCAAAATATCATTTTCAAAGTTCTGGATTCAAGGATTTTTGAGAAAATTCACTAATCATGAGTCAAAGTCTAAACTAGTCAAATCAAGGTCCGTAAGTTAAATCATGCATATTTTCTAATCAAAACTGGATCAAATACATAGACAAGCTTGAGAAATCTACCTGGAAGCTCCTGTGAATTTTTCGGATTTTTCTGGATTCTTTGTTGATTTCTATGGCCTTAACTCTAATTTTCGGATTTAATAATTTCGAAAATCAGAAAATGTTGAACCGGCGCCGAACTGGGCAGTTCGACCGGCTAGACCGGGCGGCTCGAAGACGCTGGACCGGCGGCTGGACCAGGGTGCTGGGCCGGCTCGACCGGCGGCTCGCGACGTTCGCGGCAGCGGCAACGGCACTCGCCGGCGATGGCGATCGGAGCTGCAGAGGCACGGCGGCGGCGGCGACTGGACAGCGGCCGAACGGCGAAGGCGAGGGTGAAGAGGAAGGAGGGGGGATACCGATGGGGAGGCACAGCGGTGGTTGGTCGCGCGGACGCACGGGAAGACAGGGCACGATGCTGGCGCACAAGACCGGCTGACCGGCGGTGGGTCGTGCGAACAAGGCGGCAGCAGCGAGGCGGCTGGGTGGGGGCGGTCGAGCGAGCTGGGAGAGGGGGGGTAGCCGGACGGCCGCGGGGCGGCTAAGCGCGCCCAAGGGGGTAGGGGGAGGAGACGGCTGCGGGGCTGAGGGGAGGCGCCACGGTTCGCGCGCAGGGGGGAGGCAGCTCGATCGACGGCACGCTGGGTAGCAGGGGGCTGGGCGCTACGCGGCAGGAGGGGGCTGGGGGGCCAAGGGGGCTGGGTATTGCGCGGCTGGGAGCAGAACGGGGGGGGACGTCGAGGGCGGAGGGGCAGCTGACCATTGGCCGCTGCACGCAAAGGGGAAGGCTCCGCGGAGGCGCCACGGCTCGGTCGGCGCAAGGGGCGCCGCGGTTGCGCGCGCAGGGGGAAGGGGGGTTGCGTAACCGCGCGCGAGAGAGAGGGAGAGAGCAAGGCGGGGCGGGCGTAACCGACGGGAGAGAGAGAGAGAGGGGGCGGGGCGGGGCTGGCGAGAGAAGGGGGGGCGCATGTGTAACTAGGGGTGCAAACGAACCAATACACTCGACAAGTAACTCGAAACTCGACTCGATAAAAACTTGACCCGACTCGTTTATTTTATTAAATGAACAAGCTTGAACAAAAAATAAAGCTCGACTCATTAAACGAGCCGAGCTTGAACAGACTCCTGCTCGGCTCGATAAGCTCGCGAGCAACTCGATTAAATATTATATTATATATTTATTTTTAAAAATTAAATTTTAAGTATTAATATTTATATATTGTCACTTAAATATATTAAATAATTCAAAAATTAAGTTTAAATTTAGATTGAGTTTCATGAATGAGCTAAATCTAAAGTTTCACAAATGATTTTTCATTGATTTTGAGTTTATAAACAAGTTTGTATATAGCTTAAGTTTGAATATGAATTGAATTTTAGTTTAACTACTACTCGAGTTCGAGCTCGACTTGACTCGATTAATAAACGAACCAAGCTTGAACAAGGGTTCCACATACTTGCTAAAACTCGAGCTCGAACTCGAACTCGTGTAAAATAAATGAACCGAGCTTGAACACTATACTAGTCGGCTTGACTCGGCTCCCTACGTGTAACGGCAGCAGAGGGGGGGGGGGAGGAGACGTTACAGAAAATTTTTTTTTTTTTCGTAACGTTACAACTCAGATCAGCAGCCAGCCGGCGGCTTGATCAATCTCAAGCGCGGAGGTAGGCAAAGATGTTAGATGAAGGACGCCCGAACTCGCTGCAACAATCAAGAGGGTTAGTCGAGAACCAGCGCTGTTCTAGTCCACGCCATTACCGCCACCAGTTTGGGAGGAGAAGGAGACGGCCGAACCCTGGAGCTGAAGCGGCGGTGGACTTCGTAGGCGGGCCGGGAGGTCCGGCGCCGGTTTCTGTCTCCTCCAGGGAACCCAGGTGCTCCTCGAGCATCTCCGCCGCCGCCCTCGGCGACAGGGGGCGATATCTCGTGCTCCACTCCTCCTGTAAGAAATCCCGCACCAATCGCAGCTTCTGATCCTCCGCGCCACCGCCGGCAATGCGATCAGACCCGTGCTTTCCTTCGCCACCGCATCCACACCATATCGCCCTGACCTCCCGCGGCGTCACGGCGCCGAGATGGATACAGAACAGCTGGAACAGCATTTCCCTGCCCTTCCTCACGGCTTCCTCGTCCAGCCCCCTTCTCGACTCCTGGAGGGGCTGCACGTTGACTACGAGCTTCTCCTGCAGTCGGGCCAACAGCTCGTCGATGTCGGCATCCTCATCCTCCACGTCCCTCTCATCACTCCACCCGCCGCTGCCGAAGCATCGGACGGTCAACGGAACTGTGCGTCTCCCCGTGGCCACAAGGTTGCCAATGCCGGTCGGGGTGATCGTCGGCAAGCGTAGTGCCGTCAGAACCGGGATTAATCGCCACGACGAAGAACTGCGCTTCTGGGACGGCGGGGGAACCAGGGCGCCGCCAACCGAAGCGACGCCACTCCCAGACCGAAGGGGACCGAGAACAGGAGAGCGCGGCAACGCCATGCCGATGCACAGCCTGGATTTCAACCAGCGAATCCACGGTGGAGAGGAGGGACGTGAATGGGCGGCGCCGGCCGACGGCGGAGGTTGAACAGCCGCTTCCTGTAGCGTTCGTGATAAGAGAGCGAGAGGATAAGCACGGCAGGCGCACCGCCCACAGCATTATCTCTCCATCCGATGTGCGGCGCTGGGCCAGCTGACTTCGGTGCTGTTTGTTTAGACAACTTGGGATGTTGGACAGAATAGTAGTAGGTTCGAAAGAAACGCCCGGAAAACCACTTAATTTTTTCAGCAGATATCAATTACTTCTAACCAGGCATGAACATTGCCCGTGAAAAACACAAACCCATGTAGTAGGACTATGCACAAAGATTGACACTTGATCTTGGTGCGGATCATCCTTTTACATTTTCAAAAAAGGGAATTATTTTTAATTTTATTTTTATTAGAAAAATAAATATTTTTCATTAAAAATATTATATTAAAATACTAGTTATTAAATCTATGTGTGTAACTGTTGACATTTTTTTAGTAATTTGCTATGGTTATCCTTAAAAGTGCTGATTATATTTTAATCAAGATCACCATTTTGAATTAGGAAAATTTTTAAAATAAGCGTAAATTTAGATAATAACTAATAGATTCATATTTTTAGTGTCTTATAAAATATTAAAATCTAAAAATTATAGTTTGATAACTTATGAGAATTTGAATAGGAAAAAATTGATTCCAAATCTTTTTTTAGATTTAAAAAATAAATAAAATATATTTTAAAAATTAACATGATAATATATAAATAATTAAATTAATATATTTGAATATTAATAGTGAAAGATCAAATTTTAGTAGTGGTATGATATTTATGACCATACTTATTAATAAAACTAATATAAATAAAATTTTAAAAATTATCAAATTATTTTTATTCTTTAATTATGTTATTCCAAAATTGGAAAGAGAACAAAGGGGAATGTCATCCTTTTGCTTTAATCGAAATCGAATTTAGAGACTTAATCTTTAATGAAATCGAAATCGACAGACAAATTTGCTAGTGAATTCAACCGATTTTCAATGATAAACAATAGTTTTGGTTGAAAAAATTTAATTTTTAGAAAAAATAACATTTGAAATGTCAACTTTGTTAGTTTGACTCACCTTCACATTTTATATTTTTGTTGTGTTTTTGTATTTGACTATTACTTAAAAATTATATCCTTACTTAAAAAAGTTTGAAAAAACTTATTTTATATACACTTAAATTTATTTATCATATTTTTTATATAAATATTATGAATATCAAATTTTTATACATCTAGCTCTAGCTCTTGGTCAACGGTTATACTCATATCTCAAAAATGTTATTATAAGCACAAGGGATCTTACAAGACTTGACCGGAAATCATCTTAATCAGATGTTGATTTAAATATTTATAAAGTAAAAATTATTATTTATATCTTTATCCACTTCATCATTTTTTACCATTAAGTAAGAAGTTAGAAATGAGATTAAGAATTTAAAATTTTAGATTAAACCAAATCAAATGTCACTTCATGATGTTGGAAAGATATTGAAAACATCAAATAAATATAGAATAGTTCAAAATATTTATTTTATAAACTAAAAGAATTAGAACACATTCACCAAACAAATAAAAAAAACTTGTTGTTTTAGCATATAAGCTAACAAAAATTAACGTGACTCCATCAACTTTCTTAATTTGATGCTCTTTTCTTCTTAGTATGTGCAAATTAAGATGCAAAGAAAACAATTCGAAGTTTAATCTCGTTATAGATCAACATAAGAAAGTATTTGAATTTCTCAAAAAGACAGATATATGTCCGACCATACAGATCAAATGATATTTTAAGGAGAATGATTAAGCCTTGACAACCACATTATTTTCCTATGCTATGCTGCACATTAAAAGGAAAATTGAGCACCAAACTTATTTGGGTGTTTTCCCTGTTTTAAAAAAGCATCATAAAATAGGACTATTATAATTTTATTTCACAAAATGACACCGATCACGGGTTCTCTATTTAAGTTGAAATTGTAAAAAGCGTCACTGTTGCTAATAAGCAACCAAAAAAAAACTAGTTGTTAACTGCCATAATTTTTAAGGGTGCACGCGAGAGAACTTAGAAGCAGGAAACGGCGAGCGGCAGCCGCGAGCAGCGGTCGCGGCGAGTAGGGAGACGCGCGACCCTTGATTTTTCTTGCTGTGAAAACATCGGTACAAATCAATCTTTTGCACCGATTGAACAATTTTACAGACAAAACAGTATTCACGCAAAGAAAAAAATAATATAATTGAAGACACATCAGATTTACTTAAAAGTTTTAAAATTGAGAACAAAATTAGAAGACAAATTTGATTCACTAATCTTATGTAAGGAAGTGTGATTCTTACGTAAAGAATCTCTTTTTACATAACTTCTATCCACTTATTATTTTAAGTATCAACCTGCATTTTTGCAAAACTCTGTGATTCATTACTATCAATGAACATAATATATTTATTTGAAAAATACCTGGTAGAAAGAACTAGAATTTTCTTTCTTCTTAATTGATCATCATCTGCTGGCTCCACATCAGAGGGTTACTCCCTCTCTAAATCATGTCCTTGCTTAGCCTAATTTTCCGTAGGAATGTTATCTAGTATTTGTTCTTCTACCTCTGTCTCATCTTCCTCAGCACTATGTTCAAACTCACATTGAGTATCTAGCTGTATTGAGATTGCACTATCATAGGTAAATGCACATCACCTATTGCACTATCTGGCTTTAAAGACTTCTCAAAGTCTTCAATTGTTTGATCCTCCTTGAAGACAACAACATGACTTTTGTGCACTATATTTGTCTTTAAATCCTACAATCTATAGCCAAATTTCTCATTTATATAGCCAATAAATATATGTGGCACTGCTTTGTCATCTAACTTAAATCGTTGCTCCTTTGGCACATGCATGAATACCTTGTAACCAAAGACTCATAGTTTCTCGTATGACACATCCTTACCTGACCACACCCTCTTTGGAATATCTTTCTCTAAAGTCACAAAAGGAGACCTGTTAATCGGGTACACTGCAATACGCATAACCTCTTCCTACAAAGACTTTGGCAACTTCAAACTAGAGAGCATGCTTCTAATCCTCTCCACTATTGTCCTGTTCATCCTCTCCATAACACTATTTTGCTGTGAAGTGTATGGAACAGTCTTCCTATGCTGAATCTCGTGCTTTATACAATATTTCTTGAGTGACCAAGCCCTATACTCACCACCATTATCTATCAACAAAGTCTTCAACTATTTTCATGTCTCATGCTCAATTGCTACATGAAATGCCTTGAAAATTTTACTGGCTTCACTTTTATTATTCATAAGAAAACCCCACACCGTTCTATATTGCATCATCTATGAAGGTAACAAAATATAAAGCACCACCTTTACACTACACATTTATCGGACCACACACATCTAAATAAATCAATTCTAAAAGGTCTATTGCTCTCTTTGGGTAAATTTTTTTGAAAAGAAACTTTACCTTGTTTGTCAATCAAACAATGGTCACAAGGAGTCAAATGAGTGCCTTTCATTTCAAAAAGAAGCTTTTCTTTTACAAGCAAATACATCCCCTTCTAACTCATGTGTCCCAGTCTTTTGTGCCACAAATCTGACAAGAATCTACCATAGCATTCATCTCAGCCATGCTAGCACGTGTGCTCATGCCATATAAACTGCCACACTTGCCTCCTCGAGCTAAGACAAGTAGACAAGTATCCCTTTGTCAATTTCCAACCATCCTGACCAAATGTCATGCAATAGCCATCCTTAACTAATTTTTCTATTGAAATTAGATTCATCCCGAGGTCTAGAACATGATTGACCTCTCTAAAAATAAGCTAACATCCTATACTAGTCTCCAAATTGACATCTCTTATACCTACAATCCTCAACGTATCATGTTTGGCCATATGAACAACCCCATAATCACCTTTTCTATAAGACAAGAACAAACATCTATAAGGTGTAGTATTATAAGATGCTCTAGAGTCTAGTATCCATACAATGTCACAGTTCTCTACTATTAGACAATTTCCATCATTTGACAAAAAAAATCAATGATTTCATCATTTGACATGGTCACTGTAATTTCCTTGCCTTTCTCATTGTAATATGCCTTTTTCTTTTTCACTTCTTCTTCTTTGAATTTCTTGCAATCAATCTTCTTATGACCAGGAACTCCACAGTTGCCGTTGATTTTAGACATGGACTTTGATCTTAATTTTGACCTCCTGTGATTTTTATCTATGTTTCTTGCTCTGCCATGGTCTCTATAGCCAAAATCTGTGATCTTGATGATCCAACAACTTTCTTCTAGTCTCCTCGTTCAAAAGACTACTAGTCACATGCTTCGTTTGAACACACCATCTAGAGAATAATTACTTAAAGAGACTACAAGTGTCTCACAACTGTTTGGTAAAAAACTAAGTAACAATAATGCTTACAACTCGTCTTCTAACACCATTTTCATTGCTGACAGTTGATTTACAATACTTTTCACTTCATTCAGATGTGCTACAACTAAACTCCTCTCTTTAAACTTGAGGTTCATTAACTGTCTAATTAAGAAGGCCTTGTTCCTTATAATCTTTCTCTCATAGAGATCATATAATTTCTGCCACAAGATTTTGCTATTGTCTCATTCGACACATGATTAATACACTGTCATCTAACCACTATTGAATTGTGCCAATCGCTTTTTGATCTATCATACGACATTTATCATGTCTTTTGGCTTCAACTCATATCTCTCAATTGATAATTACAAATCCTTGCAATAAAGGATATCTTTCATCTTTTCTTTCTGAATCACCCAAATATTTTCATTGAGTGGAATCATCATACTGACTATTGTGTCCATTTTGCTTCACTCAATTGAATCCGTCAAATTTAACGAATCCATCGAAATCTATCGACACTAGCAAACCTATCTTTGATATCACATGTTGGGAAAACACTGGTGCAAATCGATCTTTTTCGCCAAGTGAACAATCCTGTAGAGAAAATGGCACCTACACAAGCAAAGAAATAACTCAAGAGATGACACATCAAATTTACGTGGAAAACCCCAAATCAAGGAAAAATCACAGGACAAGTCCAATCCACTAAGCAATCAAAGAATACAGAAATAACCACTCTCAAACAACAATATGAGAGTACTAATTTCCACAAGAATGATGGAAATCACACACCTGGGCTTCCCAAAGAAAATCCCTAGACAAGACTTAAGGAGTTAAAAAATATCAAGAATAGATATCAAGAAAATCTAGAGATGTTGCTGGCCTTCTCCTTTCTTCTTCCTCTCTATTTCTCTCTATTTTTTTTCTCTTTTCCTCTCTCTTTTTCTCCCCTATTGTAGCCTCCTACACATAGCCGCTGCGCGTCCTTGTAAGACACATCCTTCGCAATGCTCCTATTGGTGTGTGAGATGCTATTGTGGTATGATTTATTTTTTCTTTTATTTTTCTTTATGAAAAATGTCCCTTCATGTGCCCATTCAAGAGCCACATAATAGTCTCCATATTGAGGCCAGCGCACAATATTTCTCAACATGGGGTGGAGGGATGTTCTTCTTATTTTCTTTTGTTGTAAATTTTTTATTAGTAGAGATGAAAGATCTGTCCTAATCTTCTTCCCTCCTTGTAATCTCTCTTCCATTCTAGTGATCTACCTAAATGTTTATATCAATTTTTTTTACTTTTTGTGTGCGCTGGAGTTTTGATGCTTAACTTATTTAAGTTGTTTCTTTCTTAAGTTTTTGTTGTTGTCATATTACGTTTTAATATACCTTGGTATCCTTTCATGTCTAATCAATAGCCATGGCTTTATTAGTGAGACTGTCAATATAGGTAATATTTACACTTTTATGATGTGATTATTTAGTCTCATGGCAATTGTCAAACTCTAATAAGAGAGTTCTAATCTTTACTTTCAATAGTTAGAGGACCTCTACGTGCATGTCATTCCAATTATTTGACTATGTTCAAGTGCATTGATGAAAACTTAAGCATTATCTTAGTAATTTGTTTTCTCTTGTCTAATTCTTAAACATTTATTTAATTGTTTTAATCCTACTTCTTTATTTGTAATATCAAAGTTATACTACTTTGTTTTAATAATATGAAGAATATTAGTTTCTATTGATAAAAAAATTTCTAAATAGACTCAAACCGTTATCTACAATGGGAGTAAGAACATTTGTCGCTAATAAACTTATTTGCGGCAATCATTGAAAAGACTGTTACAAATATATCATTGGCAACAATTAAGTCATCCTAGATGCATTGATGCAACCTCTCAAATATTTTTATTTATCCATTGCCAACACCATTCTGTAAAACAACATTTTTATTGCAAAAAATGATATTTCTATACAACATATATATCGAATACTTTTTTGAAGAGTAGTGAAGTTGGTCAAAGCCATGTGCACATAAACACTCACAAGCGGGCGCTCCCGATTCTGAGCCCTAGAGGGGCCACCCCAATGTACAATGATGTTCCATTGCGGCATTGCAGACTGTCTAAAGTACATACACTACGTAGCATTTACAATATCCCTGCACACAAATTTTCACTTCACACTTACAATATCCCTGCACACAAATTTTCACTTCACACGAATGGTTGAATCTAATTTGTTACATTCATATAAGCAATGTACATTATGTATACATAACTTTATTTATTGTTACAAACAATTGAATTCATACAATTTGTTATATGCGCATATATTTACAATTCAAACATTTTCTATAAAATCCGTACATAACTTAAATACATATGTTAAAACTCACATAATTCGTGAACAACATGTAATGCATTCAATCAATAATTTATACAAACTAGAATAATACATATATATATATATAATAATTTATACAAATTAAAATAATACAAAACATACAATCATACAACATGTGGATTTATATATATATTGAAATATGTATATATAATCAACAACCTATACATAATCTAGATTAATCATACAAGCTGTGTATAATTAACATACTTAAAGAAAATAGGACACTATCAATGAGATAATGGCCTAGGTTTCAAAGCACCATCACCACTGTCACTATCAGTGACAGCTTAACAACAGTCGTCACATTTTATAAATATAAAAGAACTAGCGACAAGTGAAGAATAGTTGTCGCCATTTCACAAGCACTAGCAACGACTATGGAATGTCGTCACCATAATCCATATTGGCGACAATTTTAGTTGTCACGACAATGGACCGAACAGTCATCTCAACCTTGTTTAGGCGGGTAGTGGCAATGGATAAGGAGCCATTGCTAATGTGGATTGTGGCGATAGTAGCCATCACTAGTTGAGAATAATTGATTGTTAACAATCGAATCACATTACCGATGGTGAGCAAGTCATTGCTAATAATTCATTTTTATGACCCCAGTGACCGCTTTCTTCTCTCTCTCTCTCTCTCTCTCTCAGTGTCACTAGTCACTTGCAATCGCCGCTCACCACTAGTGCTCACTGTTATTGTTGCCACCGCTATCAGTGCTCACCATCGGCTATCACCACCATTGTTGATGCCTTCGCCACCTCTTATCGGATCTCCTCTAAACTAGATATGAACCTAAATCTTTAAACATAAGAAACATAGGCAGTTTAACCCTAGATCTATGCTTATTAGGGTTTATTTGTTACTTCTCAATGTCCTTATGACCAAAAAAATCAACACATTATTAATGAAATAATTCCAAACAGATTATCAAAAGTAAAAATAATAATTAAATGGTTGACCCATTTGATTTTTAGATGTCATTTATGATTAAAAATGAGATGAGGAATTATTTGGTTCAATTTATCATTAGCTTAATATAAATTATTTATTTATACTAAATAAAATACAATACATTAATTAATAAGGTCAAACTTAAGTTTAATACTTTATTTGAATAAAGAGCTATATATATTTATTTGACATTATTCTATATATATTTATAACAATATAAAATTAAAAATAATTTAAAAATAATTTAGGTCAACCGATTCATCATTTGGGGATAGAAGAGGTTAAATTGGACCATATCGATAGCAATTTAATGACTTGATTAACTAAAAAATTAAACATTTAAAGTTCTAAACTAAAAAGAATCGGTCAATTAGTAATTGGGGACATATCATAAGGAGTTAGACCAAGCTCTTAATACTTCGTAATGCATATCTAAGACTTATGCTCCGTTTGATTACACTTATCGAAGCTCTAACCTCTGATTCACTTAGAGATTAGATATTTCACCATGTTTGATAAAAGGTCTGAATCCACGTTTAACCAGATGTCTAAACTCTGAAAAAGCTCTTATCGGCTCAGATCCACCGTTTAACTTTTTTTCTTTCAGATGCCACCTCCCTATCTACGCCTTTCCTGCTTCCACCTCCCGGAGACTAGTTGTTGGTGTTGCCGGAAGCCTCTGTCTTCTTCACCAATCACCTCCTCCCCGACCCTCTCCTCATCAATAGCTTCTTCTAGAGCTTCACCCTTCTCAACTCCACCTCACACGCTCCTCCCTCTCCATGCTCGCCACTGCCGTCGTTTACATTGGACTTCTTCGATTTGCCTACTTCCCCAATCCCCATTACTAGGATATTCTTGAGCACTACAGCAGCTGCTACCCAATTTTCGGCGAGGCGGAACTCACCCGACCTTCTGTATCAAATATAAGTGGGAGACGAGGGAGAATGGCGGATCTCCTCCTCCTTGGTCACCCTCTCCACCTCCCGCTACTCGTGGAGGGCAAATGCAGAGCTGCGCGCAATACTGAGGGGCTTCCAGTACCACAGCGTCAACGGCGAGTTGGTGGGGTTGGTCGGCCACTCTTGAGTACTCAAGGCAAACCCCATCCTCATCTCCTAACACTCCATTCTGGGGTTGAAAGAGGAGAGCTACGGCGCTAGTTTGTTGATCGTCTTGACAGGCGCCTGCAGTGGAACCCATCGCCTCTCCCAGCGGAACCCTTCTCGCCCCTCCGGCATACCCTCTCGGCCCCCTTTGGTATACCCCCTCCGTCCCCCCCCCCCCTTCTCCCCTTCTCCTCCCAGCATCTCTGGCGCGCTATCCCGCCTCCCACCCTCTCCCATGGCCCCCTCGCCCTCCCCCTCCAACTCCCCGTGTTTCCAGTGGTGCAGGGGTTCATGGAGACCGCCGTGAACCCGTGGCTGGACGGGAACCTCTTTGGAAATGTCATCCTGTATGATTCCAAATGGGGCAGCCTCATCACCAAGCAGGGCGCCGTTGACGGCGGCTTGGACATCTACGATGGTCATCAATACCACCTTGGCTACTTCCTCCACGCCATCACCGTCCTGTCCAAGATTGATCTCACCTAGGGGCGGATGCATAAGGCGCATGCGTACGCCCTCGTCGGCCTGTCGCGAGGCCCCCGCGCTCAGTACCCCGGCTGAGATGATGCCAAGCGAGATCATCCTCCGCCACTCCGTCGGATGTTATTAGATTCAGATATTTTAACAAACAAAATTCAATCACTTACATCTTAATTAAATTTGACACTTTTTGCCACTGATTAAGAGATTAGAGATAAAATTAAGAGTTAAGATTTTCAGATTAAGTCTAATCAAACACCACCTTAGATACTGTCCCAGGAGGTTACGCCATTATTTTGTTAGAGTATTAAAATAGTATTATGTCAATTTTGATGTTGATTTTTGTAAAGAATAGGGTATCAATGTCAAATTTGATCCAAAAAGGTTAGGCCGGTTTGAATTAGCATAAATGACCATAAAACTCAAAAAAGAAGATATGGCCCAAAACATGACCGGTTAGGTCAATCCAATCCAGTTTAGAATAGTTTAAATAGCGATGAAAGCCCAAAAGGATATAAAACCAAAAATTGATTTGGTTAATCCAATTCAAATCAATTTCCAATTTGGATTGGATTAAATGGTTATAAAACCAAAAAGGGAAATATGACCCAAAATCTGATTGGTTAGGCTAATCCAAACCAATTCATAAAACCCCAAAATGAAGATAAAAGTAAAAATTGGACTGGTTAGGCTAATCCAAACCAGTTTCCAATTTTGATTGGCGTAAACAGTCTTAAAACTCAAAAAGAGAGATATAAACCAAAATAGGACTAATTAAGACAATCCAAACCAGTTTTTGATTTGAATTGGCTTAAATGTCATAGAACCTAAAAAAAGGAACCATAAAAAATAATCAAGTTAGGCCAATCTAAACTAATTTTCGATTTGCATTGACCTAAATGGCCATAAATCCAAAAAATGGCGATAGAACCCAAAAAATGACCAATTAGGCTAATCCAAACCAATTTCCAATTTAGATGGCTTAAATAGCCATAAAACCCTTAAAAAATTAAAATTGAAAGTTGGTCCGATTAGGTTAATCTAAATTGTTTTTATTTTGGATTGAATTAAATGGACATGAAAGCCAAAAATAGAGATATAGCCCAAAGTATGACCGATTAGACCACCAGTTTAAATTGACTTAAACAGCCATAAAACCCCAAAGAAGGAGATTGAACACAAAACACAGCCGGTTAGGCCAATCCAAACTGATTTCTAATTTAGATCATCTTAAGTAGCCATAAAACCTCAAAGAAGAAGATAAAACACAAAACATAGCCAGTTAGGCCAATCCAACTAGTTTCTAGTTTAGATTGGCTTAAATAGCCATAAAACTCCCCAAATAAGAAGAGAGAACACAAAACGTCATTGGTTTGAACAATCCAAATCGGGTTTCCAGTTTGGATTGGGTTAAATAGCCATAAAACATAGAAAGGGAGATATAACCCAAAATGTGACCAGTTACGTCAAATTAAATCGATTTCTAATTTAGATTGACTTAAATGGCAATAAAACCCTAAAGTAGGAGATAGAACATAAAAAATGACTTCATACAGCATGTTTCATACAACCTGTGAATAGAGTTATTTTCATACAACATGTATATACAACCAATGTCCAACATGCAACTTATGTAGTTTTGAACAATGAACAAAACAATGGACAAAATTTTCATAAAAAAGAAATAATATATAAAGTGTTCGTATACAACAAACTCATAATAAACTAATGTCACATGGTAACAATATAGCCTCACTTATATCCTCTAAAAAATCCCTTCATCCTCATCATCGACCACTCTATCATTCTCTTTGTCTTAGAGATGGCGTCTATGTGGATGCATCTCTTTCTTTGATAGAGTTTTATGTTATATGTTTTTCATTTCTTGAGTTAATTGTTGGAATATGACAAGAAATGATGTTTGTTAATTTAACATTTTATGTCTTAAATTATAAATCTCTTATTCATACTAAGATTTCCTCTCCATTAAATATTGGGGCTCAAAACTCTTGTTTAATGTGTAATTAGTGAGTTTCATTGTTTAAAATCATGCCAGGCCATTTTCAGGCGAAACCAAGTGCTCCTACACCCTCCTCTAGGGGTACATCCCCACGGAGGGCACGTGAGCCCCGGTTGGGGTCATATGGACTTGGTTTCTATTATTTTGATCCAATTCGATTTTGGATGATCCCCAGAAAATTTTGAAGGATTTCTTAACTAAAATGAGTGTGCCCTAGGGTGGGTATGCGCTCTCCCTCACCCTAGGATGCGAGAAACTTTCTAATTTTTGAAGATCTGAATCAAATTCAAATGCCAATCTATTAGGATTCCCATGGTTGAGGGTGTACACACCCTTGGAGGGGAACACGACCTTAATTTTCTTTTTTTTTCTTAGAAATTTGGAGGTCTCCTAAGTAGAGAAGGTCAAATTTTGACTTAGATCTATGCACCCTACGGTGTGGACGAGCATGCCATCATCTGAAGGCACATCCTTCAACCTCTTTGATTTTGCATTTTGAACTGATTTCGAATAGGAATTCCATTCTCTTATATAAGAGGTTTAATTGTGAATATTCTAGAGCTTAGCTGTCACGACCCGGAATTTAAATAACATAACCTCAAAATATGCAGCGAAAATACATAACGTCGTGACAATGGGATGCAACCCAACACTTAGATTCCATAACCCAAACTTAAACAATTAATTTCCTAAGATCAATCAAAACAAGATAATAGAACCATACTACTAAGTCTCACAACACTCTTGCTCAAAAATAATCAAGATCATCTACCTAAGTAGAGAGTACCAAGAATCTCCAAGTGCAAATGACTCTGACTCCTCTGGTTCCACCTGAACTTCATCTTCAAGCTCCTAAATCTTCAAAACCTGCTGAAAAATTTATCCCACAACGGGGTGAGTCCGGGGACTCCGTAGGATTTACACCATTCACCCATCAATTGGGTAAATAACATATAATTAAGCAATGGTATGTAACATATCTAAATTGAGATGTAATACAAAAGTATAGAATGTCTTCTATATTAATCTCACAACCCATATCTGAACATAATTATCTTCAATGAAAAGATTATGCCAAAGCCAATTAATTCTAGACCAATGCACACAAGACCATACAAGCTAGACAAATATCATCTAAATGACCTCAAAACTTAACTTAACATGACCAAATTAAAACAGAAAAATCTGATTTTTCTAACATGACATGGTTTAACATCCATACATGACACACAAGTAACATATTTCATATCCTTTCCAGAACACATAGCCAAAGAGCAAGGAATTTGTCGTCTTGCTTCACATGTACAAAATGCATTCACCAGCTCTAATATATATATAGAAGTAACATATACTAAGCTAGCCCAAAGTGCACCTAGGCAGTGGTGACACTAAGGGAAAAACCGCGGTAATCCGGGATCTGTGGGAGGGCCGGATTCATCTAAGTTACCCGCTGCCCACGGGCGATTGTCTAACATAGGCTGGTGAAGCCTTCATAGCACGTCATATCAAGAGTTCATAACAATTTTCACATCATGACATACCTGACCATACCATGCATACATGACATAAACATCTAATTTCATAGCACTTCATGCAAGACATAACATCCATAACGAACTTGACAAGACATATGATAACCCGACATAATTGAACTGGTTCTCAGTGACAACTCATACTAATCATGATCAAATTGACATGACTAACTATGCATAGCATAGCCCATGATCTGAAATCAAATTAAACATATTTTACCATAACTAGACAAGACTTGTACTAACCAACTTGGTTGACATATTCTAAATCAAACATACACCAAACTTGACCATATGAACATAATCATATCATGCATGACATAATACATAATCTGAAACTAGACTAATCAAAATTTACATGATCCTCACACATGCAATGACAAACCAAACTAGACATACTTAAAGACATATACAAGACAATTAATCAAAATCAAGTTTGGCATAACCAAAACAAGCTAAGTTCTGATGTCAAAACCGATAATCTGACCTAAACAGGTTCCAAAAAGTGAAATTTGATGACTTATGATTTCTCCAAACCTCCACTTAGCCATATTTCAATTCTAGGTCCATTCTAGCACATAATCATATACATAAATAACATATGGTCAAATTTCATGAAAAATATTTCTACCCATCCAGAATCATGCCAAACATGTTTCATAATAATCAAAATATCATTTTCAAAGTTCTGGTTTCAAGGATTTTGATAAAAATCACTGATCTTGAGTCAAAAGTCTAAACTAGTCAAATCAAGGTCCATAAGTTAAATCATGCATATTTTCTAATCAAAATGGAGTCAAATATATAGACAAGCTTGAGAAACCTACCTGGAAGCTCCTGTGAATTTTTCGTATTTTTCTGGATTCTTTTCTGATTTTTCTGGCTTTCTTTTTTATTTCTGCAAATAATAAATCAATAAATATTCGAAATAATGAACTGGGCGGCTGATTCAGCTGAACCGGCCGGTCGGACTGGAGCTGGACCGGTGGCTCGCTGCTGGGCAGGCCGGGCGGTCGACCAGGGGGCGTGACCGAGCACGGGTGCGTGCTCGCGGAAGGGAGGCGCGTCGGCTGTCGACAGCGGCGGGGGTAGCTCCCGGCGACGGTGCTCGCGACGGCGGATGCGGCGGCGCACGATGACGCAGGGCTCTGGCGATGGCGACCAGGAGGCGAGGTTCTGGCGACAGTGACGGTGAGGGGAGGGTGAATGCCGGCGGCGACGGCGGCGGTTCTGGCCGGAACAGAGGAGGGTCGCGGCGACGATGGCTACGCAGCGGCAAACGGCGGCGATCGCTGGCGTCCGAGGTGACGGGGCGGTGCTGCTGTGCAGGTCGGCGTGGAGAAGGAGGGCAGGCAAGGCCGGAGCGGCTGGCGGCTGGTTGCTGGTGCGCAGGGTGGCTGGCCGGCGGACGGTGGCGGCGGCTGCTGCGCGCGCTCGCGCGGAGGGAGGCAGCAGGGGGGGAGACGGCTAGGCGTGCATGGAAGCATGGGAGGGTGGCTAGGCATGCGGCTGCCCGTCTTGCACAGCCAGGCGGCGCTGGGCTGGATAACGACTGCAGCGACCATGCAGGGAGGCTGGACAGCGACGGTGAGGGGGGTGTTGTAGGCAAACAATGGCGGCTGGTGGTATCGAGCGAACAGGCGGGAGGGTGGCTAGGTGCAGGGTGGGATGTCGTCGCGGCAGCCATGCAGGGTGGCCGCAGCGCCGAGGGGATGACGCAGGGCGGCGGAGGCGCGGCCGCAGACGACGACGGTAATGCATGCGCGGGGCCAATGGCTGCTGGCAATGGGTTGCATGTTCGCGCGCGCTGGAGGGTGGCCGGCGGCGACGGAAGGCGGCTGGCGACGACGGCATCCGAGGACGGCGTGGAAGAGAGAGGTGGCTGGTGCAAAGGTTCCAACAGGCTGGGGGGGTGCCAGGCGCGCGTGACCGTCGGGCAGGCAGAAGGTGTCGGCATGCACGGCAGAGGGGGGGTGACTGCAGCACCGTGGGGTCGACGCAAGGCGACGGGAGGCGCAGCCGCGGACGGCGGCATCAACGACAAGAAGAGGGGGGAGAAATCAATGCGGCGGGCAGCAGACGGCGGCGCCGCGGGTGCTGGTGCAGGCGGGACGGTGCGGCGGCGGCCGTGTGCGTGCAGGGACAACACACGTGGGCGCAGGGGAGGCGGTGGCTGCCGCGTGGGCGTGGTCGCAGGCGGGACGACGGAGGGGCTGGGAACCAACGGTGAAGGGGAGGAGGAAGGAGGGACGGGAGGCTGGCACGGCGGTGCAGAAGCGGCAAGCGAGTCCACGCCGGAAGGCGACGGCGGCGCGCGGGTGCGCGCTCGCGCGCAGGTGCACAACGGCGATGGAGCGAGGACGGTCCACGGGGGGGGTGCTGGGCATGGCGTGGCCGGGCGGGGGCTTCAAGTAGGCTGGCAAGGTCGAGGGCGGCGGCGAGATGGGGGGGCGATGGCAACGGGGAGAAGGGCTCCTCGCGGTGGCAGTTCCAGCGGAACATGGGAGGGGGTGGAGGCCGGCGAGAGACCGGCGAAAGGGGGAGATGGGCGTAACCGGCGAGCGGGGCGGGGTGGGGGCGAGCGTAACGCCGGGGGAGGCGGGTGGCGTAACCGATGAGAGAGAGAGGGTGGGGCGGGGTGGCTAACCGAGAGAGAGAGGGAGCGAGAGAGAGAGAGAGAGAGAGAGAGAGAGAGAGAGAGAGAGAGAGAGAAAGAGAGAGAGAGAGAGAGAGAGCGGGGTGGAGGCCGGCTTAACAGAAAAAAAAATTTATTCTAATTTCAAAATGTTACATTAGCCAACATTGTCCAGTACATCTCCAAAGATCTAGCCACAAGGTTTGGATAGATTTTTATAAAGATTTTAAAAATCATGTCTATTGACATCATCCCACTTCTAGAGTCCATATAGTTATTCTAACAAGTACGCTACCCAAATTGGCTAGATAAAAAGCTTTTTAGCCCAATTAGCTTTCATTTGCAGCAAATAGGGATGCAATCCAATCTTTTGTTTGCCCATAACAAGCTCTAGAGTGTGATTGTGCCAATCTTGTCCCGCGCACCCTTAACGAGCTCACGTGTGCCCCTAAAACTTGTCACATGTTCGTGCACCGCTAGTTAAGGCACCATGCACTCTTAGTCTAGGATAGTCACCAGAACTTGTGTTTCTTCAATGATTTCATCTAGATTTGATTCTTTTCACTTCAAACTCCATATTTTATTCATTTAGCTTCATTTTTACTCACTTTTGCATTGCATCATATTCTTAAAAATCCAAAAAGTAGGAGTTAAGGCTAAACCCTAATCAAGTCAATTCCATCCCGATTTATGTTTTATACCATTTTCTTCATAGATTCTACACTTCACAAAATTCTAATTCACTTTTTACTTAGTTTTGTTGTGTTTGAATTGTGAGAAAACAAATTTAATGGGATTGAAGGGCTCCTTGTCTACGGCTAGCCAAGGAACAAGAAGTTAGAACCTACACATACCATCTCCTAAGTACATAGGTCAAACCCCTTTTAAATTAATTAATTGAAAACAACAATTTCTTATGATCACACATTTCACGCACCTTTCCCTTGCCATCCTTTTCCTCCTCATCTAACTTCAATCTATACTGCCCTTCCTTTCCAAAGGAAGTGGTGAATCCGGTAGGTGATAGAAATGTATGCCCTACAAGCCAATCATATGTGATATGATTTTACATTTCTTGTAATATCTTATTTAGTATAAATGGCATAATCTTCATTACTTGCATTATCTAGATGCGTCTATCGTAATGAAGTCCTAGGTTGCATGCAATGATGATTGAATCATGATGAGATCATGATAATGAGATCAATCATCTAGAAGCATGTACTCTAAATGTTCCTAGTCGCAGGATCCTCGAGATGGGACATCAAGGATCCAGTAAGACTAGTGTATATGATATCTTCTCATATGATGAGAATGACCGATCTCATTGGTCATCAGTGTGGGGACACTGAGATACATATACAGGTGCTCATTAGAGGAATGAGTTCATCGAATCGACCATTATAGAATCCCCGAATGGTATCTTACCGAACCGTCGATCGTGTATTCTATCATCACGGTTGCACGGTTGGATCTTTGACTCCGAGTCGCCAAAGATGTCTTGCCGGCGTACCATGTACTTTGACTATTGACTTATGGATCACTTAGTATCAGTGGTCCTGTATAGCTAATGGATTGGGTATATGAGAAACCCGGTGGAGCCAATTGACCGGTCAATAAGGGATCGTCCACTCTTGGTAGGAGAGAGAGAATGTCCTATGGATAGTACTCTAAATCCTTGGCCAAGGTAGATAGGATAATTGGAAAAGGGTTTTCCCATTGACCCAATTACGATTACAAGAGTCCATAATGTCGGTATATTTAGGAGTTGACAGTCAATGCCGTACTCCTATCCGACCGGGACATTGAATGGACGAAGTTTTATATCCGTGTGGTAACCGATGATGGAAAGGCTCTTTGGAGAGGAGTTTATCCCTGAAGCCGTTTGGGATCATAGGATGTGGCTTGTACCCTTCATGATCGGTAGGCCGTTAAATCTATTATGAGATAATAGATTTAATTTAAAAGAAGTTGTTCTTTTAATTAGGCCTCAACCAAATGAGCTATTGGGCCTAGTGGGTCACACACATAAGGGCTAATCCATAAGTTTGGGGACAAGAGGTGTAAATATAGAGAAAGCGGGGGTTTTTGTGAAAAACTCCAAATTCTCTATATAATAGCGAATTGAGCATGAGCCCCACAAGCCAAGGCTGCAAAATTCGTCCTTACCTCTCTCCTTCACGTTTTCCCATGCCGGAGGCCGTCGAGAGTCGATCGGACTTCATCCGGGGCGAAGTCGGAAGGTCCAACGCGAAGGAGAACCCGACTATGGAGGCGGCTCGTGTGGATACGACTAGAGGCCGCACACTTGAGTGGCTGAACGAGCGTGAGAACGCTCGATCTTCTCCGATCTTTAGGGATTATTTGAATCCCACAAAGGTACGTATTCGAAATCGTTTCGTATACCGGTTTTGGCGACGTCGTTCGGTTTCGATCGAGACCAAGACATTGATATACGGGGAATCGTAAATTTTCCGCTACGCCAATCTGATTGGACCGATTCCCAACAGTGGTATCGAGCCGAGTTGAAGTCTCGTTCGGATTCGACGCCGTTTCGACGTCGTTTAATATATTTTATGTTTTCCCGAATCAGACAAACGTTCATCTTGACGGAGTAACCATAAATCGTATGTGATACGTTTTGGAGTTTGGTTGCTACTGAATGAATCTCGTGACAAAGAGCTTTCCAACGCCGCAAACCGTTCGAATTTTGGACCACCGGAGAGTCCGGTAGAGGATCTGAAAGATGGTGATTTCGTTTTTACGGAATTCACCGGTTCGATTTGGGGATTTCTTGAGATCTTCTTCCATAGAGACATTTGATGTCTAATAGATGGCTTAGAAGATAGGTAATACGATTACAAAGAGTTTCCCATCGTTATTTTGCTTCTAACGGCACCATCGGAGGTCGATTCAGAGTTTTTCCGAGGAGGGAAACATTAGGGCCGGCGGCGCTTTTCCTATTTTCCCGTTGATTGGGATTTTTTCATGGAAAGAAAATGGTATATTTGGATTCCTTGTTCGATTTGGAATCGAACCACTATTTTTGGAGATTTTTTGGATGCTGGGAAAGTCCAGATTTAAGAAGGTCTTGGAGCACCCTTCCACTTTATCGTTCATGCCTTGTCGGGCGGGAAGACGACGATCGGGACCCGATAACGGGATCCGAACGCCGGTCAACCAGGCGGTTTGACCGCGTCGTTGCCGCGCGCAGCGCGCGCATCATTTTTAAAAAAAAAAAAAAAAAAATTTGAATTTGAACGGGCGCGCGCGCGGCATCTCGCCGGCGCACGCGCAGCGGGCGGCGCGCGGGACGGCGCGCGCGTGCGCCAGCCGCGCACGGGCGGCGCATCCGGCGCGGAGGATGGGTGGCGTAATGCGCCGAAGACCATTTTATTTGATTTAAAATTGTTTTAAATCAAAATAAAATCCGAAAAATGCCAATAAAATTTCATAAAATTTGTGAAAAATTCTGGAATATCATATATTATATTATCAAAGTGTTTGATGATATTTTATATGATTTTGAGCCCCATTGTCATAGATTCATTCATTGTTAAGTTTTTAAAAATTGTTTTAACGACTTAACTTGAGAAATTAATGTCTAAATTAATTCTGCAAATATGATTTTTCGTAATGATGATTAGGACATTAATTTGGCACTTTGTACAGCTTTTGGAAATACATACATTGCCTAAATTGTTTGGAAATGCTTGTTTATGTCATATAAATTGTTTATATGTTATTTCATGTTATTTACTTCATGAATAATTCGACAAGCATGAAATTGGGAATTTCAAAACATATGATGTATATTTTTATGATATAATAGTTATATCATATTATTACCACGTATTCGCACTATGTTCATGTGATGGTATGTATGTGTGAATGCTTGGATGATCATGGACTTAGAATGTGTGTCATGTGATGATGCTTATTTAATGTTGGCATGTAATTAAGGGCCTGCGTGCCTAATCTTCTCTCTTATCAATTTCGATTGTATATTCTACCTCCATCTAAAAATGAACTCCCCTTGATTAAGATCAAGGTTTACTGTTTGATTAATGTACATTTATGGGTCTATGTACCCTTAATGCTCTTGTAATGACAAGAAGACTGATTGAGATGGAGGAGAGAGCGAGATGCAAGGAGAAGAGTTCTTCAAGGCATAACGACTTGTCAACACTGGCATAAGATGTTGAATCCTTTAATGCATACCGATCTTGCTCGGGTCATGCATTAATGTCATGCATTAATGTGATGAAAGTCCATGATCATCTATTTAAATTTTGCATATTTGATATGTATGTGTGTGTGTGCTAGATACCTTAGATATATGGTATTCAAAGGTATTCATATATATATGTAGCACATACTATGATGAGACTAAAATAAAATCCCTCCTCATTTTAAATTAGGTCGATAAACGTGAGACATTAAGAATGACTCACGTAGCCTTCCGTTGTTATGGTTCGATGAGCCAATCTTAGATTCGATGGGTTTCTTGTGCTACCACATGGCCTATTCAACAAAGCATTCGGGATCTTGACCAAGGGATTAGCGGAACTTTGGGGTGGACTATTTGCATGGCTTTGTTCTGCTACCACAAGGGCTATGTGAAGAATCTAATCTCATAACGTAACAAGTTGTTTGACCTAACTAGAGTATATGGTTTGTTGTGCTACCACAAGATCATAACTCTAGAGGCTAAATGACTAAGAGTTGCAAGAGTTGCAACCGGCAATAGTTGCCTACCTATTAAGTATGGGATGATTTGTTGTGCTACCACAAGGTCATCACCATAAAGTTAGTAGGGTCTTGGTCCCCACTAGGATGTTATTATGTTATCCCGTCTTTGCATAATGAGGGTTATGCAAATTCGTTGAAATTAGTGGGAGCATAAATTAGGACAAAAGACCATATCTTAATTTACATTGAATATCTGCAATATTTTCTAAATAAAATTATATCTCCGTTATAGTAGCCATCAGTTATCTTGCATACTTGAAGTCATTAGGCTCATTTATATTAACTTCTTTGACTGGTTTAGAATCATGAGAAGTGTTCTCATGGTTGACCATGTAACTAACCTACTTGGGAAGTGGGTGCCTACTAATCATCTAATGTAGTAAGAGAAGATGAGATCTTCATCTCATTAGAAAGATGTATTGTTTGCCTTACACTCAATGTTAGTCTCAATATGAAGTTTAGAGGCAACATGGACAGATGGATATGAGATCTATCATGGCTCATAATGATGAGCAAATTTAAGGCAAGATTAAAATACCAATACATCTTCAATACTTCTTGTTGGTAAGACCAATGAAAAGAAGTAAGGTCATTAGATAAGAAAATGAAGGCATAGATAAAAGTCAAGAAGTTGGTCAAGGATAGTAAGCCCAAAAAGGACATAGGATTGCTCTTCTACTACCATGATGATGATTGGTGGAGAGTATATTGAATATATATATTGCAAAGAAGGAGCTTGAGAAGCTTCTGGCATCTCAAATATTGACTTACTTGTCATACACATATACACATCAAGTATAAGATACTATTTGTGTATATTATAGTATAAGATACTAAACATATGTCTTATGGTATAAGATACCAGATGTGTGTATCTTGTATGAGATATTAGATATACATATCTTCTATAAGATGTTATATATGCATTTATTGGTATGAGATACTAAATATGCATCTTATATCTACAAAGGTTGCGTATAATGACAAGTAAATGAAGGCTTGATGTATAAAGATTAACCTACATATACAAATGGTGCAAGAGTTGTATCATTGATAGTGGGAGGTACAAATCTTTAGTAGCCTTTTAAAGGTGTTTTTATGATGAAGATTGTTGGTTTTATCCTTGTATATGAACAATATCGATATTTCCTACTTGAATAAATATTGATTTATTTTGAGTTATGGAAATGATAATTGTTCTAAGATTATGAATGGCAAAATGTTTGCTAGTGGGAGCTTAGTAAATAATTTACTCATATGAGATATGAAAGCTCCCATGGTATGTGTGAATGCTCCTCTTAGGAGGAAATGGGTTGATATAGATCAATCTATTTCTTTAGCTTAATATAGACATGGTCATATCAATGAGAAAAGACTTAAGGAGTTCCATATAGATGGAAACATAAAGGGAAATGATTTTGAATCATTAACCAAATATGAGTCTTATCTCATTGAAAAATGACTATCTCTCCATTTACTAGAAATGGAGGGTGGACCAAGGAGTTAATAGAACTCATACATTTGGATGTGTATTGGTCTCGTGTCTATTAAGGCTAAAGATGGACATTCTTACTTCATCCTTAATAGATAATTTCTCTAGGCATAGATATGTGTGCTTGTGAAGTACAAATATGAGACTTTGAGAAATTGTCTAAGGTAATAAATGAAGTAAAGAATAAATGGAAAGAGTATTAAAGCTTTTTGATTAAATCAAGGAGTGAAATACTTAAGTACTAGATTCACACATCATTTGAAGGATAATACAACTTTATCTTAATGAACATCTCCCTAAAACCCTTAGCTTACTTGAGTAGTAGAAACAAGGGTGATTGTGTCATGTGTGACATGACACAAGTAATGACAACCTTTGCAATATCTTCCTTGTCTATTTAGGGCTAAGCACTCAATATAACCACTTTGTGTTGGTACCTTCTAATTTATTCTGATTATTTCATATATGATATGGATAAAGGGGTTATCTCTTGATCTTAAGTTAGTTAAGATTTCAGAATGTCCGGCCAAGATGAAGATGTGTAACCCATAATAATTAGAATATAAGATAGGAAGTGTAGACTTGTGGAATATCCTAAGGAAACTTAAGGATATTTAAATATACCACTTTATGAGATAAAGGGTATGTGTTTCACAATTTACTATATTCCTAGAGGAAGAGTTCCTCTTTGAGGAAAATAGTGGGAGCAAGGAATTTACGGAAGGTGTTCCACCCACAACCCAAAGACACTTCTATTAAGGTACCGATTAATAATAGCACGCATCATAGGTCTTTAATTGTGCCAATTCAACTTTGTAGATATGTGAGACATATCTTTAATGGAAGAAAATAAGCACAATAAAGTAAGGATGTTGATCCAAAGACCTTTGAAAGGCAATATGAGATATTGATTCTAAAATAGGAGAAGACAATAAAATCTATAATAATATCCATCTATTTTAGCCAAGTTCGGAACTTGGTAGATCCACCTAAGGGTAAAGTACCCATTAGGTGTAAATGAAAAGAAAAGATGGATAGGAGTGAATTTGAAGGTGAGACCTTCAAGGCATGGATGATTGAAAAGGCATCATCTAAGTTAAGAAGTTGACCTTGATGATATCTTTTAACCATTGCCATATTCAATCCATTTAGATTTTATTAGTACACATTATGACTATGAGATATGTCAATTAGGATGTTAATATAAAATTTCTCCAATGGTGAAATTTAAGGGGAGGTGTATATGATACAACCTCTGTTGTATATGATACAACTTGAGGGATGTGAATCCCAAAACATCCAAAGAATGTGTACACGTTGGTAATGTCCATTCATGGACTACAACAACATTCTCAACCTTGGAATATAAGATTTGATAAGATTGAATCTTATGACTTCATTTGGAATGAAGAAGAATCTTGTGTGCATAAAAATACTAGTGGGAGTGCTATTGTATTCTAGACATTTTATATTGATGGCATACTACTCATTATGAATGATGTAGGTATGTTATCATCCATGAAGCCTAACTATAAAAATGAATCCTCCATATTTATTCTGGGAAAAGCTTCTTAAGGATTTAGGTCTATGGAGATAGATCTAAAAGGGATGCTTAGCTTGACCCATTTGTTGTACATAGATACCATAGTCAAAGGGTTTGACATGAAAAACTCCTATTGAGGTGCCTTGCCCATAAGATATGGAGTTTATCTCTTTTAAAGAGATATATAATACATGAATATAGTCTCTTATGCCATAGTCATAGGGTCTATCATGTATACTATGTACATAGCCTAATGTGATGAATACTTTAAGTGTTATGAGTAATCATCACGCAAATCCAAGTGAGAGTCACCTTTGGATAGTTGAGAAGTATATCCTTAAGAACTTGTGAAGTACTAAGGATGCATTTCGAGTATGGAGGATAGGATTGGAAGTTTGAGTTAGACTTAAACTTCTAGTTACATATGACTGGTAGCTAGGGTACATGTTTACCCATATGGTGGTGCAGTGAGCTGGAAAAGTTCCATGCTATAAACACTGTAGATTTTACAAATCATAATTGCTGCCAACTGCTTATGAAGTAGTCTAGATGAACGAGTTCATCTTATATTAGAGAGTTGTCTCTAATATCTCTGATAATGGTAGATCATTACTTTTGTAGTGGAGCCTTTGTCTCATCAGAAGTTTAAACACTTCTGTGGCAATACTACTTGATCAGAGTGGCTGCAACTCAAGGAGATATAATTAAAGATAGAGTATCTTAAACTATAAACATTGCAGATCCACTAACTAAGGCCTTAACTCAAAGTGTGTTTGAGGGTCACCTTGGGCTGATGGAGATCAGACATGTGGGTGATTGGCTTTAGTGCAAGTGGGAGATTGATAGAAATGTATGTCGTACAAGCCAATCATATGTGATATGATTTTACATTTCTTGTAATATCTTATTTAGTATAAATGGCATAATCTTCATTACTTGCATTATCTAGATGCGTCTATCGTAATGAAGTCCTAGGTTGCATGCAATGATGATTGAATCATGATGAGATCATGATAATGAGATCAATCATCTAGAAGCATGTACTCTAAATGTTCCTAGTCGCAGGATCCTCGAGATGGGACATCAAGGATCCAGTAAGACTAGTGTATATGATATCTTCTCATATGATGAGAATGACCGATCTCATTGGTCATCAGTGTGGGGACACTGAGATACATATACAGGTGCTCATTAGAGGAATGAGTTCACTGAACTGACCATTATAGAATCCCTGAATGGTATCTTACCGAATCGTCGATCGTGATATTCTATCATCACGGTTGCACGGTTGGATCTTTGACTGAGTCGCCAAAGATGTCTTCCCGGGCGTACCATGTACTTTGACTATTGACTTATGGATCACTTAGTATTGTGGTCCTGTATAGTTAATGGATTGGGTATATGGGAAACCCGGTGGAGGCAATTGAGCGGACAATAAGGGATCGTCCACTCTCGGTAGGAGAGAGAGAATGTCCTATGGATAGTACTCTAAATCCTTGGCCAAGGTAGATAGGATAATTGGAAAAGGGTTTTCCAATTGATCCAATTACGAGTACAAGATTCCATAGTGTCGGTATATTTAGGAGTTGACAGTCAATGCCGTACTCCTATCCGACCGGGACATTGAATGAACGAAGTTTTATATCCGTGTGGTAATCGATGATGGAAAAGCTCTTTGGAGAGGAGTTTATCCCCGAAGCCGTTTGGGATCATAGGATGTGGCTTGTACCCTTCATGATCGGTAGGCCGTTAAATCTATTATGAGATAATAGATTTAATTTAAAAGAAGTTGTTCTTTTAATTAGGCCTCAACCAAATGAGCTATTGGGCCTAGTGGGTCACACACATAAGGGCTAATCCATAAGTTTGGGGACAAGGGTGTAAATATAGAGAAAGCAGGGATTTTTGTGAAAAACTCCAAATTCTCTATATAATAGCGAATTGAGCATGAGCCCCACAAGCCAAGGCTGCAAAATTCGTCCTTACCTCTCTCCTTCACGTTTTCCCATGCTGGAGGCCGTCGAGAGTCGATCGGACTTCATCCGAGCGAGTCGGAAGGTCCGACGCGAAGGAGAACCCGACTATGGAGGCGGCTCGTGTGGATACGACTAGAGGCCGCACACTTGAGTGGCTGAACGAGCGTGAGAACGCTCGATCTTCTCCGATCTTTAGGGATTATTTGAATCCCACAAAGGTACGTATTCGAAATCGTTTCGTATACCGGTTTTGGCGACGTCGTTCGGTTTCGATCGAGACCAAGACATTGATATACGGGGAATCGTAAATTTTCCGCTGCGCCAATATGATTGGACCGATTCCCAACAGTAGGTAGTCCAGTTCCTATAGAAAGTCGACCCACCCCTACGCCAAGTTTGCAAGGTGCAAGAGGTAGGGTTTCTCTCCCATGGAGGACATCTTGAGGTAGGGAGATGAAAGGGTCGCAATCATTTCTATCTACAGCTCTCTTCTTTTATTGGTGACAATAGCGGGACTACTAGTGCTTGAAATCCAATTTGAATTACGTTTCTATGCGTACTCCCTTCCCCATGTTGGTTCCCACGTGAACTAACTATACCATTTTTCCAGTGGCGGATCCAGGATTTCAACTTAGTGGGGTCACTAAATTAAATAATTAATAATAATTTATATTATATATTTATATAAACATCAGAACAAATTTTCAGATAAAGAAAAGATTTTTGATTCAATATTTTTTCTTACAAATAAACTCGACGACTTTTCATATTTTGAAATGTCTCAATAATACAACTGTTACTGACATTCTCAAATACATCTTTCTCAATATATGTCACTAAACAATCATTCATCCATTCATCACACATTCGATTTCGTAGCTTGTTCTTGATATATGTCATTGAAGAGAAAACTCTTTCAACACTTGCAGTAGCCACTGGTAATAATAAAGCCAACTTGATGAGTAAATATACCATTGGATATACAATATGTTTCTTGGTCTCCACCAATTTCCTTGCAAGTTCACCAATTCCAAGTAAGTAGGAAAATCTTTCATCTGATCTCATATCATAAATGTAGTTCTCAAGTTGATTATGGAGTAATACAAGATCATTCATCCTTGGAAACTCAACATGATAAAATTCAGCTAATTTTACCAACTTATCTTTATCAAATGCTGAAAATGAAGCAGTGGGATTTAAACAAGAAACACAAATGAGCAGTTCAGTATTTCTTTCATTGAAGCGAGTGTTCAGCTCTTGTAGTTGCATATCCAAAATAGTGTAGAATAATTCAACTTGATAATGATGAAAATTTGTGACACAAGGAGCTCTACGTTGAGATTTTCCTGGAAAATAATATTTATCCTCCATTCTTGCTATAATAATTTCTTCTTTCTCGCAAAATGAGCAAACTTCGTGAAGAATATTTTTCCATCCTTCATCTCTCATAATCTGTAATCTTTGTTTAGAAAGTGCTACAAGAGACATAGCATTGACAATATCTTGATCTTTTCTTTGTAAAGCCAATGACAACTCATTTGTAATAGCTAACACTTTTGTCATTAAATGCAGAAGAAAGATAAAATCAAATGTCTTTAATGCATGTAGTAAACCACGGGCTTCACCTTTTTGTTCTAAAGTTCCCATATGATAAATATCATCAAGTATCTCAACTACAGAAGAAAACATGGTAGTTAAATTTATGAGACTGCCATAATGAGATCCCCAACGAGTATCACCAGCTCTTTTAAGACTCAATTCTTGATTTAAGCCTTTACCACTTAGAATTTCTCCTTGGCTCAAAGCATCTGCAACATTGGCACCATATTTTTCTCTAAGTGAATCACGACGCTTACTAGAGGATCCAACTACATGTATAACCTGTGCAACAACTGTAAAAAGCCAAGATACATCACCATGATTTTTAGCAATCGCTACAAGTGTGAGCTGGAGTTGATGAGCAAAACAATGGATGTAATATGCAGAGTTGTTCTCACTCAATATCAAAGCTTTAAGACCATGAAATTGGCCTTGCATGTTACTTGCTCCATCATATCCTTGACCACGAATTCTTGATAAACTCAGCCCATATTTTGTGAGAACAGACTCAATTGCAACTTTTAGTGACAAAGCTGTAGTATCGGTGACATGAACAATACTCAAAAATCTCTCAACAACAAAACCTCTTTGATCAAGATAACGTAAAACTATAGCCATTTGTTCTTTACCAGATACATCTCGAGCTTCATCTACCAATATAGCAAATAGATCATCTCCACAATCTCTAATGATTTCATTTGTTGTTTCAATTGCACATGCACTGACAATATCTTTTTGTACATGAGGAGCAATCATCTGTAAATTTTTAGGAGCATTATGCAACACAACATGATCAATAGATTCATTATGATCTGAAAGAAACTTCAGAAGCTCAAGAAAATTGCCTTTGTTAATAGATTGCTCAGATTCATCATGTCCACGAAATGCCAACCCTTGTTGTAAAAGAAATCTTATACAATCTATTGAAGCTTGCAGTCGAACTCTATAATCATCTTGCATTTGACTTGATTGTTTGGAGAAAGCTGATTGAATACTTTGCTTTTGGATCAACAAATCTTGACATTTCTTTAAAGCTATATTGTGTGAACTGTTATGACCACCAACATGTACTTCAAGTCTATCTTTCTTATTCCAAGCAGAAAACCCCTCACAAACAAAAGAATCACCACCAGCATGTTTACCATGATCTACTTTAAATAGATAACAAGGCAAGCAAAATACAGCATCTTTTACAATACTATATTCTAACCAAGATTCATACTCATCAAACCAAGTAGATACAAATCTACGCATTTTTCCACTCATTAGTTTTAAAGGAAACTTGTGATTGCGAGGTTGGCAAGGACCTTTCAATAAATATGCTCTTATGACATCATCTTGCCATCGTGGATGATAATCTGATATTTTTTTCCTTAATCCTGGATCTGATTCTAATGTACTCAAATTTAGTTGATCTTTCTCTTGCAATTGTGATTGCACATTTTCAATCGAATCGTTGCTCGGACAAAATGAACTACTTTGTCCAGATGTTAATTTCGTAAAGTAACGCTCCATCCTAATAAACACAAGTATACATCAATTAAAAAATATGTGACAACTTATACGAATAAGATAGAAAAGATGTCATGTGCTTTAAATAAGGATTACTCTAACACACAGAGCAAGAATCGATTAACAATATGTAACTAGTTCAAAGTTACGTTAATTTTCATATATATAGACATACCTGAAAATTGGTCGGAGATTTGAAAAAAATTCACCGTGAAAAGTGTGATGTTCAACGATCTCTTATCTTGAGCGATCAGCAGTCATGCGCTTTCAATCGCCGTAAAACATCACAGCAAGTGAGATTCGATACGACGTACTTTTTCCCAAAATCGCAGCCAGCAACCTCAGCCCTCACAGGTGATGTAACGCATTGACTGCAAATAGATCTGTAAGAGGATGTAGCCAACGACGCAGAGGATGGCTAATCGTCGACGGAGACGTTGCAAACCAGGTCGGGGGAGGGCCAGCCGTCAGGAGATCTCCGAGTCCGAGGCTGTTAGGGTACACAGTATTACGGCAGGGTACGGAGGGGGTTACGGCGTACAGGGGTGGGGAGGTTAGAACATAACATTATTAAAAAAAAAACTTTAGTGGGGTCACGTGACCCCACACCTCCTTACCTACGTCCGCCACTGCATTTTTCTTCATTAAGATCAATTCCCGCATGAACCAACTACTTTCATATTAGTACTTGCATGAACCACTTTTTTGTCATTTCTAAATTGTTTCTAGTGTGAACCACCCTTTCCATTCCAAAAATTGATTCCCACATAAACCACTTTCTTTTTCAACCCGGTTCTCACGTGAAGCAACTACTTAAACATTAGTCCCTACACATACCCTTTTTGGCACTTTACTTTCATATCAATCTCCACGTGGACCTGCATTCCTTATATGCACTTGTCAACTAGTGCTCGAGTTAACCACCCTTTCTCTTTCTAAAACCAATTCCCATGTGAATCACTTTTCTTTTTCAACCCAGTTCCCGTGTGAACTAACCACTTTAATATTGGTCCCTACATTGACCCTCCTTGACACTTTACTTTCATATCAATACCCATGTGGACCCCTTTCCTTTTTTGCAACTCCTAAACTAGTTCCTGATAGAAATGTATGCCCTACAAGGCAATCATATATGATATGATTTGACATTTCTAGATATATCTTATTCAATTAATTAGGCAAATTTTCATTATAAGCTCTTATTAGATGCGAATATCATAATGAAGTCCTTGATCAAATACAATGATGATTAAATCATGATGAGATCATGATAATGAGATTGATCATCTAGAGGTATTTGATCTAAATGTTCCTAGTCATAGGATACATGAGACGGGACATCAAAGATCCAGATAGACTAGTGTATGTGATGTCTTCTCATGTGATAAGGACGACCGATCTCATTGGTCATTAGTGTGGAGACACTGAGATACACATACAGGTGCTCATTAGTTGAATGAGTTCACTGAACTGACTGAATTAGAAACCCTGAATGATATCTTACCGAACTGTCTATCAGGGTTTTCTATCATCACGGTTGCATGGTTGGACCTTTGACCTGAGTCGCCAAAGATGCCTTGTTGGGTGGAACTTGTGCTTTGACCATTGACTTATGGATCACAATTTAGATGGTCCTATATAACGATGGATCGGGTACAAGGAAAATCCGATGGAGGCAATTGAGCGAACTACAAGGGATCGTCCACTCTCGGTAAGTGAGAGTAAATGTCCTATGGGATAGTACTCTAAATCCCTGGCCAGGGTAGATAGGATAATTGGAAAATGAGTTTTCCAATTGATCCAATTCCGAGTACCTGATCCTATGGAGTGGGTACACTAAGGAGTTGACAGTCGATGCCGTACTCCTTTCCGACCGGGACATTGGATGGATGAGGGTTTATATCCATGTGATAACTGATGATGGAAAGGCTCAATGGAGATGAGATTATCCCCATAGCCATTTGGGATCATGGGATGTGGCTTGTACCCTTCATGATCGGTAGGCCGATTAATCTGTTATCGGATAACGGATTTAATTAAAATTAAATAGAATTGTTCTATTTTATTTAGGCCTCAACCAAATAGGTTATTGGGCCTAGTGGGTCACACATAAAAGGATTAATCCACAAGTACAGGGGCAAGGGCGTAATTTATAGAGATTTTGGGTTTTTATGAAAAATTCCATAATTCTCTATAAATACTAATGGTTTCAGCCAAACCTCATCAAGCCGAGGGTGAAAACCACGTCCCAAGCCTCCTCCCTACCTACTCCTCTCTCAAGAAGGTGTCCATGGTCGATGGAGCTTCGTTCGGGAAGAGTTCTCGAGGCCGGCGCGAAGGGAGAACCTGCTGTGGATGAAGTTCGTGTGGATACTGCTGGAGACCGGACGCTTGAACAGTTTGTAGAGCTTAAGAAGCTCATCTCCTTCCTCTCCATGGGATTATATGAATCTCTATCAGGTATGTTCAAACCCGATTTGTTCGGTTTTCGATTTTCGTCGTTCAGTTCTGATTGAGACGGATTCTAAAGGAACCCATAGGAATCGTCGCTTCCGCTGCACAAAATTTTAATGGACGATTCCTTACAGTTCTAGCATGAACAACTCTATTTTTAACCTGGTTCCCACGTGAACCAACCACTTTAATATTGGTACCCCATAGATCCCCTTTGGCACCCTACTTTCAGATTGGTCACCACATGGACCCCTTTTCTATTTATGCATTTTTCAACTGGTTCCCGAACAAACTACCCTTGACTTTACTTGTTGCATGCATTGTTCTTCGTTCCCATGAAAACATGATTATTGTCTTTTTTATGCATTTAATCTTTAATGTTATTCACTTATCATGTCATCCATGTTATATCATGCTTAGATAGGCTAGTTTTTGTATCCTTGTCATTTCACATATTGCATTAAATTTACATCAGGTATCGGACATATCCTATTCATAAGGCATCCAAAAAGGAAGCTCCCTCTCCCAACACACCCTCACCTTCCATACACTTTCTTGGTGGTTGCCAACCACCCTTCCAAGAAATTCCTCTTTGGTTGACTAGGTTTGTTTTTTCCAAGGTTTCCATAAGTCCCCATACGTGAAGGATTCTCTCTTCATTGATCGGGTTGGTTGTGCTGATATCCCAAAACTTGAAGAACCCAGTTAACCCAACATAAAAAGATTGTAAGAATCCTAAGTCTATGGTGGATGAAGTTTAGGACTAACCCCACAAGTGTAGAGGGAACCACTATTTAAAATTTTATTAACCTAAGGTTTAAACAAAATTAGTCTGTTAGTCAATTAGGAATCTGTGCATTAATTTTTGCAAACAAAAACAAAAAAACAAAAAACAAAAAATAATAAAATAATATAAAATTTATTTTTCTTTTCTAAAAAAATAATAGGATGCCCATGACATTAAGGTACTGAAGAACCGTCGGTTGGCGAGCTACTACATTGACCAACAACAAGAGATAAAGTCAACATGTTCGAGGAGAATGATCAATAGGGTACACACCACCAATGAGCCCAAATAACACCCAATGATCGATCTTAATTTTATTAAGTGATCTCTTGCTTCTCTTATCACTCCAAATAGAACCAGATTATTCATGTCCTAGTAAGGATAAAAGCGTCTATTGACTGTGCTTTTGCTAAATATGGTCATCCAATCTTCACTCCTTGATCAGTCACCTATCAATCCAATGCAACCTTAGATTACCATTCCAACATTGGGCAAGGTGTCCCTTCTCCTTCTCACTAGTATTTGGGGACAAGCACAATTAGCCTAGACATGGCCCATGCCAGTCCAACATGGTCTTTAGCCTATGTACTAGGTGTCCCCCTCTCTCCTTCATATTCAGGGACAAGCTCACCAAGCTCAAACTTGTCTCTCAGCCTTTGACCCACAATTATAGCTCCACTCCTTTTGCTTGGCCCCGATTTATGTGCCGTCAAATTCTACTTACTTTGCCACATCTGCTTATCTCATACCTATCTAGGTGCCCTCTACGTCACTTCTAGTGAAACCTTCTTTTTTAATTGATCAGTAACCTTTGACTGATTAGGCCCTACCTGACAAGCTCAATCAAGTGGTGGAATAATATAAGAAGCTCAAGTGCCTGTTGGATTCCCAAGTGGCTCCTGAAGGTACCATTCCCTACTTGTCTACCTCCTATCTTTCTATCACAAGATAGAAATGTATGCTCATACAAGACAATCATATATGATATGATGAAACATTTCTTGTTATATCTCATTTAAAATAAATGGCATTTCTTCATTACTTGCACCATTTAGATTTGTATATTGCAATAAAGTCCTAGGTTGCATGCAACGATGATTGAATCATGATGAGATCATGATAATGAGTTCAATCATTTAGAGACACGTGATCTAAATATTTATAGTCATAAGATTTTTGAGATGAGAGCCATATAGAGCCATGTTGAAGTCTCATTTGAATTCGACAACATTTTGCTGTCATTTCATGAGTTTTCGTGTGGTTCTAAAATTAAACAAACCTTCATTTTGATGGGGGCACTATAGTTAATATGTGGTGCACTTTAAAGGAATTTTCAATGCATTTTTCATTTAAATTTTTGATATTTGGATCATCTGGAACAAAGTTGGAAAATAGAGTTTTAATCATTTTTGCACCTTTAAGCTGAAATGGTAGAACTTCTAATTTTTATCCAAACATGTTGAGGTAAGAGGCCATTTGATGGCATTGGCATGCAAGAAATTTAATTTTCTAACATTTCTAAAGCTTTCCTGATGTCGAGCTGTGAAGGAAGTGATAGATTTGTTGAGCATTCTCCTATGTCAGTCCTCTCCTAGACGATAATTTATTGTACTTAATTTTTTGGAAAATTGTTTCCACTATGTAAAAATAGAACCAATTGATTCTATATTGTTCCAAGTATCATTTTAAATTTTTTGAAAATTTTCTAAGACTGAAAAGTTTGGTTTTTGGAGGGTTTTTAAACCCATAGCCATAAGCCTTCTTCTCCCCATTTTTCAGGTGGAGAAGAAGGCCTTACTAGTCCATCAAGACCCAGTAAAAGGAAAGATAGTGGATCTAGGTCCTGGATTCAGATTTGACCTGGATCCCACCAGGTGCACTGTGCACCCTAGCTTGCATGCACTAGGACTTGCACATGGAGCACGCGGCCGCGTGCAACGCAAAGCGTCATACGCTACATGGTAGGTTTGGACACAAAATTTGACTTATATTATAGAGCATTAAAACTCATCTTTTTATATATAATGGGGTGTTTGGTTGCATGATAATTTTTTGTACACTTTCATGATAAAAATTGTATTAAAATAAAAAGTGAACTAACTCATGACATAAAATTATCATGTTTGGAGGGATGTGATTACAAAAAAGAGTAACTACCACACATGACCAAACAAAGTGGGGGACCACAAGAAAAAAGAAAGAGGTGAGACCTTATTTTTTTGTTTAAGAAGAAAATCATTTTTAAAACATGAAATTGTCATGGTTACCAAACACCTCTTTTAACAAGTTTTCTTACAATTTTTAAAAATTAAAACAAAAATTTTCATTATCATGCAACCAAACACCCCATAATACTTTATTTTGTATTGATCAAATTGACGATTTCGTGTGGAACAACTTCTATAAGCCAACACCCAACCAATAGGGTGCCATGCACCTTATTAACAAGGTGCAAGGCACCTATCAGTTGACTTGACCCGAGTGGCAGATTTGACTCCGAAACTGCATGGGTCAGGAGCGTGCACTCAAGCATTAATTATGCTACTCTGGTCAATGCACCCCCTTAAGGGGGTGCTTGGTCTATACATCCTTTCTCCTGACAAGGCAACTTTCTCACATGGCACAATAAACGGAGGTGGTAGGCACCCCTTATGGGGAGCGCTTAGCACCACGCTTATAGGGTACCTAGTGCCCCCTATAAGGGGAGCTTTGCCCAATCGGTAGTCTTTTCTAAAATCCTAATTTTCTTCTCCCCACTCTTAACACATTCTTATGACCATACACACCTCCCAATACCTCCTCACCCACAAGAACTCCACCATGGATCTCACATTCCCCTCCAAAACACATTTTTTAAAACCCCTCTTTCCAATCAACTAAATCTACCAACCTCTCATTGTTCCATCATCTTCATGACCCCAGGGTGTCTAGAGAACCAAAGGGAGCCCACAAGTCCTCCCTAAGCCTCCAAAATCACTTGGAATCAAGCAAGGAGATGACTGGAGTGATAGAAATGTATGCCCTACAAGCCAATCATATATGATATGATTCGACATTTCTAGAAATATCTCATTCAATTAATTAGGCAAATCTTCATTTTAAGCTCTTATTAGATACGAATATCATAATGAAGTCCTCGATCAAATACAATGATGATTAAATCATGATAAGATTGTGATAATGAGATTGATCATCTAGAGGTATTTGATATAAATGTTTCTAGTCATAGGATACTTGGGACGGGACATCAAGGATTCGGATAGACTAGTGCATGTGATATCTTCTCATGTGATGAGGATGACCGATCTCATTGGTCATTAGTGTGGAGACATTGAGATACACATACATGTGCTCATTAGTTGAATGAGTTCACTGAACTAACTGAATTAGAAACCCTAAATGATATCTTACCAAACTGTCAATCAGGGTTTAATATCATCACGGTTGTATGGTTGGACCTTTGACCTGAGTTGCCAAAGGTGCTTTGCCCATTGACTTATGGATCACCATTAAGATGGTCCAGTATAGCGATGGATCGAGTATAAGGAAAACCCGATGGTGGCAATTGAGCGAACAACAAGGGATCGTCCACTCTCGGTAAGTGAGAGTGAATGTCCTATGGGATAGTACTATAAATCCATGGCCAGGGTAGATAGGATAATTGGAAAAAGAGTTTTTCAATTGATCAAATTCCAAGTACAGGATCCTATAGAGTCGGTACACTAAGGAGTTGGCAATCGATGCCGTACTCCTTTCCGACTGGGACATTGGATGGATGAGGGTTTATATCCATGTGGTAACTGATTATGGAAAGACTCAATGGAGATGCGATTATCCCCATAGCCATTTGGGATCATGGGATGTGGCTTGTACCCTTCACGATCTGTTGGCCAATTAATCTGTTATCGAATAACAAATTTAATTAAATGAAATATAATTCTTCTATTTTATTTAGGCCTCAACAAAATAGGCTATTGGGCCTAGTGGGTCATACACATAAGGACTTATCCACAAGTACAGGGGCAAGGGCATAATTTATGGAGATTTTGGGTTTTTATGAAAAAATTCAAAATTCTCTATAAATACTAATGATTTCAAAGAAACCCTATCAAGATAAGGGTGTTAACCACTGCTAACCACTTTCTCATCCTCGTCCCTACCTCTTTCACTCTCTATAAGGCGACCATGGGCGATGGAACTCCGTTCGAGAACAGTTCTCGAGGCCGGTGCGAAGGGAGAAACTACTGTGAATGAAGTTCGTGTGGATACTGCTGGAGAACGGGCATTTGAACGGTTTGAAGAGCTTGATAAGGTTATCTCCTTCCTCTCCATGGGATTATATGAATCCCTATTAAGTATATTCGAATCCGATTTTGATCGATTTTTGATTTTCGTCGTTCGGTTCTGATTGAGACAGATTCTAAAAGGACCCATAGGAATCATCAGTTTCGCTACACCAATATTTTATGGATGATTCCTTATAGTGGCATCAGAGCCCAATTCAAGTTTCAGTTGAAATTGATGTTGAATCGACGTTATTTCATGCAGTTTATATGTTCCCAAATCTGTTTAAACATCTGTCTTGTCGAAGCCACCATAATCTATATGTGATTCAAATAAAAGATTGGTTAGATTTGGTAGAATCTCGTGATATAGGGCTTTTTAACGCCATGTACCGTTTGAAGTTTGGACCTCTGTAGAGTTCAGGAGAAGCCCCAAAAGTTGGTGTTTCTGTCATGCCCGAACCATCACCTGGATTTGGGGATTTTGTGAAATCTCCTTCCATGGATGAAATTGAGGCTTGGAAAAAGTTTTATGAGATGGGAAATATTATTACCTAACCTTCCCTTATGATATTCTGCTTTGAACGGCGGTGAAAGAAGAAAAGTTTTAAGTTTTCCGGCGACTGTAGCCCTAACTACAGTGGCACTTTGCTCATGCGATATCTATCTATTGGAGAATATTTAGGGGATAAGGATGGATGATTTGGAATCCTTGTTAGACAAGGATTCTAAAGTGTATTTTTACGGAATTTCTTGTGACTGGGATAAGGAGTTATCCCCCTTGAAATATCGTGGTCCTTATTTAGCAGCCGGCGTTGCCACCTGCTGTTCTTCCTCCTTTATCTCATCGATATAGATTTTATAGGAGATTATAGCACTGGATTTAGAATCCTAGTTCGATGATGATTATAAAATTTATTTTCTAGGATTTATTCTTCATCTGGAGAGTCCAGATTTGTGGTAGAATCCCGGGGCTACAGTTTCCTTTTATCACTGCATTTTTATCGGGTGAAGATGACGATGGATTCGGTCCATCAGGACACGATTGGCTGCGTCCGTGTGGATCCAGGGGGGTCTAAATCCTGGTCAACGGGGCGATGTTGACTGTAGGGGTGGGCACAAAACGGTTCAAACCGAGAAACCAAACCGAACCAGCCCATTCGGTTCGGTTTGGTTCGGTTTGGACCCCCTTTCGGTTTGGTTCGGTTTGGAAAATCTCCAAACCGATTTAAACCAAACCAAACCATTTAAACCGATTTAATCAAAAAATATAAAAAAACTATTATAGTATTAATAAAAATGATATTTTTATAAATTTTATAATAAATAATATTTATTTTCATTATTTCTAACTTAAAAATTAGTATATATATGTAAAAAATAAATAATTTGAATATTTTTATTTATTTTCGGTTTAAACCAAACCAAACCGAACCAAACTGAATCAATTCGGTTTGGTTCGGTTCGGTTTGAGAGGGTGATTCGATTTGGTTTGGTTTGGAAAAAAATGGTCCAAATCGGACCAAACCGAACCGTGCCCACCCCTAGTTGACTGGGAAGACCGCCCGTTAAGCGCGGCCGCGCGCGGCGCTGCCATGGAGAAGCATGCGGAGGGCACCACGCACCAGCCAAGGTGGCATAGCCATGGTGGCGCAATGCGCCAGAAACTTAATATTATTGATTTTAAATTGTTTAGAATCATAGAAAAAATTTAAAAATTACCAAAAAATTTCAGGAAAATTCTAAAAAATTATATAGTATTTTTAACATGTTATGAAGTGTTTAATGACATGTTAAATGATGTTAAGCTCTATTTACATAAATTCACTCATGGTTAAACTTTAAAATTATTTTAAAGGTTTAACTTAAATAATTACCATCTTAATTAATTATGTAAAATGATATTTTTCAGAATAAAAATTGGAATATTAATTTCTGAATTTGCACAATAATGGAAATGTATGAATGTTCTAAATAGTTTAGATGTGTATGTTTATTTCATATAAATTGTTTATATGTTGTTGTCATGTATTTTCATGTTATTTACTTTATGAAAATTCGACATGCATGAAATTGAGAATTTCAAAAATGTAATATGTAATTTTATGCTGATATATATGATATATCTCATATGATTATCATGTATGCGCTTTATATTCATGTGATGAATGTTAGTGCGTATATGGAGGTCATCATGGACTTAATTATGCTTGACTTGTGATTACTTTTAATAGTGTTGGTTATGTTATTAAATGGGGTCAGTGTGTGTCTCCTCTCTCTCTATACAATCTAATTGTACATTCTACCTCCTTCCATTAATGTACTCCCTGTAGTTAAAACCAAGGTTTCTTATTAAGTTATGTGCATTTGTGGGTCTGCATACCCTTAAGCTAGTTGTAAGAGTTAGAAGTCGGTTCGTGGAAGGTTGGAGAGCGGGACCACTTGGAGAAGCACCCATCTGAAGTGAGAACATGCCAACTCAAGCATCTGAAGCAAGGATTTGCACCTATGCCTTAGGTACATGCTTAGGGTTAAGTCCATGATCACCTATTTTTTATACATATTTGATATGTGGATGTGTGCTACAAGTAATACCATAGATATATGATATTTCAAAGGTATTGTATATACTTAGCACATATTATTGATGAGACTAAAATAAAATCCCAACTTGTTTTAATTAGGTCGATAAGCGTGTGACATTAAGAATAACTCACGTAGCTTTCCGTTGTTATGGTTTTGATGAGCCAATCTTAGATTGGATGGGTTTGTTGTGCTACCACAAGACCGATTCAGCAAGGGATTGGTGATCATGGCTAAAGCATTTTTTGAACCTTGGGGTGGACCACTTGCATGACTTTGTTGTGCTACCACAAGGGCCTATGTGAATAATCTATTCTCATAATGTAACAAGCGGATTTGACCTAACTAGAGTATATGACTTGTTGTGCTACCATAAGATCATAACTCTAGAGGCTAAATGACTAAGAGTTGCAACTGGCAATAGTTTCCTACCTATTAAGTATGAGGTGATTTGTTGTGCTACCACAAGGTCATCACCATAAAGTTAATAGGGTCTTAGTCCCCACTAGGATTTTATCATGATATCCCGTCTTTGCATAATAAGGGTTATGCAAATTTGTTAAAAATTAGTGGGAGCATAAATTAGGATGAAAGACCATATCTTAATTTTAATGAATGTCTGTAATGTTATATTAATAAAATTATATCACAATTGTAGAATATAATGTTGCACCACCATTAGTAAGATATATTAGATGTCAAATAGTTTTAATGGCTCACACTTCTCAGACCGGTTTAGAACTATGAGAATTGTTCTCATAGTTGACTAATTAACTATCCTACTTGAGAAGTAGGTGTCTTCTAGAATATCTAATGATGTGAAAGATAGATAAGATCTTATCTCACAAACAAGATGCATTGTTTGCCTTATATTAGATGTTAGTCTCTATGAGACATAAAATTTTGTATAGGCAACATTGAAATATGGACTTGAGATCCATCATGGCTCATAATGATAAGCTAACTAAGGGATATTAGAACAACAATACATCTTAATTACTTCTTGTTGGTGAGACCAATAGAAAGAAGTAAGATCATTAGATAGAAATAGAAGAAGATAGTTAAAAGTCAAAGAAGATGGTCAAGATAATAAAAGCCCAAATAAGACATAGAATTCTTCCACTATCATGATAATGATAAATGAAAGAGGAAGTGCAAAGTATATTACACATAATGCAAAGGTGAAGCCTGAGAAGCTTCATGCATCTAAGTCACTGATATTTACTTATTTTAAATATACACTTAATAGTATTAGATACTATATGTGTATATCATAATATTAGATACTATGGATGAATCTAATGGTATGAGATACCAGATATGCATCTTATATCTACAATGAGTTGTAAATGATGACAAGTAAATGAAGGCTTAATAAAGAAGATGTTGACCTACATATGAAATGGTGCAAAAGTTGCATCATTACTAGTGGGAGGTACAAATCTTTAATAGCCTCATGGAGATGTCTTAATAATTAATATTGCTATTATATCCTTCTACAAGAACATTATTTGATACTTGAATAAATGTTGATTTATTCTAAGCTATGGAATTGTTGGATGTTCTGAAAGATTGAATGGCAAAGTGTTTGTCAATGAGAGCTTAATGAATTATTAAATCATATTTGATATGTTAGCTCTCATGTTATGTGTGAATACTCCTTTTAAAAGGAAATGTGTTGATTTAGATCAATCTACACTTTAACTTAATGTAGACATGGAGAATGGGCTAATGAGTTCTTATAACTCATACATTTAGGTGTATGTTAACCCAAATCTATTAAGGCTAAAGAAGAATATTTCTACTTTATTATTTCAAAAATGATGTTTTTAGGTATGGATATATGTACTTTATGAAGTACAAATCCAAGACCTTTGAAAAATTATCTAAGATTTAGAATGAATTAGAGATACTAATGGAAAGAGTATTAGAGAGTTTTTTTAACTAACACACTTTTTTTATAAAAATTTAAAACTAACACCCTAAAGATTTTATTTGTAAATCTAACACACTTTGGTCAAAATAGAAATTTAAAAACTTAATTGTATTTTTTAAATTTTAAAGTCGAGTTTTAAAAACTTGACTTTTTCATTATTGAAAGTCGAGTTTTAGAAACTCGACTTTCATATAACTACACCGTTACATTTTTTTGTCGGTGTTATTTAAAGTTGAGTTTTTAAAACTCGACTTTGGTCAAAGTGTGTTAAATTTTAAATTTAAATTTTTAATGTGTTAGTTTTAAAAATAAAAAAATAAAGTGTGTTAGTTAAAAAAACTCCGAGTATTAGAACTCTTTGATGAGATCAAGGAGGGATACTTAAGTACACAATTCACATATAATTGAAGAATAATAGAATCTAATGGACACCTTTTTACACATTCCAACTAAATTAAGTAGCTAAAATGAGATGCATATGGTGTAGGACATAATACGGACAATGACAAACTTTGCAAAATTTTCTCTTTGTCTATTTTTGGCTAAATACTCATTATAACCACTTTAACTTAAATTGGTACCTTCTAAGTCTATTATGATTATTCCATATAAGATATGGAAAGGGTTAAAACTTGACCTTATGCAAGTTAAGGTTTTGGAATGTTCGGCCCAGTGAAGAAGTACCTTAACTAGTTGGAATATAAGACTATGAAGTGTTGGCTTGTAGGATATCCTAAGGAAACTTAAGGATATTAAATATACTACCTTTATGAATAAGGGTATATGTTGCTCAACTCACTATATTTTTCGAGGAAGAGTTCCTCCAAAAGAAAGATAATTGGAGTAAGGTATATATGGAAGATGTTCTATTCCCATAACCCAAGGCTTGTTCTATTAAGGTACTAGTTAACAAATTCACATTGGCAATTTATAGGTATATTCTTGTGTCCATTCAACCTAAGAGATATATGGGACATATCTTTTATAGAAGAAATGAGGCATAATATAAAAAAGATATTGATCCTAAGATCTTCATAGAAGCAATATGAGATATTGATTCTAAAATGGGAAGACAATAAAATCTGGTATAAACTCTATCTATTCTAATTAAGTTTAGAACTTGATAGATCCACCTGAGGTTATAGTAACCAAAAGGTATAAATGGATCAATAAAGAATAGATTGGAGTGGATTAGAAGGTAGAGACATTCAAAGGTGAGAATAATTAAAAAAGATACCAACTAAGTCAAATGGTTGACTATGACGAGATTTTTTGCCTATTCCATAGATTAATGCATTTGAATTTTGATTGTTACACACTATGACTATAAGATATGTTAATTGGATGTTAAGATGGTGTTCCTCTAAGGTATGTTGAGAAACAGGTGTGTGTATATGATACAACTATAGGGAATCAAGTCCCAATATATCCAAATAGAGTGTGTATTAAGTTCATTTATGAACTAAAGTAAAACTTTTCATAGAATGTATATAAAGTTTAATGAGATTAAATCTTATGGGTTTGTTAAGAACAAAGAGGAGCCTTGTGTATTCAAGAAGATAAGTGGGAGTGCTTTTACTTTCTTGACATTTTATGTTGATGACATACTACTTATTAAGAATGAAGTAGGTATATTGTCACTAGTGAGTTTAGTTATCAAATTAATCCTTCAAACATAATTTGGGTTTTAAGATCTATAAAGATAGATTTAAAAGGTTTACCCAGTTAATGTATGTAGTCACCATAGTCAAAAGGTTTGACATGATAAACTCCAAGATAGGTTTCTTATCTATGTGGTGTGGAGTTGATCTCTCTAATGTGATGTCTTTATAGACTTCTTGAAAGATAAAAAGAACACATAAATAGAGCCCTTATGCTTTTGTCATAGGGTCTACCATGTATGTATTCCTATGTACAAGATGTGATTAATGCTATAAGTGTTATGAGCATTCATTAGGAAGATCTACATGAGAGTCACTGGATAGTTTAAGAATGTATCTTTTAGTACTTGAGAAGTACTAAGGATGTATCTTTGAACAATGGAGGATAAGACTTGAAGTTTTGTAGTTTTACAAACACCAAATAAGTTTGATATCAAGTATAAATATTGGTGGTGCAGTGAGTTGGAAGGGATCCATGCAATAGAACATTGCTAATTCTACGACTAATATAAAGTAGATTACATAATGGTTACACAATGCTCGAGAAGCAAGATAGATGAAGATGTTCATCAAAGACATGAGATTGTCCCAACTTTCTCTGATGATGTATCATTGTTTTAAGAAAACAATAGGGGTAGAGCCAACATCTCATCAGAAGTTAAAAACTTCTTTGGCAATAGCATAGAATCAGAGTGATTACAGCTTACAGAGATATATAATTAAAGATAGAGTATTTATCGCTAATAACATTGAAAATTTTCAAACTAAAACAGTTACTCAAATAGTGTTTTAGCTTCACCTCGAGCTGATAGAGATCAGCCAAATGGGTGATTGGCTTTAGTGCAAATGGGAGATTAATAGAAATCTATGTCTTACAAGTCAATCATTTATGATAAGATTCGACATTTCTTGAAATTTCTCATTAGATAATTAGGCAAATTCTTCATTACAAGCTCTTATTAGATGCGAATATCATAATAAAATCTATGATCAAATGCAATAGTGATTAAATCATGATGAGATCATGATAATGAGATTGATCATCTAAAGGTATTTGATCTAAATGTTCATAGTCATAGAATACTTGAGATGGGATATCAAGGATGTAGATAGACTAGTGTATACGATATCTTCTCATGTGATGAGGATGACCAATCTCATTGGTCATTAATGTGAAGACATTGAGATACACATATAGGTGCTCATTAGTTGAAAAGTTCACTGAACTGACCAAATTAGAAACCCTGAATGGTATCTTACCGAACTGTTAATCAGGGTTTTCTATCATCACAGTTACATGGTTAGACCTTTGACCTGAGTTACCAAAAATGCCTTGTTAGGTGGAACTTTTGCTTTGACCATTGACTTATGGATCACTGTTTAGGTGGTGTAGTATAGCGATGGATTGGGTACAAGGAAAACCTGATGGAGGCAATTGAGTGGACAACAAGGGATCGTCCACTCTCGGTAAGTGAGGGCAAATGTTTTACGGAATAGTATTCTAAATTCCTGGCTAAGGTAGAAAATATGATTGGAAAAGGGGTTTTTCAATTGATCCAATTCCAAGTACAAGATCCTATCAGTATACTAAGGAGTTGACAGTCGATGCCATACTCCATTCCATCTTGGACATTGGATGGACGAAGATTTATATCCATGTGGTAACTGATGATGAAAATGCTCAATGGAAATAAGATTATCCCCATAGCCATTTGGGATCATGGGATGTGGCTTGTACCCTTTATGATCTATAGGTCAATTAATTTGTTATTGGATAATAGATTTAATTAAATTAAATAGAATTGTTCTATTTATTTTAGGCCTCAACCAAATAGGCTTTTGAGCCTAATGGGTCACACACATAAGGACTTATCCATAAATATAGGGGCAAGGGCATAATTTATAAAGATTTTGATTTTTTATAAAAAATTTCAAAATTCTTTATAAATACTAATGGTTTCAGTCAAACCCCATCAAGCCAATGGTGAAAGCCACAGTTCTCAAGGCCGACACGAAGGGAGAACCAGCTGTGGATGAAGTTCGTGTGGATACTACTGGAGATCGGACACTTAAACAGTTTGATAAGCTTGATAAGCTCATCTTGTTCCTCTCTATAGGATTATATGAATCCCTATCAAGTATATTCGAACCCAATTTGATTGATTTTTTATTTTCTTTGTTCAATTTCAATTGAAACAAATTATAAAAGAACGCATAGGAATCGTCGCTTCTGCTGCATCAAATTTTGATGGATGATTCTTTACACCTTTTTTTCTCCAAAACTGGTTTCCTTATGAACCGCCTTATTTTTCACCCAATTCTAATGTAAACTGGTCCCTATTTTGTACTTTCACATATGTTCTCACGTGAACCTTGATGTTTACCTTTTATTATCATATCAATCCTTATGTGGATTGTATTTATGTTCTGTCATTTGCAGACTGGTTCCCACGAGAACCACCCTTTTCTCTTCAAAACTGATTATAACATGAACCATCTTGCTTTTTCACCAGGTTCCCATGTGAACCACCCTACTTTCAAATTGATCCATGTGTGGATAAGACCTTTTATTTACCTTAAGATTGGCCCCACGTAACCCTCCTTTTATTTTTGTTAATTATCAAACAAGTTCAATTGCGAACCACCCTTTTCTCTTCAAAACTAGTTCCTGTGTAAACCACCACCTTTTCCACTCAATACCCATGTGAACTTGCTACTTTCATATTGGTCCCACAATGGTCCTCCCTTCTTTCTCACTTTAAGATCTGTCTTCATATAGAACATTTACTTTTTGGCACTCGCCATTCGGTTCCTGTGCAAAACCACCCTTTAGTTACTAGTTACTTGCATTGTCGGTTGGTTAGTTGTCTTGATTATTATCTTGCTTGCATATTTAATTTTTAGAATTGCTTTTTCTCTCATATCATTTATATTTCTTCATGCTTCATGCTTAGATAAATTGATTGCTTCTTATCCTTGTTATCATTTCATTTGCATTAGAATTGCTTTGGGTACTTGACTTGTTGACCTGTAGGGCATCTGAGGCAGGGGCTCACTCTTCAAACACACATTCACCTTCCCACACACCTTCTTGGTGGTTACCAACCTCTCTTCCAAGGAATTCCTCTTTGGTTGGCTTGGTTGTTTGCATCAAGGTCTCCTTAAGGTATACGTGGAGTATTCATCTCCATCAATCGAGCGGGTTATACCTTTTATACAAAAACCTGAGGTACCCAAGTAACCTATACATAGTGAGTTTATGATACCCTCAGATCATTGGATATTGGAGCAATAGAAACCTATCCTACAAGTGTTAAGTGAACAATTGCAACAATCCATTTAATCTAAGGTTGTAACAAAATTATTGTGTAATCATTCAAAAGCTGGTGTAGACATGCCAATTTTGTCTTATTTGGAGCTTAAGCCCTTACTTCATTGGCAACATCTCTTTTGGACCACTAAAATCAAGTTGAATCATTCTTTTTGGATGAGCCGAGGAGCTTACTAGAAATTTGAAGACGAGTTGTGGATCCCTGGTCGAATTCGGGTGTGTTGAGCGAGGACCATTGTGTCGTGTCCTTTCGTTGAGTCATTGTACATTTTTTTGCTTACCATTAGGGTTTCCCGGTTGCCGTCAGGTCATTCCAATCAATAACGAGGTGGCATAAAATATACCAAAATTGTCCCATTGTTTCCGGTCGTCAACCCAAGTTGTACGGGTTTCCGCCAACTTTTTTAGTCATTCTGAGTATTCCAGGTCATCCCTGGTTCTTCTGAGCATCTCTCTAAGTTTTTCGAGTTCCTCTTGTTGTTTCCGGTATTCAACCCAAGTTGTACAGGTTGCTGCCAACTTTATCGGTCATTCTGAGTATTTTTGGTCATCCCCATCTCTTCCAAGTATCTTTCCAAGTTTTCCAGGTTCTTCCCGTTGTTTTCGGTCGTCAACTTGAGTTGTATGAGTTGCCACCAGCTTTTTCGGTCTTTCCAAGTATTTCGGGTCATCCCAGTTCTTCTGAGCACCTTTCTGGGCTTTCAAGATTCTCATTGTTTACGGTTATCAACCCGAGTTGTACGGGTTGCCACCAACTTTCTAAGTCATTCCAAAGTTTTCTGCGTTGTCGTTGGCTTTTCCGAGTTTTTAGATCACCACCAACTTTCTAAACTAGAAGTTACAGCCCCATAAAAAAAACTTAAGATGTGTATCAACTGGTTTACTTATTTGGGGAGCTGCATTTTTGAGTCCTCTTTTTAATGCAACAAATGGGAGTCGAAACGAAACTCCCGTTTGCAAGTTATGGCTTGCGAATGAAATGCGCGCAGGAGAGGGAGTGGACTGCGCACCCTCAAACTGAGGGCGCGGTCAGCACGCCCCTGGTATGAGGGCACGGGTGGTTCTGGAAACCAGAAATTACCCCGGTTTGGGCTTTCCAAACCAATTTTTGAGAAATTTTCTCTTCTTAAAATGTTTATTTTGACCATGCCCCCGAGTCGGGGGCGCGTTCATTTTCTCAACCCTATTTTTAGCAATTTTCTAGAGTTTTTTGAGCTTTTTTAGCAATAACGCACCGAACATGCCCCCAAAGTGGGGTCGCACTCACTGCCGTGCCCCCAACCTTGGGGCACGGTCGGTCAGTTTCCATGTTTTGCATTGGTTTTGATCCTCTATAAATTTCGACCATCGGGGTACGATCCAGGACTCTTCTCCTTATCCTCTAGGCACCCAAGGCTCATCCCAACCTCCCCAAATCATCCTCTCTTCATTCCGATGCCCAGAGATCATCCCGAAGTGAAAAAGAAGCTGGTCTATGCTCTGGTATACTGCTTTGCTGATCATTACTTATACAAATCCCTCTAATCATTTTTCGGCCAAACTTTTTTCATAAGACGTGTTCTTCATCAAGTTATATTTTTTCTTCAACGAATGGAGATCAATTCTGACATTGCCTTGGCTCGTGGTGCCTTTTACACCGGCGCTGCATAGACAGATCCAAAGTCTTCTCTTCTAAGTCATCGTATATCAGTCAATTTTAGTACATTTACTAAAAAAATTCAGCCAATACATATTTCATAAAAACTATTTTCTGGTAAGTCCTCTTTCATTTCAAACAAGAATCATTTAAATTTATCATAAGATTTAACCCAAAATTTATTAACACAAACAACCCTTTGTAAGTCTTCTTCATTTTAAAACAAACGAGAGTTCATTCTGACTTCCAGATTGTCCATGGTGATCGTTTCAACAATGTCGCGCAATCTGGTACTATTTTCAGTTTCTATCCACTTCTATAATTTTTACAGAGCTGTACGGACATATTTTGGAGAAGTTATAAACATAAAAACTCTTTCTCTTTAAGTCCTCTATCCATTTCAGCAAACAGACCTCAATTCCAACATCGGGATTTCCCATGGCAAGTATTGCATCAAAGTCGCGCTAGATAGTGCCACCATGCCCCCGGAACCCTAGGGAGTGCCCACCGCGCCCTCCAGTCAAAGGCGCGCTCACACCTGTGTGCTATCTGGCCAGATTGGTGATATCTCACCCATTTTAGCTCCGATTTGAGCCGTTCAAGTTTCTACATCTTTATCATGCATTTGGCATCATTTATATATCATTTTTATTTAATTTTTGCATCATCTAATATATCATAAGAAACCGAAAAAAGGGTTTGGGATAACTCCGAATCCAGCGAGTTTGTTTCCAATTGCCATTTTATGTTATTATTTTTACATTTACTACACTTCATCAGTTCTAATCCTTCTTCCACTTTTTTTCTTCTCTTCTTTGTTCTAGTTGCACAGGTTTATCAAGCTAGCATTGGTTGGAGACTCTTCTTCATCGGCCAACCGAAGAAGGAGAAGGTTGAACCCGCACACACTCTTTCCCTCGCTAAGGTACACAGTCACATTCTTTTTATTTCCATTACATAAAGTGGAGCCCATGGCTCCTGGTGACCACATCATCTCATTTCCAACATACTTTAAGTTCTTTTATTTTATCCTCACTCTCCCCCCCCACACACAACCCGAACCGTGTCTCCAGTGCTCGAGTGATGTCGAGAGATGAAAGTTCGGAGATCAATGTGAGTGTGGGACCGAGGTGAGATTAGTTTTCCATGTTTCTTTCCTTCTTTCTCATCCCTTTCTTGAGGTGGGAATCCGGAATACGTAAAACCCATTTTCAGAGTCAACAACTTTTTGGCGACCATGGTAGGACAACCAATGTCTTTAACTGTGCTACCTTGATTTGTTTGTGCAACTAGTTTCATTCTAATTCAGTTCTAGTCACTAGATTTTTTGTTTTGGTGCATGATTGCTTGTCTTGTTTGCATATCGCATGCTTGATTTACTTACTTCCTTTCATTTTATGTTTGTACAAATTGATTGTTTCTTCTCCTCTTACCCTATATTTTTACTTTTGTATTAGCTTTTTACATCGGGTACCAGACTTGTTCCGATCTGTAGGGCATTCGAGACGGGAGCTCTCTCTCCCAACACACCCTTGTAAGGAATCATCCACAAAAATTTTGTGCTGCGGAAGTGTAGACATGCCAATTTGACCTTATTTGGAGCTTAAACCCTTATTCCATTGGCAACATCTCTTTTAGACCATTAAAATCAAGTTGAACGATCATTTTTGACAAGCCAAGGAGTTCACTAGAAATCTAAAGAAGAGTTGTTGATCTCTAATCAAATTCATTTTTTTCAAATGAGAGCCCATTCAAACTTCCATGTTGCTCTTGGTGGTCTTTGCACGAAGATCGCGCCCCTTGGTTATGTGCCAGATTATGCTTTTCTCGGCATATCCTCTATTTTAAAATTTTTCACAGGATTATGTGGACATCCAATAAAGAAGTCTTCAACATCAATAATCTTTCTCTATAGTCCTTTTTTCAATGCAACAAACAACATTCAATTCTGATTTCCCATTTGTCTACAGCATCCTTCGGAAAGCAGACGTAATCAAGCCTAATTGCATGCAAGCCCAACACATTGGGCACATCTCTGACCAATTCACAACCTTACCTTCCTTTTTCTTCCTCCATATCACTTTGTATAGTATCTGGAAGCTTCACAGTCGAAATTAGCAACATCAAATGATGGCAATCCAACTTGTTGTCTTGTATATCAAAACTTGCTATTTTTAGACCAGATTTGTTTCCTCTTTGAGTGAAGACCAATTTTGAGCATAGGGAAGGTGATTCATGGTTTTCAATCCCTCTCACTAAGTTGGGTAAGTTCCTAGAAGCCTTATGATGAAAATTAGTAGCATTAAATGGAGGAAATCCAACCTATGGTCGGATGTATCAAAACATGCTATTTTTTGACCTGTTTTTTATCCCTTATAAAGGGAGACTCATATGAACAACGTAAGGAGGGCATTCTCATCGTCCAGCACTCTTATCCTCATCCTCCAGTCACCCTAGGCTCGTTCCAACCTCTCCAAATCGTTCTCTCTTCGTCCCAGTGCCCGGAGATCATCCCAAAGTGAGAAAGAAGCCAGTCTATGCTCCGATGTGCTACACTGCTGATCATCGACTTCTATAGATTTTTATGGTCATTTTCTGGCTTGACTTCCTTCAGAATAAGTGTGCTTCATCAAGATATATTTCATATACAATAAACGTAGATCAATTCTGACATTCCCTCGGCTTGTTACAGCTTCAACACCGGCGCTGCACAGACATATCTGAAGTCTTCTTTTCTAAGTCATTGCATTCTCAGTTCATTTCAGTATATTTAATGGTGGATTCAGCCTATACATTCTTCATATAAACTGTTCCCCGGTAACTCCTCTTTTTTTACAATAAGATTCATTTAATTCCTATATCTGTGGTACCCATAGCACGTCCTACATCAACATTGTGCTGGGAGTTTTTGGAACATCACTGTCCAAGATCCGACTTATCAGATAAATTAAGATTATTTATCATAAGATTCAAGCAAAGTTGTCTTAATCTCAAACCACCCCCGGTGAGTTATCTTTATTTTGAAGCAAATGGCACTCGATTCTGACATCGGTGCTGTCTATTACGGTCTCTACATCAGTGCCACGCCAGTTTACATTGAATCTATCCAACCTGGTTGCCACTTTGCCTGGGTTGTGTTATCTTTAATCATCCATATTAACCATGCTAACTCTTCATTCATATAATTTATTTCATATTTAAGCATCATTTTTATTCTATTTTTCATCATTTTATATATCTAAAAAAACTGAAAAAAAGGGGTTAGGGCTAACCCCGAATCTGGTGAGTTTGTTTCCAATTGTCGTTTATGTTAATGTTTTTACAAGTTACTACACTTCACTCAATTCTAATCTTTCTTCACTTGTTTTCTTATCTTATTGTCTTCTAGTTGCACAAATACATCAAGCTAACATCGGTTGGAGACTCTTCTTCATCGGCTAGCCTAAGAAGAAGAAGGTACACACGGTCAAATCAACTTATCTCTGGTTTCTATTCCATAAAGCGGAGCCCTCGGCTCCTGGAAACCACTTCATCTTTTTTCATGTTCTAAGTCATTCTATTCCTCACTCTCCTCCCACATGACCCGAACCGTCTCCGATGCTCGAGCGACACCGTAAGATGAAAGTTCGGGGATCAATGTGAGTGTGGGACTGAGATGAGGATTTTACCGCTTTCCGAGTGTTTTTCGATTCACTCCCTTTCTCCTATTTTATCATCATCTTTTCTTGAGGTGCCAATCTGGAACCTGTTTCTGGAGTTGATAGGAAGCGACGATTCCTATGGGTTCTTATAGAATCTGCCTCAATCAGAACCGAACGACAACAACCGAAAACCAATCAAATTGGGTTCGAATATACCTGATAGGGATTCATGTAACCTCATGAAGAGGAAGGAGATGAGCTTCTCAAGCTCTTCAAACTGTTCAAATGTCCAGTCTCCAGTAGTATCCACACGAACTTCATCCACAGTAGGTTCTCCCTTCGCGTCGGCCTTGAGAACTCTCCCCGAACGGACCTCCATTGATCATGGACACCTTCTAGGGAGAGGAGGAGGTAGAAAGGAAGCTAGAGATGTAGTTTTCACCCTTCGCTTGATAGGGTTTGGCTAAAAACATTAGTATTTATAGAGAATTTTAGAATTTTTCATAAAAATCTAAACTCTCCATAAATTACGTCCTTGCCCCTTTACTTGTGGATAAGTCCTTTTTTGTGTGACCCACTAGGCCCAATAGCCTATTTGGTTAAGGCCTAAATAAAATAAAATAATTCTATTTAATTTAATTAAATCTGTTATCCGATAACAGATTAATCGGCCTACGGATCATGAAGGGTACAAGCCATATCCCATGGTCTCAAATGGCTATAGAGATAATCTCATCTCCATTGAGCCCTTTCATCATCGGTTACCGCATGGATATAAACCCTCGTCCATCCAATGTCTCGGTTGGAAAAGAGTACGGCATCGACTGTCAATTCCTTAGTATACCGACTCTATAGGATCCTGTACTCAGAATTGGATCAATTGGAAAACTCCTTTTCCAATTATCCAATCTACCCTGACTAGGGATTTAGAGTACTATCCTATAGGATATTCAGTCTCACTTACCGAGAGTGGACAATCCCTTGTTGTCCGCTCAATTACCTCCAGCAGGTTTTTCTTGTACCTGATCCATCGCTATACTGGACCATCTAAACAGTGATCCATAAGTCAATGGTCAAAGCACAAGTTCCACCCAACAAGGTATCTTTGGTGACTCAGGTCAAAGATCCAACCATGCAACCGTGATGGTAGAAAACCCTGATTGACACTTCGGTAAGATACCATTCAGGGTTTCTAATTCGGTCAGTTCAGTGAACTCATTCAACTAATGAGCACCTGTATGTGTATCTCAGTGTCTCCACACTAATGACCAATGTGATCGATCATTCTCATCACATGAAAAGATATCACATACTCTAGTCTATCCGAATCCTTGATATCCCATCTCAAGTATCTTATGACTCGGAACATTTAGATTAATTACCTCTAGATGATCAATCTCATTATCATGATCTCATCATGATTTAATCATCATTGCATTTAATCAAGGACTTCATTATGATATTCGCATCTAATAAAAGTTTATAATAAAGATTTGTTTAATTAATTGAATAAGATATTTCTAGAAATGTCAAATCATATCATATATGATTGGCTTGTAGGCATACATTTCTATCAATCTCCCACTTGCACTAAAGCCAATCACCCATCTGGCTGATCTGTATCAGCTCGAGGTGAAGCTCAAACACTCTTTCTTTAATTATATCTCTATAAACTGCAATCTCTCTGATTGTATGGTATCGCCACAGAATTCTAACTTATGATGAGACGTCGGCTCTACCCCATTGTTTTCTCAAAATAATGATACACTTTCAGAGAAAATTGGGACAATCCCATATCAAATATGCAGATGAAAATCTTCATCTAGACTACTTCTCAAGTAGTGTGCAACCACTATGTAAACTTGTTTACATATGTTGTAGAATTTACAATGTTCTATTGCATAGAACTCTTCCAGCTCACTGCATCACCATTATTTTGACTTAATATCAAACTTATTTGATTAAAAGTTTGTGTTTGTAAAACAAAAGACTTCAAGTCTTATCCTCCAATGTATAAAGATACATTATTTGTGCTTTTCAAGTACAAATGATATATCTCTAAACTATTCAGTGACTCTCACTTGTATCTTCCTGATGAATTCTCATAACACGTAAAACATTTATCACATCATGTACGTATCATCACATTAATGATAGACCATATGACAAAGGCATAAGGGCTCTATTAATGTGATCTCTTTATCTCTCAAAAAGTCTTCAAAAATATCACTTTACAGAGATCAACTCCATACCACATAAGTAAGAAACATATCCTAGAGTTTATCATGTCAAACCCTTTGACTACGTACATTAACTGGGCATTGCTTTTAGATTTATCTCCATAGATCTCAAAACACAAATTATGTTTAGAGGATTAATTTGATAGCTAGGCTCACTGATGATAACATACCTGCTTCATTCTTAATGAGTAGTATGTCATCAACATAAAAGGTCAAGAAAGTAATATCACTCCCACTTATCTTCTTGAATACACAAGGCACCTTTTCATTTTTAACGAAGTCATCAGATTTAATCTCATTTAACCTTATATACGATATATGAGAAGTTTTACTTCAATCTATAAATGAACTTAATACACACTCTTCTTGGATGTTATTGGGACTTGATTCCCTATAGTTGTATCATATACAACTATTCCTCAAAATACATTAAGAGGGACACTATCCTAACATCCAATTAGTTTATCTTATAATCGTAGTGTGTAACAATCAAAATTCAAATGGATTAATCTATGGAATAGGTAAAAGATCTCATCAAAGTCAACCATTTGACTTAGATGATATCCTTTTCAACTATTCTCACATTTGAAGGTCTCTACCTTCTAATCCACTCCATTCTATTCTTTAGTGATCCATTTATTTCTTATGGATACTATATCCTCAAGTGGATCTATCAAGTTCTAAACTTGATTAGAATAGATAAAGTTTATATCGGATTTTATTGTCTCTTCCCATTTATGAATCAATATCTTATATTGGTTCAATATAGATCTTAGGATCAATATCCTTATTAGCTTATTCTTCATTTCATCCATTTGAGATATGTCCCACATATCTCTTAGGTTGAATGGACACAAGAATATATCTATAAGTTGCCAATGTGTAATTATTAACTAGTACCTTAATAGAAGTGTCATTGGATTGTGGGACTAGAACATCTTCCATATATAACTTACTCCCACTATCTTTCTTAAAGAGGAACTTTTTCTCTAGAAATTTAGTGAGCTGAGCAACACATACTCTTATTCATAAGGGTCGTATATTTAATATCTATAAGTTTCTTTAGGATATCCCACAAGCCAATATTTCATAGTCTTATATTCTAACTAATTAGGGTTATACTTCTTCACCAAGTCAGACATTCCGAAACCTTAACTTACTTAAGGTCAAGTTTTAACCCCTTTTCCATATCCTATATGGAATAATTAGAAAAGACTTAGAAGGTACCTATTAAGATCAAGTGGTTATAATGAGTACTTAGCCAAAATTAGACAAAGAGGAATTTTGCAAAGTTTGTCATTGTTCATATTATGTCCTACATAATATAGCTTCTCATTTTAGCTACTCAATTAAGATAAAATGGGTAAAAAAAGTGTTTACTAGATTCTATTATCCTTCAATTATAAGTGAATTATGTATTTAAGTATTCCCCTCATTGATCTCATCAAAGAGTTTTAATACTCTTTCTATTAGTATCTCTACTTCATTCTTATTCTTAGATAATTTCCCAAATGTCTTAGATTTGTACTTCATAAAGTACATATATCCATACCTAGAGACACCATCTTTGAAATAATGAAGTAGAAATATTCTTCTTTAACCTTACTAGATATGGGCTAACATACACCTAGATGTACGAGTTCTAACAACTCATTAACCCATTATCCATGTCTACATAAAGCTAAAGTGTAGATTGATCTAAATCAACTCATTTTCTCTTAAAATGAGTATTCACACATAACATGAGAGCTAACATATCAAATATGATTAAACAATTCATTAAGCTCCCACTGGCAAACATTTTGCCATTCAATCTATTAGAACATCTATCAATTCCATATCTTAGAATTGACGTACGAAATCATATAATATTCTTGTTGAAGGATATAATAGCAATTTTAATTATTAAGACATCTCCATAAGGCTATCAAAGAATTATACTGCCCACTAATAATGATGCAACTTTTGCACCATTTCATATGTAGGTCAACATCTTCTTTATTAAGCCTTTGTTTACTTGTCATCATCTACAACTCCTTGTAGATATAAGATCCATATCCGGTATCTCATACCATTAGATGCATCCATAGTATCTAATATTATGATATACACATATAGTATCTAATACTATTAAGTGTATATTTAAAACAAGTAAATGTCAAGGACTTGGATGCATGAAGCTTCTCAAGCTCCACCTTTGCATTATGTACAATACACTTTGTATTTCCTCTTCCACTTACTATCATCATGATAATGTAATAATTCTGTCTTATTCTGGTTTTATGATCTTGACCACCATCTTTTACTATTAATTATCTCTTATTTCTATTTAACGATTTTACTTATTTTTATCGGTCTCACCAACAAGAAGTAATTAAGATGTATTGTTGTTCTAACTTGCCCTTAGTTAGCTCATCACTGTGAGCCATGATGTTTCTTATATCCATCTATCCATGTTGTCTCTACAATTTATATCTTACAGCGACTAACATCCAGTTTAAGGCAAACAATGCATCTTGTCTATAAGATAAGATCTTATTTTTCTTTCACATCATTAGATAATCTAGAAGACACCTACTTCTCAAGTAGGATAGTTAATTGGTCAACTATGAGAACAATTCTCTTAGTTGTAAACTGGTCTAAGAAATGTGAGCCATTAAGCTATTTGACATCTAGTATGCCATACAAATGGTGGTTTATCATCATATTCTACAACTGAGATATAATTTTATTAATATAACATTGCAAATATTCATTAAAATTAAGATATGGTCTTTGATCCAAATTTATGCTCCCACTAATTTTCAACGAATTTGCATAACCCTCATTATGCTAAGACCGAATATCACGATGAAATCCTAATGGGGACTAGGACCCTATTAAGTTTATGGTGATGACTGTAGACATGCCAATTTTACCATATTTGGGGCATAAACCCTTATTCCATTGGCAACATCTCTTTTAGACCATCAAAATCAAGTTGAATCATTCTTTTGGACAAGCCGAGAAGTACACTAAAAATCTAAGGAAGAGTTGTTGATCACTAATCAAATCCGTTTTTCCCAAACAAGAGTCCATTCTAACTTCCATCTTGCTCTTGGTGGTCTTTGCACCAAGGTTGCGCCTCTTGGTTGTGTGCCAAATTATGCTTTTCCCAGCATCTCCTCTAAATAAAATTTTTTCAAAGGATTCTGCGGATGTCTACTGAAGAAGTCTTCAACATCAATAATCTTCATCTATGAGTCCAATTTTCAATGCAACAAACGACATTCAATTCTGATTTCCCATTTGTCTGCAGCGTCCTTTAGAAATCAAACGTGCAATTCTGTCCGCACGCACCCCTGATCAAGCCCAATTACATGAAAGCCCAGCCCATTGGGCACATCTCTGACCAATTCACAACCTTACCTTCCTTTTTCTTCCTCCATATCACTTGGTAAAGTATCTGGAAGCTTCATGGTTGAAATTAGCATCATCAAATGATGGCAATCCAACTTGTTGTCTTGTACATCAAAACTTGCTATTTTTAGACCAGATTTGTTTCCTCTTCAAGTGGAGAAATATTTTGAACATGGGGAAGGTGATTCACGGTTTTCAATCTCTATAAATCAGTTGGGTAAGTTTCTATAAGCCTCATGATGAAAATTATTCATCTATGAGTCCTATTTTCAATGCAACAAACGACATTCAATTCTGATCTCCCATTTGTCTGCAGCGTCCTTTAGAAATCAGACGCACAATTCTGTCCGCACGCACCCCTGATCAAGCCCAATTGCATGCAAGCCCAGCCCATTGGGCACATCTCTGACCAATTCACAACCTTACCTTCCTTTTTCTTCCTCAATATCACTTGGTAAAGTATCTGGAAGCTTCATGGTTGAAATTAGCATCATCAAATGATGGCAATCTAACTTGTTGTCTTGTACATCAAAACTTGCTATTTTTAGACCAGATTTGTTTCTTCTTCAAGTGGAGACATATTTTGATCATGGAGAAGGTGATCCATGGTTTTCAATCTTTATAAATCAGTTGGGTAAGTTTCTATAAGCCTCATGATGAAAATTAGCATCATTAAATGGAGGAAATCCAACCTAAGGTCGGATGTATCAAAACCTACTATTTTTTGACCTATTTTTTATCCTTTATAAAGGGAGACTCATATGAATGACCTAAGAAGGGCATCCCCATCCTCCATCACTCTTCTTTTTGTCTTCCAGCCACCCTAGGCTCATCTCAACTTCCCCAAATTGTCCTCTCTTCATCCCGGTGCCTGGAGATCATCCCAAGGTAAAAAAGAAGCCGGTCTATGCTCTGACATGTTGTACTACTGATAATCGGCTTCTACAGATCTTTATTATCATTTTCCATCCATACTTTCTTCATGAAAAGTGTGCCTCATCGAGCTATATTTTATCTCCAACAAACATCGATCGATTCTAACATCACCTTGGTTTGTGGCGGCTTCTACACCAGCGCTGCGCAAACAGATCCGAAGTCTCCTCTTTTTGGCCATCATCTTCTCAATTAATTTAACTAAACATACTTGCAGATTCGGCTCATACATGCTTCATATAAATTGTTCCTCGGTGAGTCCTCTTTTATCTCAAACAATTCAATTCATATATCTGTGGTGCCCATAGCATGTCCTACATCCACCTTGTGCTGGGAGTTTCCAGAAATTCACTGTCCAAGATCCAGCTTATCAGGTAAATTCAGATTATTTATCATAAGATTCAATCAAAAGTGTCTAAATATAAAACCACCCGCGGTAAATCCTATTTATTTTGAAACAAACTAAGCTTAATTCTGACATTGGTGCTGTTTGTTGCAGTCTCTGCATCAAAACTGCGCAATTTACATTGAATCTGTCCAACCTGGTTGCCACTTTGCCTGGGTCGTGTTATCTTTAATCATTCATATTATCTTTGCTAACTCTTCATTCATATCATTTAGTTCATATTTAAGCATCATTTTTATTCAGTTTTGGATCATTTCATACTTCATAAAAAATAAAAAAGGGGTTAGGGCTAACCTTGAATCCGTTGCACAGATACATCAAGCTAGCATCAGTTGTGGACTCTTCTTTATCGGCCGGCTGAAGAAGAAGAAAGTTGAACCCACATACACTCTTTCCCGTGCTAAGGTACATATAGTCATGTAACTTAATCTCTTGTTCAATTCCATAAAGTGGAGCCTGTGGCTCCTGGCAACCACTTCTTCTCTCATTCATGCTCTAAGTTCATCTATTCCTCACTCTCCTCCCATATGACCAAACCATCTCTGGTGCTCGAGCGACACCGTGAGATGAAAGTTTATTGATCAATGTGAGTGTGGGACTTAGGTGAGGATTTTACTGCTTTCTGAGTGTTTTTTGATTCACTCCTATTCCCCTATTCCATCATTTCCTTTTCTTGAGGTGCTGATCCGGAACCCATTTTCAGAGTCAATAGCTTTTTGGCGACCACTGTTGGCAACTAATGTCTTTAACTGTGCTAGCTTGATTTGTTTGTGAAACTAGTTTCATTCTAATTCGGTTCTAGTCACTAAATTGTTTGTTTTGTTGCATGATTGCTTATCTCGTTTGCATATTGCATGCTCAATTTACTTACTTTCTTTCATTTCATGTTCTTGCATATTGATTACTTCTTCTCCTCTTACCCCTCCATTTTTACTTTTGCATTAGCTTTTTGCATTAGGTACTAGACTTGTTCCGATCCGTAGGGCATTCGAGGTGGGAGCTCTCTCTCCCAACACACCCTCACCCTCCAAACAACTTCTTGGTGGATTTTAACCTCTCTTCTGGTATATTCCTTCCTAGTTGATTTGGTGGTTTCCATCAAGACCTCCATAAGTCCCCATCCGTGGAGTATTCCTCTCCGCACGATTGGGCTGGTTGTACCACTTTCCCAAAACCCGAAGAACCCAAGTACCTACTCGTGGTGATTGAGTGACAACCTTAGGTCTCGAAGATTAAAGCAATAGGAACCATACCTACTTGAGTGAACAATTGCTAACAATCTATCTAATCTAAGGTCTCAACCCAAAAATTGTCGAGTAGTCATTTTAAAAACTTGTTTACATAACTTACTTGCTCACCAAAAATTGAAAACAACCAAAAATTCCTTCTTTCAAAACACTTAAAAAAACAAAACAAAACAACCTTTAATTTTGTGTTCAACTTGTTTTCCAAACAACCAAATTGAAACAAAAAAAATAAAACAAAAAAAGCATAACCAAACAAAAATTATCTTTGCATTTACACTTTTCACCCACTTTCTTTCAACCATCTTGTTAAAAAATTTGACAAGAAGCCCATGATGTTAAGGTCCGAAAGACATGTCAAGATGTTAGACTACTTCGAGCAACAGGAGTACGTGGAAGGTCTCTACAAGCTCCAACAACAACCCGAGAGCCATGTCAATGATGCTATGGAACCTGAAGTGCAAGGGGTTGCCTATTAGTCTACTTCATTTAGTATAGAACAAGCTCTTAAGGATCTATCTTTTCATCTTGATCCCAATACCTTGTCATTCATACAATCTCTAGTGAAGGGCAAGATGCCTGCTAATCAAGGTCCGGCCAAAGTCAATCGAGCTACCTCACCTCCCCAATCAGCAGTTCGGCCTCTTACAATAACCCCACCTGGGCAGTCCTGCCATGTTACTTCACCTACTCACTCCATTGTGGGTCATTCTTCAACTTGCACACCATCCCACCTCCCTCCCATCTAAGTGCCACGTGTATACTCCCTGGTGAATTCCTCTCCACCTATTGCCAAGGATAAAGAAGCCCTTGAATCTCCCATCTATATTATCTACATCCCCCCATCACAAACACCAGCCTACCATCGTTACAATGGCTCAGGTGACCCCTTCAGCCATGTCAATGATTTTCTGAGCAAATCATCTCGATGGCAAGATGATCGAAGAGCTCTTGCTATTCTTTTTAGGCTATCATTGGATGGTGCAGCCCTAGAATGGTTTTTTTCACTAGGGGAAATAGAGATATGGGATTTCAAAATTATCAAGGCCAAATTTTTGCAACAATATGGGCCGGGTTATTCAATAATTGGGGATGCAAAAGGAGATGTGAAATTAATGCAATATCATGATGAATTGAACCCCATGACTAAGAGGATCATTGATGCTATGCACCAACCTAGGAGCTCTCCTCAATCCCATTCAGATCATCATCATCAGCCAACTCCTCAACGCCAGTTGATTAGGCCACCCATGCCCCAACCTCAGTTGGTCATGCAACCCTTGCCAATGGCACAAACAATTATGCACAATCAAGTTCCTCTTGTCACTGGTGCAAACACTTCATTACGTAAACCGGCTCCCCAGCCTTTGACTACACCAACATTTCCAAAGGCCCCTCGGCCAATCATCCGGTCCTTAGCTTCTCAGCCTATTCCACCAACAACCCCTCAGCTAACCATTCAAGCCTTGACTCCTCAACCATGTTTACCAATAGCTCCTCAGCCCAAACCAACTTCTATGCTGACACTAATTGAACAACCCTTGGCTATTCAATCAATTCCTCAAAATAGGGTTCACCCTAAGTTATTTAAGGCCATTGTTTCTACTATTACTCCTGCCTTGGCAGAGGAACCAGTCACTCCTGTCATTCATGCTCTTGCCCTGGTAGAGGAACCAATTAATCTAATCATTCCTGCTCCTACTATGGTAGATGATTTAGTCACTTCAACTCTTCATGCTCCTGCCTTGGCAGAGGAATCAATCACTCCTACTATTCTTGCTATTGCTGCAGTAGAAGATTCAGTCACTTCGACCCTTCAAGCTCCTGCCCTAGCAGATGATTCAATCACTCCAACAATTTGTGCTCCTGCCCTGGCAGAGGAATCAACTTCTCAACATATCATTGCTATCTCTCAAAATCAAAATCAGCTAGTAGGGGAGGTCAAGCCAAACTCTTCTATCTTTCTAGAATCCCCTAGGCTAGGCATGGCCTCTTCCCTAGAACAACCTGAAGAGAAGCCTACAGTAGGGAGCTTAGATGAGAGGGTCACAAATTCAGTTGATTGTCAAGGACTAGGCAAGGATTCGCTAAGTATAGATCAAATGTTGCCATCATTGGAATTGATCCCTGAAGCTAGGGAGATAGAATTGACCCCTGAATTGAAGATAAGGGAATAGAATTGGTCAGTGAAATGGGGAATGAATCGACAAGCCTCCTGAAGGATGTAGACCTTAGCAAAGGGATACTAGGACCTCCTCCAGCTAGGCAGGCAAAATCCTCGAAATCAATCTTAGGGCCACGACCCTTGCCCCATTCTCCTTGTAAAGAACAATTAGGCCCATGGGCCTACAAATCGTCAATCTTAGGGCCACAACCCTTTCTCTACCATCCTCTTAATCAAAGATCAGGACCATGGGCCTACAATTTCTCAATCTTAGGGCCACCACCCTTTCTTTATCCTTCTTACAATCAGCAATTGAGCCCATGGGCTCAAAATCTATCAATCTTTGGGCCACGGCCCACACTTTATCCCACTCAATTGGGCCCTCATGCCCCTCTTCTATAATCGGGCCCTTATGCCCCTTTCATCTAACCAGGCCCATGTGCCCCTTTCCATCAACCGGGCTCTTGTGCCCCTTTCCTTCAATCAGGTCCATGTGCCCCTTTTCATCAACCAAGCCTGTGTGCCCCTTTATCCAAGTAGGCCCATGTGCCCCTCTTCATCAACTGGGCTCTTATGCCCCTTTTCTTCAACCGGGCCCACGTGCCCCTTTTAATCAATCGGGCTTGCATGCCCCTTTCCTTCAACTGGGCCCGTGCGCCCCTTTTCCCCAACTGGGCCTACGTGCCCCTTTCCTTCCATCAGGCCCACGTGCCCATAATTCTCCCAAATCAGGCCCATGTGCCCTTAAATTTTCTAAATTGGGCCCACATGCCCACAACTCACCTCAATCAGGTCAACATGCCCGTAATTCACCTCAACCGGACTCACATGCCAATGTTTTTCTGCAACTAGGCCCATGTGCCCAAATTTCTTCTAAATCGGGTCCACATGCCCACCTGCCATCAACCTCTGGCACACATGCCTACACTCCTTCAACTTCGGGCCTATATGCCCCTCATATATCTAAGGTATAACTTGTAGCACACATCCACATATCAAAAATGCATAAAAATAGGTGATCATGGACTTAACCCTAAGCATGCACCTAAGGCACCCCTAAAAGGTGCAAATCTTTGCTTCAGATGCTTGAGTTGGCATGCTCCCATTTCAGAAGGGTGCTTCTCCAACTGGTCTCGCTCTCCAACCTTCCACAAATCGGCTTTTAACTCTTACAAGCGGCTTAAGGGTACGCAGACCCACAAATGTACATAATTAATAAGAAACCTTGGTTTTAACCAAGGAGAGTATATTAATGGAGGGAGGTAGAATGTACAATCAGATTGTATAGAGAGAGAGGAGGCACACATAGGCCCCATTTAATAACATAACCAACACAATTAAAAGCAATCACAAGCCAAGCATAATTAAGTCCATGATCACCTCCATACACACACTAACATTCATCACATGAACATAGAGCGCATACATGATAATCATATGAGATCTATCATATATATCAGCATAAAATTATATACTATATTTTTTAATTTTCATGCATGTCAAATTTTCATAAAATAAATAGCATGAAAATAACATGACAACATATAAACAATTTATATGAAATAAACATACACATCTAAACTATTTAAAACATTCATGCATTCCTAATACTGTGCAAAGTCAAAAATTAATGTACAAATTTCTATTTTTAAGATTCTCAATTTACAGAATTAATTAAGACACTAATTATTTAAGTTAAACCTTTAAAATAATTTTAAAGTTTAACCATGAATGAATCTATGTAAATAGAGTTTAACATCATCTAACATATGTTAAATAATAATATAGATTTTTTTAGAATTTTTATGGAAATTTTTTACATTTTTTCAGAATTTTCTATGATTTTAAACACTTTAAAATCAATAAGAAAAGAAACCAGTGCATTGAACCACGTCTTCGATGCACTACGCCCGTCCGACGTGCACCCGCATGCACCGCCGTGTGTGCCGGGCTTCTACTGGCGCTGCGCCACCATTGTGAACCCGCCAGGTGCACCGGCCAGCAGCTACTATAGCAATCGAGTCCAAATTGGACCCGGTCGTCTTCTTCTCTACCCGATAAGGGCACGGTTGGTGCACTGTTCATCCAGGAGGAGTGTTTCCATAAAATCAGGTCCTTATCTCCCTATCCCGGACTCCAAAAAATCTGAAAAAATATGCATTGGAATCACCATTTTGCAATGAGGAAAAAGAGGCGGTGGTCACCGAGATTTCGTAGCAGAAATCACCATTTTGCAATGAGGATAACTCCTTATCCGGAAGCCAAATATTCTCCAAAAATACAAATTAGAATCCTCATCAAATGATATTTCTAAATATGTATATATCCATTCAGAGAGAAAATCTCCAACAATAGGAAAATAGGGAGAAATAGGTCGGCGTCGCCAGACTCCGCAGAACCCTAGTTCGCCTGAAAAATCTAAAATTCTCTCCATCCGCCGCCATTCAAAGAAGGAGATCAAGAAAAAAGGTTAGGTAATCAAATTACCCATCTCATAAAGCTTTTTACAAGCCTCAATTTCTTCCGTGGACGGAGATTTCACAAAATCCCTAAATCTGAGTGATAGTTCGGGCATGACAGAAACACCAACTTTTGGGGCTTCTCCTGAACTCTACAGAGATCAAAACTTCAAATAGTTTGCGGTGTTGGAAAGCACTATATCATAAGATTCTACTTGAGCTAACCAATCTTTGATCTGAATCATATACAAATTATGGTGGCCACGACAAAACAGACGTTTGCATAGATTTGGGAATAGATAAATTACTTGAAATAACATCGATTCGACGTCAGTTTCGATCGAGACTTGAACGGGCTCTGATACCACTGTAAGAAATCGTTCACAAAACTTTGGTGCAGCAGAAGCGACGATTCCTATGGGTTCTTATAGAATCTGTCTCAATCGGAACTTAACGACGAAAACCAAAAACCGATCAAATTGGGTTCAAATATACCTGATAGTGATTCATATAATCCCATGAAGAGGAAGAATATGAGCTTCTCAAATTCTTCAAACTATTCAAATGTCCAGTCTCCAGTAGTATCCACACGAACTTCATCCACAGCAGGTTCTCCCTTCGCGTCGGCCTCGAGAACTCTACCCAAACGGAGCTGCAGTGATCATGGACACCTTCTAGGAAGAGGAGAAGGTAGGGAGGAGGCTAGAGATGTGATTTTCACCCTTGTCTTGATAGGGTTTGGCTGAAACCATTAGTATTTATAGAGAATTTTAAAATTTTTCATAAAAACCCAAAATCTTCATAAATTATGTTCTTGCCCCTGTACTTGTGGATAAGTCCTTTTGTGTGTGACCCACTAGGCCCAATAGCCTATTTGGTTGAGGCCTAAATAAAATAGAATAATTCTATTTAATTTAATTAAATCTTTTATCCAATAATAGATTAATCGGCCTACCAATCATGAAGGGTACAAACCACATCCCATGATCCCAAATGGCTATGGGGATAATCTCATCTCCATTGAGCCTTTCCATCATCGGTTACAGCATGGATATAAACCCTCGTCCATCCAATGTCCTGGTCAGAAAGGAGTATGGCATCGACTGTCAACTCCTTGGTATAACGACTCTATAGGATCCTGTACTCGGAATTGGATCAATTAGAAAAATCCTTTTCCAATTATCCTATGTACCCTAGCCAAGGATTTAGAGCACTATCTCATAGGATATTCACTCTCACTTACTGAGAGTGGACGATCCCTTGTTGTCCACTCAATTACCTCCATCAGGTTTTCCTTGTACCCGATCCATCGTTATACTGGACTATTTAAACGGTGATCTATAAGTCAATGGTCAAAGCACAAGTTCCACCCAACAAGATGTCTTTGGTGACTTAGGTCAAAGGTCCAACCATGCAACCATGATGATAGAAAACCCTGATTGACAATTCGATAAGATACCATTCAGGGTTTCTAATTCGGTCAATTCAGTGAACTCATTCAACTAATGAGCACCTGTATGTGTATCTCAGTGTCTCCAAGCTAATGACCAATGAGATCGGTCATCTTCATTACATGAGAAGATATTACATACACTAGTCTATCTGGATCCTCGATATCTCGTCTCAAGTATCCTATGACTAGGAACATTTAGATCAATTATCTCTAGATGATCAATCTCATTATCATGATCTCATCATGATTTAATCATCATTGCATTTAATCAGGGACTTCATTATGATATTCACATTTAATAAGAGCTTATAATGAAGATTTGCCTAATTAATTGAATAAGATATTTCTAAAAATGTTGAATCATATCATATATGATTGGCTTGTAGGGCATACATTTCTATCAACCCTTACCCTCCAAACACTTTCTTGGTAGATTTTAACCTCTCTTCTGGTATATTTCTTCCTAGTTGATTTGGTGGTTTCCATCAAGACCTCCGTAAGTCCCCATCCGTGGAGTTGAATGTGGGCTAGAGGGCCCGGTTGATGTCAATGGACATGAGGACCCGATTAGAGGTGATGGGCATGAAGGCCCGATTGGAGGTTGAGCCCAAGGGACCCAACGAAAAGAGTAGGCTTATGGACCCAATTTAGGTGATCGAGAGCATGGCTGTGATTTTGAGGATTGGTGATGTGTTCGCAGGCACCATTGAAGAGTATGGGTGTGCAAGCCCAAAGTTGAAGAAGTGGGGACAAGAGGGCCCAATTTTGAAGAAGTATGGGCACGCGAGCCCGATTGTGAAGGAATGGAGGCATGCGGGCCCAAAGTTGAAGGAGTATGGGCATGTGTACTTGCGGTTGATGGAAGGTGGGCACATGGGCCTGATTTAGAAGGAATTTGGACACGTTGGCCCAGTTTCAGAAAAATGTGGGCATGTGAGCCCGGTTGAGGTGAATTGCGAGCATGCGGACCCGATTTAGAAAAATTAAGGGCACATGGGCCCGATTAGGAAGAATATTAGGCATGTGAGCCTGGTTAAAGGAAAGGGGCATGTGGGCCCGGTTGGGAAAAAGGGGCACATGGGCCCAGTTGAAGGAAAGGGGCGCATGGGCCTGATTGGATAAAGGGGGCACGCGAATTAGTTGGATAAAGGGGGCATGTGAGCCCGGTTGAAGGAAAGGGGCATAATAGCCCGGTTGGTGAAGAGGGGCACATGGGCCTGGTTGATGAAGAGGGGCTCATAGGCCCGGTTGATGGAAAGGGGCACACAGGACAAGTTGATGAAAAGGGGCACATAGGCCCAGTTGAAAGAAACGGGCGCATAGGCCCGATTAGATAAAGGGGGCACGTAGGCCCAGTTGAATAAAGAGGGCACGTGGGCCCAGTTGTAGGATAGGACCATATTGGCCTGATTAAATAAAAGGGGCATAAGAGACTGATTATAGAAGAGGGGCATGAGGGCCTAATTGAGTGGGATGGAGTATGGGCGGTTGACCTAGGGTGAAGAATTAGGGGCCCATGGGCTCATTCGATGCTGGTTGTAAAGAGAACAAGGTCATGGCCCTAAGATAGATGAATTGTAGGCCCATGGGCCCGATCGTTGATTGTGGGGAGAATGTAATATGGGTTGTGGCCCTAAGATTGATGAATTGTAGGCCCATGGGCCTAATCGTTGATTGTGGGGAGAATGTGATATGGGTTGTGGCCCTAAGATTGATGCTATGAGATTTACCTACCTAGCTGGAGGAGGTCCCAATATGCCTTTGCTAAGGTCTATGCCCTTCTGGAGGCTCATTGATTCATTCCCCATTTCACTGACCAATTCGGTCTCCTTACTTCTCAGTTCAGGGATCACTTCAATCTAACCATCTTCATTCATCAATTCCAATGACGGCAACAATTGATCAATGCCTAACAAATCCTTGCCTAGTTCTTCATTGGATTGACAATAAACTAAGTTTATGATTCTTTTATTTTAGCTCCCTACAGTAGGCTTATCCTCAGGATGTTCTACGGAAGAGAGCATACCTAGTCTAGGGGATTCCAAAAAGGTAGAAACGTTTGGTTCAATCTCCCCTACTGGCTAATTTTGATCCTGAGATATAGCAATGACATGATGACAAGCTGATTCCTCTGCCATGGTAGGAGCACAAATGGTTGGAGTGATTGATTCCTCTGCCAGGGCAGGAGCACGAAGGATTAGAGTGACTAAATCGTCTACCATGGCAGGAGCATGGATGATCAGAGTGACTAGTTCCTCTACCATGGCAGGAGCATGAAGGGTTGAAGTGACTAAATCATCTACTGTAGTAGGAGTAGGGATGATCAGATTAATTGGTTCCTCTGCCAAGGTAGGAGCATGAGTGATAGGAGTGACTAATTTCTCTACCAAGGTAGGAGCAATATAAGAAACAAGGGCCTTAACCAATTTAGGGTGAACTCTATTTTGAGGGGTTGATTGAATAGCCAAGGGTTTTTCAATTAGTGTCGGCATAGAAGTCGGTTCGGGCTAAGGAGCTATTGGTAAACATGGTTGAGGAGTTTAGATTTGAATGGTTGGTTGAGGAGTTGTTGGTGGAATAGGCTGAGAAGCCAAGGGCTGGATGATTGGCCGAGGGGCCTTTGGAAATGTTGGTGGAGTCAAAGGTTGGGGAGCTGGTTTAGGTAATGAAGTGTTTGCACCAGCAACAAGAGAAACTTGATTGTGCATAGTTGGTTGTGCCATTAGCAAGGGTTGCATAACCGGCTGAGGTTGGGGCATGGGTGGCCTAATCAACTGGTGTCGAGGAGTCGGCCGATGATGATGATTTGAATAGAGTTGAGGAGAGCTCCTAGGTTGGTGCATAGCATCAATGTCTTTCCCAACCTTGGGGCTTAATTCATCATGATATTGCATTAATTCGACGTCTTTTTTTGCTTTCCCAATTATTGAATAGCCCGGCCCATATCGTTGCAAGAATTTGGCCTTGACAATTTCAAAATCTCGTACTTCTATTTCCCCTAGTGAAAAAAACATTCTAGGGCTGCACCCTCTAAATATCGCTTAAAATAAAAGTAAGAACTCTTCAATCATTTTGCCATCGAGACGATTTGATCAAGAAATCATTGACTTGGATGAAGGGATCACCTGAGCCATTGTAGCGATGGTAGGTTGGCATTTGTGATGGAGGGATGTAGATAGTATAGAAAGGAAATTCAAGGGTTTCTTTATCTTTGGCAATAGGTGGAGAGGAAATCACCAGGGAGTGTGCACGTGGCACTCGGATGGGAGGGAGGTGGGTTGGTGTGCAAGCTGAAGAATGACCCACAATAGAGTGAGTAGGTGAAGTAACATGGCAAGACTACCCAAGTGGGATTATGGTAAGAGGCCGTACCATTGATTGGGGAGGTGAGGTAGCTCGGTTGACTTTGGCTAGACTCATATCGTTGACATGAAGTATATTAAAAGTGGAAGTAGCAAGGCAAGGCAAGGCAAGCATAAGCAATGTTGTCACCAACAATGAACTTCTTCTCTCAGGTATTACATGAAATTGCATTCATCATCATTATGTCATCCACAAGGTAATGTTATTTTTGAAATATTTTTAAGCCTTACATTTTGCTTCAAAATGCAAGGCATAACTGGGAGAAAATTTGTTATTGATGGTATTTATAACCACTTTTTATCGCAAGGCATGTTTACAATTGATTCACCCATAGAATGTAATCTACCTCAAAAATGGAGAGACTTAGGTTGACTTGAGTCCACATGTCCTAGGTTGTTCTCTAGGAGTTGAGGGTGGATACCATCCCACACACAACACATCCCAATTCTAGAATTTGGATGACCCAACACCCAAGAGAAGATAGTCAAGGCTCATAGATGGAAGGAAAACCCTCTCCATGTTCTCTTCTATTCGGTCCAAGATAGGTGAAGAAGATTAGAGGGGGAGAGTATAGAACGCATCCACTGCCTTAATAGGAGGCCATCTTGGAAGGTCCAATTCTCAAAAGAAAAAAATGATGCCAAAAGATGGGCAATGAACCCCATCGGTTTAAATAAATATGGGCCTGTCTGAATGCGTACCCAAAATGTAGAAAATGAAAAATGTACCAAAAAGTGGGCAATGACCCCACAGGTCAAAGCACCTATCTGAATGTGTTCCACAAAAATAGGTTTATTGATAAAGAAGAAAAGACCCGAAGAGGCCAAACCCCAACGGGCAATTGGGTAAAGAAATCTCTCTCGACATCTTCAGAGCCTATCAAGGACTTCCTTATCAATTCTTCATTCTTAACCCTGAGGGTATGGGTGGACCAATCAAATCAAAGCTAAACTCTGGCCGATCAAAGGTTAAAGATCAAAAAGATTCTGTGTAAGGAACCCTTTTTGTACATAGTGTCTACCTCTGAACCTAGAATAACAACCAAAGTGATGAGGACTTTTGTCAATACTGAATTTTCACTTCGAAAATTTTTTTATATCTTTAAAAACTCCAAAAAATTGAATATTTTCAAAACTTCCAAAAAATGAATATTTTTCAAAAACTCCAAAAAAATGAATATCTTCTAAACTCCCCAAAAAATTATATTTTCAAAACTCCAAAAAATGAATGTTTTCAAAATCCCCAAAAAAATGAATCTTTTCACAAAAACTTCTTTTTCAAATTCCAACGAAAATTTTCAACACCGTGCTTGGTTTGAATTTTCATCTTTACATTCATATTTACTTTCAGTTTCTCATGTTTCAAATTTTTCATTGCATATTTGCTACTTTATTTTAACACCCTTAAGAAGGCTATCACCCCTTGACAAAGGTTAAGGCCGACTGTAATTTGCAAGGGGGATAAACCATATTGTTATTCTAATCTCCTTTTATGAGTGTTAAACGAAGAGCAAACATAGAGAATTTTTCACAACAAGGTGATGCTCGCCACTTCCCTCCCCTGAGGATTCTTAGGAGGAGATGTCACCAAAACCTCGGCCTCAACTTTACTGAGGAACCTCTTGCAAGACTTCAACAAGGCAATGCTCGTCGCTTCCCTCCCCTAAGAATTCTTTGGAGGAGGAGTCATCATGATCTCGGCCTCTACTTTGTTTAGGAACTTTTGCTATGTGTCTTCATCAAGGCACATGAACTCTTTTGTGAGAATGCGTGTCATCATATCGCAAACTCAACAATATCATTTTACTTGTTAGCATATATTAGGTGCATTACTATTTATTTTCTGCATTGATGTTGAAGACTGTGAGTGCAAAGAAGACCAGACCCAAGATCCCCTTTATCAAAATCCATGACGGTTAGGTTATTCTTCGTGCTCAAAGATAAGCCAAAATTAAATATCGATGGACGATAATTCCTGATTGGGTATCCTGACCTCCGATATTCAATCTATATCTACAACTAGTTTGCTAAGTAAATTTTTGACTTTTTTTTGCCCAGCATGCATCATATAGTTTTGCATTAGTTCCATTGCATTCTTACTTATCATCTATGCATCCCTCTATGGTCATCACATCCTCTGAATCTCATCTGGTCTCTTCATCCCATCATTTATCCCAATTTTGATCTTTTCAATATCCACCATGTTCATTAATCCCACCGTGTTCGTTATCTATCGTAATCACCATGTGCAACATCTTTCATTTCTATCCCACCATGGTCGTTGCTATACTTTCTTGCTACTTATCCCACCGTGATAGTCCCCATTTTATATCTCACCATGGGCACCCATTTTGATCATAATTCTTGCACCACCATTATCTTCATGGTCTATTCTTGCGCCAAAACATTTGCCTTTTGGAATTAAGATTATTCTATTCTGAATCAAATCATGTTGAAAACTTAAACGAATCTGAAAACCTGAATGTGCTCGATTGGTATTCTTTTATTTTTCAAAACAAATTTCTTTTAAAACTTTTAGCTCATCACAGTACAGGAACACCGCAAAGATCAGGTTGTTGGCTGATGATGAACCTACGAACCTATAATTCGAGGACTCCCCACCACATTGGGGGTTGGCTATTCTTCTCTTGTGCCCGTGGCACAACATTTACCAATCAGATGTAAGAAAGCTTAACGAAACATGGCAGTAATCCAAGGAACATGAAGAGATTCGCTTTGCCGAATTTGGTCATTGAGCGTGTCTATATTTACACCTTGATGCTAGCTTTTTAGTCCATCGCTATTTCACTTTACTACATTCTATTACAATTCATTTCGCTTCACTACATTCCTCTACATTTCACTTCACTTTGCTACATACAATTCCCTTGCAAAGTCGACATCAAGGCGAGGCAAACTGTAGACATACCAATGTGGCCTTATTTGGAGCTTAAACCCTTACTCCATTGGCAACATCTCGTTTGGACCATTAAAATCAAGATGAATCTTTCTTTTTGGATGAGCCAAAGAGCTTACTGGAAATCTAAAGATGAGTTGTTGATCCCTGGTCGAATCTGGGTGTGCTGAGCGAGACCATTGTGTCATGTACTTTCGTCGAGTCATTGTACATGTTCTTTTGCTTACTATTAGGGATTCCCAGTTGTCGACAAGTTATTCCAATCAATCAATATTGGCGTGTGGCATAGAGCATATCGGATTCGTCCCATTGTTTCTAGTCATCAACCTGAGTTGTACGGGTTGTCACCGGCTTTTTTAGTCATTCCGAGTATTCCCTGGCGCTTCTAAGCATCTCTTCAAGTTTATCGGGTTCCTGCCATTGTTTCCAGTCGTCAACCTAAGTTGTACGAGTTACCGCTGACTTTTTCGGTCATTCTGAGTATTTCAGGTCATCCCTGGTGTTCCAAGCATCTCTTCGAGTTTTTCAAGTTCCTCCTGTCGTTTACGGTCGTCAACCCAAGTTGTACGGGTTGCCGCTGGCTTTTCTGGTCATTCCGAGTATTCCAGGTCATCCCAGTTCTTCCGAGCACCTTTTCAGGCTTTCAAGGTCATTCCAATCACTTATGGTCATCAACCTGAGTTGTACGGGTTGCCACCAACTTTCTGAGCCATTCTGAAGTTTTCTGTGTTGTCGTTGGTTTAGACACGCCAATTTGGCCTCATTTGGAGGTTAAACTCTTATTCCATTGGCAACATCCCTTTTGGACCATTAAAATCAAGTTGAATTCCTTTTGGATGAGCCAAGGAGTTCACTAAAAATCTGAAGAAGAGTGGTGGATCTCTAATCAAATACGTGTTTGCCAAACAAGAGACTCTTGGTGGTGTGCCAGATTATGCTTTTCCCAACATATCCTCTAATTGAAAATTTTTCACAGGATTCTATGGATGTCTACTAAAGAAGTCTTCAACATCAATAATCTTAAACTCTGAGTTCTCTTTTCATTTCAACAAATGGCATTCAATTTTTATCTATCATTTGTCTGCAGTGCCCTTTAGAAAGCAGATGCTCAGTTCTGTGCGCACGCAACATCGATCAAGCCCAAATGTATGCAAGCCCAGCCCATTAGGCAATCTCTAACCAATTCATGACCTTGCCTTTTTTTTTACTCCTCCATATTACTTGGTAAAGTATCTAGAAGCTTCATGGTCAAAATTAGCATCATCAAATGATGGCAATCCAACTTGTTGTCTTATACATCAAAACTTGCTATTTTTAGACCAGATTTGTTTCCTCTTCAAGTGAAGACATATTTTGAACATGGGGTAGGTGATCCACGGTTTAAAATTCCTCTCAATCATTTGGGTAAGTTTTTAGAAGCCTCAAGATGAAAATTAGCATCATTAAATGGAGGAAATCCAACCTAAGGTTGGATGTATCAAAAGTTGCTATTTTTGACCTGTTTCTCATTCCCTATAAAGGGACACCCATTTGAACGACCTAAGGAGGGAATCCCCATTTTTCAAAACTCTTCTCCTCATCTTTCATCCACCCTAGGCTCATCCTAACCTCTCCAAATCGTCCTCTCTTTGTCTTGGTGCCCGGAGATCATCCTAAAGTGAAAGAGAAGCCGGTCTATGCTCCGACATGCTATACTTCTGGTCATCGGATTCTACAGATATTTATTATTATTTTCTAGCTAGGATTTCTTCATAATAAGTGTGCTTCATCGAGCTATATTTCATCTCCAACAAACATAGATCGATTCTGACATCACCTTGGTTCGTGGCGGCTTCTACACCGACGCCGCACAGACAGATCCGAAGTCTTCTTTTTTTGGCCATCATCTTCTCAATTAATTTCACTAAACTTACTTGCATATTCAGTCTATACATCCTTCAAATAAATTGTTCCTCAGTGAGTTTCCTTTCATTTAAAATAAGAATAATTTAATTCCAATATCTGTGGTTCCCGTGGTACATCCTGTATCAACATCGTGCTGATGGTTCCCGGATCTTCACTTCTAACAACAGAACTTTATGATAAATTCCTACCACTTCTGAAAGGATTAAAAAAACTTGTCTTAATATAAAACCACCTTTGGTGAGTCATATTTATTTTGAAACAAACGGGACTTAATTTTGACATTGGTGATGTCTGTTGCAATCTCTGCATTAGAGCCGTGCAGTTTACATTGAATCTGTCCAGCCCGGTTGCCACTTTGCTTGGGTTGTGTTGCCTTTAATCATTCATATTCCCTTTGCTAACTCTTCATTCGTATCATTTAGTTCATATTCAAGCATCATTTTTATTCAGTTTTGCATCATTTCACACATCATAAAAAAATCCAAAAAAAAGAGTTAGGGCTAACCCCGAATCTGGTGAGTTTGTTTCCAATTGTTGTTTTATGTTATTAATTTTACAGTTACTACACTTTACTCTGTCCTAATCATTGTTTCATGTGTTTTCTTGTCTTCTTTTCTACTAGTGGCATAGATATATCAAGCTGGCATCAGCTGTAAACTCTTCTTCATCAGCCGACTGAAGAAGAAGAAGGTTGAACCGACACACACTCTCTCCTACGCTAAGGTACACACGGTCATCTAACGTAATCTCTTGTTCAATTCCATAAAGCGGAGTCCGCAGGTCCTAACGACCACAATTTCTCTTATCATGTTCTAGGTTATTTTATTCCTCACTCTCCTCCCACATGACCCGAACCATCTCCGGTGCTCGAGCGATGCCGTGAGATAAAAGTTCGGGATCAATGTGAGTGTGGGACTGAAGTGAGGATTTTACCATTTTTTACTATTTTCTGATTCACTCCCTTTCCCCTATTCTATCTTTCACCTTTTCTTGAGGTGCCAATCTGTAACCCGTTTCTGGAGTCGATAGCTTTTTGGCGACCACAGTGGAACAACCAATGTCTTCAACCATGCTAGCTTTATTGATCCGTGCAACTAGTTATTTTCCAATTTGGTTCCCGCGCGAACCAGCTTGTCCTTTACCTTTTTCATATCAATTTACTTTTAAACTTGTTGTTTACTCTTCCTTTAAGATTGTCCCCGATGTGGACTTGAGTTACTTGTCATTAATTTCAACCCGGTTCCCACGTGAACCACTCTTTTCTTCTTATAAGCCGGCTCTCGCATGAACCACCTTTCTTTCCAACTCGGTTCCCATGTGAACCAACTTATTTTCAAATCAGTCCCCGCATGGACCACCTCTTTACAGCACCTTAAGATTGGCCCCATATGGCCCTCTTTCTATTTTGTCATCTTTTACACCGGTTCCCGCGTGAACCACCCTTTCTTCATAAAAATCGATTCCCGCGTGAACCAACCCCCTTTTCTAAACCGGTTCCCACGTGAACCAACTCACTTTCAGATCGGTCCCCACGTGGACCACCCCTTTGCACCACTCTAGATTGGCCCCACGTGGCCTTTCTTCCTTTTTTCAACCAAACAAACCGGTTCCCGCGTGACCCACCCCTTTTCCTTCAAAAACCAGTTCCCGTGTGAACCCCCTACCTTCCCAAAACTCGGCTCCCACGTGAGTCACCTTATTTTCAAATCATTCCCCCACATGGACCATCCTTTTACCTTCATTTTAGATTTGTCCCCACTTGGACACTCCATCACAATCCGATTCCCGCGCGAACCACCTTTTAGTTGCTAGTTGCTAGTTACTTGTTTTACTTTATCATTGCTTATCTTGATTGCATTCACTTGCTTGATTTATTTAATAACTTTCATTCATTTCATGTTTGCATATTAATTGATTATTCTCTTCCTACCCTCCTATTTTTATTTTCTCATTAGCTTTTTGCATTGGGTACCGGACTTGCTCTAATTCGTAGGGCATTCGAGGCGGTGGCTCTCTCTCCCAACACACCCTCACCCTCCAAACACCTTCTTGGTGGATTATTACCAATCTTCTGGGATATTTCTTCCTATTTAATTTGGTGGTTTCCATCAAGACCTCCGTAAGTCCCCATCCGTAGAGTATTCCACTTCGCACGATTGGGCTAGTTGTACCTTTTCCCAAAACCCGAAGAACCCAAGTACCTACTCATGGTAATTGAGTGACAACCTTAGGTCTTGGAGATTGAAGCAATAGGAACCATACACAACTTGAGTGAACAATTGATAACAATCTATGTAATTTCAGGTTTGAATCAAGAAACTGACGAGTAGTCATTTTAAGAACTTGTTTGCATAACTTGCTTGCTCACCACAATTAAAAACAACCCAAAAAAATTCTTCTTTCAAAACACTTAAAAAAACAAAACAAAAATCTCTTTAATTTTTTTGTTCAACTTGTTTGCCAAACAACAAAACTGAAACAAACAAAAAATTGAAACAAAACAAAACACAACAAAAAAAATCTCTCTTTCAACCATCTTGTTAGAAAATTTGATAAGATGCCCATGGTGATAAGTCCGGAAGACATGCCGGGATGTCGGACTACTACGAACAAGAAGAGGAGTACGAGACGGGCCACTACGAGCTGCAACAACCCATGGTCCAACCAGAGGGCCATGTCAATGCCATCAAAGAACCTGAAGCTCAAAATCCTACTCATCAACCTACTTCACTTAGCACGGAGCAACTCCTCCAAGGTCTATCCCTCTATCTAGATCATGAATCCTTTTCACCTGTGCAATCTTTAACAAAGGGCAAGATGTCTGCCAATCAAGATCCGGTCGAGGGAAATCAAGCCCCCTCACCACCTCAATCGGCAGTCAGGCCCTTGATCATCTCTTCTCCCGGGCAACCCTGCCGTGTTTCTACTCACCCCATTGTGGGGCATTCACATAATTCTGTACCAGTTCCTTCTTCCAACCCACCTCTTCCAACCCATTCACATAAATACCTTGCACCGGTGGCTCAGGAACCTAGCCTCACTCAAGCATTCATGGACAAACTCAATCAAATGGATAAGCGCTTTGAAGAGCTGCGGCATTGTTCGGACTCAAAGGCCATCCCTGAAATATCTGCTCCATCTTTTCCAGTCCCACATATCCCTCCATCACAAACACCAGCCTACCATTGCTACAATGGCTCAGGTGATCCCTTCACCCATGTCAATGATTTCTTGAGCAAATCATCTCGATGGCTAAATGATCGAAGAGCTCTTGCAACTTTTTAAGCGATCATTGGATGGTGCAGCCCTAGAATGGTTTTCTTCACTAGGGGAAATAGAAATATGGGATTTTGAAATTGTCAAGGCCAAATTCTTACAATGATATGGGCTGGGCTATTCAATAATTGGGGAAGCAAAAGAAGACATGGAATTAATGCAATATCATTCAGTTCATCATCATCGGCTGACTCCTCGACGTCAGTTGATTAGGCCACCCATACCCTAATCTCAGCTGATCATGCAACCCGTGTCAATGGCACAATCAATTATGCACAATCAAGCTCCTCTTGTCAATTGTGCCAATACCTCATTACCTAAACTGGCTCCCCAACCTTCGACTCCACCAACATTTTCAAAGGCCCCTCGGCCAATCATCCTGCCCTTAGCTTCTCAGTCTACTTCACCAATAGCTCCTCAGCTAACCACACAAGCCTTGGCCCCTCAACCAATTTCACCAATAGCTCTTCAGCCTGAACCAACTTCTATGCCGACACCAATTGAACAACTCTTAGCTATTCAATCAACTCCTCAAAATAGGGTTCACCCTAAGTCGGTTAAGGCCCTTGTTTCTTCTATTACTCCTGCCTTGGCAGAGGAACCAGTCACTCCTATCATTCATGCTCCTACCCTGGTAGAGAAACCAATTAATCTGATCATCCCTACACCTACTATAGTAGATGATTTAGTCACTTCAACCATTCATGCTCCTGCCATGGTAGAGGAACTAGCCACTCCGATCATTCATGCTCCTGCCATGGTAGACGATTTAGTCACTCTGACCCTTCGTGCTCCTGCCCTAGGAGTGGAATCAATGACTCCAACCATTTGTGCTCCTACCATGTTAGAGGAATCAACTTCTTATCATGTCATTGCTATATCTCAGAATCAAAATCAGATAGTAGGGGAGGTCGAGCCAAACTCTTCTACCCTTTTGGAATCCTCTAGACTAGACATGCCTTCTTCCATAGAACATCCTGAGGAGAAGCCTACTATAGGGAGCTTAGATGAAATAATCATAAACATAGTTGATTGTCAATCCAATAAAGGACTAGGCAAGGATCTGTCAGGTATTGATCAACTGTTACCATCATTGGAATTGATCATTGAAGATGGTCAGATTGAATTGACCCTGAACTGGGAAGTAAGGAGACCGAATTGGTCAATGAAATAAAGAATGAATCAACAAGCCTCCGAGAGGATTTAGACCTTAGCAAAGAAATACTAGGATCTCCTCTAGCTAGGCAGGAAAAATCTTTGAAATCAGTCTTAAGGCCACGACCCTTGACCCATTCTCCTTGTAAAGAGCAATTTGGCCCATGGGACCATAATCAATCGATCTTAGGGCTGCAACCCATATCTCATTCTTCTCACAATTTACGATCAGGCCCATGGGCCCACAATTCATCCATCTTAGGGCCACCACCCTATATACATCTTCCTCACAATCATCGAATGGGCCCTTGGGCCCCCAATTCTTCAATCTTGGGGCCACCACCCATACTTCATCACATTCGATTGGGCCCTTATGCCCATCTTCTTTAATTGGGCCCTTATGCCTTTTTCTTGGGCTCTTATGCTCCTTTTCATCAACTAGGCCCATGTTCCCCTTTCATTCAACTGGGCCCATATGCCCCCTTTCTCCAACCGGGCCCACGTGCCCCCTTTATCCAACCAGACCCACATGCCCCTTTCAGTCAACCGGGCCCAAGTGCCGGCCCATGTGCCCTTTCCATTCAACAAGGCCTATGTGCCCCTTTCCTTCAACTGGGCCCATATGCCCTGTTGGCATCAAATTTTTCCGCTTAGCTTGATTGATACAAGTTTCAGTAATGCCGAAGCCGGTGCAGAAAATCTGACCCAGATTCAAAAAATTCATGAATAGATGATGTAAACAGGCTTTGGAAATGTCTTGGCATGGCCTTACATGCTACAAATGGCCAATATAATGTGCTCATTACATAGCCCCGGTCAAGAGCTTCGCAACGGTGCCCAAAACATGAAAAATGGACACCGGAAGGCCGAAATGACCATTTTGCCCCTGACACTTTGGGACAAATTGGGACTCTAACATGGCATTCCAACTTTACCACATTGTCAAGATTGGATAGAGCTAGGAAACGCTCGAAACGGATCGAAAATCCGACCCCCAGATGAAGAGATATGCAAGAAAGAGTAAATCCGGACGGAAAACCGTATGTTCTCGCACCAGGGGCATAATGGTCCGATTAGCTCCGGATCGACCCATGGGCTGAAAATTTCAATTTTCATGACTCAAAACTTTGATCTCATGAATATTGATGCATGAAAAATAAATTTGGCCAATGGGAGAAGGTAATTGCACTCAGATACAGTTTTCGGCATTATCGACGGCCGAGATCGCACCGATCGGAGAAACTAGCTAAATCAGGAGATCCGTTGCAATTCAAGTGATCTCAACCACACATCAGGATGGAGCATAAGATCAATGGCCATCAGGGTATGATCTGAATTTTTTTGAAGTCAATTTGGGATTTATTTAATTAGTTTTGGTCGGAATTAATGCTAGCCGTTGGATCGGGAGCACTTTGATTAAACCAGGGTTAAACCTAACCCAAGATGGGCTAACCCAACCTGTCATGGCCGAACCTCATCCTCCCTGATCTGATGTGTGCGCAAGAAGCCCTAGAAAATAGGGGAGGGAGGCACACCCACCTCCTCCTTCCTTGGCTGGTGGGTCCCACTCAACCACTTCCCTCAACCACCTCCCATGGCTTATCCCTATCTCTCCCTTGGTTTATCTTCATCCTAACTAATCCTACAACCAACCAAGCTTATCCTCATCCAAGCCTTGGTCGAACCAGCCTTCTTGCCATATGTCATGTGCTCACATCTCCTTGAAAGAAGGAGAGGGTGCGCACCCTTCTCTCCCTCTCTTTCTAGTTGGCGCACAGTCACCTCAACAACCTCCCTTGAGTTATCCTTATCATCCTCAACCTCCCTTGAGTTATCCTTATCTCCTCTAAACAACCTCCAGCCTTATCTCCTCCTGGAGATGGGGCCCCTCAGCCCCTATAAAAGCCCCCTCAGCTGGCCATGTGCTGGACAACCTGATCACCCTGCGGAAGCCCTGCCTCTCCTCCCTCTACCCTTCTCCAAGACAGCTTCTCCTTGCTTGGACTTCTTCATCAGCAAGTCAGAAACCTCTCCAGCCCCCTTGTGGTGTTCCAAGTGAATAATAAGAAGGAGAAAAGGCCTCCCTCCAGCAGGCGCACCAGCAGCAGGTGCAACCAGCCCACCTGATTGGTGTGCCAACTTCAGCAAGTGCAGCAAGCTCTCTTCATTCCTTTGCTCCATCCATCAACATCAGCAAGGAGAAGACCCCCTTTTCTCATCCAAAAGCAAGAGAATAAGGGTTTGTTGGCACCTTCAGCCCATCATCTTCAACACCACCTGCAGTGCAAGAGAGAAGAAAAAAAAACCGGTGAGTTGAAAAAGTGTGTTCCGATGTAGCCTTTTAATTCAACTCTTCCCCTTCTCTTATCTACCCCTATCCATGGTGGAATACCCTTTGAGTAATGCCCATTCATCCCCCTTTGAGTTCCCTTCACGTTTGTCTACAGAAAAGCCCCAAGTGTACCCTCTATTTGGCCATCACAAAAAACAGCCCCTTGCTGCCCCTTAAAACAGGCCTCTGAACCAGCCCCTTTGTGCACCCTTTTGGCCCTCCATGTTGGCCTCTAAACCTTCTACTATCATTCTTGGTTTGACCCCACTGATGGTCACTTGGACATGCACCTCCTGCCTCCCCCAATCAGGCCCCGAATGGCATGCAAAACAGGCCCCCTTGCTGGCCCAAGTTCTGCCCCCGTTGTGAGCACTCATGTCAGGCCCCTTTGATGGTCACCTAGTTTGCCCTATGTGCAACACACCCAATACAGCTCCTACAGCACCCCCAAACAAACCAAACATCCTCTTTGATGTGTGAAAGGAGGGGTGACAGCCCGGGCCTCTTGGAATCCGCCGGACGGGCCAAGAGTTAAGCCGGGTGGCCCTGATTTCTACATGTCAAAATGCCCTTTGTGCATTCCTAAACTAGTCCTAGTTCACACCTAAACCTGCCCCTTGTGCAGTCCTACCAAAAGCCCACCTAAACAGCACCTTAGCCAACCCATTCCAGCCCCTCTGAGACTCACCTACTCCGCTGCTACAGCAAGATGTCAAGGTGCAAAAATGGAGTGCAAATCAGGCCAATCAGGCCATGGAGGTGCAAATCTGGCCCATTGGGTCATGAAGCTCAAAATAGGCCGCCAGGGCCCATGAAGCTCAAGATAGGCCAACTAGGCCGACATAGCATGAAGACCGGCCCATTGAGCCGTTGACATGAAGTTGCCCATTGGGCCTTGGACATTTAAAAAGCACACTTAACTAAAGTTGAAGGCGAAATGCCAAAATTAAATAAGGAGTTAGTCCACAACTGGACGCTTCATTGGGTGGCTCATCCGGCATGCACCGGAACGCTGACCCAGGCGTAGGCATGGGACACGCTTCCCACTGCAGACGGACCCTTCCCACTACTTGAAAAGTCAAATGACTATGCCTTGTAGGACGGGTAAAATTCCACACCGATTGGAAAATAAGGCGGCGTGCTGCCAAAATTTTCTCAATCAAGTGGATTTTACAACCAGGGAAGGACATTCACACATTTGCACTTCGACGAGCATTATTCATGGCATATGAACTGCCACATCTGATGTACACCAGCATGAACATAAATATTCAATGAACATTTCAAGTGCCGAGTTGATTGCATGTGACTGGGCATCGACACTAGCCCAACAGACCGGATGTGATGCAAACCGAACAAGAGTTACTCAAATCTGAAGTTAACTTAATTAAATCTGAAAATACATTCAAACCAACCTTAAAACATGCTTAAAACATCTCATTAAAGCTTTAGCATTCAACAAAAATCATATTTAATACAATCTGGAAAAATTGATTCAATACACTTAATTTATTTGAATTTAAATGCTTAAACAAGTGCAAATCAAATAATTCACAACCAACTGAAAAGAACACATAAAGAAAACATTAATGCATATGAAATTCATCTTAAAACATGTCAAATTCAGATCATTTTAAGTTCAAGTTTAATCACTTTAAACCAAACTTCAAAACATCTAAAACATACCGAACACACCCGAATCGGTACTAAAACACCAACCAACATAAGAAAATCACATGAAAATGACTCAACACATGTCAACTAAACATAAACAAGTCAATTTGATCAACACATCTAAAATATCAAGTTCAAACAAAAAATAAAATAAACCTCAACCAATTGAAGTAAAACAAACCAAACAATTAAAACAAGCTCAAAACACTTAATATTCAAATCCAAGTCAAATGGAAATCAGAAATCAACATTTCAAAACACATCAAAATCCATTCATAAATCAAACATAAATCAACTCCAAACAAAATCTAATCAAACTTGTTTGCATCTCATCGGGCCTGAAAGGCCGGGGCCCTTTGTGTTCTTTACACGCTGTGGATGTGCATGCTCTCGTCAAACAAGATCGCTATGGCAGTTAATCAAGGGTGTTCGAGTGTTTGCTCGATGTAAATGAACATCAGATATTCGCACCATCCGATGGAGAGAGGTCAAAAAATATTTTCACAGAACCCGAACCTTGGTTCTATACTCTTCTAATATCACTTGGACTATCTAGTAGTTTTTATGGTCTATCACCTATTTTACTAGAAAATTCAGGTACGATATTTCAACATTCAAAAAAAAACAAATCTTTTAAACACATTTCAAAAATCAAAAAATGATTCCCGAGGTTCCCACATGCCCCTTTTCCCCAACCGAGCCCATACACCACTTTTCCCCATACGGGCCCATGTGCCCCTTTCCTTCAACCAGGCTCACGTCCAATATTCTCCCCAGTCGGGCCCGTATGCCCTTAATTTTTCAAAATTGGGCCTGCGTGCCCACAATTCACCTCAATCGGGCCCGCATGCCTGCAATTCACCTCAACCAGGTTCACATGCCCATGCTTTTCTGCAACTAGGCTCATATGCCCAAATTTCTTCTAAATCAGGCCCACGTGCCCACCTTCCATCAACCTCGGGCACACATGCCCACACTCCTTCAACTTCGGGCCTGTATGCCCCCCATTCCTTCACAATCGGGCCTGCATGCCCATACTTCTTTGAAATCTGGCCCCCATGCCCCCACTTCTTCAACTTTGGGATTGTGCACCCATACTCTTCAATAGCGTCAGCAAGCCCATCACAAATCACAATCTTGCTCCCAACCATTTAAATCGGGTCCATGTGCCCGCTCTTTTTGTTGGGTCCCTCGGGCTCAACCTCCAATCGGGTCTACGAGCCCATCTCCTCCAATTGGGCCCTCATGCCCATCAACTAGGCCCTTTAGCCTGCATTCAACCCTTGGGCACACGTGCCTCTTGATTCCAACCATTTTTGGGCCCAAGAGCCCATTTTAATTCACTTTTATTTTTCAAACAAATTTCTTTATTTTCTTAATTTTTTTTGTTTTTCCAAGTTTTACTTTTAACAAAAAAAATCAAGGTAGAGAAATTTCCTGGGTGATACCCCAATCTTTACCTTCTACATCATCAATCCTAGTTCCACCATGTTAAATCATATCCTTCACATCTTTCATTTCATCATATGACTCTGAATCTTCAATCCAATGCGATATAGAGCATATCAAAAGTGGAAGCAACATGACAAGGCAAGGCAAGCACAAGCAACGTTGTCACTAACAATGAATTCCTTCTCTTAGGTATTACATGAAATTGAATTCATCATCATTATGTCATCCGTAAGGCAATGTTTTTTTGAAATGATTTTGAATCTCACATGACAATATTACTTGAGAGAAATTTATGATTGACGATAACTACTTTTTATTTTATCCTAATAAATTATTTACAATGCAAGGCATGTTTTCAATTGATTCACCCATGGAATGTAATCTACCTCAAAAATGGAGAGAACTACCAGTATGTCTTAAGTCCACATGTGGTTGTTCTCTAGGAGTCGAGGGTGCATACCATCCCACACACAACACATCCTGATCCCAGAATCTGCATGACTTGACACCCGAGAGAAGCTAGGCAAGGCTTAGAGATGGAAGGAAAACCCTTACCCTATTCTCCTCTGTTCATTCCAAGATAGGCGAAGGGGACTAGAGAGGGAGAGTATCAAAAGCATCCACCGCCCTAGTAGGAGGACGTCTTATAAAGTCCAACTTTTTAATGAAAGCAAAAGGGTGCCAAAGGATGGGCAATGAACCCCACAGGTTGAACAAATATGGGCCTGTCTAAATGAGTACCCAAAAACGTAGAAAATGAAAAAAGACACCAAAAGATGGGCAATGACCCCACAGGTCAAAGCACCTGTCCGAATGTATGCCACAAACATAGGTAGGTCGATAAATAAGAAAAGACCCGAAGAGGTTGAACCCCAAAGGGCAATTGGGTGTGAGTAGAGAAATCCCTCTCAACATCTCCAAAGCTTATCAAGGACTTCCTTATCAATTCTTCATTCTTAACCCCCCAGGGTGTGGGTGGACCAACCAAATCAAAGCTAAACTCCAGTCGATTAAAGGATGATGGTTAGAAAGATTTTGGGCATGGAACCATGCTTGGTTTTAATTTTTATCTTTACATTCATATTTACTTTCAGTCTCTCATGTTTCAATTTTTTTCATTGCATATTTGTTACTTTATTAGCCTATCACACCTTGACAAAGGTTAAGACATACTGCAACCTACAAGGGGATAAGCCATATTGGCATTCTAATCTTGTTTTTTGAGTGTTTCAGGCACGAAGAACAAACAAGGAGAACTACACAGCAAGGCGATTCTCGCCACTTCCCTCCCCTAAGGATTCTTATGAGGAGGTGTCACCATAACCTCGGCCTTAACTTTGCCGAGAAACTTTTTGCAGAGGACACTCGCCACTTCCCTTTCTTGAGGATTCTCAGGAGGAGGTGTCATCATTATCTCGGCCTCTACTTTGTCGAGAAACTTTTGCTCTGTGTCTTCATCAAGGCACAAGAACTCTTTTGTGAGAATGCGTGTCATCACACCGCAAACTCACCATTATCATTTTACTTCTTAGCATATATTAGGTGCATTACTACTTATTTATGCATTGATGTTGAAGACCGCGAGTGCAAAAAAAATCGAGCCCGAGATCCCCTTCATCAAAATCCACGATGGCTAGGTCATTATTTGTGCTCACGGATAAGCCAAAATTAAATATTGAGGAACGATGGTTCCTGATTGGATATCCTGACCTCCGATGTTCAATCTATATCTTCAACTAGTTTGTTAAGTAATTTTTTTCTTACTTTTTTTAGCGCAACATGCATCATATAGTTTTGCATTAGTTCCATTGCATTCTTGCTCATCATCTTTACATCCCTCTGTGGTCATCACATCCTTTGAATCTCATAGGGTCTCTTCATTCCATCATTTATCCCAATTCTAATCTTTTTAATATCCCACCGTGTTCTTTAATCCCACCATGCCTGCTAAACCCACCGCGTCCATCATCTATCACAATCACCATGTGTCCCTCAAGATCTTTCATTTATATCCCATCATGGCCACTGCAACAATTTCTAGCTACTTATACCACCGTGGCAATCCCCATTTTAAATCTCACCATGGGCACCCATTTTTTATCATAATTCTTGCACCACCATTATCCTCATGGTCTCTTCTTGTGCCTAAACATTTGCCTTTTGGAATCAAGATCATTCCATTCCGAATCAAATCATGTCTTTTGTAAAACTCAAATGAATCTGAGAGCCTGAATATGCTCAATTGGTATTCTTTTATTTTTCAAAACAATTCTCTTTTTAAACTTTAGCCCATCATAGTACAGGAACACCGCAAAGATCGAGTTGCTGGCTGATGATGAACCCACGAACCCATGATTTGAGGACTCCCCACCAGGTTGGGGGTTGGCTATTCTTCTCTCATGCCCCTGACACACCTTTTACCAATCGGATATAAGAAGGCTTGATGAAATGTGGAAGTAATCCAAGGAACATGAAGAGATACTCTTTGTCGAATTTGGTCGTTGAGCGTCTCTATATCAACACCTTGATGCCACCTTTTCAGTCCATCGCTATTTTGCTCCACTGCACTCCATTACAACTCATTTTGCTTCGCTACATTTCTCTACATTTCACTTCGCCTCGCTACATACCATTCCCTTGCAAAGATGACATCAAGGCGAGGCAAGCTGTAGACACGCCAATTTGGCCTCATTTAGAGCTTAAACTCTTATTCCATTGGCGACATCCCGTTTGGACCATTAAAATCAAGTTGAACGATCCTTTTGGATGAGCCAAGGAGTTCACTAGAAATCTGAGGAAGAGTGGTGGATCTCTAATCAAATCCGTGTTTGCTAAACAAGAGACTCTTGGTGGTGTGCTAGATTATGTTTTCCCAACATATCCTCTAATTGAAAAATTTTCACAAGATTCTATGGATGTCTACTGAAGAAGTCTTCAACATCAATAATCTTAAACTCTAAGTTCTCTTTTCATTCAACAAACGACATTCAGTTTTTATTTATCATTTTTCCGCAGCACCCTTTAGAAAGCAGATGCACAGTTATGTCCGCACGCAGCACCGATCAAGCCCAAATGTATGCAAGCCCAGCCCATTCGGCAATCTCTGACCAATTCACGACCTTACCTTCCTTTTTACTCCTCCATATCACTTGGTAAAGTATCTGGAAGCTTTATGGTCAAAATTAGTATCATAAAATGATGGCAATCCAACTTGTTGTCTTATACATCAAAACTTGCTATTTTTAGACCAGATTTGTTTCCTCTTCAAGTGGAGACATATTTTGAACATGGGGTAGGTGATCCATGGTTTAAAATTCCTGTCAATCATTTGGGTAAGTTTTTAGAAGCCTCAAGATTAAAATTAGCATCATTAAATGGAGGAAATCTAACCTAAGGTCGGATGTATCAAAAGTTGCTATTTTTTGACTTGTTTCTCATCCCCTATAAAGGGACACCCATTTGAATGACCTAAGGAGGGAATCCCCATCCTTCAGAACTCTTCTCCTCATCTTTCAGTCACCCTAGGCTCATGCTAACCTCTCCAAATTGTCATCTCTTTGTCCTGGTGCCCGGAGATCATCCCAAAGTGATGGAGAAGCCGGTCTATGCTCTGACATGCTGTACTGCTGGTCATTGGATTTTATAGATCTTTATTATCATTTTATAGCTAGTATTTCTTTATAATAAGTGTGCTTCATCGAGCTATCTTTTATCTCCAACAAACATAGATCGATTCCTACATCACCTTGGTTTGTGGCATCTTCTACACCGGCACTGCACAGATAGATCCGAAGTTTCCTTTTTTTGGTCATCAATTTCACAATCAATTTCACTAAACTTACTTGCATATTCAATCTATACATCCTTCATAGAAATTGTTCCCTGGTGAGTTTTCTTTCATTTAAAATAAGAATCATTCAATTTCAATATCTGTGGTTCCCGTGGTACATCCTGCATCAACATCGCGCTGGTTGTTCCCAGATCTTCACTTCTAACAACAGAACTTTCAGGTAAATTCCTACCACTTCTGAAAGGATTAAAAAAACTTGTCTTAATATAAAACCACCCACGATGAGTCATTTATTTTGAAACAAACGGAACTTAATTCTGACATTGGTGATGTCTGTTGCAATCTCTGCATTAGAGCCGTGCAGTTTACATTGAATCTGTCCAACTCGGTTGCCACTTTGCCTGAGTTGTGTTGCCTTTAATCATTCATATTCCCTTTGCTAACTCTTCATTCATATCATTTAGTTCATATTCAAGCATCATTTTTATTCAGTTTTGCATCATTTCACACATCATAAAAAAACCAAAAAAAAGGGGTTAGGACTAACCCCGAATCCGGTGAGTTTGTTTTCAATTGTTGTTTTATGTTATTGTTTTTACAATTACTACACTTCACTCAGTCCTAATCCTTGTTTTATGTGTTTTCTTGTCTTCTTTTATACTAGTGGCAAAAATATATCTGGCTAGCATCAATTGGAGACTCTTCTTCATCGGCCAGCCGAAGAAGAAGAAGAAGGTTGAACCCACACACACTCTCTCCTGTGCTAAGGAACACACGGTCATCTAACTTAATCTCTTGTTCAACTCCATAAAGCGGAGCCTGTGGCTCCTGGCGACCACAATTGCTCTTATCATGTTCTAGGTTATTCTATTCATCACTCTCCTCCCACATGACCCGAACCATCTCCGATGCTCGAGCGACGTCGTGAGATGAAAGTTCGGGGATCAATGTGAGTGTGGAATCGAGATAAGGATTTTGCCATTTTCTGATTGTTTTCTAATTCACTCACTTTCCCTTATTTTATCTTTCACCTTTTCTTGAGGTGTCGTTCCAGAACCCATTTCTGGAGTTGACAGTTGGCTTTTCCGAGTTTCGGATCACCGTCTAGGCCTTTGACGCCACCAGGAGGATAAACCAGAAGTTACAGCCCCATAAAAAATTCTCAGGACATGCATCAGCTGATTTACTTATTTGGGGAGCTGCATTTGCAAGTCATCTTTCTAATGCAACAAACAGGAGTCAAAATGAACCTCCCGTTTGCAAGTTATAGCTCGCGAACGAAACACGCGCGGGAGAGAGAGTGGAGTGCACCTCCAAACTGGGGGCACAGTCTATGCGCCCTCACATTAAGGGCGCAGTCGGTTCTAGAAACCGGAAATTACCCCAATTTGGGCTTTCCAAACTGATTTTTGGGAAGTTTCCTCTTCCTAAAGACGTTTATTGTGACCGTGCCCCCGAGTCGGGGGCACGTTCATTTTATCAACCCTATTTTTAGCAATTTTTTAGAGTTTTCCAAGCTTTTTTAGCAATAACACGCCGAATGTGCCCCCAAAGTGGGGGCACACTCACCGCACCCTCAACTTGAGGGTGTGATCTACGTGTCCTCGGGTTGAGGGCACACCCTGCGTGCCCCCAACCCGGTGGCGCGGTCGGTCAGTTTCCATGTTTTGCATCAGTTTTGATCCTCTATAAATTCTAGCCATTAAGATATGATCCAGGACTCTTCTTCTCATCCTCCAACCTCCCTAGGCTCGTCCCAACCTCCCCAAATCATCCTCTCTTCATCTCGGTGCCCGGAGATCATTCCGAAGTGAAAAAGAAGTGGGTATATGCTCTGACATGCTACTTTGCTGATCATCGACTTCTATAGATCTCTCTGATCATTTTCTGGCTTGGCTTCCTTCAGAAGAAGTGTTCTTCATAGAGATGTCTTTCATATCCAACAAACATAGATATATTTTGACATCACTTTGTCACGTGGTGGCTTCTACACCGGTGCTGCACAGACAGATCCAAAGTCTTCGCTTCTAAGCATCGTCTTATCAATCAATTTTAATAGAATTACCAGCAAATTCAGCCTATACATTTTTCATAGAAATTGTTCCCCTGTGATTCCTCTTTCATGTCCAATAAGAATCATTAAATTCCAATATATGTGGTACTTATAGCACGTCCTACATCAATATTGCACCAGTAGTTTCTAGAACTTCACTGTCTAGGATATGACTTATTAGGTAAATTCAGATCATTTATCATAAGATTTAGTCTAAATTGTTTTCATCACAAATAACCCTTTGTAAGTATTTTTTATTTTAAAACAAATGGGAGTCCATTTTGACTTTCTTATTGTCCATGGTTATCGTTTCAACAAAGTCGCACAATCTGGTACAATTTCTAGTTTCCATCCACTTCAATAATTTTTACAGGGCTGTACGGACATATTTCGAAGAAGTTATCAACATAGAAACTCTTTCTCTTTAAGTCCTCTATCGATTTAATCAAACGGACTCAATTCCAACATCGGGACTACCTTTGGCGAGCTCTGCATCAAAGTCGCGGCAGACAGTGCCACCGCGCCCCTGAAACCAGGGTGTGCCCCCACGCACTCAACCCTAGGGTGCACCCACCATGCCCTCCAGTCAAGGGTGTGCTCACACCTATGTACTATCCAGCCAGATCAGTGATATCTCACCTGTTTTAGCTCCGACTTGAGCCGTTCAAGTTTCTACATCTTCGTCATTCATCTGGCATCATTTATACATCATTTTTATTTAGTTTTTACACCATCTCATATATCATAAAAAACCAAAAAAAAATGGTTAGGGCTAGCTCCGAATCTAATGAGTTTGTTTTAAATTGCCATTTATGTTATTATTTTTATAGTTATTGTAGTTCACTCAGTTCTAGTCCTTCTTTCACTTGTTTTCTGGTCTTCTTTGTTCTAGTTGCACAGGTTTATCAAGCTAGCATCAATTGGAGACTCTTCTTCGTCGTCTAACCGAAGAAAGAGAAGGTTGAACCTGCACACACTCTTTCTCGTGCTAAGGTACACAGTCACTTTCTTTTTATTTACATTACATAAAGTAGAGCTTGTGGCTCCTGGTGACCACATCATCTCATTTCCAACATACTTTAAGTCCTTTTATTTTATCCTCACTCTCCTCCCACACGACCCGAACCATCTCTCCGATACTCGAGCGATGTCGGGAGATGAAAGTTCGGGAATCAATGTGAGTGTTAGATCAAGTTGAGTGTAGTTTTCTATGTTTCCTTCCTTCTTTCTCATCCCTTTCTTGAGGTGGCGATCTAGAACATGACAAACTCATTTTCGAAGTCGACAGCTGGTGCATAACTTATTTGTCAAACCAAAATTCAAAATAAACAAAATTTTAAAAATACCAAAATAACAAAATTAATATTTTAAATTTGTGTTCAACTTTTTTGTCAAACAAAAATTAAAAAAATGGAAAAAATGAAAATACCAAAACAACAAAAGAAGAAAATTCCTTTGCACTCACTTTTGGAAAAATTGATAGAATGCCCATGCAATTAAGGTTTGAAAGAACCATTGAGATGTCAGACTACTACGAGAAACAGGAGTATGACCAAGCCCACTATGAGTTGTAGGGCCCACATATGGCTCTAGTTGAGAGCCATGTCAATGTCATTTATAAATCGGAGATGCAACTAGAGATCACTCATCCTCCTCCTACATCTAGTCTAGAAAATTTCTTTGAGGAAAATACTCTCTGTATTGACCCAAATACTTTGTCAACTATCAAAGCTCTAATTAAGGGCAAGATGCCTAGTGATGATACTCCTGCCAAAGTTGGTCAAGTCGCTTCTTCTCTTTGATCCATGTTTCAACAACCAATCTTGGCCCCACATGGGCATTCTCACACCACCCATGTAGTATCGACCCCTCACATCATGATGGGGCATCATCAATCTAATTCCTTGCCACAACCACTAGACTATCCTTCTAACCTAGCTCCATCCTTGATCTGACCCATTGCTCAAGCTACTCTACCAAACACCTCAACTTATCCCACATAGTCACTTGGGCCCCACAACCCAATTCCACCAACCACTTCTCAAGAATTGGTTATCAATCAGGCTTTAATGACTAAGCTCACCTAGATGGATGAGAAATACAAGAATTTAAAATGCCAGTTAGACTCCAAAGTAACACCTAAAGTTTCTATTCCCTCACTCCTAGTTCTTCATATTTCTCCTACCGAAATGCTAGTCTACTTTTGCTATAATGGCATTAGCAACCCATTTATTCATCTAAATAATTTTTTCTATGAGTCTTCATTTTAGCAGATTGACCACAACACCCTAGCATTCCTCTTTAGGAAATCTCTAGAAGTGCCAGTGTTACAATGGTTTTACTTGCTTGACCCTACAAAGGCAAGCAACTTTGATATAGTTAAAGCCATGTTTTTACATAGATACAAAGACAGGGTAGGACTAGCCTACTCTATTACTAATTTGATTGTTGAGAAGATAAGAACTGATGAGGACTTTGTGAAATTTGCCAACCTCTAGAGAGCAATGGTTAAGAGGCTCATGGACATGATTTAAGAAGGTGAACAAGTAAAGATGCTTATAGAGAACATCATGCTAACCCTTAGAAATATTCTAGTCATTACCCAACAACAATGAGTGAGCTCTATACTAGTGATCATTACTTACATACCCACTTTAGAGACTCCACCATGGTCAATCCTTTTGATCCTAAGTCCCAAGCCACTAGGAAAACTGACAACTTCAAATTTACTGGTCCCACCACTAAGGGAGTAGCCAACAATGAGAGTATCAATGTTGTAGGGAACCAAGGAAGCAACTACCAAAACTAGTATAGCAAACCATAGCCAAACCAATAGTATTGACCAGCCCCTCAACAATCTCATGACAAGCAACAACAACCCATCATCATCCCTACAATGTAATAGCAACAACATAGGGCACCGTCACCAATCAACCAAGCACTTAGAAGGGGAGGTCTAAGGAGAGAGTACTATCCATAGTTACCCTTTTCATTGACTAACATCTTCAACGCACTTATGGTAGAGCAACAACTAGAATTGCCCAAGGAGAGGGTCGGTTGACTAACCATTGTGGGCATGTCAAGGTTTTATTCCTACCATTGTGTTGGCACCAAAATTTTCCATTCAACCTACTCAACTCAAATTTGAGCAATGCTAAAGTAGGTCTAGAAATCTAAGACCATCCCATGGTTAGGGGAGAGGCTAGAAAATAAACGAGCTAGAACTGCCATGCCCCATGTGTACTCGCTCATAGCCTCCAAATCAGCAAGAAGGGGTAGGAACCATAGGTGAACGTGCTCAATCCTATTGCCCAACAACAAGTAGCCAAAGAAAAAAACCAAGAATCGGTGCAAGTCTTTATTTGCCTTGAGTGTGCTAGGATGGACAGTAAAGTAAGCATATGACAGCCAAACCAAGAACTCAGGAAAGTCTCCTTTGTTCTCTCCACCTATCTATTGGGCCTCACACAAGCCAACCAAGTCACTACACTAGTACTAGGTAAGGTCAACACGTGATCCTCATTGGAATGAGGAGGAGTGAAGGAAAGAAGCTCCATCATCAAGGCTGCATAGTAACCATAGATGGTATAGTGATTAGGCACCCATAAATGCATAAATCCATGATGTGTGCAATGTCCTCAATAAAGAGGACCATGTGTCCCCATGAAAATAGAAAGAAATGGATGGCAAGGTCCCAACCCTCTCCAAGAACCTAGATCAATTCCATATCTTCCTAGAATGGTTCAACGCAAAGTAGAGTATTGAAGACCATCTAATCTAGCCTATCTTGCTAGAAAGATGGAAGGCCTAGGTAGGCAGCTCTGAACAAAAACCATGAGATTTGTGATTTGATATTTCCCTGCAACAAGAAGCAAGAAGACAAGCTTGTATCAATAGATTTGTGCATTGAGGTAAAAACATAATCAACCCCAAAATTTACCTTGTGAGTGCTACGGGCATAGGAAGTACCCTTCATCACAAGGAAAGGACCAACATCCATCTAATGACCACGTGAAGGTCAAACCCTCTTCGGCTTATGCAAGAGGAAGCAGTTTATTAGTAAGCAGCCAAGAACAAACAACAAAAAAAATCTAGGCTCAAATCCATGTGCCCCATGTTGGGGGCACATGGTCATGTGCCCTTGTTCAAGGGTGCATAGTCCATGCACCCCCATTCCGGGGCACATAGACCAACATCCCCCAATTTTCCCTTTTTTACTAAAAACATGGTTTGAATCGAGTGAAAACTACAAAAAAATTATAAGATAAATATTTACCTTTGAGAGCATTTTGAGCTCAAACCAGGAGGGGGAACTTTGGGAGTTTAAAGGTAGAAGAGATAGTGCATGTGAAAATGAATGGTCGATGCCCGTATTTATAGAAAATGAAAAAATGATCAAAAACTAAAAAATTGAAAATGCATCAAAAAATTTATAAAAATGAGCTGATTGTAGAGCTACTAAAACAAATAGAATTTATGCCAGCTTTTCTTAGAAAATTAAAATGTTTTGAAAGTTTTTATGTAATTTATAAAAAACAATTTTTGCTTATAAAAATTGCTGCAAGGCATCCATAAATATCTAGAAATGATGTTATTTATTGCTGACACTTGAAACATTTTTTATGAGACAGGGAAGAATTTTCATTAATTTAGACTCTGAAAAACCATTGTTTATCAAAAGAAAATAGCTGCAAGACGTAAAACGTGACATGAAGATAAAGACAGGAGATTGTTAACCATAGAGAAGCTTCAACTTGGAAAGATAGCAATGCTTCTTTTTTGAATCCTCTTCAATCAACATGCCTGGATGGCATAGCCAACTCACTTTCCACAAAAGCAACGATGGTGCAAGCTTCTTCCTTGTTGTCACCAGAACCAAGTTGTCTATCTTTGACAGGAGGCAAATGTAACAACACTAACAATTCATGATGAGATAGACCAATCTGGGAATAGCACTGATAAGGGTTTTCCATTAAAATGGCAGTACTAGTGATCAAGTAGAGGTTGACACCTATGTAAAGCAAACTTGAAGATCTGTACGCATCATAGAAACCTACACGTGGAGACAACCCAAGTGATTCATACAGGCAAAATGCACGCACTACTTTGGACTTTTCTTTAAAGAAGAACACTTGTTGGTAACTTTCTCACTGAAGCTGAGTATAGACACGTATGAGTGTAGGGAACTATAGTGGAAGAGTTGTGATGTGGTAATTGCCCTGCCTAATGAATCAAACTTGAAGTGAAGATCTGCCTAGCAAGCTAACAAGAGGGCACTACTGAATGAAGGATGTCCAGTGCAAGGAAGGCCAGGTCAAGGGTCGGCCTGGGGTCGATCAGCCCCCAACTAGGTCCGGTTGGACTAGGTTGCAATCGGGTTAGTTTTTCAAAAAAAATTTAAAAATGCATAAAAAATAAAAAATTCTAAAAATTCTAAAAAATATAAAATATGACTAGAAAAAGATTTCATTCAACTTTCACTCAAAAGGTATATTGTATTTTTACTCTATATAATATACATACTCTACCTATGACATTGTGAAAAAGTACAAGGCATTACACATATATACAAAATGATTATACTTATCGTTACTTTGTACAATCATCTTAGGATAAGATGTAAACAATCCACCATAGCTAGCATATGTGAAATCTATGGAACTATTGAAAGATGTTTCATATGATGGTTAGGTCATCCCATATTCCTCTTCGTGATATGTCAGACACCAAGAATCTTGGGATGGTTCAAGTTTGTACATGGAGTGTGTGTGTCTTTCTCCTCCATCTCCATGTTGCCTTGCTCTATGTTTAGTGTCTTGCATTGCATGGCTACAATGCTTTTCTTCAGTGAAGTGCTATGGAGAGAGCACCTCTGGATTAGTTCTCCTTACACTAGAAGTGGTGCTGATGATGGTACTCTAGCGCTACCTTCTTTGTCCCCGCTCCATCATTATTGCTCTTTGAAGAAGAATCATATGATGTCTAATATTACACTCGAATGTTGGGTTCTAATGATTCTTCTAGAGTCTCATCGATTGTGTTAGCATTAGCAATATCAAAGAGGTTAGTTAAAACTTAATTACTTTTGCACTTTGATTGCCTACCTTGGTAAGAAGATTATTTGGTCTTCTATCTCTTTGCCACTAAAGGAGAGATTCAAAATTCCGTTGATAAAGGAATGTTGTCAAGTTCTCCTTGAGCCCATTTTCAACCTTCTGGGTTGAACTCTAGTGGGTATCCCTTCTCGATCATTGACCCAAGTTTGCAAAAGATTTTTATCTTGGAATATGTTCTCCAAATCAATTTCTAGTTCTTGTACTATGGCTACCTCACTTCGTCTTCCACTTACTTTTGTACCCACCTTTGCTCCTCCTTCTAGTTCTCTCTCATCTTCACTAAAAATTTCAACTTCAATTTCATGTTGTAGTAACAGTAAACTAGTTGCTCAAGTTTATTTGTTATTAGCCTATTTCTCTGCTTTATATGAATAAGGCCGAATGTCAAACAATTTTTTTCGCAACCTGAAGTGGATGTTGTTTGGCTTAGGGCTCAGATTGCAATATTGGACAAGTCTTTATATTCTGGTGCCCTACTATGATCCATTCACCAATCAAATGCATGATGTCATTGTGTGTTAGAAGATAGTTTTAATAAGTTAATTATCTAAATGATAAAAAATAATCAAATTATACATACCAAGACTAAGGAGCATAACTACTCATTGCACCCTTGCTATCCTAAAATGGAATAGCCTCATCGTATAGTCATGCATCTTATTTATTGCTATAATTGAGTGATCGCCATCCACAAGTATCTTGCGAATGACCTCCTTGACACTATCTAACAATTCATTAATAAGCTTGAAGATTGGACTGTAACAATATCCTGGGTTGAAAAAATGACTTGATAATTGAATCATGATGAAATTAATCATCTAGAGGTGTGTGATATAAATGTTCATAGTCATAGGATTTTTAAAACAGGACATCAAGGATCCATATAGACTAGTGAATGTGATGTTTTATCATATAACGAGAATAACTGATCTCATAAGTCATTAGTGTGGAGATACTAAGATACACATACATGTGCTTATTAGTAAAATAAGTTCACTAAACTAACCGAATTAGTAACTCTAAATAGTATTTTACCAAATTGTCAATCAAGATTTTATATAATCACAGTTGTGTGGTTGAATTTTTTTACCTGAGTCACCAAAGATGTCTTGTTGGGCAAATCTTGTGCTCTGACCATTGACTTATAGATCACTGATTCGATGGTCTAGTACAATGATGGATTGGAAACAAGGAAAACTCGATGGGGACAATTGGGCCGATAACAAGAGATCATCCACTCTCGGTAAGTGAGAGTGAATCTCTATGGGATAGTACTCTAAATCACTTGTTAGGGTAGAGAGGATAATTGAAAAGAAAAAGTTTTCTAATTGATCTAATTCCGAGTACAAGATTCTATAGAGTCGGTGTACAAAGGAGTTGACAGTTGATGATGTACTCTTTTCTGACCAGGACATTGAATGAATGATACTTTATATCCATGTGGTAACTAATGATGGAAATGCTCAATGGAGATAAGATTATCCCCATAATCATTTGAGATCATAGGATGTGACTTGTAGCATTTACAATCGGTAGGCCAATTAATCTATTATTAGATAACAGATTTGATTTAATTAAATAAAATTGTTTTATTTTAATCAAGCCTCAACTAATAAGTTATTGAGCCTAGTGGGCATAAAAACTTATCCACAAGTACAAGGACAATGGAGTAATTTATGAATATTTTGAGTTTTATAAATAATTATAAATTCTTTATAAATACTAATGGTTCCAACCAAACCCAATTAAGCCAAGGGTGTGAGAACCACGTCTTCATCCTCCTCCCTAACTCCTCTCTTTGGAAGGCATCCATGGGTGACAAAGCTTTGTTCAGGAAGTGTTCTCAAGCCCAGTGCAAATGGATAACCTACAATGGGTGAAGTTCGTGTGGATACCACAAGAGACTTGATATCTGAATGGTTTGAAAAGCTTAAGAAGTTCTTCATCTTTCTCTCCAAGAAATTAGATGAATCCCTATCAAGTATATTCAAACTCATTTTGATCAATTTTTGGTTTTTGTAATTTAGTTTCGATTGAGACAAGATCAATATGAAGTCATAGTAATCGTCATTTCGGCTACACCAAATTTCATAGGACGATTCCTTACACTACTGCCCTCAAGTCAAACTAATTTAGTTTGGTGAAGTGTATATCACATATCACATCTCAAAAGTAACACTTTCTTAGATCAACATATGATCTTCCCTATTCGTAACAATGTGTCTTATATATGCATGATCATTCTACCAATAATCAAAAGTAAGTCTAATTATTGAACTATTCAGTTCATATGACTAAATGCATACCATATGCATACATAATCTACCACATTTGACACACATAACCAAACAAACTTGTTATACAAAAATGTCTAATGCCCAACCTTCTAAGTGTCAATATACATGTCGAGCAAACATATAATGCAATGACACATTCATCTTAAAAAAATCGTATATGTTTATCATCTTATACACTCAATTGTCTAATAGTGTAATCATATGACTTTTACTTGATAAAACAACTTAGATTTATATACTTGCTAAGATTGATAGAAATGTATGCCCTACAAGCCAATTACATAAGAAATAATTTAACATTTGTAGAAATATCTCATTCAATTAATTATAAAAATTTTCATTACTATGTCTTATTAGATACAAACATCATAATGAAGTCCTCTATTACATGCAATGATGATTGAATTAGGATGAGATCATGATAATAAGATCAATTATCTATAGGTATGTAATATAAATGTTCCTACTATAGGATCCTTGAGATAGAACATTAATGATCCAGATAAATTATATGTGATTGTGGGAACCTCGGGAATCGTTTTTGATTCTTGAAATTGTGTTTAAAAGATTTGTTTTTCGAATGTTGAAATATCGTACCTGAATTTTCTAGAAACATAGGTGATAGACCATAAAAACTACTACATAGTCCAGGTGATATTAGAAAAGTATAGAACCGAGGTTCGGGTTCTGTGAAAATATTTTTTGACCTCTCTCCATCGGATGCTGCGAATATCCGATGTTCATTTACATCGAGCAAACACTCGAACACCCTTGATTAACTGCCATAGCGATCTTGTTTGATGAGAGCGCGCACATCCACAATGTGTAAAGAACACAAAGGGCCCTGGCCTTTTAGGCCCAATGAGATGCAAACAAGTTTGATTAGATTTATTTTGGAGTTGACTTATGTTGATTTATGAATTGATTTTGATGTGGTTTGAAATGTTGATTTCAGATTTCCATTTAACTTGGATTTATATGTTATTTGTTTCGAGCTTGTTTGAATTGTTTGGTTTGTTTTACTTCAATTGGTTGAAGTTTATTTTATTTTTGTTTGAACTTGATATTTTAGATGTGTTGATCAATTTGACTTGTTTAAATTTAATTGACATGTGTTGAGTCATTTTCATGTGATTTTCTCATGTTGGTTGGTGTTTTAGTATCGATTCGGGTGCATTCGGTATGTCTTAAATGTTTTAAAGTTTGGTTTAAATTGATTAAACTTGAACTTCAACTTGTTAATAATCTAAATTTGACATGTTTTAAGATGAATTTCATATGTGTTAATGTTTTCTTCATGTGTTCTTTTCAATTGGTTTGATTATTTGATTTGCACTTGTTTAGGAAATTGAATTCCAATAGATTAAGTGTATTGAATCAATTCTTCCAGATTGTATTAAATCTGATTTTTGTTGAATGTTAAAACTTTAATGATATATTTTAAGCATGTTTTAAGATTAGTTTGAATGTATTTTCAGATTTAATTAAGTTAACTTCAGATTTGATTAACTCTTGTTCGGTTTGCATCACATCCGGTCTGTCGGGCTAGTGTCGATGCCCAGTCACATGTAATCAACTCGACACTTGAAATGTTCATTGAATATTCATGTTCATGCTGGTGTACATCAGATGTGGCAGTTCATATGCCATGCTCAATGCTTGTTGAAGTGCAAATGTGTGAATGTCCTCCCCTGGTTGTAAAATCCCACTTGACCAGGAAAATTTTGGCAGCATGCTGCCTTATTTTCTGATCAGTGTGGAATTTTTACCCGTCCTACATGGCATAGTCTTTTGACTTTCCAAGTAGTGGGAAGGATCGTCTGCAATGGGAGCCGGCCCGCGCCTACGTCCGGGTCAACATGCCGGATACGTGTCCGGGCTAGCTGCCCGCCCACGTGGTGGTGCTAACTCCTTATTTAATTTTGCCATTTCGCCTTCAGATTTAATTAAGGTTTATTTTAAGTGTCTAAGGACCAATGGGCCAGCTTCATCAGCACAATGGGCTGGTCTTCATGCTATGTCGGCCCGGTTGGCCCAATCTTGAGCTTCATGGGTCCTGGCGGCCTGCTTTGAACTTCATGACCCAATGGGCCTGCTTTGCACCTCCATGGCCCGGTTGGCCTGATTTTCCCTCCATTTTTGCACCTTGTCATCTTGCTGTAGCAGTGGGCTAGGTGAGCCTCAGAGGGGCTGGAATGGGTTGGCTAAGGTGCTATTTAGGTGAGCTTTGGTAGGACTGCACAACGGGTAGGTTTAAGTGTGAACAAGGACTGGTTTTAGGAATGCACAAAGGGCATGAGAATTGAAGGCCCACCCGAGTAGTCTCGGTCCGTCCGGTGGATTCCGAGAGTCTCAAAGCATCGACCTTCAACCTATACTCAAAGGGGAAGTAAAAAAGGAAGCATGGAGTCTGGTTTCATGGCCAGCAGAGGGGCCTGATTTCAAGGCCAGCAGAGGGGCCTGATTTGAGTATGTTCTGAAGTATGTCCACTTGGGCAGCAAGGATGGTCAAACATTGCCTGATTAGGAGCATGTTCAGGAGCCTAATTGGCTGCTAGAGGGATGGCAACAAGGGGCACGGTGTTAGGTGACAGCATGGGGCTGCTTGGGGATGCCAAATGGGCTGTTTACAGGCCACCTATGGGCTGTGCGCATGTGGGCAATGAGGAGCCATAATTAGGACAGCAAGGGGTTTGAAATGAGGGGCTCAAAGAGGCTGATTTTTGATGGCTTGTGGGACCAACATAGGGAGGTTGAACATGGGCTTTAAGTGGTACCAACAAGGCTGGGTTTTTGGAGCTTCTTGAATGGCCATAGAGAAGGCCGAGGGGAAGAGAAAGAAGAGGGGAGGGAAAGAACTAGAAAGTACTACATCTTCCCTCACCTTTTTGGCACAATCCTTGTTGGAGATTGAAGGAGAAGATGGATGGCTTTATACCCTTCTTCTTCTTCTTCTTTTGTTGCTGAAAATGGGGCTGGAATCAGTGCTCCAAGAAGGAACACCTGCTGTTGGAATCGGTGCACCACCGATTGGGCTGCTGCTAGCGCACCTGCTGGAGGGAGGCCTTTTATCCTTCTTCTTCTTCACTTGGAACACCACAAGGGCACTGGAGAGGTTGCTGACTTGTTGATGAAGACGTCCAAGCAAGGAGAAGCTGTCTTGGAGAAGGGTAGAGGGAGGAGAGGCAGGGCTTCCGCAGGGTGATCAGGTTGTCCAGCACATGGCCAGCTGAGGGGGCTTTTATAGGGGCTGAGGGGCCCCATCTCCAGGAGGAGATAAGGCTGGAGGTTGTTGAGAGGAGATAAGAATAACTCAAGGGAGGTTGTTGAGGTGATTGTGCGCCAACTAGAAAGAGAGGGAGAGAAGGGTGTGCACCCTCTCCTACTTTCAAGGAGATGTGCGCACATGACATGTGGCAAGAAGGCTGGTTCGACCAAGGCTTGGATGAGGATAAGCTTGGTTAGTTGTAGGATTAGTTAGGATGAAGATAAACCAAGGGAGAGATAGGGATAAGCCATGGGAGGTGGTTGAGGGAAGTGGTTGAGTGGGACCCACCAGCCAAGGAAGGAGGAGGTGGGTGCGCCTCCCTCCCCTATTTTCTAGGGCTTCTTGTGCACACATCAGATGAGGGAGGATGGGGTTCGGCCATGACAGGTTAGGTTAGCCCATCTTGGGTTAGGTTTAACCCTGGTTTAATCAAAGTGCTCCCGATCTAACGGCTAACATTAATTCCGACCAAAACCAATCAAATAAATCCCAAATTGACTTCAAAAAATTCCAGATCATGCCCTGATGGCCATTGATCTTATGCTCTATCCTGATGTGTGGTTGATATCACTTGAATTGCAACGGATCTCTTAATTTAGCTAGTTTCTCTGAACGGTGCGATTTCGGCCGTCGATAATACCAAAAACTGTATCTGAGTGCAATTACCTTCTCCCATTGGCCAAATTTATTTTTCATGCATCAATATTCATGAGTTAAAAGTTTTGAGTCATAAAAATTGAAATTTTTAGCCCATGGGTCGATCCAGAGCTAATCGGACCATTATGCCCCTGGTGCGAGAACATACGGCTTTCCGTCCGGATTTGCTCTTTCTTGCATATCTCTTCATCCGGGGGTCGGATTTTCGATCTGTTTTGAGCGTTGCCTAGCTCTATCTAACCTTGAAAATGTGGTAAAGTTGGAATTCCATGTTAGAGTCCCAATTTGTCCCAAAGTGTCAGGGGCAAAAGTGGTCATTTCGGCCTTCCGGTGTCCGTTTTTCATGTTTTGGGCACCGTTGCGAAGCTCTTGACCGGGGCTATGTAATGGACACATTATATTGGCCATTTGTAGCATGTAAGGCCATGCCAAGGCATTTCCAAAGCCTGTTTACATCATCTATTCACGAATTTTCCGAATCTGGGTTAGATTTTCTGCGCCGGCTTCGGCATTGCTGAAACTTGTATCAAGCAAGCTAAGCGAAAAAATTTGATGCCAACAGTGATGTCTTCTCATGTAATAAGGATGATCAATTTCATTGGTCATTAGTGTGGAGACACTGAGATACACATACAAGTGCTCATTAGTTGAATTAGTTTACTAAACCAACCGAATTAGAAAAGTTAAATGCTATCTTATAGAACAATCAATTAGGATTTTTTTATCATCATAATTGCATAGTTGGACATTTGACATGAGTCACTAAAGATGCCTTTTGGGCGGAACTTGTGCTTTCAACATTGACTTATGGATCACCATTTAGATGGTTTAGTATAGCAATGAATTTGGTACAAGGAAAACCCAATGGAGGCAATTGAGCAAACACCAAGGGATTGTCCACTCTTGGTAAGTAAGAGTGATCCTATGTGATAGTACACTAAATCATTGGCCAAGGTAGAGAAGATAATTAGAAAAGGAATTTTACAATTGATCTAATTTCCAGTACAAGATCCTATAGAGTCGGTACACTAAAGAGTTGACAATCGATACCGTACTCCTTTCTAATTAGGACTTTAAATGGATGAGTTTATATCTATGTGGTAACTGATGATGGAAAGACTCAATAGAGATAAGATTATCTCCATAGCCATTTGGGATCATGGGATGTGACTTGTACCCTTCATGATCAGTAGGTCGATTAATCCATTATCGAATAATAGATTTATTTAAATTAAATAGAATTGCTCTATTTGTTTAGGCATCAATTAAATAGGCTATTGGGCCTAGTGGGTCACACACATAAGGATTTATCTATAAGTACAAGGGCAAGGAGATAATTTATGAAGATTTTGAATTTTTATAAAAAATTTTGAATTCTATATAAATATTGATAGTTCTAGCCAAACCCTATCAAGTCAAGGGTGAGAACCACATTCTGTCTCCTCCCAACCTTCTCTTCTCTATATAAGATGTCCATAGGTGATTTAGCTCAGTTCGGGAAGCTTTCTTGAGCCCAATGTGAAAGGAGAACATGTTGTGGATGAAGTTTGTGTAGATAATACTGAAGATCAGACATTTGAATGGTTTGAAAAGCTTAAGAAGTTCTTCTTTTTTCTCTCTAAGGGATTAGATGAATTCCTAGCTGGTATATTCGAACTCGTAAAGATAAGTTTTTAGTTTTTATCGTTTGATTTCTATTGAGATAAGATCAACATAAATTCATAAGAATCATCACTTCCACTATACCAAATTTTATACGACAATTCCTTTCACATATAACATGATTTTTCACATATAACCACATCATCATGTTAAATAAATTGACTAACCACTGATCATACTAATTTTCTCACAATTATACATGAATATCATCATAACCCCAATTTAAAACTATTTGATCATGCTTTCTTATTCATAAACATACATTTATTAAGCTTTAATTTTAAATAAATTAATACCATGAACTATGGTATCATTCCCAAAATTTGATTATAACTTAATCAGTGTATTTTAGCATATTTTCTTTTCATGAATCATAATGATATGGTAAGCTGAAACTCCAACCTCAATCAAAGTCAAAGACTAACTGAATGACAAGAAAGGACTGGCTAAACTCTAAGCATGCAATGTGGCAACAATGGTGTGCAACGAATAGTGATAGTGAGCATGCCATGCCGACCAACATCAGACAACGTTAGGTGTGTGGAAATACATGTGTAGTGAAAAGAAGCATTGATCAAAAACGGAATGGCCACTGCTGATGGTTTGGTGCAAGATTGAACACAGTTTGTAGTAGTGTCAATGAAGGAAACAAAGGCAGTGATAATGGGGCGATGGTGTTGGCCACAGAAAGAAGGCCCATAGACACAGGCATAGGTGCTGCATTGCAAGTGCTTGCACTTGTGTGCGTGCAAGTGAGAGAGAGACACTAGAGGGCAAGAGTGTAGTGCATACGAGAAAGAGAAAGAGTCTGAGACACTGAGACACTTGGGGTGGTGAGGCTACGAGCGACAAATGAGAGGATGAGAGGAAAAGATGCAGGGGCACGATTACACACAACAGAGGAGAGAAGAGAGGTAGAGATGCTGGGGGGATGTAGATAGCAATTTTAGGAGTCAAATATTTGCTTACAGATGAATCTAAGACCGTAATTGATCTAAGGCCATGTTTGGTAATTGTATTAAGACAAAATATCACTATCAATTTTGATATTGATATTGATAGGGGTGATATAAGTGCATTTGGATATCTCTATTAATTTTAAAATTAACAACATAGAAATAGATCATTTTCAATACAAGCCCCTACCTATATTGAAAATGATATTGTGCTTCCCTCTCAATCAGTCGAAGCGATAATCTCTACCAGAAGCCCTCATCTCTCAGTCGAAGCCCTCATCTCCGCCAGAAGCCCCTCTCAGTCAAGGGCTTCATCTCTCGATGGAAGCCCTCATCTCCACCATAAGCCACTTTATCTCAAAGCCATCTTCTCTCAGTTGGTCAAAGCTCTCATCTGCCATCCTCGCTATTCTACTTCACTAGGTCGAACTCTGCCATCCTCCTTACTGTCACTTCCATTAGTGATGTAGCAACCCCTCTGGTTCTAGGATTCTCTTCACTGCCATGGTGATGCCATCGAAGAGCTCCCCCTGTAGACCACACCAAAGCCACACCTGGAGAGAGATCGCTTCTTACTGTTGGTCTCCTTTCTTATGTGTATCACAACTAGAGATCTTGTCTTATGGAAACAAAGTCACCCCTTCCGGTGACAATTAGAGAGAGCATTGGATATGTTGATGGCACTATCAGAGGTGATCCTTTTCCATTCCTTTTTTATCGTGCTCCCTCTATTGGTTCTATTTTGTCTCATGACTTAACTTCTCTCATCACCGTGTCCTATCTTTTCTCTACATCCACTTCTAAGTCTCATATCTTTTCTTCGATAAACCACCTTTCTTAGCAACTAAAGCCATAATATCTCTCCATCCTTGTTTTCTTTCACCACATTTGCTATTGAAACTTGGGCCTTCCTCACCATCATTGTTGCTCACCAGGGAGTGTAGGTTGCCCTCAAGAAGTTTGATAATTTGACAGCCAATGCACTAAAGCATATTTTTCCTATTTTTTTCTATGTTTAATATTTTTATAGAAACATTTACATCTTTTACAAGCCCTAGTGAACAATTTCTCAAAGGAAGGAAGGGCACTAAATAAAATGAGAAAACTAGGAATTGTCCTGTTGTATGTGAGAATTCTTTAATGTTTGTCATCTATGTTCTCTGTCATTGCTGGCCAACCATATCCTAGTTTCTTGGTTCTTATATCACAAGTTGAATGCCAAATAAAAAATTTTAGTGTCCTGCACCATAGTCTAGTGAATCACATAAAACTATATAGTTGCAAACAAAGAGGTTTCGTTCACTTTTCTTATGTTTTTGTGTAATCTCATCCTTTTGTTCCTCTATTTGATGTTAATTGTTATGTTGTTGTCCTTCTTTCTTGGTAATAGAAGCCTGGTGATTATATTTGAAGATGAGCTTGAAGCATTTAGACTTCCCCTTGTGAAGAACGTTCTTACTTAGCAATTGTTGGAGTCAGAATCACAAAAAAATTCAGCTATCTTGTAGTTTGGCAATTTTCTTGAAGATAATTTTCTAAAAAATAACTAGATTTTAGAAGAAAGATTTTAGAATCTACATGCATAGTTATATGATAGATTTCAAGTCATATAGCATTAATACTTCTTCTATGTATGTGACTATGTTAAAATTTATTTCTTCGTACCTTCATGCTTGGTAGCTAATCCAAATTTATAAAATATACTTTTGTCTAGAGACTTTTTTGAATTATGAATCAAGCAAGTATCCTCAAGGTTGCATGTGCTAGTAAAGTAGGTAACAGTGAATGTGTGTTTCTCTTATTCACATTTCTATAGATCTTTCTATTATTCATGTATTATATTGATGTTTAGATCCCCTGTGGCTTTGGTAAGCTTGAATAATAAAAATTTACCATTGCAATTTAATATTTGAAAGAATTCTATTATGCTAAATAGCTATCTCTGAATTCCTTTTGTTAGATCCATGTACTAATATGAATGTCTTGTGGGAGTGCAAAAGATTATTAATGGACATCAGCCAATTCTTGACCTTGTATGCTCTTCTTGATGGAACCACATTTGATGTGAAATTCCCATCAAAGATGGGTTGATCATCGAATTGAGCTCGATATATGGAGCTGGCCTTTTATGTTTTCTAGTTCTTTTGTGAGTGAGCACCCTACCTACCCACATATGCATTAATGGTTTTGCAATCTCCCATTGCAAGGCACTGATCTTGTATGTTGCTGTTGGAGTGGTAAATGAAATATTGGCAGCACTCTGAGATGCTTAGCATGTGCATACTACTACTCTATTTTTACTTGCTTACCATGAGATATGTAACGTTGGTAGAAAAAAACAAAAATTAAATTGACAACCGACTACTCACTGCTTCCCCCTCTAGAACATTCTCTTCATTGCCTCCCTCCCTCACCACCTTACCTTCTCTCTGCACCACCTTGTCCCCCCTCCCCCACAGTTGTCGACTGATCACCCTCTCTCTCTCTCTCTCTCTCTCTCTCTCTCTCTCTCTCTCTCTCTCGCGCGCGCGCGCGCGCGTGCAGCTCGTGCATGTGCTCACTACCACCCTTTCACACAGTTGTGCTGCGTCCACCTCCATCCCACCTCAGTCAAAATTTCTTATTTTAATTCTACATTATTTGCCACATAGAATCCTCCTTGGTGCCTTATCATTTCATCTTTATATTTTGAAATTTCTAGTCTCTTTACTAAATCTTGTACTTCTTGATCCCCAATCTGAGCTTCTTTCACCTTATCTACAAGTGCTAACCCAATGGAGAGTTGTGCCATAAATGGTGCCAAACTATCAGGTACCATGATGGGTGCGCCATCAGCTATTGTTTCCATACTTTCTCATGTCTAATGTAGTTGCATAGCCATAAGTTTCTTCTTAATGAGGGCATCTGCCACGGCGTTAGCCTTTCCTGGATGATAGTGAAGGTTGAAATCATAATCCTTCATATACTCTATACATATTCTTTGTCTTAGACTAAGATCTTTCTTAGTAAATATGTACTTTAAGCACTTATGATCTGTATATACTTGAAAAGTTTCACCATATAAATAATGTCTACATACCTTCAATGCGTGGACCACAACTACAATTTCCAAATCATGTACCAGATAATTCTGCTCATGGGGGCTCCAGATGCTTGGAAGCATAAGCAACCACTCTCTTGTACTGCAAGTACACAGCCTAAACCAACTTGGGATGAATCTGTTTATATGACAAATCCTCTTGAACCAAATGATAACATAAGTACTGATGCCGTTGGTCAATTTTTCCTTCAAGATTTAAAAGCTTTATTCACATTTCTCAGTCCACTTGAAACCATCTTTCTTGGTTAAAGTAGTTAATAGAGTTTAAAAAGTTGCAAATCCCTTTATGAACCAACGATAATACCCAACTAAGCTAAGAAAACTTCTCACCTTTGTGGGATTCCTTGGTCGTTCCCAGTTTTACACTGCCTCTACTTTGGCTAGGTCAACTTGCACACCTACCTCAAAAATAATATGATACAAAAAATTTATGCTTTGAAGCCAAAATGCACACTTACTGAGCTTGGCATATAGACTATATAGTTGTTGCTCCCTTAGAGTCTATAGAATGATCTTCAGATGTTAACAATGTTCTTTCATACTGGCAGAGTATATCAATATGCCATCAATAAATACTACCATGAACTGATCAAGATATTCTTGAAAAATCTAATTCATTATATTCATAAATACTGCAAGTGCATTAATATGTCTTAATGGCATCTGGTTTGATTTAATTACATGAGTTGTGAATTAATTGAATGGTTTACTGATTTGGTATCTTGTATATCTAGTTAAGTAAATTTGCATATCCAATTCTATAATTGTGCATATCTAGTTGGTAATATGTGATTGTTTGAGTAATTATATTGCTTTTACTTGTGAAAAGCGGTTGGTGCTATGATGCATTTTGTGATGACACTTTTACTCCTCTAGCCTATGTTAGTGGCTTGTGGGTAACAGAGAATTAGATCAATTTAGTACATCCTTCAATCCCAGATATCACGATTTATCCTAACTATGCCCCTACCTAGACACATTATGAGATTTAGCTTACTATATAATACTTCCTACATAAATATTTAATGTTGGAGTGAGTTCTACCAAGTGAAGTATATAATCTACTCAAACAAATGAATTTGAGTAGTATTAAGGCATGTATAGTTGGCACATAGAAGTTAAGTTGGTATGGACATGTAAAATAATTTAGTTGGTCAAGTCATAATTAGTTGATGCATTTGGAGTTGAGTTAAACTATTAAATGATTCTTGAAGGACCCTAATTAAGTAAGTGAACCTGGATAAATAGTTTACTAATTATGTTATAACATGATGTGTGAGTTTTATTATTTATTAATATCATTTAGATTTTGACTAATAAAATAGGACAATTCGGATATAAGTCCTACTGAGTTGGTAATACTCATTCCAAATCTTTTAATATTTTTTAAAATTACATGTTTAATGTACTAGAATCATAGTGGATCAAAATTAGTGTAATTAAGGATTAGTGGATTGATATATGAATTGTATATATTGAATTTTTGAATGATTTATTTTAGGTAGAATCTTTTGTATTATACATTGGGACCTAATATTCTTTAATTTTTCCCAAACTAACGTAGTTAAGGGGTTATTTTCTTGTTACGTCACCGAATTCAATTTGTTGTGCATGCTAAGAAAATCTGGGGTATGACAAGATAAGTGCACAAATTGCTTCAAATTCTAAGAATTTGGATGTGCCATCCAAAGACTCACACACCAAGAAACAACTGTTCATCTTGCTTTTCTTGGACAGGAACAAGAAATGATTGTTGTTAGCAAGTACTATGGCTAGTATCAACAAAAACTAATTCACATTTACGTGGATTATGTATCTTCTATTGATCGAAACTATCGAAGTTCATTCCCAGATCCATTACTACGTGGTGGGTCTTTATGCCATTGTATCAATTGTAGACACGCAATTTTGGCCTAGTTGAAGAGCTTAAATTCTTGTTTTCATGAGTAATATTTGAGTAACTTTTCATGGGAACCAAGTTTTCCAGAAAAATCAAGTTTTTCGGCGCATTTCGAAGAAGATCAATAGGCGTTGACCAGGGTCAAAGTGCCCTATATACAGGGCACCAGGCCCTGGCGCCCTATATACAGGGCACCTGACGCCTTACTTATAGGGCACCTGCACTTGATCTGACTGATTAGACAGATTGATGGGACAGTTCTGCAGATAAAGTTGCCCTCTTCTTGCCTATAAAAGGCATTTGAAGGCTTGAGGACACACTAAGGGCGTCCCTCACCTCCTCTCATCCACCACTACACATCCCAGGCCTTGCAACCCCCCTCCAAGCTCTCAAACCATCCCAAAACCATCTCCCAAAACCCAAAAAAATCATAGTTGCTTCTTGAAGGGATATTCCAGCAGAATGAAGTTACCCTCTTTTGTGCTGTAGAAAGACCCCCATATGGAAGTTTTTGGACACCCCAAGTCCGTCTCCCACCTCATCTCATCCACCACTACGAATCTAAGCCTTCATAGCACCCTCTCATGCCCTTAGATCATCCCAAAATCCTTCCCCAAAAACCCAAAAACTCACAGTTTTCTTCTTCAGAAACATGGTTTTTCTCCAACTTTTAGGGCTTCTACACTCCATTCCCCTTACATCTAGTGCCAAAACACTCTTTCATTAGCTTCACTTGAGTATTGGCTGCTTGAAGAAGTCCTTCTTCCATCTTGAAGGTCTTCCTACACTCCGGGGCAACACCGCAAAGAAGGGAAGAAAATCTGCTGAAGCCAGTCCCTGGTGCCCCATAAATAGGGCGCTTTGACTTTGGTCAACGCGCCCCATCAAGGGGACACCTGCAGCAAGCGCCCCATATATGGGGCACTAGCGAGTGCACCCCATTTTGCATTTTTTGAGTTTATTTACCTTTCCGGTCGATCCTTTACTCCCCCCTTTCATTTTAACTCTCATTAACATGTCATTTAGCATATATTGAGCCACTCATTTGCATTTTCATGCATATCTAAACCTTCTAAATAGGGGTTGGGATTTAGTCCCAGTCCGGTTAGTCTCTTTCCTTTTGCATGTTTGAATTCAAATTTGAGCACGATACTATGCTTTCATTAGAACTAATGAACCTTTCACTTGTTTCTATGTTTTCTTATGGACATTTTTAGGTAAATCTGATTGAGGCGGAGCTTCAACTGGATCGAAGACGAAGGACTCACTAAGCTCTTTTCTTTCAGCCGGCTGAGAGAGGAGAAGTTGGAACCCAACAATCTCCCCGCTTCCAAAGGTACGACGGTCATTTCTCCATTTCATTTCTTTTCATTCTACTATATTTTGGAGCCTTTGGCTCCTGGCGACCACAACCACTAACATCCCATCCACCAAGTCTCCAAAGCAAGTGTAGGGGCCAGGAAAAGGGAGATCTACGGATATCCCGTTTCGGGTGCTTACATCAATATGAATATCACATTCCCAAACTTTTTATGATGGCAACCACATGAATAGAATTGCCTCAATCCACACGCTCTTTTGTATTATTACATGAACTAGGATTGTTATTAGGTCTTTTTTTTTATCACATGGCCGAACGGCCGACTAACGTGCTGTGCATGCACGCGAGCGAGGATCGAGCCCCAGCTCGATCTCACCTGGATCTTCCCCCCCGGGGAAGGAGGGCTACGTGCCCATTCGAACTCTGCCCACCCACCCTCGGGACAGAGGTGGTGCCAACCGACCTGCAGCCGGCCGGCAGGACTGTTATTAGGTCTTGCCCACATGGTTACAAATTTTTTTAAAGAGAATATTATGTTATTATACGGAATATGAGATTTTGTTATTTTAATTTGTTGAAAGTTGTAAATTTTGCATCTTTTTTAAAAATTTTATTTAAAATAAAATTTATAAGTATATATTTATTTTTTGTAAAAAATATAAAAATATTTTTATCTTTAATAATATATTTTTATAATAATAATAATTTTAACTTTTTAAGCAATCAAGTACCTAATAATGATTTTTATATTAATAATATGTGTTACTAAACATCTAATCTCAATTTTTATATTGATATAATATTATTAAACACTTAATTTTTTTTGATATTATCACTTTTGATATTAATATTTTAATATTTAAAAATATATATAATAATAATTTTGAAATTTTGAAACTCTAGACCGTAAACTAATTCGAGCAGCTTGTGCAAATCTAGTGAAGTTTTCCTCAGTGACGTGTGGAAGCGGCCAGGCGGCTCACGACGTCAGACACAATGGCTATTTTGTATAAAAATTAAGATCTTCTTTTGAGTCCTTTAAAATGTAAGAAAAAAGTGGAAAGAATCAGCGCTTAAAACTTAACTTCAAATATAAACTTAGTTTTAATTTGAGATGTTTATAAAATTTAATTGCAAGATTACTTTTTATTTAATTTATCTTATTCCGGGTATTTAAAAAATTAAGATCTTTTTTTATGGAGTGTTTGGTTGTATGATAATTTTTTATACACTAAAAAATTGTATTAAAATAAAAAAGTGAATCAACTCATGACATAAAAATTATCATGTTTGGAGGGACGGGATTACAAAAAAGAGTAACTATCATATATGACCAAACAAAGTGGGGGACCACAAGAAAAAAAGAAAGAGGCGAGATCCTCTTTTTTTGTTTAAGAAGAAAATCACTTTTAAAACATAAAATTGTCATATTTACCAAACATCTCTTTTAACAAGATTTCTTACAATTTTTAAAAATTAAAATAAAAACCTTCATTATCATACAACCAAACACCCACATTAGTTCTTTAAAATGTAAAAAAAATGAAAAGATTCAACTCTTAAAACTTAACTTCAAATATAAACTTAATTTGATATGTTTACAAAATTTAATTACAAGGTTACTTATACTTAATTTAACTTATTTCTGGGTACTTAAAAAAAAGTAATATTACAATTACCAAGGCGTAATTGAAGTGTGCCAACCCGGGATCATGGAAAGTATAAAAATTCCCTGCGTCTTCGACCCGTTCTTCCCTCGCGCTCTTCTTCTGCAGCTCGTCGCCTTTGGTTTCCTCATCCGCGACGGCTGCTGGGGTACTGCCGTTCATCACATTGCACCTGCAAATCAGGAGCATCGTCTTCGGTTTCGTGGAAATCGGCGGCTACTTCGTCGGGGATATACTACTGTTCTTGTGAATTAATAAACAGATAGTTGGTGGATATAAACGAAGTACGAGGATTGGTTTGACGTGTTCTTCAGAATAGGTGTGAAGTGTTTGAGATTTGGTTTTAAATTTTGTTGGATTTTTTATTTCTATTATTTCAATCGTCAAACATCCAATATCCCTGTTTGTGTTGATTCCTTTCCATCAATTCCAGCCTTGTCCTTGTAAGATCTCTTTCTCTGCCTGCGCGCTCCAATGCGATCTCATGACCTTTGTGTTTAATTTGTTTCTTCAAGATGTTGGAAGATGTCCCGACATATACCGTGGACGAGGCCCTCGTGTCCGTTGGGTTTGGTAGGTTCCAGCTGCTTGCGCTTGCGTATGCGGGCATGGGGTGGGTTTCGGAGGCGATGGAGATGATGTTGCTGTCTTTCGTCGGCCCATCTGTTCGGGCGGAATGGGACCTTTCGTCGGATAAGGAAAGCTTCATCACAAGCACCGTCTTCGTCGGGATGCTCATCGGGGCATACACCTGGGGCGTCGTTTCTGACATTCATGGTCGGAGGCAGGTTCTCTTCCTTTCTTGTTTGGATTCTTATATGATTTTTTTTGGTCGTTACTTACATGGCTTTTTGTGCAGACTTTTCTTTTTTTCCTACGCGGCGGTTTTTGTACGCTCACCTTGTTGGTGGGACCTCCATAAAAGCCTATGTATCGACTTATCTCGTTCTTTGGCGCCCTGATTTTTCTGTCATTTGTGAAGTACATTCTACTTGCTGAAGTTATGATTCAAGCACAAGAATTCCAAAGGGCTACCATTTTTTTGTGCTTTTGGCAGATGAAATTATGTTCAAAATGCACTCCCTAAACCTATTTGCCCTCCCCCAACTTAATATTTCTTCATTGAGATGCTTCTTGTGATTTCTGTTTCTCAATCATTGTTGCTGCAAAGCATTAAGAGACATTGTTGGAAGTGCCCAAGGACTGGCAAAGAAATATTAGCATTGTCTGGACAGTGCACATGGATCAAACAATCGTTTAAGTGCAGAGAGAAGTTAAATCTTTATGACACTGGATAACGGGAAAGAAAAACAATGGCTATCTATTTCCATGTGCTTCTAATGCAACTAATTTAGTTGATATTCTTTTAATAACAAATATGGCATGAGTTCAATATTTGTCTAAGACAACTACTGAATAAGTTAGAATTTTTACCTTCAAATATGAATGAATCTTAAAACTTTCAATTTTTGTTTCAGGAATTAATTATGATCAATTAATGCTGTTCTCAAATTGGTGCTTGAATCCTCTATCTAGTTTCTCACTTCGGTAATTTTATTTCATTAACAAAGACAGTCTGTCATTCTCATCTAGAAGACAATAGAAAACGAGTTCACTTCATTCATAGTCTAAGAGAATGAATATTGTTATTCTACTAGTACATCTGTTTAATGTGCATCCTTGCTGGTTCGGGATTAGCAAACATAAGACGGGAGTGAATTGGGATTGCTCCCAAATTTCACCACTCTTTAATTTTAGAAAGTAAAAGAAAGAAACTAATGTTTGAAACAAGTTACAACTAAACTAATTCAATCATTTGAATCAATGAAAGCTCAATGTAGCAGTTAATGGGGATAGAAGAAATAGAGCACACACTACAATGAACATGATATTTATAATGGTTCTATCTCAAATGGTTAACACACCATTAAGATCTAAATTCACTATCTCACACCTACCAATGTGAAGATTTTAAGTCACACACAATGTATTGATTGATCTATGCACACACAGTTGGATCTTCTTCACACAAGTGAAGAATCCAAATACCACATTCCCTTTTTTCTTTCTCAAACTAAGCTTAAGAAATGAAGAACATTAAGCACAAAATGTGCACCAGATTTGAACCGAAAAAAAAATACTTGATGTGCTTAACTTCAATGAGGAGGAAGCACAAAGAAGTCTTTGAAGATGCCTTTCTTACTTGAAGAGAGAAGATCTGAGCTTCTTCTTGCATAAAGTGAGCACTTGGACCTTCACAAGACAGTCTCCGTATTGAACACAAAAATTTTCTTTGTTTTCTTCCTTTTCTCTTAGGTTTTTAGTCTCTAAGATGAGTTCTGGTTGCTGGATGTTGACAGGTCTTGCGAGTGACAGTTCGGGTGGAGAAGATGGTTCATCTTCGGGTTGTGTTGGACCTAGGAAGACGGAGGATCTGATTGCCTAAGTTGGCCAGCTCAAGGAGTGGTGGAGCAGACCAATCTGATTGCAATTATTGGTTCGATACATGTGGAAGCTGTGGTTGAGCTCTTGGGTCATCTTAGCTGGTGTCTTCGGGCTGGTTCACTTGGCATTTCATGGAGCTGACCATCGTCTTCCTTGTTGTTTCCTGGAGGATGCCCATTGACCCTATTTGTACATGGGAGGTCTTCATCTGTGCTACTGCCAGTACAGTTAGCTATTGTGGCTTGGTCTTGGCCGATGAGCATGCTTATGTGAGCTCTGTGGGCTTTGCTCGGGACATGGAGCTGCTTGTGGCTGTGAGGCCTCATGAACCTTAGTTGGAACCTCCAGATATTGGTCCTGCCGCCGCATTGACTCTTCCTCCGTTGACGTTGTTGGACTTAAACCTAATCTGAAGCTTCATTTGATTGCATCAAGTAGTAGTGCTGGTGTCTCCCCAATGGTTGGTGCTGTTGATTTGGGTCTGATTGTTATTCCAGAAGTTTAGATTCTTATGGCTGTGATCCTGATTTGCTCTCTTGACGAAGCTGTTGATCCTGCTTACTAGGGCTCTCTGGGATATGTTGATGGGCCAGAGTTATTCTCTAACAAAGACATTGTGACCATTGATGAAGTGGTAGGGCTGAGCTTCATCACGCTAGATGAGATGGTTAAGTCTTTTGCGGGCAACCTAAAGGCATATCTGGAATTATTGGTGGACCCAATTACCACTTAGAGGCAGATGCAGATGAGTGTGTTTAGGGAACAAATTTTTATTGAACAATGGTTGTGTCTTGGACTCTAAGAGGAGAAAGAACATGGAGAAGGACTTAATCATTTATCCATGTTAAATAAAGCAAGCTGGAGTATCAGGGGGATCCATGGGAGAGTGGAGTGGGAGAGAATTGAGGAACATTGTGTTATCTAAAAGCTTAAGTGTGTTGGCCCTGTATGAGACGAAATCTGACTTCTCTAACACCAGTTATTATGATACTTTCAAAATTGGGAATCTGAAGGGGTTATCCTTTTCACCTTCAGTCAGTATGAGCTGTAGCATTGCAGTTTTGTGGGAAGAGAGTTGCTAGGAGACTCCTGTTATTTCTTATTGAAGACATGTTCTTGCTTATTTTGTCTATTACCTATAAGAAGTTATGGTTTTTGTGCTAATGTGTATGGACTGCCAAGAGAAGATGACAAAGCGACCTTCTTTAGTGAGTGAAGACAGTTGCTTTAGGCTTATGAGGGAAGTACTTGGTGTGTTTGCAGTGATTTTAATGCTTCCAAAAGGATGGGGAGAGATAGAATCGAAGGATTTGGCTCACTGAAATAAACCTCTTCAACGAATGGGTGAATGATTTTAACCTTATTGAGATTGTGGATGCTGGTCTTGATTTTTCTTGGTTTAACTCTTTTTTCTACGTTGGACATATTCTTTGTTTCCACTCAATGGATAGAGGTGTTTGGGATTCCAGTGGCCTTCCATCTACCTAGGGTAACTTCAGACCATTTTCCTTTGGGCATTTGTCACGGCAGGGTTGAAGGGATCAGCAAAAGAAAGTTTCATTTTGTGATGGCTTAGTGTAAGGAGAGGGCTCCGGAGGAAGGAGTAGTGGAATGGTTGGATGAGATCAATACAATTGCTTCTTCTACGGAGACCTTGTATGAAATCTTAAGCATGTTCAGAAATACCTCAGTGTGAGCTACTTACTGCTAAGACAAACTCATGACAATTTACTGCAAGGAGGAAAGCACTCATGACAAATTGGAGTTTTATGAACAGTTAAATGATAAAGGGGATGTGATTATTGACCAAGGGCTAAATGGTTAGTCTTGAAGCAGGAGAACAACAAGTGGAGTATTAAAGAGAAAATCAAATAGAAGCAGAGGTTGATAGAGTAATGGCTAAAGGAAACTGATCGGAACACTGAATACTTCCATACTCAGACATCTCTTAAGAATAATAGGAATTACTTTAATAGCCTGAGTATTAATGGCAGTGTCTTGGAGGGTTTATACCAAATTGGTCAGGCTGTGGTGTTCTTCTACGAGAACTTGTTCAGGGAGGATGATGCTTGGCACCCTTTATTGAACTTTGACACCCATAGGATATTGACAGATGAAGAGGCAGTGATTCTGGTATGTAATTTTTTAAAAGAGAAAGTGTTTATAGCTCTTATGTCATGAACCTTTATAAAGCCCCCAGGCCAAACAGATTCTTTGCCCTACCAAGAGTGTTGGAATATTTATTAAAGGTGATTTCATTGCTTTGGTCAACAAATTCAAGGCTAACCCTCAATGCATCAGGTTTCTTAACTCCTGCCCTTTGGTCCTTATCCCAAGAAAGCAGAAGCCTTTGATATCAAGGACCTAAGGTCTGTCTATCAGCTTTCTTAAATTGCAATTAAAAAATTGTGACAAAGGTTTTTGCAAACAGGTTATGCAAATATGTGGCGAAGTTAATTAATCATTTACGGTTGGCTTTTTATTCATAGCAAACTTATTCTTCACAATTTTATGACAATCATAGAGTGCATCAAGGAAGGTGGGGTCGGGAGTCGGGACCGGGTCGGTTTGGGGCCAAACCGACCCGGGTCGGCCGGGGTCGCGACCCGGGTCGGGACGGGGTCGGCCCGGGTCGCAAAAAATAATAATAAAAAATTCAAAATGGGGTCGGGGTCTTGGGGTCGCGACCGGGTCGGTCGGCCCCAAAACCGACCCGGTCGGGTCTGGGTCGCGACCCGGGTCGCGACCCGGCGAACCATGGAGTGCATTCATGATTAGAAATCAAGGAAGAAGGAATACATGTTGCTGAAACAGACTTTGAAAAAGCTTATGACATGGTAAATTGGAAATGCATCAGCAGGGTTATGCAGTTATTGGGTTTTAATTAGAAGTGGATCACCTGGATTCGGTGTTGCATAAGTATGGCTAAATTTTCTGTGAATATCATTGCTAGCTCATTTGGCTTCTTTAGCAGTTCCAGATGATGCAGTCAAGGTGACCCCATTCACTGCTCTCTTTTGTTGGTGGGGCAGGTCCTTAGTATCATGTGGGAAAAGGCTGAGGCAGTGTGTTGCAAAGCATATTGCTTTATTATTTCTCCGTTCTCAAAGTTTTCATATGGGCATGTGATAAAATTGAAAGGTTGGGAGCTTCCTTTTTTTTGGTACAGCAGGGTCAATGATAGGGGTCTCTGTCTTGTCAAATAGAGCCATGTTAGCAAAGGCAGAAAGGAGAATGATGTAGGTCTTATGTCACTGCACTTTATAAATAATGCACTCCTCATTAAATGGATCTGGAAGCTTAATTTTGATGATGCTTTTCTTCATAGCAAGTTCCATCAAAGTATATGATATTTTTAGATTAGTAACTTAAGTTTAATTATTTCAAGTAGGAGGCTGCCGAGTTTTGGATGGGTAATTTTCACGATTGGCATTTTTTCTCATCTTCTTCATCTATCTTTTGTTGGCAATAGAAGGAACATTCTTTCTTCAGAAGGATCATTGGGCTAATCATATGTCTTTTAACCTTAGCTTTCCTAATCTCTTCAGAATAACTGTGAACAAGAATGCCTGTGTTGGATTGCAATAGAAAAGAGAAGCAATATAGGGCAATTGGACCTTTTATTTCAGATGGCTTCTAAAGGATAACGAAGTTTCTGAATTGGCAAGCTTGATGGATCTTCTTAAGGGCTTCAGATGTGTGGAGGGCAGAAGGACAAGTTCCATGGAAGACATTGATCACTTATTTTTACAGTGGTGTTATTGCCCATTTGTGACATGTACTGTATCGAAGTTGGAATATTTTGTGGGTTGAACTGGTTGATGGTCTAACATTGTCACAACAGTGGAATAGAGGGAACTCTTGGGCGGAACCTCTACTGTGGAATCTTACCTTGTCATCAATGCTATGGTCCATTTGGAGGACATGGAAGAGGGCTTTTGACAATTGCTCTGAGAATTTAACTGCTCTTCTTTGGGTCATATGGCGTACCAGAAATAGAAGAATGTTTGAAGACCTTTTTGAGCACCCTAAATTGATCTTTTTTTTTGATGGTGTGCTATGTTAGAGACTGGGTGATGGCTCACTCGGGATTGCATATGGGGGAAGATTGTTTTAAAGGAAAATTCTCTTTTCTCGGGGACTTCTTTTTGTAATAGGGGTGGGGGTCATCTATCATCTCAATAGATTAGTCTTCTATGTGGCTCATCAATCTCTTAATTGGATCGGTCATTGCCAATCCGATTCTCAGCCAAAGGACCGATTCGGAAAAAAGTGCTTGCAGAATCGGCCAGGATTGGTCAGGATCTAAATCAGATTGGAATCGAAATCGGATCGTTTTTTTTCTTTTGCTATTCTAGTCAGATCGGATTGGATCGGATCGGGATCGGTGTTTTTTTACTTACCGATTCTGGATTGGTTTTGTTCTAATGGATCAGTTGGGATCGGACCGCAATCTGGATTGGATCGGTACCCACCGATGCCGACTCCGATTCCGATCTAGCGATCCTTGATTATGACCTTGTGTCTTTTGAAAAAGATGAATTCTTTTATAGCCAAGACTCCCGAACATTCAAAAACATGGGAAATCTTACTTTTCAGACCATATGTCATACTTTTTAGGAAGAGATAAACTTTGCAAAATATCAAAATATGCAGCTGTTTTTAATTAAGACAAGTGCAAGTTCCAGTGGAGATTTCTAGTGCAGGTATGAAAAAGTCACTTTGCATTTTGGTTGACTACTGTCGTCCTGTTGGTTGACCAATCCAAAAAGTTTGGTAAAACACCCATCCGGTTGGTTGACTAATGTGGTCAGAACTTGTCATTGTCCATTCACTCCTACTTGTTTGGTCTACACTTTGAATCCTTGGCCTTCTAAAACCAACTTGTGGAGCTTTATATCATCGAGCGATAGGTTTTTTTTGACGACATTTTTTAGCACCCATGGCTTATTATTCACCAAATGTATTGGTATATGAGACATTAGATGTTGGCTCACAACGGCAACTGCTAGGAGGAAATTTTCAAGGACATCTTTCTTATTTTCTCTGTTTTTTGTAACCCCATCCTCAACTGTCACCTCAATAGGTTTTTGTCCTGTCCTATTTTTCCTTTTCTTATTTACTTCTTTTGTACTTTTCTTTGAATCATTGGAATTAGGTGACCTGCCACATTTAAAAACAAAAACATCCCATTCTAGATTTATCAGTCGATCGGCACACTCCGGCCTGCTGACTGATCCTGTTAGCTTCTGCACTTTGAAATTTTTACATACATTGTTGGTTCTTTTGATTCATTTACTTTTTCAACTGTCTTCCAATGAATCAAATTGTGGATTTACTCACAATTTTGAGTACAATACTCTTTTCTTCTCATAAAGTTTGTTTATTATCAAAATCCACAAAGGGTAGTTACACAATCTTAAGATGAAGAAATGATTGACATCTGATTCAATTTGATGTTCAAGATTCTTGAAAAAAAAAGGAATTGCTCTTGGTGTTGCATAGAACATGATCTTAGGACTGTCGTCTATGCTTTTAAAAGTTAGCATTTTTTTATATTTTTTCAGCTATTTTATCATTGAAATGTGAATTCTTGACTATCCTTTGACAGCATTAATTCATTTCATTTTCAGGAAGGGATTCTTTTTCACAGCAATAGTAACTAGTGGAGCTGGTTTTGTCAGTGCATTTGCTCCAAATTATTATTCATTAATCTTTCTTCGTTTCTTGGTCGGTATTGGTTTGGGTGGTGGACCAGTGCTGTTGTCATGGTTTTTAGAGTTTGTAACTGCTCCAAAGAGAGGCACTTGGTTATGTGTGTTCTCAGCATTCTGGACTGTTGGCACAATTTTTGAAGCTTGCATCGCTTGGGTATGACACTGTTACCTCCAAGCTTTAATATTGTTTGCAATAAGAGAAGAAATTCTTGATTGCTTTCACATAATGAGCATGGTTGTTACGTGAATGATAATTTTTGTTATTTGATTTGATATCATGCTAGATGTTCGTGTGACTTTCTGCACAATAACTGTTTTTTATTATTCTTTCTGTTTCTTCTATAAGCATATAACATTAACACACCATTGTTTGGGTTAATTCTAGAAGTGAAATTTTGTCTATTAGACGCACACCTTCAGCATACACAGCTACTATTCTTATTACAAGACATTAGTGCAGACTGCAGAAAAGCCCCATATGTTAATTACTATTTAAGACTATAGGAATAGATTTTCAGAATGTTATATTGCTGTTACCTAATTTGTTTGATGAGGATTGTACAATCGCACAGCTCCTTGAGATCTTGAAGTATGAATGTTAATTCCAAAATAGCTAGCATCATTGATTAATAAGGCTAATGTACATTGATATTGCTGAAAAAATGAGGCTGCAGTTGGTCAGACTTGAATCTGATGCTGAATCCTCAGCCGTTTTCTACATTCGATAGCCCCTTTTTAGAGCCTTACAGCAGGTCATTTTCAGACCTCTGTAGCATCTTAAACAGACCCTTTGCTAGCCCCCTGTTCGGCTTAAGCCTCTTTGCCAGCTTCAATCAGTCCCCACACAGAACCTTAAACAGGCCATTTTCGGCCCTTGGGATGTCCGCTTATGCAGGTCATTCTTGCCTCTTCAGAATCCTCCTACACAGGCCCTCTGTTCAGCCACTTTTTGGCCTACAGGAGACCCCTCTGCACAGGTCATTCTTGACCCACAAGGACTCTCCTAAGCAGGCCATCTTTGGCCCATTAAAACCCCCCAAAACAAGCTGCTTTTCTGTCTCTTAACAGTCCCCTAAAACAAGGAAGGTAGGGTCGTGGGTCACGCCCAAGTTGTGACCAGGTCGCGAGACCCCTAGGCCGACCCAGTCCGACCGGGTCTGGACCCCATTATTTTAATATTTTTTGAAAATTTTAAAAAAAATAAAAAATCCAAAAAAAAATCCAAAAAATACAGAAAAATAAGAGAAAAATAAATGACATAATTTAAACAAATAATTCATCAACTTTATTCTAATGTGACATGTTCTACATTTTGTAGGTAATTTATGTACTCTCCCCATGTCATTTGAGTTGAGTACAAAGTTTGATACATGTATACATGACGATTATATTCATTAGTCCCTTTGGTAAACTATCATAAAACTTGATCCAAAGGAGTCACCATAGCTATAAGTTGATTGGATCGAAGTATCTGATGACTCCACATAATTCATTCCATAATACTCTTGGCCATATGTAGGGAACCAAGAGCCTTGGGATGAATCATATGTATAGTTGGAGGCATCGTGGTATTCTTCTCCAGCTCCATACGTACGGTGACCTCCTCCACGTTGCGGCTTTGTATCATGATCGGCGTCTTGGGTCGCATGTGTGTAGTGCTCCTCGTCGGTAAATCGTAGAGACGTTGTAGGAGATAACGGAGGATCTAGGGTCTCTTTGTATTTGTGAATAGATGGCACCCTCGCATCCAGCTCCACTGTCGCTGTTACTCTTTGACGAAGAATTATGAGAAGTTTGGTACTACACTCGAATGTTTGGCTCCGGCATGTCTTCTTGATTGTCTTCAACTATATCAACATTTGCAATATCAAGAGGATCAATCATAATTTGTTTACCTTTTCTCTTACTTTGCGTACCTCAACTAGTTCCTTCTCCGGTTCTCTGTCTCTTTGCTAGGGAGGAAGGGATCTGGAATTTTTCGGCCAAAGGGACATCATCGAGCACTCCTTCAACCCATTGTCGATCTTCCGAGTTGAACTCCAGTTCTCCCAACCCTTATCAGTTGTTGACCCAAGCTTCCAAGGAGTTCTTCTCGTAGAATATTTGATCTAAATCGATGTCCTCCTCAATTTGTGGCTCCTCGACCTGACATCCCGCCACCTATGACATCCAGCTGTTTTGTTCTATTTGGATTTGCTTCATTCTTTCTAAATTCTTCAACCTTAACCTCATGTTATAGTGACAATACACGAGATCTTCGAGTCTCTTTGATGTCAACTTGTTTCTTTGTTTTGCGTGAATCAAGCTGAATGTAAACCAATTTCGCTCGCAGCTCGAAGCTGAAGTGGTTTGGCTCAGGACCCTGATGGCTACATCCGCAAAGTCCTCGTACCCTAGTACTTTACCATGGTCCATTCACCAATCAGTTGCATAAATTGAATGTCTTACATTATTATATCGTAACTTTGATTAACTAAGTAAGTGATGAAAAATAATGCTATATACCCGAACTTAGTAGTATCACAACTCGTTCCACTCTGCTCGTTCCAAAGTGAAATGCTCGCATTCTGTAATCGTACATCTTGTTACAGGCGATAATAGCCCGATCGTCATCACCAAGCATCTATTGGATGACACTCTTCACGTCATCTAATAGCTCGTTCGTTGTCATGAAATGTGAACTATAGCAATACCTTAGGTTGAAAAAGTAACTTATGAACCAAATAATATTAGTAAACAACTTATACGTATCTGATATTTAAAAAAAGATTAGTAAATGTTTAAGAAATTATACCTACTGCATATATGGGTTGATGTAACTTATGTTCTCAGCGGCGATCTATGATATCCCACCACTTAGCGAAGTCGAACACTGTCATCGAGATTTCTTGGCTCTCTCAGTTGCATCATATAAATATCCTATGTTCGCTTTCATATCTCCGTCAACTATCCTTAACACCTTCATTATGAGTTGGACGGTGTTTAACATCTTGTTTACAACTTTTCAAAAATTTTCACTCTCTATTGTCTCCTCTACTTTTCTTCCCTTTCTCTTGCCCGATTAGTTACATATAGCTATCCAACTACCCCAACCTGGTGAAATTACCATCTGAGTCAGAGCTCTTCTTTAACTTAACAAACTTTCTAGCGAAATGTAGTGGGAGGCGAACCGGGTTGCACCGGGCCGTAGCAACTCTCGGCCCTTGGTATGTTCTCACATAAGTGAAAGGACAAAGTTATTGTTGTAAATAAAAGAAGAAATAAACTGGGCTAACTTAACTACCCTGTCTATTTGAGGATCCTTGCATATATCCTTCAACATCAAGTCTAAGGAGTGAGCAGAATAAGGTATCCAATACAACTTTGATCTTTTTACCATAAACATCTATTCGGCCGATTTATATGCGGCTGCATTATCTAATTAAGTAACTACTAAACTAAATATCTAGCTAACTAGTTATTTAAGTAAGGAAGTAAATATTAAAAAGAATGAACTAATTAAGTAACTAATGAATGAAACAAGTATTAAATAAATATACTAAGTGAACTAATGAAGTATTTAATGAAAAAAATTAAGTAAATGAAGAAGAAAAGAGCACAATGTTGAGCAAAATTTGAGAGCAACGAGAGTGAGAGCATTGAGTGAGGTAAGGAGAGCCCCTTGGGGGCTTGAGTGAGAGCATTGAGTGAGGTAAGGAGAGCCCCTTGGGGGCTTTAAATAGCCCCCAAGGGGCTGAAAGGGGGGGCTGGAGGCCCCCCTACTGTTGGATCAGACCGTTGCCAAAGCATATGGCAGAGTCGCGCTACCCGGCCAGAGTTGCGCGACCTGGTTGCCGGGTCGCGCAACTCCGCAACCCACCGCGACCCAACCGGCCGGGTCAGCCCGACCGGGCCGCGACTAGGCCGATCGGAGGCAAAACCAACCGGGTCGGGCCCGGGTCACGACCCGGGTCTCGACCCGGTGAACCATGCCCTAAAACAGTCCCTTGAGCAGGTCATTTTGGCCCAATTAAACCGCTCCTTAACAGTCCCCTAAATAGGCCTTGTGTATGCCCCCTTTTGGCCCATCTGAACAGCCTCTCTACAGGCCCTGTTTTGCCCCTTCAAACAGCCCCAAAAGGGATCTTGTTTTGACCCCCTTTCTACCTCAACCAGGTTCTTCTTAGCCCCTTTGTGTGGCCTTCCCTTCAGCCCCTTTGTGGCTCCAATTAAAAAAAACATCCAACAGCCCCCTTTGTGTGGCTTTCTCTAGGCCCCTTTGTGGCTCACATCAACTAAAAAAGAAAAGCAGTCCCCTTGTGGCATTACAAAGAAGGCAAAGCAGCCCCTTTGTTGCCCCCAAAAAAATCCAGAGTTTGTCCGCCTTCGATGCAGGTAAGTGGGGGTGATGTCCTGGGTCTTTTCAGAATCTGTATGAGCCGATTGTCCACCCAGGCAGAACTCCACCTTACCATCAAGCAGTTTGTGAAGCAAAAGAAATGGAAATTCTGGCAAGCCAACTGGGCCCTACACGGTGCAAAACAGGCCCACGAGCCCAAGAAGACTAAAGACCTGTTAACAAAGCCGATGGAACTTAAACTGGCCCGAGCAACTTTGACAAAAAACAATCAAATAAAAATCAGAAATTTGAAATGCAAAATTAAAATAAAGAATAAACACAATTTTATGGGTACTCCGCTTTTTTGATGGCTCCCCCGGTCAAGCTCCGGAATGTCGATCTAGACAACCACATGGGCCAATTCTCGTAGTCGGCGATCCTTTCCCCCTATATGGCAAGCTAAACACTTGTCATCTTAGATGGGTAAATTCCACATCAGTTGGAATGAGCCGAAATGTTGTTGTGATGTCGAGTTTTTCTGACCTCATAAAATTTATATCGGAAGAAGGAACGTCTGTACTTTGCCGGTGTTATTTTGCACATTCCCATGTACACCGACATATGAAATGGAACGTTGTTCAAAAGCCGACTTGGAATAAATGGAACCGGACACCGAATGCAGCCTGACAGACTGGATAGGATGCAAATCCAAATTGAATAAAACAAATCATAAACCAACACAAAACACAACCAATTCAATCTGAAAAATATATGAAAAATTATATTTACAACAATATGGAAATTCAACTAAAACACATCTAATCTAATAAGATTGAAGTTTTAAATCAAGTGGTAACTAAATCAAATCATAAAACACCATTTAAAACACCAAAAAGACACTAAAATCGATCGTAAAACAAAAAAAATCAGAATCTTCAACTGATCTGAAAATTCAATCAAAATCCCCTAAATCCAATGAGTAAATTCCCAAATCAAAAGACAACTAAATAACATCATCTAAGAAGACATTAAAAATCAAACTTGAAACAAAAGAATCCAACTTAAATCAGTCTTAAAAAATCAGATTTATGCAATCTGGAAATTCATTTAAAAGTCACAAAATCTTGCCAAATTAAATTCTTAATTGATTGACAATTAAATGATTTCAAATGAAACTAAATAGACAACTTTCTAAAACACTTAAATGACATCGAAATCAACTCTCAAACAAAAAAATCAGATCATCAAATAATCTAAAACTTTAAAACCAAACAAACCCAACCAAATAAAAAAATAAAATAAAACAACCTGAAACGAAACCAAAATCAAACCAAACAAAAAAAATAAACCAAACAGAATACCAAACAAACAAAAAAATCAAATCAATAAATTTATAAAACCAACAAAAATCAACTCTACATAAATTGTTTGCATCTCATCTGGCCCAAAAGGCCGTAGCCCTTTTCGAGTTTATTACGTTGTGTGGATGGCGTACGCTCTCCAAAACAGGATGTTGTGACGGCTAATCAAGGGTGTTCGAGCAGTCACTCGATGTAAGCTAATGCTGGATACTCGCATCATCCAGTGAAGAGGGGTCAAATAAAATTTTCATAGAATCCGAACCTGTTCTATATTTTTACAAGTGTCATTGGACTATTTAATACATTTTTAGGCTATCACCTATTTTCTTAGGTAGTTCAAAGGAGATACTTAAAACTTTTTCAAAATCAGAAAAACAAGGTTCTCATAGTAAGCATGAATCGGCTTTTCAGGGCCGATATCACTCTTGAATTGGATTGATATCGGGTCTAGAGACAAGCCTAATATCGATATGTCCTTGAGACTTAAGTTATTTAGACGGAATCAGTCAGATTGGCCGATTTTTTGTCAGAATCAATTGAATCGGATCGATTCAAGCCGATTCAACCAATTCCAACCGATTCTAATAGAATTACCTCAGAAATCAGTCCTTCGACCTGGACTCGGATTGAGATTGACCGATTCCGGATTCTAGATGGAATTAGTCAATTCAATCCTGATTTCAACAACTCTACAACCCATAATCACTACATATTTTGTATGGAGTGGGGAATAAAATAGTGAAGGTGTCATGTCTACACTATCTGTCCATCCAAAAAGAAGTTCTATTATCATCCCCCAAAACAATGGAAGAGGATGAGATAGTAGAAATGTTGCCCCTTTACTTGAAATCAGTGATCCAAGCTCTATCCCCCCTCCCCCCACTCCACATTTGGATCAAACAATTCTCGCCAAGAAAGCATCTTTGTTGTGGTTCAACTTCCCCAACCACTTTGACAGTTAAGCAATATTGATGGACTCCAAGGGAGCAAAACCCAAGACACTCTTTTTGGTAGATCTACACAAGGAAGGTGGGGTCGGGAGTCGGGACCGGGTCGGTTGGGGGCAAAACCGACCCGGGTCGGCCGGGGTCGCGACCCGGGTAGGGACGGGGTCGCGACCCGGGTCGGGACGGGGTCGGCCCGGGTCGCAAAAAATAATAATAAAAAAATCAAAATGGGGTCGGGGTCTTGGGGTCGCGACCGGGTCGGTCGACCCCAAAACCGACCCGGTCGGGTCCGGGTCGCGACCCGGGTCGCGACCCGGCGAACCATGGATCTACATATATGGTTCCATTTTATGAGATGATGACCCCTGTTATTATTTGTGTTTTGCCTAAAAATCTTGCCTTGATACTTTCCAGTTTGTTACAAATATGCTTGGTAACATTGAGAATGGAGATGAAGAACAAGTGTACACTTTGCAAGATAGTTTTTTGTAAGATCCATCTGTCACCTGCATAGAGCATTTTGCTTTTCCACCCTAGGAACTAACCATCCACATTTTGAATTACACATTGCCAATCCCTACTATTAGTGCCTTTATTGGATAAGGGTAGGTCCAGATATTTAATAAGAAAGGAGGACCATGGCTTATTGAAGATGTTTTGTTAAAGATTCTGGATTCAGAATCAGAATCGAAATCAGTGAATCGGTCGAAATCGGCTGATTCCTGAGAAGGGAAGTGATTCCGAAATCATTTTTTATTTTTTTCTTAAAAAATGTAAAAAACTTAGAAAAAATTTAGAAAAATAGGAAATGTTCTAGAAAAATTTTGTAAAATAGGGAATGTAACATTTAGTATGCCGAATCAAAATTGGCCGATTTTAGAATCAAGTGAGGAGGCTTTTTTTCTTGTTTCTTAGATAAGAATAAGATATAACATGATAACAATAAGATGCTAATGATTGTAACATTATAACAAGACAACATGCTAATAAACTTGAGAAGATGTTAATAAGATAATAAGATGTAAAAAGTATAATAAGATATAACATGATCACATGAAAATATACATTTCATGACATGTTAGCTAACATCCATGATATTGACCTTCATCCTCTTCCTCCTGTTGTTCTTGTCTCTCTTGAGTTGTTCCCATTGTTCTTGTCAATGCTGGCACATATCCATATAAAAATAATAAATTTGTCATGTCACCCAAATCGTAGGGATCGAACTGTGGCACGTAGGTAGGCTCAGGTGGAGGAATCCACGGCCACTGGGGATCATAAAATTTTGGATAAGCTGGCTCTATAAAATGATATTGTGGTGGCTGCTGCTCCAAGCTGAAATATGGCTTTGGTTGCTATGAACTAGGTAAGTCTGGAGCTGCTGCACCTACATCTGGTCTAAGCACCTCTCCCCCTCCTGTTGGCTTTGTGGTTGGTATGCACTTCTCGTCATCATCAATTGAGGAGCCTGTGTGCTGTCATCTAGGCTCACATGACGTCGCCTGATGTCTAGCTTCCTTCTCTTTACTTCTTTTGCTATGTCTGATGTCCCACCACTACCCAAAGATTTTTTCAACTTTGAAAATCCGCCCATTTTTCGTGTTGTCACTTTTGTTTTAGTCCTGCCTGGACTGCGAATGGGCTAGCTAGTTACAGCTGGGGTTGGAGCTGGGGCTGGAGCTGGGGCTAAGGCTGGAGGCGGTTGTTGTTCCTGTACAACTGCTAGGGCAAAAGATGGATTTGCCTGAGCCTGAGGAGTAGGTGGAATAGCCTCAGTCTCTACACTATCCAACTCTCCTGCTCATTCACAATCATCAGGATCAAACTCAGTTGGATAATCTCTGGCTGCTCTCTCCTCTATCTAGGAAGCAAGTGCATGCTTCTCATGAAATATCTGGTCCATGTTAACCTCCTCAGGTGACGGTGTATGTGATCTCTGTCTCTGCTCATATAGACCACCTGCAAATCGTACAAATCTCTCATCTGAGATCTTCTGTCAATCTTTTATGATGTTAATGCGTAGCCTTATGTTGTAATAACAGAAGACTTGCTTCTCTAGCCTATCAGAGGTCAACTTGTTCCTCCTCTATGTATGTATCATGTTGAATATACTTCAATTCCTCTCACAGTAGGAGGAACTAATGCTCTGACTCAAAATCCTATTACCAACTATAGTATTAACCAACACAATTTTTTAATACATCCTGGGTGAATTGTATACGTTGGCCCACATTTCATTCTTTTGTAATTGGGCCTATGCCCACAATGTACAACAAGTATATATATCATTCATTTACACTGCAGAGCTCTATTCCGAGCTTTCCCGCACTTTCTCACTCTCGTCACTCTACTCCCCTTCTCTGTCTCTTCTCGTTTGCTCCAGTCGTCTTCTTCTCCGATCGTCTGCTGTAGATCTTCGTCCTCAACTTGGTATCAGAGCTAGTAGACATGGAGGAGTCCTCCAACGTCTCACCAGCAATGGCTACAGCAGCAGATCAAGCAATTGACGGCAATCCATCAGGTTCTGCTACCGATCTGTTTCCGCTGATCTCTGGAGGTCCGTTTACCTCTTTTCCGAATCTGTCACATTATGTGTCGATCAAGCTTAGCAGTGACAACTTCATGGTGTGGAGAGCTCAATTAATTCTGTTTCTAGAAATGTACAATCTCATGGGATTGTTGGACGGATCTTTTCCTTGTCCTCCGTTTTTTCTTCCAGATCCGTCTGGATCTGGTGCTGGAGCTCCAAATCCTAATGCTCGGATTTGGAAGCAGTATGACAGCATGTTGAAATCTCTTCTGATTTCGTCTCTTTCGGATACGGTTTTACCACTTGTTGTGGGGCATGACACCGCATTTGGAATTTGGAATGCTATTCATGCTGCGTATGCTAGCATGTCCAAAGCTCGGGTTCTTCAGCTTCGATCCCAACTGCAACAGTTAAAAAAAGGAGGAATGAAGATGGTAGACTATATACAAAAAGCTAAGACTATTGCTAATTCCCTTGCACTGGCATTGGAGCCGATCTCGTCTGGAGACTTGATTTTATATATTTTGGGAGGCTTAGAGCAGGAGTATGATCCTTTTATTACATCGGTTACTACTCGATTAGATGCTGCACATATGACAGTGGAAGAATTGCAAGGTCTTCTTATTACTCAAGAAATACTTGTCCTCAAGCATCACCAGCAAGTAGAAGAATTAACTGTCAATTTCGCCAAGACCAATGTTCAGTCCTCACAGCAGCCACTGTAGAACAATTATCGAAACAATTCTGGTCGCGGCAGAGTTTACAGAGGTAGGACTGGTGGAAGATATCAGTCTGATCGGAATCAGAACAATCAAAGGAATTTTGGGGGAAATTCTGATCGCTCTCAAGGTTCACAGCGGCCTTTGCCCACATGTCAACTGTGTGATAAGAGGGGACACTCTGCACTACAGTGCTGGAACCGTTTTGATGTCAGTTTCAGAAATCATTATAGTGAGCAGTCTGCAAATTCTGTTAATTCACAACTGTTTACAGCTAATTTGGCATCCAATGCACCCAATCAGGGCTATACACCTTCTGATTTAACTTGGTACCCCGATTCCGGGGCTAACAATCACATTACCTCAGATGCTGGAATTTTGCGCAATCCGATGCCATATACTGGGTATGACAAAGTACAAGTAGGAAATGGAGAAGGTCTAAACATCTCACATGTGGGGCATACAGGTTTCAAGTCATTTCATCTTCATAATGTCTTATGCGTTCCTCAATTAGCCAAGAATTTATTGTCCGTCTCTCAATTTGCTAGAGATAATAACGTGTCCTTTGAATTTTTTCCCACTTATTATCTTATCAAGGACCTCAAGACCAGGATGGTGCTGCACCGAGGAGACAGTTCTAATGGGCTGTATGTGTTGGACATAGGAGCTGGGACCACTTCTTCACCACAGGCTTTTTCTGCTACCTCACTTTCAAATTGGCATAATAGGCTCGGTCATCCAGCTTTACGCACTGTTTGTCATGTTTTACATAGCATTGGCAATTCCTATATCTCTGATAGTACTTTCTTTTGTTCACATTGTGCCTTGGCTAAGAGCCATAGGCTTCATTTTCCTTTATCATCACATGTTTCCAAGCAACCTTTAGAGTTAATTTCTTCAGATGTCTGGGGTCCCTCACCCCATGTTAGTAACAATAGACATCGATATTATGTCTCTTTTATTGATCATTACAGTCGTTACTGCTGGGTTTTTCCCATTGTCTCAAAGAGTGATGTCTTCTCAGTGTTTGTTCACTTTAAAAACAAAGTTGAAAACCTTTTCTCTACACGGATTAAATATTTTCAGAGTGATTGGGGAGGTGAGTTTAGGACTTTGAAAAATTTCTTTGCAACTCATGGGATTACTCATCGTGTGGCTTGTCCTTACACCCACAATCAAAATGGGGTGTCCGAAAGGAAACATAGACATATCATAGAAACTACTCTTGCTCTACTAAGTAGTGCTCAGCTTCCCTATACTTTCTGGAATGAGGCAGTGCTATGTGCAGTGTATGTTATTAACCGGTTACCCACTATGGTCTTGAAGAATATATCTCCTTTTGAAAAATTATTTCAACGCCAACCTGATTACAGTTTTCTGAAGTCTTTCGGGTGTGCTTGCTACCCCTATCTCAGACCATATCACAATCATAAGTTCACATTTCGGTATGAGTGCTGTGTGTTTATTGGCTATAGCACTGATCATAAAGGGTATAGATGTTTTCTACCCAGGCTCAACAAAGTTTACATAGCCCGAAATGTAGTTTTTGATGAGAATAATTTTCCTTACAAAGTTTTAAGCATTGCTACATCTGAGAGGTCCTCTGCTGCAACTCTTCCCATTCCCATCCCTCTCCCTTTAGCTAACAACCTGCAGACACTACCAACTCAGCCCTCTTCACCACCTGTTTCAACGGGTTCTGTTTCCTCTGGTTCACAGCCGCCAGCCACTCCGATTGCAGTCAATGAGGCTCAATCACCACCTACAGCTCCTACTTCTCTAACTCCACACATTAGTGCTGAGGCTCAATCCACCAACTCCTCAGCTACACCTTGTCATCACCTACCCTCTTCTAGTTCTGCATCCTCCAGTCCACCGAAGAAGTACAGATCTTTGCAAGATATTCTCAACAAGTTTACTACTGTTGGTCAGTCTTCTCACAGCAAGTATGCGCTAGCTATTACTGCTAGCTTTGATGGTGTTCTAACCTGCTTCAGTTAGGCCTATAAACTTTCTTCATGGAGAAGTGCCATGTCGGAAGAATTTTCTGCTTTACAGAAAAATGGGACATGGAGTTTAGTTGTTCCACCACCCAATGTGAACATAGTCGGCTGTAAATGGATTTTTAAAGTAAAGAAACATGCTGATGGCACCATAGCAAGACACAAGGCTCGCCTAGTAGCCAAGGGTTACACCCAAGAATACGGTGTTGATTTTAGTGATACATTCAGTCCCGTTGTTAAGCAGTCCACTATACGTCTAGTTTTGTCCATGGCTGTCAGATACAAGTGGGAAATTAAGCAATTAGACGTGAACAATGCTTTTCTTCATGGCAATTTAGAAGAGGACATATATATGACATAGCCCCCGGGCTTTATAGATCAAACCAATCCACACTATGTTTGCAAGCTCCATAAAGCTCTCTATGGACTTAAACAAGCTCCGAGAGCTTGGTTTTTTCGGCTATACTCCCACCTGCTCACTATTGGTTTTAAAGGTTCTAAGTGTGATCCATCTTTATTCTTGTACAATCAAGGTGGAGTTCAGATTTTTCTATTGTTCTATGTTGATGATATAATTGTGGTTGGGAATAATGCTCAATTTGTACAAAGCTTAATTACAACTCTTGCTGCAACCTTTGCATTAAAGAACTTGGGTGATTTAAATCACTTCTTGGGCATTGAAGTTATAAGGACATCTACTGGGATTCACTTATGTCAACGGCAGTATGTCTTGGATCTTTTGGAAAAAGCTCAGCTTCTTGATGCTAAACCAGTGTCTACGCCTATGGCTTTACACACAATGGTGTCCCAGCATGATGGGGATACCTTTTCGGACCCCACATTATACAGAACCTTAGTTGGTTCCTTTCAATATGTAACTATTACTCAGCCTGACATTGCCTTTTCCGTCAACAAGGCCTGTCAGTTTCTAGCCTCTCCAACCACAACTCATATGGCTATGGTCAAGAGGATATTGCGCTACCTAAAAGCTACCTACATGTATGGTATGCTTCTGCAACCCACTGTTTTTCATATTGATGTTTTTACAGATGCAGATTGGGTTGGGTGCCCGGATGATAGAAAGTCAACCTTTGGCTTTGGGATTTATCTTGGTTGCAATTTAATCTCTTGGTCCGCGAAGAAATAACACACGGTAGCCCGCTCAAGCACTGAGTCTGAAATGCGGGCTATATCATTGGCAGTTACTGAGCTTCTATGGACTGTTCAGCTCATTCAAGAACTAGGATTATGTCTAACTCAACCTCCAACAATGTGGTGCAATAATGTCTCTGCTTTGTACCTTACAGCCAATCCTGTTTTCAAAGCCCGAACCAGGCCTGTAGAGGTGAATTTCTACTTTGTTAGACAGTTAGTTCTTGAAAAGAAAATTCGGATGAGTCACATTTCTTCACAAGATCAAACAATGGACATCTTCACCAAGGCCCTCAGCACACTGCCTTTTGAGAGATTCAGAAGCAAACTTAATGTATGTCCCCCGTTGATCTTGAAGGGGGGTATTAACCAACACAATTTTGTAATGCATCCTGGGTGAATTGTATACGTTGGCCCACATTTCATTCTTTTGTAATTGGGCCTATGCCTACAATGTACAAGTATATATATCATTCATTTACACTGCGGAGCTCTATTCCGAGCTTTCCCGCACTTTCTTACTCTCGTCACTCTGCTCCCCTTCTCTGTCTCTTCTCGTCTGCTCCAGTCGTCTTCTTCTCCGATTGTCTGCTGCAGGTCTACTCAGTTGATTCCATCCACTCCTAGTGTTAACTTGCACCCACTACTCAATTGCAAAAAAATAAAAAAAGCAAACAATATGCCCTCTTTTACTTGAATTAATGGACTTATAAGTTATAAAATAAAGAAATAAAAACATATTTTTAAATAAATATCCCATGAGAGACTTTGTCACAAGAATTTATTAGATCAGCATCTAAGTATACTCTAACTCTCATCTTATATTTCTGCATCTGAAAAATGATAAATAAAAAATGATTAGTTGTTCCCAATTAATTATTGACTCTCAATTATTAATACTACTCCAACTTGCTTCTAACTCAAGCTTCTACCCTATCCTGTTGAGATCGGCACAAGGGATGAATAACTGAGAGTGTACCCCACATCACCTCATTATCGTTCGACACTTGTCCTCCATATTGGATACGGAGATTCAAACAATATCTGCAGTCATTTAAGCATATTATATTATGACCAAATCAAATATTGACTAAGTAGAAAATAATTAACCACAAAGAATTTATTGACTAACCTGCAACATGTACATCATGGTGGAAAGTTCTATCCTATCGGTCATTTATGATCTTCTACCATTTCTTGTAACCTTTGATATTCTTCTCTTATTTTCAATTTGGCCTAGTCCATTACATCGTACAAGGTGCCTATCTGGTTCCTGTTATCTGAGTCTACGAACCTCAGCATAACTACCAGTGACTTTATGATTGCCAAGTAGTAGGCAATCTTCTCCCAAAATCTCTTGTCCGTAATCTGCCTCTCAGTCTTGACAAGAATATGTAACTGATTTTCCTTGTTATGCAGGTTGTCCATCATAAACCGATAGTTCCCCTCGGACTGGGTGAACCTGACCAATTCACGTCTGTGCCAATACAAACTCTCCAGTGCTATAAAGTTTATGCAAAGCGAATGGGGCCTGGCCTAACAAGATCCTACCCTTTAGTGTATGACCTCATGATGTGCAGTAGACGGGGATGTGAATAAATAAAGGAAGTGATAGTCTGCACCTACTTGACAAATGTGAATACTATCTTCTTCTTGCCTATATCCTCTAAGACGAGGTCAATGGAGTGTGCCACACAAAGTACTTAGTAGAGATGTTGCCTCTTCTTCATCAATTTTTTTCCTGCCGCCTTGTAGGTGAGTTCATTGTCAGTAACAAATTGAACCACATTCTCTTCCTCAATGTTCTTTATCTGGCCCGAAGCATCAACCGACTTCAAAAATGTCGTACCCTCAGAACAATACAACAAGAAGTTTATCATGCTCCTCTTAGTGATACATGTTCACCTGTCACACATAACTGTGCAACCCCTCTCCTTACATACCAATTTAAAACCATATATCTACTCCCTCAACTCCCGCATCTCCTTATCCAACCCACCAACATATATATGCCTACTGGTCGGGACTTGCATTCTAGGTCTAGCCTTAGCAACGACATCAACCATGGTCTGGAAGTAAAAGTTGGTGACTGCATGTACTAGGATGCCTGCATTAAGGTAAAAAATATTTTATTTGCCATAAACAATGTTAATTAAATGAAATATACATACATGACATTTTAAGAGTTATATCTGTATGTAAAAATCACTTTACAATGTGCCTCACTGCTCTTTTTGCAACCATTCTCGTTGTCTTCACCCCTTTCATATCTTGTTTAATCACTTAATGTTCATCTGTGAGGTACTCTACTTCTTAAAAAAATATTCATCGGTCGGTGTAATCTCGTATTAGCAGACCGACGAGCTGGCTCCTGTCTCCCTCTCTTAGTCTCCCAGGTAGGTCAAGTCAATGCTGATCGGCCAAAAACAAGGTTAGCTCTGGACCATCTTGCTCCCCTCCTCCTCCAATGTTGCTACAGCATTGGTAACATGCTTAGCTCTCATAACCTCAGAGTCTATGGATGAGTTCTCACTCTCTGACTCTGGCTCGGCTCTTGCCTTGTCTTTGCCTTTCCCTTTGTAGGTTGGCACCTCTTCCCTCCTCCTCTTAAAGAGCTTATCATGCAATTCCTCCCTCTGTTCAATCCTAATCTTTCATTGAGAGGCTCTTCTTGTAAAGTAGCCTTTCATCTTTTCGCTCTTCTCCCTAGGCACCTTATTACATTTCTTAACATTGTCACCTATTCCGACAATATGTTGTTTCAACCGAAACACACCCCTGTTCATCACCTTTCCACACCACTTGCATTTGACCCTCTTTTTTGATAGGCCTATCATATGCTTGTGTTCCTAATCGACATTAGAAGGATGTGCCGGCACTACATCGTCGTGGTCGGTGATTAACCTGCAACACACGTAAACAATTTATACCGACTGTTAGATATGCATACAATTAGTTTATGAGCTGTTCGGGAAGAGAACAGTCTGTTAGAAGGGGTTTTCAGTTTGTTAAAATCACTTTGGAGTTGTCGAAAACCTATAAAAATTAACGAATATGCATTCTGACACTGAAATGTTATCAATAACACCGATCGACCTTAGGTCTATTGGTACCACCCTGCTCACGGGGGGCAGGTGTCGCGGGTTCGAGCAGTCGCTTGAACCCCTCCTTCGGCCATTAGGCCAGCTGTCCCTGGGGCTCGATCGTTCATCTGCACGCGGTGCTATGCATCTTCGGCTACTAGGCCACAGTGAGCAAAAAAAAAAGAAAAAAGAAATGTTATCAATAACATGTTAACTTTGAAGAAACAGCCTGATCGGAGCAATTCGGAAAGAGAACAACACAAGTTGTTCAGTATGTTTAAGGGGTTACGGAGTCGTCGAAAACACGTATAAATCAGCGTATGGGGATTCCAGCAAATATATCTTACCAAGAAGATTCAAATGATGAAGGAATGACTTGAACGGAGCTGTTTAGAAAGAGAACAAGCCCGTTTAACCGATTATGGAGTCGTCGAAAACATGTAGAAAAGAGCATATGAGGATTCCGGCGAAGAAATCTTACCAACAACTTTCAAATGATGAAAAAACAGCTTGAACAGAACTAGAATCAAGCTTGGATCACTAGAATCGGCCGAGGGAATCGCCAGAATCACTAAAGAATCATTGGAATCACCTAAAGAATCGTCGGAATCAATCAAGGATCGTCGAAATTGTTGGAATTGGCGTCAAAATTGATTGATTCCGTTTGGATCGCCACTACAGCGAGTTGGATCACCGGATTTTCGTCGAAAACGCCCCGGGAATCGTCGGATCACCAAGAGCCCTTGGGGGTTCTGGTGTGAAGGGGCCGATTCCCGCCCTTTCTAGGGCCGAAATCGGAATCGGATCAATACTGTGTCCGAATTGGACCCAGTATTGAACCGTTATTGGAAGTCCTGTGCTTTTGGCGGAATCGGTCAAAATCGAATCGATTCCGACCGATTTTAACGACTCGGGTCAATTCCTTTAGAATTCTTGGGGGAATTGGTCGTTAAGCTAATAATCAACCGATCCGATTTCAGAATTGGCTGATTCCGATCTGATTCTGGCGATTCTGCAATCAATATGTTCTGCACATGACCCCTTCCAAACTCCTATAAGTTTAGATCAATGAGTTCACATTTAGACTCATTTATCTTCAACCCTGTGACTGACCAAAAAATGAGGAGAAGTCTTAAATGTATACATTTGGCTAGATTCCCAAAAGAGAAAAGTAAATTAATGTTTGCAAACTAAAGGTAACACATTCCTTTTGCCCACACCTCAATGCCTTCAATTAGATCTACACTATTGGCCTTCTCCCACACTATACTAAGTATTTGACAAATGAGGACGAAGGGAAGGGGAGAGAGTGGATCCCCTTGCTTGAGACCTCTCAAAGGGTTGAAGAAGTCGAAAACTTTTCTATTAATTAATATCCACCGAGAATGTAGCTGTAGTGATGCAACTCTTGACCCGCACAATTTATTTTTTGTTAAACCCAATCAAATGCATAATTCTGAGAAGGCAATTCCACTTAATCCTATCTTAAGCTTTTCAAAATCTACTTTCATAGTGATACTATGAACCTCTTTTTTATAAAAAAATTAAAAAATATATTTATTTGTTATGGTTTGAAATTTTATTGTATTTTCATTTATGTGGGAAAAGCATTTTTATTATCTTTGGCTAACATATATTAATAAAAATACATGATATTTCATAAGAGTATTAGCCAAACTACACGTTATGCCTAAAAATATAAATATTTTGAGATTTGGGGTTCATTAAAATATCTTTGGACCTCCTCTCTCTATTGGAAGTAGTGAGGACACTAGAAATTGACAACATTTCAGTCATGTTTACGGGCGACGTAGAAAGCATCTTGGCTCCATCTGGCTTGGAGACACTGATCCATATATTTTTTAGTGATCTAGGTGTCATATTTTGTTTTTTGGAATATTCTAGAATGTCTACACATTTCTTTTATTTTTTAGACATTTTAGAATCTTTTTTTTCACATTTGTTTGTATTTTCCCGAATTTCCCTGTATTTTAATGTAAATCGGGTTGGTCCCTATATAAAGGACCGAACCCCCCCCATCTCCAGATATGATACAATGGAATAGAGTTTACGTTGAGTTTTCTTTCCCGTTTTGCCCTCTTCTCCTGCAGGTCGACTTAAACCTACGATTCTCTCCCCCCCGGGACGAAAGGTTGTTTCGTCTGCATCCTTCTCCTCCCGATGGCGAACCCTAGCCGCGGCGTCGTCTTCCTCCGATCTCCCTCCTCCGTTGGAGATCTCGGCGAGCTTCTTTGGGGAGTTCCTCTTCCCTCGCTCTAATCTACCTGTTTCCCTTCAGTTCGATCCTCATCATACCATTCTCTGCCTCCCATTGAGCTCTTCTTCTCCACTCGACGGTGGTAGTCCTCCCTCCCTCTCTTGAGGCCAGCTCGTCCTCTTCCTCCGGAACCATTCCTGGTGAGCTCTTGTGAAGAGATCTCTTCACTCACTCGGAACTACCTCCCGTCCTGGTGCCATCCATGTTGTTCTTACAATGGCAACGACGTCGAGTAGTTGAGGAGATCTTCGCCTGCTGAGCTCCTTGCTGTTGTCGATCTCGTTGTTCGTGATCAACTGAGCTCTAACCCTGAGAGATGGATAAACTTCTGCTCCGAGGTTGAACGCCAATGACGAAGGGATCCCTGTCTACACCTCTGGTTAGACCGTTTGATCTCCTCTGTTGCGCCTATATCATTGTTTACGGAATCGGTGGAATCGGACCGATTCCGACCGATTCCGAAATCGGACCGATTCCGACCGATTCCGAAATCGGATCGGTGGATTCCATGCGGAAGGACCGATTCCGGCATGAATTCCGCGGAATCAGTCGGAATCGGTCGGAATCGGTCCGGAATCGGCCGGAATCGGTCCGGAATCGGAATCAGAATCGGAATCGGGTCGTTTTTTTTTATTTTTTTGCTATTCCAGTCGGATCGGCCAGAATCGGTCCGAATCGGCCGGAATCGGCCGGAATCGGTCTGGAATCGGATCGGAATCGGAATCGGATCGTTTTTTTTTTGTTTGCTTTTTTTTCTTACCGATTCTGGATCGATTTTCTTCCATTGAATCGGTCGGAATCGGTCCGATCCGATCCGATCCGGATCGGATCGGTACCCACCGATCTCGATTCCGATTCCGATCCCGCGATCCTTGGCCTATATTGAAGGTCAGTGAAAGTCATTTGGTTCGTCCTCCCGATCTGTCCCTTTGGAGGTATCTACGGGTTCTATACTGGTTGGGACAGGGAGATCCGACCTGGAGTTATCCTTGATCTTCGGATCTTGAAGGTAGCCCGTCGGTCCTTGTTACCATTTCCAGTTTCATCGACTATGATTGATCGCATCTTGTGAATTAACTCTGAAGCTTTATTGCTTGAGGAACTGATTCCTTTCCAGCTCCAGTGTTCGTTTTCCGGAAATGTGTTGCACTTTCGTGGATCCGACATTCCACGGAACTGTGCTCTGTTATATTGTTCATTTGGAATGAAGATGATCGGTTTCCGTTGCTGATCTTGATATTGAACCATTTTCTGAAGGATTGGTCCATGTCCAGTCTACATACGTATTTTCCAGAGCTATTCAGTTGGTTCACTGTATGATTCATATTGAGATTATTTGAGTTGAAACTGGTCCTTGCTCAAGTCTACGTTTATTTGTTGTTCTTATTCCCCTGGATTCTGCTGCATCGGCTTGTTGCTGATTCACATTGAGACCTTCTGGATTTATGACTGGTCCCTCTTCCGGTTGATGATCGGTTGATTTACTGTTCCTCTTGGATCTGACATATTAGCCACTGTTTTGATTCTCATTAGTTTGAATTGTGGCTGATCTTCCTGCTATCGGTCTGGAAGTCGATTTAGTTTCATCTCAGTTTCTTTCAACAAACGGGAGCCATATGGATGGCGGATATATGTTGAATCTGCCCACTGTGTCCGAATGGAAAGTGATGACGACCTATGATCATCCAGTGCCTTGGTAGCTCCATTTCAGTTGCCGGTGAGTGCTTGTTGATTTAGTCCTTCAAGGAAGATGATCCTATCAGGTCCTCTAATTCCCAGGCTGTGATGAAATATTTCTGAGCCTACTTCGTATTTGACATTCATTGTTGAAGTCCAATATTGCCTTCAACCAAGACCGAGACAAAGTTGGATATTGGTATAATCTGTCCTGAAGATAGGCGTTCCCCTATTTGGTGTTTGTAGACCTTTTACCACCTTGTGAGGTGTGGGTCATCATTTGGTATTGTACTTATTTGATAAATCATTGTATTAAAGGGGAATACCTATCTCTCAGCCGAATAGTGTTTTTCCCACACTCTAGTGTGGAGGTGCTTTCTGTTTTCCTCTCCTTGTATGGTTTAATTCTGTTTTTCTATTATCCATCTCGTGATGCCATGCCTAGTGCGAATTATGTCCTAGCCATTATTTTTGTTTGTTGTTTGTCTTGGCGAGATCATTAGAGTGAATCATCTCTAGATAACTAAAATCTGATTCGTTAATAGTTAGAGTCGAATCTCAAAATGTAATAAGATTTTCAAAATTGGCGTTCTCCCTCATTCTTCTACTTCAATTTTAATTTATTAAAAGAGAAAGCAACTTTAGTTGACAATTTCTTAACTAGAAACTCTAAAATTGAATAACCTAGAGCCTGATTTGGGAGTCAGATTTTAAGCGGCATATTTTAGTCTCAAGGTTTTAGTTAAGTCAAATCTGTCCCCCATCAGGAAGGTGCCAATTTTAATGCTAATTATATCGCGATACTCAAATACCTTTGATTAATCATCATAACTAACTCATAACAATGGAATATACATCTACAAAACACAAACATATGTTAGAGTTATAACCTCACAAGTTCAATGGAATGTAAACTTAATATATTAAGTTTGATTTGAATTTGATTTATATTCCATTTTAAGGTTCCAACATCTTAATGACATGTTTGTTAATGGATTTGTAACTTATCCGCATGTTTTATAGTTTTAACTTTTTTAATTCAAGGTCTTAACATTAAGACATGTTTTGAATTATTATAGTTAATTTGGATCTGAGATTTTAGGTAAATATTATTTAGATCAAATTTCATTTTGTGTTATGTATATTGATCACATGATCTCCATTTCAATTCATCATTTGTTTAGTCTTAACATCTTAGACTTGGTGGAATCATGTATTTAACTCTTTTAATTCAAGATCTTATCGTGAAGGCATGTTTTGAATTATTAGAGTTAAATTTAAATTCGAAGTCTAGAAAAGACATGATTTGGATCAAGTTTCATGTTTTAATCATGTTTAGGTTTAAGTTCCAATTTCATTTTTTTTATTATCTAAGTCTTCTCATTTTTTAGACTTTGGGAAATCAGATTCTTAAGAGTTAAGACATTCGATTGGAACATGTTCATTATTATTTCAATTATTATGTTCAAGTCTTTTTATTTTGTATATTAGATTCAGGATTCATTTTGCAATCATTTTAAGCCTTCAACGTTAGATTTAAGAATTTTTTAGACCTAAAATAAACATATCAAAATCTGATTTGGAAACCAAGATTGAGGCCTAGGACTTGGCATATCTAGACTCCCTCATTTTGATCATCTCTCATGTTGGTGTCATTAAAACTTAGTGGACCTTCGGGTCATTTAAGGCCATGACAATCTCTCATTCTTAACATAGTCTTCATCTTTGACCTGACCGTGACCTATAATTTAAGCCTTTATTTCGGTTCCTAATATATGGGTTATGTCAGCACCGAAATCCCTAGTCATTTATAGGCTAGAATTTAGTATACTTTCGGACCTAGGACCTTGACATATGAAATCTAAGGTCAATCATATATAACCCTAGTTAAGACCTAGACATCCACGCATTCGAACTTCATAACAAAATATATACATTAAATTTTTGGGATCTTAGGGCTTCCTCATTTTGTAAATGACATCCCGAACCATGACTATGTTTCATTCCAAAAGGCATACTCGTAGGTCCATGATTTAAAAAACCATCATCTATCGGAATCTGAAATTGACATGCACAATTTTTTTATCCAATTTATTCTAGATTTATGATTTTTCAGATTTGATTTTTTTTTGACATTATCATATCTGAAACTTAATTAGTCATTTCGATTTCAGATCATCCTACCAGATTTCAAAATGTCGGATTTGATTATTTTTATTTTATCATTATATTTGCATTCCATGTGAGATATGTGACTTATATCAATGCTCCATTATTATACCATGAAATACTCAGACACATAATGCCATTCATATATGATATGGTATACATTCAATTACTACGATATAATCATTATCTCACTCAAACTGACATGATATCATGCCTCGTGTATATGTCCTTTACTGGTATCTTCACTTAATCTAAAGGCCGGTATACAAGTGTCAACTTGTATCAATTTTGATATTGATACTCCAGCATCTAAAAATATCAATATCAATATTGATATGTATTAATTTTGAAATTCTAACCAAACAGGCCATTAGATATGTCATTTATGCTGACCATATCTTGCAATTTAGCACTTTGTTTCCTAACCTTCTGCTCCAGTTTTCTTTTTTGATGAAATGCAGTTTGGTTGGTCTACCAGATGTAGCTCAAAACATTAGGGTCAATTTCGTACGTGTATGCTTACGTGTGTATCTTGCGTGTTTCCTTGCAGGCTGTCATTCCTAAACTCGGCTGGAGGTGGTTACTTGCACTTTCTGCCCTGCCGTCATTTTTCTTGCTTTTGTTTTATGGTCTAGTGCCTGAGTCACCTAGATATCTATGCATGAAAGGAAGAAATTTGGACACACTTCACGTTTTGAAAATGGTGAGTAGAGTGAACCAAAAAACACTACCTCCTGGCATGGTTGTTTCTGGTCGCAAGATTGTAGTTGAGGAAAATCCAAGTTCTTCCGAGGATACTCAGCTAATCTCTATCCGAAAGGATGATCTCTCTGTTGATGAGACTAGGAAACCAGAAGCCGGAGGCCTTGGTGCAATTTCCACGCTGTTTTCGTTAAAATATTTCAAGTCGACCCTCCTTATTTGGGTTGTATTTTTTGGAAATGCATTTACATACTATGGCATTGTCCTCTTGACCTCTGAACTAAGTAATGGGAACAGAAGATGCAAGTCAAAGGAGTCACTTCACTCGATCAACTCCAAGGACACTAGCCTTTACAAAGATGTTCTTATCACGAGTCTTGCAGGTACATGAATGACTTGAATATTCTTTCTTATTGATGCATGTGGACCAATGCTGTCACATGCCACACCTAGAGGTAGCATTTTGATCGTAAGTTTCTTCTCAGAGGTTCCTGGGCTCGTATTGTCCGCCTTTGTTGTGGACAAAGTTGGTCGCAAGCTGTCGATGTCTGCAATGTTTTTTGTGAGCTGCATCTTTCTATTTCCACTTATATTTGATCAGAGTGAAGCAGTAACAACTTGTCTGCTTTTCGGTGCTCGGATATGCATCACTGGAAGCTTCACCATTGTATACATCTATGCTCCAGAGGTTAGCGCCCCTTCACTTCATCTCTTTTTCATCATCTTGGCAGAGTGATATGAGCAGGGTCTGCCTATGGGATGGCATCTACTACTCTTCCACCGCAGGTTTCTGCAAATTTCTTGTGTCACCAGTGTGCATTCTCTTTGTTCTGCTTGTGCCCAGATATATCCCACCTCAGTCAGGACGACAGGAGTGGGAATTGCGAGCTCTGTGGGGAGACTTGGTGGTATCACGTGTCCCTTGGTGGCCGTGGGATTAGTTGCTAGCTGCCACCGGACTCTCGCCATCCTGCTATTTGAGTGCATTATACTGCTTTCAGGGATTGCCGTCTTGTCGTTCCCGCTGGAGACCAAGGGCCGGCAGCTGGAAGACGATGTGTCCTAACTGGCATTTTTCATCCTTCATTCCAAATATTTATCCTTGCGGGCTCATGTGTTCCTGTCCATCATATTTGACTACTACTACTATCCAACTTAACAGGCCCGCTATGCAGGCACACAATCATGTGCCGGTGAAACCTGAAATGGTTAGGGGCCGGTCTGCGTGGATCGTTGTCATTACATCTTCATTACATCTTTCGGGAGAAAAGATTGCGTCAGTTGAGGTTTGAGGGAAGCATCTGCGACCTAGACTCCCATTCAAACATATGAGACACGTGTATTGACTTTATCATAAAAAAAGTATTATATTGATGAGTTTCATATATTTTATATTGATGACTTTCTTCGAGAGGCACCTAGTTTAACTTTCAGGCTGCAGGTTGAAACAAGGTATTATGATCACCGCATGACTCAATCTCATGCTGCATTCCTGCAATCGCTCGTTTTCTTTTCCTTTCACATTACAAAAAAGCGGGTGATTGACAACGGTTGAATGCCATTGCTAAAGATAGAAATGTTGTCGCCAATACATATTGGCGACGGTTTCAGAACCGTCGTAAATTTGTCGCAAATAAGTCTGTCGTCAATAATATGCATTTGAAAAAAAATATTATATATAAATAGTAAAAATTCATGTAGGATTATACTCATATATTTTATTTCATATTCCTTGCATCACATTCAAATCAATCATATACATTCACATTCAAGATGATCATTCATTCACAATTGAACATCAATATTCATGACATCAACATGCATTCATTCATAAAAAACTTTTATTCAGTCATAAACAAATTGGTTTGTACATTCAATACACAATAACATAAAATAAAAGTACAATATGGAGGGATCTGTCACTCATCATCTCCAAATGATCTATCCTCGTCCTCGTCGTCTCTCAGTGCAACCTTCGGTGTTGGAGGTGGCCTCGAATTGGATAGACCTGTAAATGGGAGGAGTCTGCTATCTATCTGAGCTAACATTTGTTGTGTTAGTTGTTCCATGAACTCCTGAAATTGTCTCTGTTAGTTGTTCAGTTGTTATTGGAGCGAGTCAATAATCGAGTTTTGCTTCTTGATTTGACTCGTCGGAGTGTTGAGCAAACCGCTCTGCCTCTTCACTCTTTCTAACCACGGAGGTACTCCTCCACCGCATACAACATTCCAAGTGTTGCGGGTTTGTCTCCTCCCCCCACATCGGATCCATCCTGGTCTGTCTTTGCCAAAGACGATGATGAATCCATTGGATCCTCTGATTTCTCTGACTGAGAGATATTCATCAACTGTCGCATATCATCCTAAACAATGTAAATATTTGAGTTAGTTGATATATTAAATTAAAATTGAGTAACGATACAAATAAATAAAATATTTACCATCATTTGACAACTCTGGTCATTACTCTAGATTAGAGACCCATCCTCCGCCTCGTGCGTTTGGGTCATCTCGAACATCTTTGGACAGGTAAGATGATGCTCTTATTTTTGTGTCTGTTTAGAGGGAAAAAATATTAAAAAATCAATTTAATAATTGTTATTCAATAGTAAAAAATAAGAAATTTAAATATTTACAAAATCGATCTCCTGATGAATGTTTGTTCGTCCTTATCGATGAGCCTTGTTTGTTCTAATTTTTTAGCTAAGTGCCTATAATGAAGAAGTTAGAATTTTTAATAAAAAAATTGACATGTATATAGAAATAAAAAAATTTTAATTGAAATCGATTCTTTACTTTGCTATTGTCCATGTCCCATATGTTTTACACATGTGGCGCCACTGGTCTGGGTCGCATTGTGTAGGCACAATCGCAAGTGTCTTTTCCAATGACTTTCCTATAAAATACTGCATGCTAAACCGGTTAGAATAGACAAAAATGGAAGAAAAAAATAAATGAATTATTACTTTCTTCTTAAATGTCCTTTTTGTTTCGTCTGCATCTCCCTCATATGTCTCAAAATGTCTGCATCTTTGGCTGGAGATTGCTCAAATGTAAAATGTTGCTGCATGCATAATAAATACATAGATTAGTATTTCTCAATTAAAAAGAATTAAATTAGCCAAATTACTTTTTATTTACCTCAAGATCTCTAAATATAGCTTCTTTCTTCCCGTCTAGAAGTGTGACTTAGTTCTATTGCCATAAGTTGCAATGGACTCTGTTGTTGACCCTCAAGGTAGGAGGTGAACTCCTACCCAGTGGGGCCTACACCGGATCCTCCTATGGTCCAGACGTTTAAGGTCTACCTAGGTGTTAATGTTCTCACATTATACGTCTTGGCTGGACCTCTCACACGTCTCGCCGTTGTCGCTGCATTCCAAATATTTTAATAACTCTAAAATGTGATGCTAATAATGATTGGCCTCTAACAAGATTTTGAGACAAATCAAATTGAAAAATCGGTTTGACTTGGTCTCCATGGCATTTTGGCCAATTGAAATTGATTTGGGGTTTTGATTGGTCTCTAACAAAATTTGGGGACAAATCAAATCAGAAAATCAATTTGACCTTGTCTCCATTGCACTTTGGCCATGTCAAATCAAAAATTGGTTTGATTTAATTACCATGGCATTTTGGCCATGTCAAACCGGTAATAAAGTTTATCACGGAAACGGAAAGTCCATATGATCCCTCTAACCAAAAGAGATCACAACAAACCAAACATATAAGGGTGGTATTTATTTTGGAATAATTTGAAAAGTTTTAACTTCTAATTTTATACCCAAACATTTAGTTTGTGGTAAAATTAAGTACTAAATTTGGTTAAAATATTTATTTATTAATCACTCTAATGTTTTGCAATTAATTAAGACATATAATTAAAACTAAATTTCTATTAGGTTTAATGTATTGTCTTACAAACCAGACAAACCTAAATTCCTAATTAAACATAAATTTCTATAAAATAATTAAGTCAAAATCAAACTAAACAAACCTAAATTTATTGATATATACGGATATAAACTAAATTAAAAGACTAGACATGGATCTATGACCCAAGACCTTATAATCCCCAACCCATGAAGACAAATGCCATTAGAGTTAAACTAATGAACTAAATAAGCCAAGTTTAGGGTTAAAATAGTACCTTGAAGAGGAGGATGGCTGTGGAAGGGGAAGATGGTGGTGGTGGCTGCTGCACAACCGTCAGAGAAAAAGGTGGTAGTAGTGGCGCCCATGGCGGCAGAGGAAGATGACATCAGTGACAGTGGCACTAGGAGGCAGTAGCAGCGACGCTAGGAGGCGATGACGGTGAGAGCGACGACAAGAGTGATTTCGAGAAAGGGAAGGAGAAGAAAGGGGTTGCAAGGGTTTTAAAAACCTTAGAAGTATTGACGATGGCTTAAGTCGTCGAAAAATCTAACCAACCATTCAATGGTCAGACTAACGCATTGCCATCACTAGGTCACTATTAAAGGTTTTGGCGATGGTTGATGTGAAGCCATCGCTATTCATTGCATCTGGAATGTTATCTTGCTTTGGCAACAATGTAAGGCATTGCAAATAAAGGAAATAGAGACGGATTTATTTAGTCGTCACTGATAACTGAGCATGCAGCGACAACTTAAGTCATTGCTACTAAGCTTATTAGCGACAACTATCACAAGCCGTCGCCATTAATCCATCCTTAATGACCCCAATTCTTGTAGTGTCAGTTTTTACCCTCAAAATTAACCACGTTTGGCGGCTTGAAAAGGTTGCCTCAATTATCTTGGGCCAGATCTATTAGTAAATGAGCATGAACTATGCTAATATTCGAACACGTAAGTGTCTAGGCAGGCTCTTCAAGCCCGTTTGCTACCGATGGAATTTTAATTATAGGTCATTTAGAAGATCAAAACGAAACTTTTTATTGAACACTCGTTATTGAGAACAAGGTATGATATAGGACTATATCAAGCTGAGCTAAACCCTTCACCGTTGTTTGTTTCATGTTGTTATCTTAGGCGGCTCTGTTTGAAACCGGGGGTAAAATAGAAGGGCATAAAATGATTAATCTTATTATCTTTGTGTTTGATTTAAGCTAGAATCAATTTTCAAGATAAACCAATCTTTTGTTTGGCGTAACAGGGGATAATGATACGCACGATTGACTGCAAACTCATCCAGGAGAGCGACTTCGGCCCGTTTCCGATTCACCGACCAGTCTGAGTACGTCGATCCCGATCATGGACACTCCTTCCAGGCAATGTATGAGCGGGTTTACGACGTTCCTTCCTGGCCGACTTGCCGGTTGGGGGTGTTTAGGCAAAACTGATGAAATCTGACAGAACCCAACGATAATGACTTGTTTGGTTTGGTCCAAAGCCATGGACATTTGATTTGAATTTTTGATCTGAACCAAATCGATATCTTTACATCAATTTGAGCCTCTCCCTCCCCCAACCAAAAGTTGATCAGGTTTGACCCTATTTATAAATATTAGATTAATTTTAAATATATATTATTATAAATCTATGTGGATTAATATAAAAATATAATTATTTATCACAAATAAATTATTAGCTTTAATGTTAATCTTAATTAATTAGTGTAATTATTAAAATTATTTTATTTTTATAAATAAATAATATTAATAAACCAACAAATCGAATTGAATCGAGCCGTGAACGATCCTCATTGCCGAGAATACTACAAGCCCGACTGAGGTGTCGTGGGTTGGGCTAGGAGGCAGAGAGGGAGGTCTAGGGGTGTTGAGTGTGTCGGTGTCGCGACACCCGCACCTGCATATACTGCAGCCACGTCTATCATCACAACGAAGAGGAAGACACAACAATGGACCCTTTCATAACCACCCTTTCATAGCACTACAGGGCAGGGGGTATTGGATGGACCCTAGTATCCTCGAAATGGAATCTATTGGGGACAACGATATCTCATATAATAGAGAGGATGATTTATCCTTAATTTAATCTATGATTTAAACCAAGTTAAGGTTCATTTTATTCCAAAAAAAATAAGATTTAAAGATACATTAGATTTATCCCTGTCACATCCCGAATTTTAAACTGCACAATGGAATACAATTCGACGACGTAATCGGGAAAATAACCCCTAAAATACATCGGTTTGGAAGGCATGAAGGCATTAAAGGTCCCAATTTACAATTTAATAACTTCTACCTAAACTTCCATGCAGCAATACATTCTAAAACAAGTTAGATACCATCTAAAAAAAGTACATAATGATCTCTTTAATAATTCCTTGGTATCCAAATCACTACGGTTCTGTTGCACTAAAACTGATTTCTTGAAAATATAATAAAGAATAAGAGTGAGTCATAATGACTTAGTAGACATCCTCTCATCCGCCAAATTGGATAGCCAAAGGCCTTAACATGATATGTATACAATTACCCAACCTGCACTTGTTATATACAATATAGAACTAAGCAATATATAAATAACTTGGCATTCCACACATTTTAAGACATACAACCATAACCTACCAAAAGCCAAAACTAAGGAGGGCTTCTCACCAATACATAGTGTGATGAAGAGGTTATGCAATACAACACCAACTAAAAGACTTACCATGCATATCATACAAAACGTATATGCTTAAATGAACTAATGAATACAACATAGATATTGTAAGGAATCGTCCATTAAAATTTGGTGCAGCGAAAGCGACGATTCCTATGGGTTCCTTTAGAATCCGTCTCAATCAGAACCGAACGACGAAAACCGAAAACCGATCAAATCGGGTTCGAATATACATGATAGGGATTCATATAATCCCATGGAGAGGAAGGAGATGAGCTTATAAAGCTATACAAACCGTTCAAGCGTCCGGTCTCCAGCAGTATCCACACGAACTTCATCCATAGCAGGTTCTCCCTTCGCGCCGGCCTCGAGAACTCTTCCCGAACCGAGCTCCATCGACCATGGACACCTTCTAAAGAGAGGAGGAGGTAGGGAGGAGGCTTGGGACGTGGTTTTCACCCTTGGCTTGATTGGGTTTGGCTGAAACCATTAGTATTTATAGAGAATTATGGAATTTTTCATAAAAACCCAAAATCTCTATAAATTACGCCCTTGCCCCTGTACTTGTGGATAAGTCCTTATGTGTGTGACCCACTAGGCCCAATAGCCTATTTGGTTGAGGCCTAAATAAAATAGAACAATTCTATTTAATTTAATTAAATCCGTTATCCGATAACAGATTAATCGGCCTACCGATCATGAAGGGTACAAGCCACATCCCATGATCCCAAATGGCTATGGGGATAATCTCATCTCCATTGAGCCTTTCCATCATCAGTTACCACATGGATATAAACCCTCATCCATCCAATGTCCCGGTCGGAAAGGAGTACGGCATCGACTGTCAACTCCTTAGTGTACCGACTCTATAGGATCCTGTACTTGGAATTAGATCAATTGGAAAACTCCTTTTCCAATTATCCTATCTACCCTGGCCAGGGATTTAGAGTACTATCCCATAGGACATTCACTCTCACTTACCGAGAGTGGACGATCCCTTGTTGTCCGCTCAATTGCCTCCATCGGATTTTCCTTGTACCCGATCCATCGCTATATAGGACCAACTAAATTGTGATCCATAAGTCAATGGTCAAAGCACAAGTTCCACCCAACAAGGCATCTTTGGCTACTCAGGTCAAAGATCCAACCATGCAACCGTGATGATAGAAAACCCTGATAGAAAGTTCGGTAAGATACCATTCAGGGTTTCTAATTCGGTCAGTTCAGTGAACTCATTCAACTAATGAGCACCTGTATGTGTATCTCAGTGTCTCCACACTAATGACCAATGAGATCGGTCGTCCTCATCACATGAGAAGACATCACATACACTAGTCTATCCGGATCCTTGATGTCCCGTCTCAAGTATCCTATGACTAGGAACATTTAGGTCAAATACCTCTAGATGATCAATCTCATTATCATGATCTCATCATGATTTAATCATCATTGTATTTGATCAAGGACTTCATTATGATATTCGCTTCTAATAAGAGCTTATAATGAAGATTTGCCTAATTAATTGAATGAGATATTTCTAGAAATGTCGAATCATATCATATATGATTGGCTTGTAGGGAATACATTTCTATCAATCTCCCACTTGCACTAAAGTCAATCACCATCTGACTGATCTGTATCAGCTCAAGGTGAAGCTCAAACACTCTTTGAGTAATCGCTTCGATTAGTGGATCCGCAATGTTATTAACGGTAGATACTTTATCTTTAATTATATCACTATAAGTTGCAATCTCTCTGATTGTATGGTATCGCCACAGAAGTTCTAAACTTCTGATGAGACATCGGCTCTACTCCATTGTTTTCTCAAAACAATGATACACTTTCAGATAAAATTGAGACAATCCCATATCAAATATGTAGATGAAAAACTTCATCTAGACTACTTCTCAAGTAGTGTGCAACCACTATGTAAACTTGTTTACATATGTTGTAGAACTTACAGTGTTCTATCACATAGAACTCTTTCAACTCACTGCACCACCATTATTCTGACTTAATATCAAACTTATTTGATTAGAAGCTTGTGTTTGTAAAACTACAAGACTTCAAGTCTTATCCTCCAGTGTATAGAGATACATTCTCAGTGCTTCTCAAGTACCAAATGATATATCTCTAAACTATCCAGTGACTCTCACTTGGATCTTCCTGATGAATGCTCATAACACTTAGAGCATTGATTACATCATGTACGTAGCATCATATAAATGATAGACCCTATGACAAAGGCATAACGGCTCCATTTATGTGATCTCTTTATCTTTCAAGAAGTCTACAAAGACAACACTTTACAGAGATCAACTCCACACTACATAGGTAAGAAACCTATCTTGGAGTTTATCATGTCAAACCCTTTGACTATAATGACTACGTACATTAATTGGGCATTGATTTTAGATCTATCTCCATAGATCTCAAAACCCAAATTGTGTTTGGAGGATTAATTTGATAGCTAGGTTCACTTATGATAACACACCTACTTCATTCTCAATGAGTAGTATGTCATCAACATAAAATGTCAAGAAAGTAACAGCACTCCCACTTATCTTGTTGAATACACAAGGCTCCTCTTCATTCTTAACGAAGTCATAAGATTTAATCTCATTAAACCTTATATATGATCTATGGGAAATTTTACTTTAGTCCATAAATGAACTTAATACACACTCTTCTTGGATGTTATTGGGATTTAATTCCCTATAGTTGTATCATATACACCTATTCCTCAAAATACTTTTGAGAAACACTATCTTAACATCCAATTAGCTTATCTCATAATCACTGAGTGTTACAATCAAAATACGAACGGATTAATCCATGGAATAGGTAAAAGATCTCATCATAGTCAACCATTTGACTTCAATGATATCCTTTTCAACTATTCTCATCTTTGAAGGTATCTACCTTCTAATCCACTCCAATCTATTCTTTAGTGATCCATTTATTCCTTATGGATACTATATCCTTAGGTGGATCTATCAAGTTCTAAACTTGATTAGAATAGATAAAGTTTATATCGGATTTTATTGTCTCTTCCCATTAATGAATCAATATCTCATATTGGTTCTATATAGATCCTAGGATCAATATCCTTATTATCTTATGCCTCATTTCATCTATCAGAGATATGTCTCACATATCTCTACAAGTAAAGACCTATGATTTGTCCTTGTGTAATTATTAACTAGCACCTTAATAGAAGTGTTATTGGGTTGTGGAACTGGAACATCTTCCATATATACCTTGCTCCCACTATCTTTCTTAAGAAGGAACTTTTCCTTTAGAAATACAGCAAGATGAGCAACACATACCCTTATACATAAGGGTCGTATATTTAATATCCAAAAGTTTCCTTAGGATATTCCACAAGCCAACACTTCATAGTCTTATATTCCAACTTGTTAGAGTTATACTTCTTCACCAGGTCGGACATTCCGAAACCTTAACTTGCTTAAGGTCAAGTTTTAACCCCTTTTCCATATCCTATATGGAATAATCAGAACAGACTTAGAAGGTACCTATTAAGATCAAGTGGTTATAATGAGTACTTAACCAAAATTAGACAAAGAGGAAATTTGCAAAGCTCGTCATTGTTCATATTATGTCTTACATAATATGACTTCTCATTTTAGCTACTCAATTAAGCTAAAATGTGTAAAGAGGTATCCATTAGATTCTATTATCCTTAAATTATATGTGAATTATGTACTTAGTATTCCTCTCTTTGATCTCATCAAAGAGTTCAAATACTCTTTCCATTAGTATCTCTACTTCATTCTTAATCTCAAATAATTTCTCAAAGGTCTTAGTTTTGTACTTCATAAAGTACATGTTTCCAAACCCAGAGACATCATCTTTGAAATAATGAAGTAGAAATATTCTTCTTTAGCCTTACTAGATATGGGCTAACATACATCTAGATGTACGAGTTCTAATAACTCATTAACCCATTCTCCATGTCTATATAAAGCTAAAGTGTAGATTGATCTAAATCAACTCATTTCCTCTTAAAAGGAATATTCACACATAACATGAGAGCTAACATATCAAATATGATTAAACAATTCATTAAGCTCCCACTGGCAAACACTTTGCCATTCAATCTATTAGAACATCTATCAATTCCATAACTTAGAATGAATCAACATTTATTCAAGTAGGAAATCATATAATGTTCTTGTAGAAGGATATAATAGCAATATTAATTATTAAGACATCTCCATAAGGCTATTAAAGAATTGCACCTCCCACTAATAATGATGCAACTTTTGCACCATTTCATATGTAGGTCAATATCTTCTTTATTAAGCCTTCATTTACTTGTCATCATCTACAACTCCTTGTAGATATAAGATGCATATCTGGTATCTCATACCATTAGATGCATCCATAGTATCTAATATTATGATATACACATATAGTATCTAATACTATTAAGTGTATATTTAAAACAAGTAAGTGCCAATGACTTGGATACATGAAGCTTCTCAAGCTCCACCTTTGCATTATATACAAAACACTTTGTACTTCCTCTTCCACTTATCATCATCATGACGAGTGTAAGAATCATGTCTTATTCGCTTTATTATCTTGACCACCTTCTTTTACTATTAACTCTCTCCTGTTTTTATCTAATGATTTTACTTCTTACTATTGGTCTCACCAACAAGAAGTAATTAAGATGTATTGTTGATCTAAGTTGCCCTTTAGTTAACTCATCACTATGAGCCATGATGGATCTCATATCCATCTATCCATGTTGTCTCTATAATTATGTCTCATAGAGACTAACATCTAGTTTAAGGCAAACAATGCATCTTGTCTATGAGATAAGATCTTATCTTTCTTTCATATCACTAGATAATTTAGGAGACACCTACTTCTCAAATAGAATAGTTAATTGGTCAACTATGAGAACAATTCTCTTAGTTCTAAACCAATCTAAGAAGTGTGAGCCATTAAGCTATATGGCATCTAATATGCCATACTAATGGTGGTTTATTATCGTATTCTACAACAGAGATATAATTTTATCAATATAACATTGCAAACATTCATTAAAATTAAGATATGGTCTTTGATCCTAATTTATGCTCCCACTAATTTTCGACGAATTTGCATAACCCTCATTATGCAAAGACGGGATATCACGATGAAATCCTAGTGGGGACTAAGACCCTATTAACTTTATGGTGATGTCCTTGTGGTAGCACAACAAATCACCCCATACTTAATAGGTAGGCAACTATTGCCAGTTGCAACTCTTGCAACTCTTAGTCATTTAGCCTCTAAAGTTATGACCTTGTGGTAGCACAACAAGCCATATACTCTAGTTAGGTCAAATCCGCTTGTTACGTTATGAGAATGGATTCTTCACACAGCCCTTGTGGTAGCACAACAAAGCCATGCAAATGGTCCACCCCAAGGTTTGGCAAATGCCTTAGCCATGATCACCAATCCCTTGCTGAATGAGTCTTGTGGTAGCACAACAAACCCATCCAATCTAAGATTGGCTCATCAAGACCATAACAACGGAAGGCTACGTGATTCATTCTTAATGTCACACGTTTATCAACCTAATTATGACAAGGAGGGATTTTATTTTAGTCTCATCAATAATATGTGCTAAGTATATATAATACCTTTGGAATATCATATATCTAAGGTATAACCTGTAGCACACATCCACATATCAAATATGCACAAAATCAGGTGATCATGAACTTAACCCTAAGCATGCACCTAAGACACCCCTATAGGTGCAAATCCTTGCTTCAGATGCTTGAGTTGGCATGCTCCCACTTCAGAAGGGTGCTTCTCCAAGTGGTCCCACTCTCCAACCTTCCACGAACCGGCTTCTAACTCTTACAAGCGGCTTAAGGGTACGCAGACCCCACAAATGTACAAAACTTTATAAGAAACCTTGGTTTTAACCAAGGGGAGTACATTAATGGAGGGAGGTAGAATGTACAATCAGATTGTATAGAGAGAGAGGAGGCACACGCAGGCCCCATTTAATAACATAACCAACATAATTAAAAGCAATCACAAGCCAAGCACAATTAAGTCCATGATCACCTCCATACACACTAACATTCATCACATGAACATAGAGCGCATACGTGATAATTATATGAGATATATCATATATATCAGCATAAAATTATATAATTTATTTTGAAATTCTCAATTTCATGCATGTCGAATTTTTCATGAAATAAATAACATGAAAATAACATGACAATAACATATAAACAATTTATATGAAATGAACATACAAAATTAAACTATTTAGAACATTCATGTATTCCCAATACTGTGCAAGGTCAGAAATTAATGTCCCAATTTATATTCTGTAAAATCTCATTTCACAGAATTAATTAAGACACTAATAATTTAAGTTAAACCTTTAAAACAATTTTAAAGTTTAATCATGAGTGAATCTATGTAAATAGAACTAAACATCATCTAACATGTCATTAAACACTTTAAAACATGTTAAAATAATATTATAGAATTTTTCATAAATTTTATGGAATTTTATGGCAATTTTTCGGAATTTTCTATGATTTTAAACACTTTAAAAGCATATAAATAGTGTCTGGCGCAATGCGCCGCACATGGCGGCGCACTGCGCCCGTCCGGCGTGCGCCGGTGTGCGCCCTGGCGTGCGCCAGTCCTCCAGCGTGTGTGCGCCGACCATCGGTGCGCCAGCGCGTGCGCCGACCGACTGCGCGTAATAGCACTGTTCATCCGGGAGAGAATCCATCCTATAGAATCGGATTTATCTCCTTATCCTGGACTCCGAAAAATCCTAAAAAATATGCGTTGGAATCCTTATCGAATAAGGAATTCAAAACAGTCTGCCTCTTATCTAGTAAAAATCTCAGTCGACCTAAAAATGAGGAGGAAGAGGCGGCGGTCACCCAAATTCCGTAGCAGAAATCTCAATTTTGTAACGAGGATAACTCTTTATCCAGGAAGCAAAATATTCTCCAAAAATACAATTTAGAATCCTCATAATATGAAGTTTCCAAATATGTATATATACCTTCATATAAAAATTTTCTATCAACGGAAAATCAGGAAGAAACATGTCGGCGCGGCCAGACTCCGCAGAACCCTAGTTCGTCGGAAAACTCAAAAATTCTCATCCTCCGCCGTCGTTCAAAGCTGGAGATCAAAGGGAAAGGTTAGGTAATCATATTACCCATCTCATAAACCTTTTACAAGTCTCAATTTCTTCTGTGGACGGAGATTTCACAAAATCCCCAAATCCGGGTGTCGGTTCGAGCATGACAGAAACACCAACTTTTGATGCTTCTCCCGAACACTACAGAGATCCAAAATTCAAACGGTTTGCGGAGTTGGAAAGCCCTATATCACGAGATTCTACCAAGGCCAACCAATATTTTATCTTAGTCATACACAGAATATGGTGGCCTCGTCAAAACAGACGTTTGCACAGATTTGGGAACACATAAATAACATGCACAGATTCGACGTCGGTTTCGACCGAGACTTGAACCGGGCTCTGATACCACTGTAAGGAATCGTCCATTAAAATTTGGTGCAGCGAAAGCGACGATTCCTATGGGTTCCTTTAGAATCCGTCTCAATCAGAACCGAACGACGAAAACCGAAAACCGATCAAATCGGGTTCGAATATACCTGATAGGGATTCATATAATCCCATGGAGAGGAAGGAGATGAGCTTATAAAGCTATACAAACCATTCAAGCGTCCGGTCTCCAGCAGTATCCACACGAACTTCATCCACTGCAGGTTCTCCCTTCGCGCCGGCCTCGAGAACTCTTCCCGAACCGAGCTCCATCGACCATGGACACCTTCTAAAGAGAGGAGGAGGTAGGGAGGAGGTTTGGGACGTGGTTTTCACCCTTGGCTTGATTGGGTTTGGCTGAAACCATTAGTATTTATAGAGAATTATGAAATTTTTCATAAAAACCCAAAATCTCTATAAATTACGCCCTTGCCCCTGTACTTGTGGATAAGTCCTTATGTGTGTGACCCACTAGGCCCAATAGCCTATTTGGTTGAGGCCTAAATAAAATAGAACAATTCTATTTAATTTAATTAAATCCGTTATCCGATAACAGATTAATCGGCCTACCGATCATGAAGGGTACAAGCCACATCCCATGATCCCAAATGGCTATGGGGATAATCTCATCTCCATTGAGCCTTTCCATCATCAGTTACCACATGGATATAAACCCTCATCCATCCAATGTCCCGGTCGGAAAGGAGTACGGCATCGACTGTCAACTCCTTAGTGTACCGACTCTATAGGATCCTGTGCTTGGAATTAGATCAATTGGAAAACTCCTTTTCCAATTATCCTATCTACCCTGGCCAGGGATTTAGAGTACTATCCCATAGGACATTCACTCTCACTTACCGAGAGTGGACGATCCCTTGTTGTCCGCTCAATTGCCTCCATCGGATTTTCCTTGTACCCGATCCATCGCTATATAGGACCAACTAAATTGTGATCCATAAGTCAATGGTCAAAGCACAAGTTCCACCCAACAAGGCATCTTTGGCTACTCAGGTCAAAGATCCAACCATGCAACCGTGATGATAGAAAACCCTGATAGACAGTTCGGTAAGATACCATTCAGGGTTTCTAATTCGGTCAATTCAGTGAACTCATTCAACTAATGAGCACCTGTATGTGTATCTCAGTGTCTCCACACTAATGACCAATGAGATCGGTCGTCCTCATCACATGAGAAGACATCACATACACTAGTCTATCCGGATCCTTGATGTCCCGTCTCAAGTATCCTATGACTAGGAACATTTAGGTCAAATACCTCTAGATGATCAATCTCATTATCATGATCTCATCATGATTTAATCATCATTGTATTTGATCAAGGACTTCATTATGATATTCGCTTCTAATAAGAGCTTATAATGAAGATTTGCCTAATTAATTGAATGAGATATTTCTAGAAATGTCGAATCATATCATATATGATTGGCTTGTAGGGCATACATTTCTATCAGATATTAACACCAATACTACTTTACAATGCATCTATCCACTATATGAAACATTAACATTTTCACTTTTTGCAAGGAAAGCATTGTCTTGCGATTTCGACGAGCTATGACTAAATCTACCATATATAGCAATAATTATATAGCTAAGCTAAATCCCGTAGTGCACTTAGGCAGGGGTGACACTTAGGATAACCCACGGGATCTGGGATCCAAAGATGCACTAGACGGTTCTAAGCTCCGCTGCCCACGAACACGACTAGTAGTCCAATCTAGCTCGGCTTTATTTAATATCTTGAATGCACACATGCATCACAACACATCTCATGCAATGCAATGATCAATCTCATATAATATGTAACATGTTTTTAATGACAAACTATCACATCTAAAATGAAGACCATGTCACCATGATAGCTAATATACAAGCTAAAAACTATGCATTTCCACGGTCTAAACAAAGAGGCATACATAGACATGATACTAGACACACATGTTACTAACACTATCTATCATGGTTAAACAAAATGCCATTCTATACATATTTATGCATGATATGCTAACATAACTTAGACCCCTAAAACAACCACAACATGAGAAATTGAATGGTGTTACATGAAAATTTTAGATTTAATAATTGATCCAAAATCTTTCTAATTTGATTAACATACCACATTAAATATTATACGAATCAAAGTCTTGGTGAATTAACCATAAATTTAAGGGGGTTGACAATTTAATAAACAATGTTTACCACGTATCATACAAGAAAATAACCATAAACTATAATAGGATTAACTATGCTACCATCACTAATTAACTTGTAAACACATGCTAAATTAATTAGGATGGACATAACTAAAGGTAACATTACCATTCTAAAAACACACATTTATAAATTTAATAATTATCTACAAGTCATGATAGAATTTTCAATATAAATTTAGTGGTAATAGATGTATTCAAGATGTCTACTGGACTAGCGTCGACAAATCGATTCAGAGTTAACACAAAGCATAAACCGGTTAGATAAAGATTTTCTCCCTTAGTCAAAGCAGGATCTAAAGGGGGGGGGTCAAAGGCGCCGCAGCGCTAGTCGGTGCAGCTGTGCACCGGGGAGGCAGGATCCGAGGAGCTAGGGTGCTGCGGCTGCACGCGTTCACGCGGGCAACGTGCCAGACAGCGTGACGAGGAGGGGGGCAGTCGATGGCACCGTGGCGCCGCAGCTGCGCTCCTCACGCGGGTCAACAGCCGCCAGGGTCGCGGCTCTGAGGCTGCGCGGGAGAAATGAGGGAGAGGGGGTGACGCGGGGGAGAAAAATCGATAGAGAGAGAGAGAGGGAGGGGGTGCGGGGGAGAAAAACCTATAGAGAGAGAGCGTGCGGAGGGGGAGGGGAGGCGGATACTGTAGCGGAAGGGGGGCGATAGTTGTGGAGAAAAAAATAAGGAGGGAGAGAGAGTGGCGGCTAGGGCAAGAGGAACAAGAGTTGAATGAGGGTATAATTAGGGGGAATAAGTTAATATTCCTTTTGTTAAAAAAAGACCTGAATATTACAATCCCTACGTATCTTGTTGCCGGATAGGGTTTTGTTTGGTACAAGATTAATTTAGAGATAAATTTATTTTATTACTAAAATTTGAGAGATAAATGACATTTATCTACTATACCAAATAGGTTTTAAGAATCCCTCTATTAGTTCAAATTGGATTCCAATGATAGATATGATTAAGTGGCTTTTTGGATTTGGACCAACACTAGTGAGTCTGGAAATAAAGTATGTCACGACTCGGATTTTTAACAAGCACAGCGAAAGATAATCTGGCGACATAACGAGGAAGAATATCGATTTGGAACCAAATAAGATTAAAATCACAATTCAAAATCACAATTCCAAACTTTAGAACCTATTAACACGACAAACAAACATCTATCTAAACAAATTAAATACCAACATTGAATAAGTACTCCACTAACTCCTCCTCGGATTCCAAAAATATCACTACGCTTCTGTTGTGCTAAATCTATACTCCTGAAAATATTAACAACGGAAGGGGTGAGTCATCACAAACTCAGTAAGACTTACACCCGAACTACCCTACTATGATAATGATTCTCTATTGATATTATAGATAATAAGCCTAAAAATTCAGATTATAATACATAGAGTTTAAACTAGTTATATATCTTCAATAAGGGTGATTACAATGCTTTTCTACTACCTTATATGTTAACATGATTCTATATGCACTAAGCCAACATAACCTTCACAAATCTACTAAACTAGATATGCATACACCACGTAGACCTATCATAATAAGAATGATACATCTAAACCACTATCATACATGCCAAAAATGCATAAAAACCATTTATCTGAGTAAGTTATATGCTCCATTTGGACATTGTATCTAATGTCACAAAACTAACACTAGACCTACCATATATAGAAGTAACATAGTAAGCTAAATCCCATGGTACCCTAGGCATGGGAGTACTTAGGATAAATCGCGGTATCCGGGATCGATAGATACTCTGGATTGTTCTAATTCATCTACTGTCCACATGTCACGAATTATATTCTGATAAAGTAAAATTCCATTACAATGCAGCCCTTTGCGTATTACATTTCTCAAAATGAAAGCACATAATTAACTCAAACAACCAACTATTTAACCAATATGACAATAACAATCTAACCATGGGTTACATTTATGGACAATCATAGATCAATGCACCACATACATGCATACCACGTCATTGTTTAATACAACTAGAACCAATTAACAACATTATGCATCTAAATAACAATCAAGATATGAAGTATATAGAAAAACAACTATGGCTCTATGTACCACATATATGTATGCCAAAGTACAATTTAACACAAACTAGAACTGGATATCAACATGATACATTTAATGCAATCTAACAAAATAAACATACTATATGCATACTGAGTCATGATTAACAAATCTAGTAACAATTAACAAAGTGGCACAACTATTCTAAAATTATTCAACCCTACACAATAACTCAAGTAAATGTTATGCCTCATAACATAGATGCTAAACTACACATGACCACATCAATAACCTAAATGCATACACCCTAAGATCATGCAATATATGAACCTAACATGCCGTGTAACTTACAAACAAAACATATTAAATATATGCATTGGCCGCCTCTACTATCCACAGTCTATATGATACAAAACTAAATGATATGATCACATGCTTAACTCCTCACATCAATTTTTTTAACGAAGCAGAATATATATATATATATATATATATATATATTAAAAATCACCACAATGCAAACATGCTAAACTAACTAGACTCAATCATAAGAAAACGTAACATGCTGATTAACATACATAATTAAATGAATCAATCTAAACATACATGATTAAATAAGCTAATCTAACCCTAGCTAAACGTGCTATTACACTAAGAACAACCCACTAATTACATTCTATTAATCATGGTGATCTAAGCATATTTTTATAGTTTAATCAATTATACAGGAGTGCTAAGAATAGCCGAGACGCCTACCTTAGTGGTGACGACGAACAGCTAACGGAATTTCAAAAGTATCGATCTGGGTGATGAATATGCTGTGATCACGATGATGACAGAAAATCGATCCAGACGATATGTTGATAATTTGTTGGAATAAGAAAAAAAAAGATAAGATAGAATATATAGGAGAATAGGAGAGAGAGAGGTGATATGAGAGAGAAGAGAATAGAGAAGAGAGAGAGTACCGCAGAGGGGGAGGATGGCACAAGGCGGCGCCAGGGCGGTCGATGCAAGCCACCCGGCAGGTAGCCGCGGAGATGGCAGCCGGCGGCGGTCAACGGGGGGGGGGGTGCTGGGTGCAGCTGTGGGCGGGCGCGCGAGGGCGTCCAACGGAGGGGGGGTGAGCGACCACGAGCGGCGGGAGGCGGCCGGGCGAAGACGGCGGGGCAGACACGCCGCGACAACTGCAGGTGGGCGGCTAATGAGGCGAGGTGCGGAGCGGTGGCCACGGAGGCGGTCAACGCCGGAGGTGGCGACGCGCAGGCAACGTGCTTGCGCCCGGAATGAGGCGGCACGGCGGCAGGCGACTGATGGCGGATGGTGGTGGTGGGGGAGGTGAGGCCGCGGGAGGCGGCGAGAGCGGTCAGCGGGGCGGCGGAGGCAAGCGGCCGCCGAAGGCACGGCAACGATGCGGCGGCGTCAACGCGTGGCCGCGTGAATAGTGATGCGATGTAGATCGCGTGGAGGGAGATGATGGGGGGGGGGGTCAACGCCGAGGCGGCGGGCGGACACACGTCTTGGCTGCAGATGGGTGGTGAAGGGCGGAGGCGACGACGCGCGGCGCAGCGAGGGCTGGCAGCGGCTGATGCCACGCGCACTCGCATGGAAAAAGATAAGGGACGGTTTTGCTAAGATAATATGGAGGAGAGATGACTGGAAAAAGATAGAATAAAAACGGAAGAAAAAAAACGGTAAGAAGAGAGAGAAACACTCATTAAATATAATTAATTTTATAATAAATATAATAATTATTTTTAATTAATAAAATACCTTAACGGTTACAAAGTAGATTAGATTTTTCCTGGTCCATGTACCTGTGTCTGTGTGGTCATTATGTCAAACCAAATAAATGAACTTGCAAGTAGATCACATCGCTGTCCGAGCAAGAGTGCGTGAGGAATCTTCTTCGTCCTTTTTCGGAATTGGGATTTTTGATTTTTTTTCTTATTATTGGGCATAATTTATTTTTTAATTCCATCGTTTGTTTTTTTTTATCTCATGTCTGTTAAAAAATTATGTTTTGATTTTTTCCGTCCTGCAAGCTGTCCAGACCCTAAAGTCGCGATGGGGACACTCATTTTTATTGTTTTTTTGCTTCTTCTAAATTTCTAACTGATAGCATTTATCTGCATGATGTCTTTCTAACATCAAAATTACACTTCAACAAAAATGTATCAATACAATTATAATATTTAAAATTAGAGATTTTTACTGTTGGGTTTACTGTTTGGTTTAATTTTCAATATCAATCAAGCCAAACTAAATCACTAAATAAAATAATTTAAATTTGATTAAATATTTATTTTAAAAAGATATTAATGATATATCTATACTTTTAACTTAAAAATAAGTATTTTAAGACTTTTAGTAATAAAACTATCATATATATAAATATATACACTGTGTTTAAATAAAATATAATTTAAAATAAATTAACTAAAAATATATAGGTATATAAATTATATCTTATTTCAATATAACCGGTTGAGCACAGCAGTCTAGGAGCGACCTTGCAGTGCACAGTGCACAGGGAGTGCACAACGCATGTAGGGGTAAATGAGGGTAAAAAAATGAGATTTTTTAATTACACATACGAAGGTTGGTGGTGTTATGGCTTGGGAGGAGCGGGACTTGAAATATATTTTAAAATAGGATTATAAAATAAAGAGAAGATGATGTGGTACTAAAAAATATAAATAGTCTAAGAAAAATAGAGGCGAAAGTTGATTTTACCTTCGACTCTCTGCCTCCCCCTCACTCCCTCAGTGGCCGCCCCTTTCTCCCCCCAGCGTCATTCTCATGTGAGTAGGGTTTTTTGTATCCTGCTGTTTCCTATGTGATTGAGAGGAATAAACTCTTGGTGTAGGGTGGGGTTCACGATTTTGCTGGTGCTGTATTATCTACCTCTTCGTCTGGTCTCTTTCTTTGTCATCGCGGTAATACTTTCTCTTTTCTGCTCAAAACCCCATTTTGAAAGTTCCGAAACCGTGTGAGATTTCATCTCAGAATTTTTTTGAGATTTCTTAGTATTTTCTTACTATCTTATGGGGTGTTTGGTTGCATGATAATTGAGGTTTTTATTTTAATTTTTAAAAATTATAAGAAAACTTGTTAAAAGAGGTGTTTGACAACCATGATAATTTTATGTTTTGAAAGTAATTTTCTTCTTAAACAAAAAAAGAGGGCCTCACCTCTTTCTTTTTTCTTGTGGTCTCCCACTTTGTTTGGTCATGTGTGGTAGTTACTCTTTTTTGTAATCACATCCCTCCAAACATGATAATTTTATGTCATGAGTTGGTTCACTTTTTATTTTAATACAATTTTTTATCATGAAAGTGTACAAAAAATTATCATGCAACCAAACACCCCATTAACTTTTTATTTTGGTATCTAGTTTAGTTAATCCATCTTTTTAACTTCTATTTGGGGTTCTATTGTGTGGTTTGAAGTGTGACAATTTAGATCTACCTATGTGTTGTATTATCTGTTTCTTTTTCTTTTTCTGTTCTATGTTTGTCATATCTACCGACATCGTTTACATTATCAAGAGATTATTTGTAAGGTTGTTGGCTAGGGCAACATCCACATCTTCACGGTGATCATCCAACCTCTTGACAAAAGTCAAACTCCATGAAGAGAGTCCTTGTTCATGGACCGTCAAAACATTAATAATGCACTGGTTCATTATATTTCGTGACAATTTTCGATGATGCTTGTGAACGCTAATTTTCTTAGAAGAAGAGTTATCATCGTAATTGGATTAAATAATATTATTTTCATTTAATTTCTCCCCCCTGTGAAATCCTCTGTTAGTGTCACTCGGGCCCAATTGAGAAGGTAATGGCCCATTCTAGCCCAGCTTTGTCTCCCTCTGCCAGCAATGAGCCCTTGAGAATTAAAAAAAAAAAAAACGTTGGAAGAAGGAAGCCAACGGCAGTTAGTTTCCCGCACGCTAGTCTGGCACACAAGCCCATGTTCATGGCAACCCAATCGGATCCCTACAATTTAGAAGGAAGTCATAGAATGAGAGAGGGGTCGTCGGGATCTCATTTCCTGTTTTCGGAGCTCAAAAGAAGGGAGGGAGAGGATCACGGTGGGGGGGATGGCACGAACGGAAGGCCAGTTATCGCCTCAAAAGAAGGGAGGGAGAGGATCACGGTGGGGGGATGGCACGAATGGAAGGCCAGTTATCGCCTTCCCAGTTTAGAGAGGCGGCAATTGCCAGATATGAAGACAGAAGGCGGGCTCACGCGGGGGGGGGGGGGGGGATCCGCAAGAAAGAGAGGAAGAGAAGGATCGAAGAGAGAGGCAGACGACGCAGAAGTCATCTTCAACCGAGAAGGAAGAAGAAGAAAAAGAAGAGGGGTAAGTCACCGTGTACTCGTCAACTCTTCCCCTCTTGGTCGACCTCTTCCTCTGTCGACGTCTCTCACGGCCTCAACGACGACTCCGGCAGCCCCGCAAGGCCTGGCGGATGCGGCCCACCCCCTTTTTTGGCGATCTCCTTGAGCCCGAACGGGCTGGACGGCAGTACTGGCGGTTGCGTACGACGGAGAAGGACATCTTGTTCCTTCTCTCGGCCACAACGCTTTGTCCACTAGGGCCCAATATTCTGACGGCATCTCTAGGTTCCACCGGCAGGAGGAGGGGCCCGTGGAGGGGGTTTAGTCTCGGCTGGCCTTGGCAGCCTCTTCTGGACACGGCGACAACCATCTACAACAGCTGCTTCCCCTCTCTTGGCGATCTCCGTGAGCCCGGATGCGCTGGATAGCAGCACCAATGGGTGCATAAGGCTCTGGTCAATCTGCACAACTGTCACGACCCGAATTTTTAACATGCACAGCGGAAGATAATTCGGCGTTGTAACCCTTGAAATATATCGGTTTGGGGCAAAGCAAGATTTAATATTGAATTCCAATAAATAACTCCAATAATTCTATCCAAATTGTCTCCAAGAAATTACAATTTAAATACCCACATTGAATAAAATAATCAACTAACTCCTCCAATTCCAAAGCATCACTACGCTTCTGCTGCGCTAAACCTGTAAGCCTGAAAAATATTAAAGATTGGAAGGGGTGAGTCACACAGACCCAGTAGGACTTACACCCAACTAGCCCACTATATTAAACAAGTCCTACTGATAATAAAGATATAAACCCCAAGCAAAAATCAGATTATAACAACTATAAGTAAAGCTAATCATCAAGATTCAATTAATTAAATAAGATACTTTTCTACCCATGCATAGATTAACATGATTCACCAAATGCATACTAATACAACTCAATATGCACCTACCACATAAAAGATAAATTAAATGCAATACTTCACTAATCTACATGCAATAATGGAAGCAAAACTAAATTATTTGTCTGAGTAAAACACAAGCTCCAGTTGGACATTGTAGCTATGTTCCAGGACTAACACCAGATTTTACAATATAGTAGAATGTAACATATAGTAAGCTAAATCCCATAGTACACCTAGGCAGGGGTGTACTTAGGATGAACCGCGGTATACGAGATCGAAGGATACTCCGGACTGTTCTAATTCGCCGCTGCCCACGGGCCACTATCATAGTCTGGTGAAGTGCAAATCACATTACAAAATGCAACACATTGCATCAACTACCTCTCACAAGCTGAAAGCATATATTACTCAGACATACACCAATTAATCTAAACCGACATAAAATACAACTATATGCAACCCTATGCAATGACATAATTAAAAAGACATCTACACTTACATGCATGACTAACCAATCTATTACATAACTAATAAGGCAATGCACTATTCTAAATCATGCATTCTACTATGATTTAATATACAATTAGTAATATTAGGTTAATTACATACTAAATCAACTATATATTTCTTACTAATTAACTTTTAACAATTATGGTTAGTTCATAGCTTAAATCAGAATATACATAGATATATATATATATATAATCATGACATGCTACAATTTAAATTACATAATTAAATATACTCAACTATCTAAACATGGTATTATTCATATTAAATAACCATCTAAGTAAAAATACCTAAATTAACTTCTAATTGAAATCAAGCTCACAACCAAACCCATCTAACTAACTAAATATATTTTTCTAACCAAAATTAACTAATCATATTTTAACATCTTAATTAATAAATTTCAGATGATAAGAGATAGTTGAGATGCCTACCTGATCGACGACGAATTAATTAAAGTCCAAGAATAATCGGTTAACAATCTGTCAAGATGAATAAATAGCAATTAAACAAAGATCAGAGAAAAGAATAATAGATAGAAGAGAAGGGATTGAGGAGACAGAGAGAGATATATATGCGATAGAGGGAGAGAGAGATATGAGAGAGGAGAGAGAGGCCGCGGAGGGGGGTCGCGGGTTGGCGCACCGGGGGGCACACGCGCGGGCGTACGCGCGGGGAGGCCGGGCGGCCGTCGTGCGCGGCGGCGCCGTAGCCGCGACGGCGGGACGGCGCGGGCGGTGGGCGGCGGCCGGCGGAGAAGGAGCGCCGGCGGAGGCTGCGGGGGGGCAGCGGCGTCCCGGGCGGCGGCGACGCACGGGAAGGACGGCGGGCTGGCGGCGCCGGGCGTCGGAGCCGGGCGCGCGGCGGGCGGCACGGCGCTGCGGGCGGCGGCGCTGGCGCTGCGGCCGGGAGGGGAGGCGGCGGCCGCGAGGGAGGGTGCAGGCGGTGGTCGTGGTCGCAGAGGATGGCCAGCGGTGTCGCGGTCGCGGGAGGGCAGCCGGAGGAGGACGCTGGCGGCGTCGTGGGCAGCGACAGCGGCGGCCCCCGGTGGATGGCGACGTGCAGGTGGGATGTGCTGGCGTCGTCGGGCGGCAGAGGAGGGACGCCGGCGTAGGGAGGGCCGGCGGCGTTGCGGGGCTGGTGCTGGCATCGTCGGGCGGCAGAGGAGGGACGCCGGCGGAGGGAGGGCCGGCGGCGGCGCGGGGGTGGTGGTGGCGGCGGCCGGGGGAGGGCAAGCCGGAGAGGAGGAGGAGGAGAAGGAGGAGGATGTTGCGGCTGCTGCGCGGGGGGGGGGATAAAATAGAGGGGGGGGAGAGGGTAGTCCGACCGGGACTGGGAGGAGAAAGTAGAGTTCGATTAGGAGAGGGTTTCTAATAGAGGTAGAATTCGATTGGGGGAGAGGAAGTCGAATCCGATCGGGAGAGGGAAGCAGAGTTCGATCGGGAGAGTAAATATAATTAAAATATTGATATATAATCTAATTTAAATATTCAAATTATAATAATAAAATAATAAAAAATCAGAATATTACAATCTACCCTCCTAATAAAATTTTCGTCCTCGAAAATTCTAACCAACTCACCGAACAATTACATCCATCAATCAATCTGACTATTCTCCTCTATCTAATCTATCTATCAAACTAACACACTAACTAACAATTCTTACATCAATCTACTTATCAATTATCTATCTATCTGGCTCATTCTAATCTATCTAAAATACTCATCTAATATCAAACTCCAATGCCATCAAAAGATTCTCAATCTAATAGACAATCTAAATCACTCTCTATACAAGATCATGATCCTCTAAAATCAATTCCATCTAATCCAAACCGATATTAAGAACTCGGGCATGTCAAAATAGACATTCAGGCCGAGTTACTACTCTGATACCAACCTGTCACGACCCGAATTTTTAACATGCACAGCGGAAGATAATCCGGCGTCGTAACCCTTGAAATATATCGGTTTGGGGCAAAGCAAGATTTAATATTGAATTCCAATAAATAACTCCAATAATTCTATCCAAATTGTCTCCAAGAAATTACAATTTAAATACCCACATTGAATAAAATAATCAACTAACTCCTCCAATTCCAAAGCATCACTACGCTTCTGCTGCGCTAAACCTGTAAGCCTGAAAAATATTAAAGATTGGAAGGGGTGAGTCACACAGACCCAGTAGGACTTACACCCAACTAGCCCACTATATTAAACAAGTCCTACTTATAATAAAGATATAAACCCCAAGCAAAAATCAGATTATAACAACTATAAGTCAAGCTAATCATCAAGATTCAATTAATTAAATAAGATGCTTTTCTACCCATGCATAGATTAACATGATTCACCAAATGCATACTAATACAACTCTATATGCACCTACCACATAAAAGATGAATTAAATGCAATACTTCACTAATCTACATGCAATAATGGAAGCAAAACTAAATTATTTGTCTGAGTAAAACACATGCTCCAGTTGGACATTGTAGCTATGTTCCAGGACTAACACCAGATTTTACCATATAGTAGAATGTAACATATAGTAAGCTAAATCCCATAGTACACCTAGGCAGGGGTGTACTTAGGATGAACCGCGGTATCCGAGATCGAAGGATACTCCGGACTGTTCTAATTCGCCGCTGCCCACGGGCCACTATCATAGTCTGGTGAAGTGCAAATCACATTACAAAATGCAACACATTGCATCAACTACCTCTCACAAGCTGAAAGCATATATTACTCAGACATACACCAATTAATCCAAACCGACATAAAATACAACTATATGCAACCCTATGCAATGACATAATTAAAAAGACATCTACACTTACATGCATGACTAACCAATCTATTACATAACTAATAAGGCAATGCACTATTCTAAATCATGCATTCTACTATGATTTAATATACAATTAGTAATATTAGGTTAATTACATACTAAATCAACTATATATTTCTTACTAATTAACTTTTAACAATTATGGTTAGTTCATAGCTTAAATCAGAATATACATAGATATATATATATAATCATGACATGCTACAATTTAAATTACATAATTAGATATACTCAACTATCTAAACATGGTATTATTCATATTAAATAACCATCTAAGTAAAAATACCTAAATTAACTTCTAATTGAAATCAAGCTCACAACCAAACCCATCTAACTAACTAAATATATTTTTCTAACCAAAATTAACTAATCATATTTTAACATCTTAATTAATAAATTTCAGATGATAAGAGATAGTTGAGATGCCTACCTGATCGACGACGAATTAATTAAAGTCCAAGAATAATCGGTTAACAATCTGTCAAGATGAATAAATAGCAATTAAACAAAGATCAGAGAAAAGAATAATAGATAGAAGAGAAGGGATTGAGGAGAGAGAGAGATATATATGCGATAGAGGGAGAGAGAGATATGAGAGAGGAGAGAGAGGCCGCGGAGGGGGGGTCGCGGGTTGGCGCACCGGGGGGGCGCACGCGCGGGCGTACGCGCGGGGAGGCCGGGCGGCCGTCGTGCGGCGGCGCTGTGGCCGCGACGGCGGGACGGCACAGGCGGTGGGCGGCGGCCGGCGGAGGCTGCAGGGGGGGCAGCGGCGTCCCGGGCGGTGGCGACGCGCGGGAAGGACGGCGGGCTGGCGGCGCTGGCGTCGGAGCTGGGCGCGCGGCGGGCAGACGGCGCTGCGGGCGGCGGCGCCGGTGCTGCGGCCGGGAGGGGAGGCGGCGGCCGCGAGGGAGGGTGCAGGCGGTGGTCGTGGTCGCAGAGGATGGCCGGCGGTGTCGCGGGCGCGGGAGGGCAGCCGGAGGAGGACGCCGGCGGCGTCGGGGGCGGCGACGGCGGCGGCCCCCGGTGGATGGCGACATGCAGGTGGGATGTGCGGGCGTCGTCGGGCGGCAGAGGAGGGACGCCGGCGTAGGGAGGGCCGGCGGCGTCGCGGGGCTGGTGCTGGCATCGTCGGGCGGCAGAGGAGGGACGCCGGCGTAGGGAGGGCCGGCGGCGTCGCGGGGCTAGTGCTGGCGTCGTCCGGGTGAGTGCAAGCCGGAGAGGAGAAGAAGAAGAAGGAGGAGGATGTTGCGGCTGCTGCGCGGGGGGGATAAAATAGAGGGGGGAAGAGGGTAGTCTGACCGGGACTGGGAGGAGAAAGTAGAGTTCGATTAGGAGAGGGTTTCTAATAGAGGTAGAATTAGATTGGGGGAGAGTAAGTCGAATCCGATCGGGAGAGGGAAGCAGAGTTTGATCGGGAGTGTAAATATAATTAAAATATTGATATATAATCTAATTTAAATATTCAAATTATAATAATAAAATAATAAAAAATCAGAATATTACAACAACGGTCTTGGCGGCTCTAAACAGAGCCGTCGACGATGTCAACCTCACGACGGTTGCCTGTAGCAGTGGGTGGCCTCACGGTTGCTCCAGACAACACCCACAGTAGCCACGACCTTCATAGCAGCACCAGGTCCGTCTGTGGACCCCGACTCCAGTTCCGCCACAATGCTCGCGACGGCAACAGCTTGCACGGCAGCCGCAAGGTCGATTTCACCATCAACCATAGCAGCGGCAGCCTCGGTAGATGCCCAATCACCACCAACGCGGCATGGCGCGATGGCATGGAAAGCCGGCGAAGAGGTGCTGCCGGAGGAATGGAGGCCGCGAACTCCTTGCCTCTGGGTTTTCGCCACCGTCTGAACCATGGTCATCTACGGCCGTAAGAAGGCTAACCGACTGCGGCCATAAGGAGGTCAGCTGTAGAGATGGGGCATTGTTGGTCGCACGCCTGGATGGTACGGGACCATGGTGCCCATCTAGTGGGGCTCGATCGGGAGCTATTGCTGAGCCCGATCAGCTCAACCTTCGTCTCCGCAAGTGGGCCCACCGGACCATCGGTGGTTACCAGATCGCCAGAGAACCGTCTCGACTAGGCCAAGTCGACTTTCAGCAAACCTATAAGACTTTGACAAACCAAATCAACTTAAATAAATTGAAAATGTGAAATACCATATTAAATAACGGGTGAGCTCAAAATTTGAGCATCCTAGGACGGTTATTCAGGCTACCTCTCGGGTAGGCGCTCCTGGACGTGGACGAGGGCACACTACAAGAAAATAGGTTACTAGGGACGGCTTACAGCCGTCCCAAAAAACCAAAAAGCCGTCGCTAATATTTATTAGCGACAGCTTCAAAGCCGTCGCAAACGCGTCGCAAATAACGCCGTCGCCAATAATATTAGCGACGGCTATTGTTAAGCCGTCCCTAGTTCATTTATTGGCGACGGCTTATGAGCCGTCGCATAAGTTATTAGCAAAACGACCATTTATTGGAGACGGCTTAGACAGCCGTCGCCAATAAGTTTACTAGCGACGGCTTAAGCCGTCGCAAACGATAAGGAGATTAGACGGCGGACGAAGTTATTTGGGACGGGTTAAGCCGTCTCAAATAATCTTATTGGCGACGGCTAATCAGCCGTCGCCAATAAATGTAGTTGCGACGGCGACGTAAGCCGTCGCAAATGGCAACCGTAACCCCTATCACCCCGTTGCCGGAAATTTACTCTGGTATTGCGACGGCTGTATAGCCGTCGCCAATAACTTTATTGGCGACGGCTACAGCCGTCCCTAATATTAAAAACAGCCGTCGCAATACCAGAGAAAAAACCGGGTTCCGGAATTTTTCTCTGGTATTGCGACGGCTGTTTTTAATATTCGGGACGGCTTTAGCCGTCCCAAATAACTTTATTGGCGACGGCTATACACAGCCGTCGCCAATAATAAATTTCTGAAAAAAAAATAATTTGATTGGCCGGATTGGATCAATCATACGATCCAATCCGGAAAATCAATCATTCTTGAAACTTTCATAAAGATCTAAAATCGGATCTACCAATCCAAAAATTGATTTATATTAATAATTTCGGTGCCGGATTGCTCGTTTCAAACTCGGAACGGACACCGAATTAGGATGAAACAACACACATTAACATACCAAAATGTAAATTCACCAAATTTAAATTCATATTCACATACCATATTCAAAATCACATTCATACACAAAATGTTTTGATACATTTGAATAACATTCATAGAGAGTAAAAAATACATCTTCTATTCATCTTCTTCATCTTCATCTTCATCATCATCTTCACTCTCCTCGGCATCCTCGTAGTCCTCGTCGTCATCGCCATTTCGTCCTCTCGTTTGTTGAGGCGGAGGATGCCCCGATGTGGATGGCACATCGGGAGTCGGGAACCTTTGAGTCAAGCCTTCAATGATCGGATTGAGGCGATCGAAATTATCTTGGAATGATTTCGTTGGTTGTCCAATTGATGTTTCAATGAAGTTATTTGTTCTTCATAACGTTCATTGATTTCTCCTTGCCTCGCCACCTGATCTCTAAGCTCTCGAACTTCTTGAGTCGAGCTAGAAGCACCTCCGCTTGACTCACCATACCAAGTGTGGCGAGTTTCACCTCGCCCACCACATCGGATCCGTCCTGGTCGATCTCTACCAAACATGGATACGAAAGCTTCCTCCGCGGTGAGTGGAGGCTGCGATACCCCAGCATCCGAGGATTCAGATGCTGGGGGATTCATCAATCCTTGCATATTTTCCTATAAATAATATGAATAAAAATTAAAATCCCACCGTGATGAATTGTGGATTATAAAGAAAAATAGGTTATGATAATCAATAATTACCATCATAAGACGACTTTGGTCATTATCCCAAATGACTGCTCCATCGAGTTCTTCATGCGTTTGACTCATCTGGAATACCTCCGGACGAGTTGGAGGTCGACCTTCTTTTCGTACCTTACCAAAAAATTAAAAAAAAGATAAGAGATGATTACGTAATAAGAATCAACTAATATGAAATTTTAAGTTTTAACTACTTACAAAGTCTCTTTCTAACTGATGTATATTTGTTCTTCCTCTTCTGTACGGCATTGTTAATTGCCGCCTATTACCGGCATTCTTTTCACTCAATGCCTACATATATATATACAAATGAAACAACATTAAAAAAATGCAAATGAAAAGAATAGGATCTAATTATAAGAGGAAATAAAATTTGGAGTTACTCTAGCATCATCTTGACTCCATAAATGGCACATATGATGCCATTGTTCCTCGTTGCCGTGGAGGAATGTTGGCACGAGCTTCCTCATTTGATCGTCCAGTAAAATACTGTACACAAATATTGTTAACAAAAAATTAGTTATCTCGAATTTACATTCTAAATTATATTTTACCTTTCTTTTCAAATGATTTCTTTGTTTTCTTTGCATCTCTCCCATATGCCTTAATATCTGTGCATCCGATTGAGGATTCCGCTCAAAGGTAAAATGTTGCTGCAATAATATAAAAATGATTAAAAAGTTCACCAAAATTTAGATAAGATGAAGCTACTTGAATGTTACCTCTAAATCACGGAATATGGCATCCTTTTTCTCCTGCGGTAGAGCCATGTAATTATGCTCCCACAAATCGCAATGAACTCTGTTCATAACTCCTAAGTAGGAGGTAAACTCCTGTCCATGTGATCCAACGCCGGATCCTCCTACTAGAACGACGTTGTAGGACTCATCGTGGCCAAGTGTTCGCACACCGATGGCCTTTCGGACCTCTCCCACGTCTAACCGATGTAGCTAGTTAAGTATAAATTAAAAATTACAATTAGACAACGACGATTTTTAAAAAAAACTTTTTACTAGCATTTATTCAAATATTTACCTCGAAGCATGGGAAGATGGACTACTACCATCCGTAGGAGGCGTCGTCGGAACCCGGTGAGAAGGAGTCCGAGATGGACTAGGCTCATGGGGTGCCTCCCTAACTGGCTCGGAAGCAACACCCCTGGAGGTGGAAGGTCGATCCCTAGATGCCTGAGATTGACCCCGAGGTCCACCGCCCTCAGATGGTGTAGAAGTTTGAGATGTCCTACGACTTTTGCTGAAAATTCTCTTCATCTGTCACATAAAAATATTAGGCAGCAATCCCGGCTTCTAATTGTGCAATAAAAAAATTTAGCGAATCCGAGGCCGGATTGCCCAATCCGAGGCACGTTCCGGGTTCCGATCGGGCAATCCGGCTTCGGATTGTGGGACTTAGATTTTTTGGCCAATCCGAGGCCGGATTGCCCAATCCGAGACCCGTTCCGGGTTCCGATCGGGCAATCCGGCTTCGGATTGTGGGACTTAGCTTTTTTGGCCAATCCGAGGCCGGATTGCCCAATCCGAGACCCGTTCCGGGTTCCGATCGGGCAATCCGGCTTCGGATTGAGAAACTTGGATTTTTGGCCAATCCGAGGCCGGATTGTCTAATCCGAGGCCCGTTCCGGGTTCCGATCGGGCAATCCGGCTTCGGATTGAGAAACTTGGATTTTTGGCCAATCCGAGGCCGGATTGCCCAATCCGAGCCCCGTTCCGGGTTCCGATCGGGCAATCCGGCTTCGGATTGAGAAACTTGGATTTTTCGGGCAATCCGAGGCCGGAGTGCCCAATCCGAGGCCCGTTCCGGAGTCGGACCGGGCAACCCGGCTTCGGATTGAGAAACTTGGATTTTTTGGCCAATCCGAGGCCGGATTGCCCAATCCGAGACCCGTTCCGGGTTCCGATCGGGCAATCCGGCTTCGGATTGAGAAACTTGGATTTTTTGGCCAATCCGAGGCCGGATTGCCCAATCCGAGGCCGGATTGCCCAATCCGAGACCCGTTCCGGGTTCCGATCGGGCAATCCGGCTTCGGATTGAGAAACTTGGATTTTTTGGCCAATCCGAGGCCGGATTGCCCAATCCGAGACCCGTTCAGTTCTCCGATCGGGCAATCCGGCTTCGGATTGAGAAACTTGGATTTTTTGGCCAATCCGAGGCCGGATTGCCCAATCCGAGACCCGCTTCGGTTCCGGTCGGGCAATCCGGCGGATTGAGGGACTTAGATTTTTTGGCCAATCCGAGGGCGGATTGCCCAATCCGAGACCCGTTCCGGTTTCCGATCGGGCAATCCGGCTTCGGATTGAGAAACTTAGATTTTTTGGCCAATCCGAGGCCGGATTGCCCAATCCGAGGCCCGTTCCGGGTTCCGATCGGGCAATCCGGCTTCGGATTGAGAAACTTAGATTTTTGGCCAATCCGAGGCCGGATTGCCCAATCCGACCGTTCCGATTCCGATCGGGCAATCCGGCTCCGGATTGAGAAACTTGGATTTTTTGGCCAATCCGAGGCCGGATTGCCCAATCCGAGACCCGTTCCGGGTTCCGATCGGGCAATCCGGCTTCGGATTGAGAAACTTGGATTTTTTTGCCAATCCGAGGCCGGATTGCCCAATCCGAGACCCGTTCCGGTTCCGACCGGGCAATCCGCTTCGGATTGAGAAACTTAGATTTTTGGCCAATCCGAGGCCGGATTGCCCAATCCGAGACCCGTTCCGGTTCCGATCGGGCAATCCGGCCGGATTGAGAAACTTGGATTTTTTGGCCAATCCGAGGCCGGATTGCCCAATCCGAGACCCGCTCCGGTTCCGACGGGCAATCCGGCCGGATTGAGAAACTTGGATTTTTGGCCAATCCGAGGCGGATTGCCCAATCCGAGACCCGTTCCGGTTCCGTCGGGCAATCCGGCAGGATTGAGAAACTTGGATTTTTGGCCAATCCGAGGCCGGATTGCCCAATCCGAGACCCGTTCCGGTTCCGGTCGGGCAATCCGGCGGATTGAGAAACTTGATTTTTGGCCAATTCAGGCCGGATTGCCCAATCCGAGACCCGTTCCGGTTCCGGTCGGGCAATCCGCTTCGGATTGAGAAACTTGGATTTTGGCCAATCCGAGGCCGGATTGCCCAATCCGAGACCCGTTCCGGTTCCGGTCGGGCAATCCGGCCGGATTGAGAAACTTGCTTTGTTTGGCCAATCCGCGGCCGGATTGCCCAATCCGAGACCCGTTCCGGGTTCCGATCGGGCAACCCGGCTTCGGATTGAGAAACTTGGATTTTTGGCCAATCCGAGGCCGGATTGCCCAATCCGAGACCCGTTCCGGGTTCCGATCGGGCATTCCGGGTTCCGATCGGGCAATCCGGCTTCGGATTGAGAAACTTGGATTTTTTGGCCAATCCGAGGCCGGATTGCCCAATCCCAGACCCCTTCCGGGGTCCGATCGGGCAAGCCGGCTTCGGATTGAGAAACTTAGATTTTTTGGCCAATCCGAGGCGGATTGCCCAATCCGAGACCCGTTCCGGTTCCGATCAGCAATCCGGCTTCGGATTGAGAAACTTGGATTTTGGCCAATCCGAGGCGGATTGCCCAATCCGAGACCCGTTCCGGTTCCCATCGGGCAATCCGGCTTCGGATTGTGCGCCTTGGATTTTTGGCCAATCCGAGGCCGGATTGCCCAAGCCGAGACCCCTTCCGGTTCCGTCGGGCAATCCGCCGGATTGAGAAACTTGGATTTTTGGCCAATTGAGGCGGATTGCCCAATCCGAGACCCGTTCCGGTTCCGGTCGGGCAATCCGGCGGATTGAGAAACTTGGATTTTTTGGCCAATCCGAGGCCGGATTGCCCAATCCGAGACCCGTTCCGGGTTCCGATCGGGCAATCCGGCTTCGGATTGAGAAACTTGGATTTTTTGGCCAATCCGAGGCCGGATCCGCCGGATTGAGAAACTTGGATTTTTTGGCCAATCCGAGGCCGGATTGCCCAATCCGAGACCCGTTCCGGTTCCGACGGGCAATCCGCCGGATTGAGAAACTTAGATTTTTTGGCCAATCCGAGGCGGATTGCCCAATCCGAGACCCGTTCCGGTTCCGGTCGGGCAATCCGGCCGGATTGAGAAACTTGGATTTTTTGGCCAATCCGAGGCCGGATTGCCCAATCCGAGACCCGTTCCGTGTTCCCATCGGGCAATCCGGCGGATTGAGAAACTTGGATTTTGGCCAATCCGAGGCCGGATTGCCCAATCCGAGACCCGTTCCGGTTCCGATCGGGCAATCCGGCCAGATTGAGAAACTTGGATTTTTGGCCAATCCGGCGGATTGCCCAATCCGAGACCCGTTCCGGTTCCGATCGGGCAATCCGTCGGATTGAGAAACTTGGATTTTTGGCCAATCCGAGGCCGGATTGCCCAATCCGAGACCCGTTCCGGTTCCGATCGGGCAATCCGCTTCGGATTGAGAAACTTGGATTTTTGGCCAATCCGAGGCCGGATTGCCCAATCCGAGACCCGTTCCGAGGGCGGATTGCCCAATCCGAGACCCGTTCCGGGTTCCGATCGGGCAATCCGGCTTCGGATTGTGGGACTTAGCTTTTTTGGCCAATCCGAGGCCGGATTGCCCAATCCGAGACCCGTTCCGGGTTCCGATCGGGCAATCCGGCTTCGGATTGAGAAACTTGGATTTTTTGGCCAATCCGAGGCCGGATTGCCCAATCCGAGACCCGTTCCGGGTTCCGATCGGGCAATCCGGCTTCGGATTGTGGGACTTAGCTTTTTTGGCCAATTCTTCGGATTAACTTTCTATTTGTATAGGCTGAGTTTCTTGAAGTTGTACATCTTCGTCGATTACTCCAAATGTTATAGGTACGTTAATAAGTTGTTCTTGATACGGTTCGTTTTCATCTTCACTTTCATTTCCGGAAAGGTTGTAATAGTTACGAGGTAGTGATCGTACTGGTAACACCCATCCCTTATTAGAGTTATCATTTACATAAAAAACTTGTTCCACTTGGCTTTCTAGTGCAAATGGTTCATCCGTTCCTAATCTTCTCTGTGTGTTTAATGATATAAACCATATTCATTAACCTTAAAACCTCGATCATTATCATGTACATCCCACCATTCACATTCAAAAAGTGTTAAACGGCTATTCCGATCGAACGATATCTCAATTATATCTAATATTCGTCCATAATAACCGTCACAACCAGATTGAAGATGGTCATTTACAATAACACCACTTAGTTGAGTTGATTTGGTTGAATCGGATTCCAATGTTCGAAATCTAAATCCATTACATATATAACCGTTTAATGACAAGGCAAATCTCGACGGACTGAGTGATAAAATCTCCAGCTCCTTGGTATATCTAGAAGAACCTATATTTCTTAACTCTTTAATGTGTGTTCTGAACCACACGAAGAAGTTTTCTTCCGTAGTTGGTCTATTTTTAAGAGCATCACTATGAGATTGACGAAAATAATCGATGTCATTAACTTGATTTAACACGTATGCATGTATTAACTGTTGTTCTCTTTCCGTCAAAATTTTAGGCACACGCCTGCATCTCAAAGGGCGACCAATTGGTTTGAATATTGAACTATCATCCGTATCAACTTCTTCTGAACCACCGTCATAGTTCCGATCTCTACTATATTCACTCGTATCACGCATATATGTTGAAATAAACTAGTACACTCCTCAACCAAGTAGCCCTGGGCAATAGAACCTTCAACTCTCGCCTTGTTGCCCACATAATCTTTGAGCCTCTTTAAATATCTTTCAATTGGATACATCCATCGGTATTGAATCGGTCCGGACATTCTTGCCTCATAAGCCAAATGCACAACTAGGTGAATCATTACATCAAAGAATGATGGTGGAAAAATTTGTTCCAACTTGCACAATGTTACCGCAATCTTTGTCTCCCAATCTCTCAAAATGTTACCGTTCAAAACCTTAGCGCGGATGATCTTAAAATACTGGCATAACTCTACAATAGGACTCAGTACATCCTTCGGCACATTTCCTTGAAATGCCAAAGGAATAATTATTTGCATCATCACATGACAATCATGACTTTTTAAACCACTAATTGTTCGGACACTTAAATCTACACATCTACTAAAATTCGACGAATAACCATCCGGCACTCGAACATTCTTAATGAATTCAAGTATTCTAGACTTTTGATCGTTGCTAAGTTTATAAATTGCATCCGGAAACTTTGATGAACCCTCGTACGGATGTAACTCGGGACGAATATTTAAATCTACTAAATCTTTCCGTGAGTTCAAATTGTCCTTGTCAATTCTCGATAGGTTAAACATCTCTAATATATTGTCGCACACATTCTTCTCAATATGCATGACATCCAAATGGTGCCGAATGATAAGAGATGACCAATATGGGAGTTTCTCAAAAAATATACTCTTCTTCTTCCAATTTTTATTCTTTGACAAATTTTTCCTTAAGTTCTCTAAATCTTTCTTAAACGGTTTTCCGAACCTAATAGTGTCCATCTCCTTTTGTTGCCTCCATAGGTCATATCCCGTAAGTATCTTTGGTGCTCCCTTCACACATCGTCGACCATCAAAAAGATGCTTATACTGATTCTTTCTCCACCGATGTGCTACTGGTAAGAACCGACGATGACCAAGGTAGCATTGTTTTCGACTATGGGTAAGTCGAATGGTATGTGTTTCTTCGTTACATATAGGACACGCCAATTTTCCTTTAGTACTCCATCCGGATAAATTTGCATATCCCGGAAATCATTTATCGTACTAAAAAGTAGGACTTTCATTATGAAAATCTCTTTCTTTTCGGCGTCATAAGTCTTCAATCCAATCTCCCACAAATCTTTTAGCTCTTCCACCAATGGTTGTAAGAATACATCAATATCATTTCCGGAGCTCTCGGACCGGGTATTAATAATGATATCATTGTGTATGTGGCTTTCATACACATCCACGGTGGTAAGTTGTACACTATTGAAACAACAGGCCACACACTATTTTTTTAAGACATTTGACCAGATGGATTTAAGCCATCTAAAACCAATCCAATCCGAATGTTGCGTTTCTCTAACGCAAATTTCGGATAAAGTTCATCCACCCTTTTCCAAGCGGGAGAATCGGCGGGATGACGCATTTCACCTCTCAATTGATATGATCGTGATTGATCGTGCCATGTCATCCACTTAGCCGTATTGGATGATATGAATAAACGCTGCAACCTAACTCCTAATGGAAAATAATGTAAAACTTTTTGTGCTATTTTTTTATTTTGATTTTTAGGATCATTTTTATATCTGGAGGTGTTACAATATGGACAAACATTTTTATCTTTATTCTCTTTCCAAAATAGAATACAATCATTTTTACATGCATGAATTTTCTCATAAGTAAGTCCCAATTCCTTAACTAATTTCTTAAGCTCATACCAATTATCGGGAACACATGCCCCATTAGGTAAGACTTCCTTAAATAAAGATAATATCATATCCATACATTTTCTAGTGAGACCATTAATGGACTTAAGTTGAATCAACTTTAATATAAATTTTAATTTAGATACATTTTTAACACCTTCATATAGAGGTGTTTCAGAATCTTTTAATAATTTAGAATATTGAAAATTATCTTCATTGTGTTCTTCCTCATTATGTCGAATAGAAGATTCGTTATTTTGAATATCTTGTAACATTTCCATTACCTCATCATCTACATAATTATCTTGTGGTTCATTTAAAATTGAAATGTCCTCATTTATCATATTGACTTCAATTTCACCATGGCATATCCATTTTTGATAATTTAACCATATACCATTGCATATTAGGTGTTCTTTGACAACATTTCTTTTAAAAATAAATGTATTACAACATTTTTTACAAGGACACCGTATTAGATCGTTATGTTGTCCATGTCTAAATTGTATTCTAGAATCATGAAAAGAATAGTTTAAAAATTCTTCGATTCCTTCAATATATCTAGAATCTAATCTATTAGGAATATGCATCCATGATTTGTCTAAGTTACTCATCTTAATTTGTCAAAAGATTGAAATACAATGAAGAAATGTTAATTTAATAAATAAATCAATATATAACCGAACCTCCACCGAAAGAAGAAACTCTCAAGTGTATATCTCGATTGAAGTTTCCTGAAAAAGAGATAAAATGATCAAAATTAGACTTGTTGTTGAACAATAAATGTTTATACATACCAATTAAATATTTTTATCACAAACGAATAGTTAGACATGAAAACTAAGAATTCAGATTTGTTATATTAAGTTAAAACGAAACAAAAAATTATACAAAATCAATAGTTAGAAGGGTCTAGCCTTCAAGGCCGCACCCTATGCGACCAACTCCAAACTACTATTTATGATGAGTTATCCATGTTCAATCATGCCAATAAATTCAAATAATACATTATAGTCTTCTAATAATATTCTAAACATATTAGTTATGTAAAATAATTATTATTACGAAATTTTAGGGTTAAATATGATTTAATGCTACCAAGCTCTAAAAATATCTGTAAAATTAAAGGGAATTTATATGCAAAGGGGCATTACCCTTGTGTATTTCTCTCAAATGCATTATGAAATATTATTCTAAGGCTCATTCCATGATTAAATAAATTATGCACCTATCTACCTTTGTTCTATCTCCTAAATAATTAAAGTGATCAAGGTGCTACATAATTGGTTTGAGGAGGTCCTAACCTATTAATTTGTTAGGGCTATTTGGCACATATATGCTTTGTGATGTATATAAACAAAATTAAAAAAAAATTCGTTTGTTGAAGATGTATACCTCGAAAGGAGGTTCGATTAACCCTAAGTAGGGTTTAAATCTAGCACAAAGGAGGTGGCGGCGGCGGCGGCGGCGGAGCCGGCGACACCCACGGCGGTGACGGAGGTAGCTCTCCCCTCGAGGTGCCCTACGCAGGAGGGGGCAAGCCGGCGGCGGCGGCGGCGACGGCGGCGGCGGCGCCGGCCACGGCGGCGGCGACCGGCGGTGGCGGCGGCGACGGTTGAAGCGGCGGCGACCGGCGGCGGCGGGCAGACCGAACGGTGAGAGAGAGAGAGAGAGCGCGGCGGGGGAAGAAAGGAGGGCGTCGAGGGTTTTTTAACCCAAACTTATTGGCGACGGCTTTTGAAGCCGTCGCCAATAACAGATAAGTTTCATTGGCGACGGCTTTCGCCGTCGCCAACGTGTCGACCGTTCAACGGTCACCATGGATTAGTGGCGACGGCTTAGGCCGTCGCCATCGATATTATTAGCGACGGCGTATTAAGCCGTCGCCAATTTTCCGAGGAAAAAACCCGCACGGGCGTTTTACGGGTATTGCGACGGCAAGCCGTCGCCACTAATATTAGTAGCGACAGCGTAACAAGCCGTCGCCAGTTTTCCGAGAAAAAAAACCCGCACGGTCGTTTTCCTGGTATTGCGACGGCTTCGACCGTCGCAAAAACCATTATTTGCGACGGCTCAATTTAGCCGTCGCTATTTACCAAATATTAGCGACGGCGTTAGTTTAGCCGTCGCTTTTATCATTATTGGCGACGGCTTAAAAAAGCCGTCGCCAATAACCCGTCGCCAATGACCCAGTTTCCTGTAGTGGCATACTCCCGTTGCACACGGTTCCATTCTCCCCGGTGCAACAAGTCAAAAAACTTAGTCGTATTGGAAGCTAGCCCACTCGATTGAGGATCGGCTGGCATACTGCCAAAATGTCGATTTTCCCTCCGATCTTGTGAGAAGCACGTCGGGGGGAAGAAATTCCAAACTTTTTTATGTCGGCGCGGCATAATGTAACCCAACTTGAAATGAAATGAAGTTTATTCAAGTGTCGACATGTGATATTCAAATCGGGCACCAAACATTTGCCCGATGAACCGGATGAGGTGCAGACTAAAATTAAAATAATGAAACAAAAATAAACATACATTCAGCTAATTTGAAAGCATAAAAATAAGTTTTTTAAACAACCCAAAAATCAATCTAAAATATATGTAACGCATGGAACTAAATTTCTTAATCAAATGATAATTAAATAACACAAAAAAATTAAATAAACAATCTCCAATGCTTTTAAAATTCACCAAAAAAAATCTTTAAACATAAAAAATAATATCTTAAAATAAATTTCAAAGAAATAAGAAAAACATATTTAAACAACCTAATCAAAACCTTAAATTAATATATGGAACATACTCAAGTCAACGTCGTAACATAGAGTAACATTTGAAATTAAATAAGCTTAATCAATATGTTAATCAATAAACTCCAAATCATAAGATATCTAATTCTTTTAACTAAACCTCAAGTCCAAAACAAAATCCTAATCAAATTGAAATTCAATAAATCAAATAAATCAAATTCAATTTACTAAATCAAAATATTAAAAAAAATAAAATTAAAATAAACAACTTGAGAAAATCACATCTTAATCAAATAAAAATTATTTCAACTAAACATAATACAATGCGTTCGCACCTCATCTGATCCGCAAGACTACAGCCCTTTAGTTTTATTGTTTTGTATGGACATGCACTCTCTACCAAATGAATTGCTACGGCGGGTAATCAAGGACGTTCGAGTAGTTGCTACATGTAAGTTAACGCCGGGTATTCGCACCATCCAGCGGAGAATGGTCAAAATTAAATTTTCAAAGAACTCGAACGTCAATTCTAATAATTTTAAATGTATCGTCGGACTAGCTAGCATTTTTAATGGCTTATCACTTATTTTCCTAAATAGTTCAAAAGAGATACGAAAAATAATTTTGAAAATTAATTAAAATAAAAAACGAGGTTCTCACAATGCTGAAGATGAAACTTTGGATGGGCTCTACAATTATGAATCGTCGTCGTACATTTTTTAGTACTATGATTGCAATTGTATATGAAGCGTACAAGTCTTCTACATCACAAAAGAAACGTGTGCGAGATTCTTTACTTAGCGGGAAGGAGTATACATTAAAACTATGTTCAGGGGCTCTAACAAGATTTCGTAAGGTTTGTAGAATGAACAAAGCTGCTTTTACGACTTTATGTAATCAAATAAAGGCTTCAGGTGCAATAAAAGAAAGTGTACGAGTAGATATAGAAGAGATGGTGTTAACAGCATTATACATATTAGCAAATGGTGTAAGTAATCGTTGTGCTCAAGAAAGATTTCAACATTCAGGTGAAACTATAAGTAGGCGATTCAATCAAGTTGTTGAGGTTCTTCATTTGTTAGCACCAGATCTGATTTCCTTACCTTCACTAAGGACTCCACAGTACATTGTTGATAGGCAGCACTTCAAATTTTTTAAGGTAAAAAAATGTCCTTTTATGTAATTACTTATATATGCCCGCCTTATTTTCTCAACTTTTGCAGGATTGTATAGGAGCTATTGATGGAACACATATAATGGCTGAAGTTCCAGCAGATGATAGAATACGTTATCGCAATCGAAAGGGACATGTATTACAAAATGTGATGGCTGCATGTTCGTTTGATATGACTTTTCTTTATGTTCATGTTGGGTATGAAGGATCACAACGATGCGACAGTTCTGGAAAATGCTTTGAGCTCGGGATTTTATGTACCTGAAGGTAATATATGTGAATTAAGATTTTAATTAATATGTCATAATTTGAATTTTTTTGATCAGGTAAATATTATCTTGTGGATGCTGGATATGCAAACACACCTAACTTTCTTGCACCATATAGAGGAGTGATGTACCATCTTAAAGAGTTTGGTCCAAGTCATTCAGCTCCAAGGGATTACAAAGAACTTTATAATTTGTGGCATGCTTCTCTCAGAAATGTGATAGAGCGAATGTTCGGCGTTCTTAAAGAACGTTTCTGAATATTTTTAAGGCCATTAGAGTATCCCATTGAGGTTCAAAGCAAGATTATTATAGCAACATGTGCACTTCACAATTTTATACAAAATGTTCAATGTGGTAAAGATGAGACATGGGTTGAAATTGAAAGGGACTACGGCAGAACAATAGATGGAGAAGTGGATCATAGAAGAAGAGATAGAGTTCGACGCGAGACAAAGCATATTAGAAGATCATCGGAGCAACGCAGACTTGGAAAAGAGTTACGTAATAAAATAGCATTGGAAATGTGGGAAGATTATGTTAGTAGATGAAATTGATGTATACGATTCATTATTCAATCATGTTACTTGACATTATATACAATATGGAGGTTGTGATATTTTATGTTGTATTGACATGTACTTTGTGTCGTAGAAGTTCTTTTGATTTTAAAGTCATAACCAAACACTACTATCTAATTTTAAAAAATTGTGACAGTTTTGCCAAACACAAAAAAATAGACTGCTTTGATTTTAAAAACAAAACTGAGAAGTCTTTTGATCTTAATTTCAAAACTGAGGTTGTCTTAAATTTAAAAGTGCTACCAAACACGCTGTTAGGTCTTTCTCTTTGTTTGTTGTCGCCAATTTCTATATTATACTTCTCTTACGTGAGAAACTCTTACGTGTATGTTCAAACTATATCCCCTTCTGTTCGGTGTCTATAATCGTTTCTTTTATCTTAATATAGTGCGTAACGGTCTTTGTTAAAAAAAAAAGCTCGGTCTCACGTAGCCAAGATTAAGCGCCAGCTCTACCTATCATGTTAATGTTTAATCAGAGAAACGATTGATGTTGTCAATATATTAATGGGGTGTTTGGTTGCATGATAATGAAGGTTTTTTTTTTAATTTTTAAAAATTGTAAGAAAACTTGTTAAAAGAGGTTTTTGGTAACCATGATAAATTTATGTTTTAAAAGTGATTTTCTTCTTAAACAAAAAAGAGGGTCTCACCTCTTTCATTTTTCTTGTGGTCCCCCCACTTTGTTTGGTCATGTGTGGTAGTTACTTTTTTTTGTAATCACATCCCTCCAAACATGATAATTTTATGTCATGAGTTGGTTCACTTTTTATTTTAATACAATTTTTTATCATGAAAGTGTACAAAAAATCATCATGAGCACCCCATAAGCAGGGACATCATAAATGTTTAATCCTCGAGGGCTTGCATATCAATAGTACGGGGCGGTTGGCCGCCTAACAAAGACAAGGTCTTTCGGCTTCTTTTTCTAGGTCTTCCTGCACGCCATCGGATACTTGAAATTGTCTTGTCTAATGTCTCTGTCTATTGGAGTCGCACGCTCCACTGCCTTGAGACTAGTACGGTATATATCGAGGGTGTAGAACCACCGTTTTGCGGTCCCCTCTGAAGGAGAAGGAGAGGAAAAGAGAGAGAGACGGTAGAGAAGAAATGGAGGTGACAAAGACCGACTAGGAACCACACAAAGAAGGTTAGGAGCTGTTTGGTACAATATTAATTTAGAGATAAATCAGATTTGGTGGCAAACGGGCCCAACTGGCTGTCCCCAAAATTTAAATGATAAACCACCAAACAAATTTAGGTGCCAAACGTTAGGGTGAGTTTCCAAGTGAGTGGGGGCGGTGAAACTGTAGTGGGTGAAGTAGTAAGACACAAGTCTGAACCAAAATCTTAGTTTGGATTTTAGATGTTTTGTAAGCCTTGCAAACATGACCTGAGAAACGAGGTTTTTTCTTTTTGGATTTTGCTCTAATTCAAACTCGATTTAAACTAAATTGGAACTTCTTCTTCACTGGCCTCAACCTGACGAGTGACGAGAAACCTAAATCTGTTTTGGTCCATTTATAGGTCTACCAATACTTACCGGGACCCTTTTGGTTCTGGCCTACCAAATAATTTCATCCTGCTTCTCTTCTAAGAATAGTATAGCCTACTTTTACCGTTCTTCTCGACCTTGTTGGAAATCATTATCTCCTAATTAGGAGTAGATTAGATGAGCTTCAAAGCACATCTTTGTTTGATGTTGCCCTCCTCCTAAATTATTATTTTGAATGACTTTATTGCCCAAACATACATATAAACGAAGGACAACCTTAAGGGGAGGAGATTGTATGGTAATTGCCGTTTTATTATGGTGCTTATATATTGCTTTATTTCACGCAATAATCTCATGTATACGTGATGTACATGTTAACCGTAAAGATATAACCATAAAAATAGACCAAATATATCATATGACTTATATTTTGATAAAAGGACACCAACGTAATTCACTGAAGAGCTGTTGCTATATATGCTGTGAATGACCAACTTTAAAATCATCACATTTATTGTGGGTTTTGATTTTCGATGATGTGTAAGAGTGTGAATCAATTAATGTTCAAGAAATGAATGATCACCGATTTTTCAAACATGAACCTGTAACAATACTCCGACTAGAAAGGTTTATTTATGACCTGTTTATAGTCCGTTTGGTTAAAGTATCCAAAATGATATTATATTATATTGATATTGATATTTTTTAAAAATAAAATATCCATATCAAAATTAATATAATTTGACACTTACATTATATAAAATACTTCATGTGCAGTATCAATTTTAAAATGGATACTTGTAATCAAACACTTTTTAGTAATTACTATTAATAATAATTTTAAAATTGATAGTAACAGAGATATTTAATAATATTATCAAACAAAGTCTTAAAATCTAACTGTGACTTTTTACAGAATTAACTAGTTTTTATTTTTGACGAAAAATTGTGCGGATGATATTCTCAAAGAGATAGACAAAGAGAAATATTTAGCTGAATACGAAAAGAGTGATGAGAAGCTGAGCCCCTCCCCAAGAACAACGTCCACCTCGGAAACATGGCATCAACCACAAAAGTGCACCACTCCAAACGTCCACTGCTGCACATTCATAATATATATAAATATAAATACAAATATATATATATATATACATTCATAATATATATAAATATACATACAAATATATATATATATATCAGGGATGCGCACGGGTTTGTTTAGTTTGATTTTAAGGTATTCTGCTTATAAAATCAAATCAAATCAAAGGTGGATCACAAACGGAACTAAGTTGAATCAGCTTAATTGGATCGATTCAATTCAATTAAATTTAAAAATAAAATTGTATTAAGTATTTATCATGCTAAATTAAATATATTTAATGATAAATACTTAACATAAATATTATTTCAGTAAAAAACTATGAAATATTTTTTTTATTTAATTGGTTTATGCAATTTGATTGAGGACCTTCAATCCGGCCAAATCAAGTCAATGGTTCAAAGGGGCGGTTTGAACCATGCACATCCCGACCGCAACCGACAAGAGAATCTCTTGGATTCTATCAAAATTTGAAATCGCTTTTAAAAAGATTAATTAGGTTTTTATTACAATTTTATGTTTATGTAACAAAACTTGTTAAAAGATGTGTTTGATAACCATTACAATTTTATGTTTTAAAAAAATTTACTCGGGCTAGCCCAACAGCCTGTCAAAAAGCCCGTCAGGAGTTTGACAGGTTTGTGGTGGTCTCAGGTCTTCTTAGCCCATGTTCTACCATTATTCACTCCAATCTCAATCCATAACCCTCATTCATGAAGGTTGGAGACTAAGGCATCGCGGTGTTACCACCTCAGCAATCCCCATTGTCGGTGCTGCCAATCTCCATTGACAGCATCATCAATCACTACCTCGTCTCTGGCGAGGTATTGTTGCAGAGAATGCAAAGCTAAGAAGAGAAAGAAATGGTGATATCCTTTTCTGCTCCTTTGGCTATGGTCTGCACTAGGATTGCTGCTCTTAGCACACTTATCCTATACAAGGGGCCGACTATGGCATTGCTGCCATTGCCCACTAGTGTGGTTCATCAGATTCTCCTCTATGGTGGCTAGAGGTTTGCCTACGATGGGGATTCCCAATCCCCTAATCTATTGGTGTTGCTCTCTTTGCGGGCCATGATAACTCTTGTCCCCGGGGCAACAAGAGAAATCAGGTACTTCTCTCCATCCACCACAATCAATTTTCTCTCATATAGCAAATTGAGGGCTCATAAGGTCTCTATCAGCTATAGTTTGCAGGCGGGCAGTGGTGGAGGAGCTAACGGAGCTTGGGGGATTTGTGCACACCTACTCCCGAAACAACAAATACCTTTGGTAGTTAGGGATGTCAATGGTTATCGATTATCTGATTATCTGATATGTTCCTTAATTAAAAAATAGTTAAAGAATAATTTAAAATTTTTGAATAAGTTATTTGTGTTTTTTTACCGATTAATTATTATCTTAACAGATGTGATCGTGGATACACCATAATCGAACATAAAAATTGTTATCCATATTCATTAATTAATACATAATACAATGACTTACATTCTATGACATCTAAGCATATATATGTCCCATTAAGAAAATCTTATTGTCCCTAACTCTCCGGTTCACCCACTTCTCTCGGGCCTTCACATTGGACAAGTCTTGCCTGACATCTAACAATGACATCTTCTTCCTCTCCAGTTTCTTGATGGTGCAATCCACATACACGATGATAGCTTATTAGGCCAGTGAGTCATACACCCATAAGAACTAATTCATAAGTATGGGAGCATGTGCGTAATTTATATAAATTGAGGGGTTTTATAAAAAAATTTAATTTCTTTACATTTGAGTGAATTTGGCCAAACCCTTCAAGCTAAGGATTAGAATTTTGTCCTTAGCCTCCTCCCTTCTTCCTCCTTTCCCTAGGGGACACCCTAGAAAGGTTGAGCTCCATTCAGGAAGAGTTCTCAAGTTTGGTGCAAGGAAGAACTTGTCTTGGAGAAAGTTCTTGTGAATATCGCTAGAGACTATACATTTGAATTGTTTGGAAATCAAGAAAATATTCTTCATCAGGCTTGATGGATTTTTTGAATCCCATGAAGATATATTCTAATATGTTCGAATCCAGTTCTTGATTACACCGTTTAGTTTTGATTGACACAACAACTATAAAATCTGAGGAATTGAACACTTTCGCTACTATAGAACGATTCCTTACAATTCACATGATATGCAAAATAGTTAGCTAACTCAACATGACAACCAAATGCATTCTAAACTACTTAGAACATGGATGTTCTGATGACATCCTAACATAATTAACATGCCAACATATGCTAAGGACTACATGGACACTAACAAGGAATGAGACACCACTTCTAACAATTTTCTATTTCACTTTTCATGATGCAAAGAAAATCATTGACTTACTTAAGTAAAACATATGCTTCATTTGGACATTGTAGCTATGTCACAAAACTACTAGATTTACTTTATATAGAAGTAACAATATAGTTAAGCTAAATCTCATAGTGCAAATAGAAAGTAATGTACTTAGGATGAACCACAATATTTAGAATCAAAAGATGTTCCAGACTGTTCTAATCTCTGATGCCTAGGGTACTAACATTAGTCTAGTGAAGTGCAATCATATTACAAAATGCAGCATGCTATATAAACAACATGTCACAAATTGAAAGCACATATTGCTCATACATGCAAAAACTTTTTGGTTCATAATACAAAGTGCAACTCATTTATGAAACTCCAACTATAAGTAACCATATGCAACTCATTTATTTTACAACATTATATGTCTCGTATGCATGCATTATTAGCTACATTTAATTATACTCTAACAATAATACATAGGATGATGAACATGCTCAACAAACAAATAATCTACAATAAACTGACATGTAGATATGTAAATCATTAAAAGCTACTGATTTAATTTTACATGTATTAAGCCAATATATTTCTATTAAGAGATTCTTTTAACAAATAGAAAAGTTTCCTATATAATCATTAATTTAAAAAGATAACAACATCTTATAACTTAATTTGCATATCTTAAATATCAGTTATTTACTTGATCAAGATAACATTATATGACTTCTATAATTTATCTATGCATGTAATATCTAGATTAAAAACTTAACAATACACTTTATTTAATCATGAATTAAAAATCATGTTCTTTTTTATTTATAGCATAGTTAAACCTCTATTTTTACACATGTACAATTCAAACCATGCTGAATCACCTAATTATGTTAACTAACCAAAATTCAACTGACTTCATTTTAAACATTTTCATCAAGGAAAATACAATGATATAGGTAATTGGAATACCTACCTTAATCGATGCTAAAGACTAATAGAATGGCAAGGAGGGACTAATTGAGCTATGAGCACTTGGTGTGATAGTGCCAGCATGTGACAAAATGGCGCTAGGCATATGATAGCAAATGACCATAAATAATAGTTGGTTATTGGAGACATTTGGCTGAACTTGAAAGAAGGTGGGGTGTTGATGGTTTTGAAATGGTGTTGGCATGCTTCATCTATCATGAAGAAGCAGAGTCATTTGCTCAAACTTTCACATGCAACAAAAGTAGAGAGGGAAGAGATGTTGGCTTATGAAGCTCAATGTCATGAATGGCTACGGCTGGTTCCAACAATGGTATCATAGGATATTAGCAGAGGGAAAGGCAGCAATTGGAGTTGACCATGGTGATGTTGGTTGTCAAATTAGAAATAGAGACAACGAAGGTGATGTTTGCACTCTTCATGTCAAGGCAACAATGTCACGACCCGGATTTTTAACATGCACAGCGGAAGATAATCCGGCGACGTAACGGGAAAGGATATCGGTCTGGAACCAAATAAGGCTAAAAATCTCAATCCAGATTCATAATTCCAAACTTTACAACATAATATCACCATAAACAAACACCTATCTAGACAAATTAAATATTGACATTGAATGAGTAATCCACTAGCTCCTCGAATCCAAAACACCACTACGCTTCTGCTGCGCTAAACCTGCAATCTTGAAAATATTAACAACGGAAGGGGTGAGTCACAACAGACCCAGTAGGACTTACACCCGAACTACCCCATTATAATAACAATTCTAGTGGTATACTATACATATTAGGCCTAAAAATCAGATTTAATACATATGATTTAACTAATCATATATCTTTAATTAATTGATTACAAAGTCATTCAACTACCCCATATGATAACCAGACTCTATATGCATTAAAAACCATCACAACCTGCTCATTAGACTACTCTAGGTATGCTCACAACATACACAACCTGACATAAAACCAAAGACACATCTAGAACACTAACATCTACGCCAACACACACAACTAAACACCCGTCTGAGTAAATACCATGCTCCATCTGATAAAATGTAGTCACATCATAAAACTAGCACCAGATTTACCATATAGTAAGAAGTAACATATAGTAACTAAATCCCATAGTACCCCTAGGCAGGGGAGTACTTAGGATGAACCGCGGTATCTGGGATCGAAGGATGCTCCAGATTCAACTAATCTCACGCTGGGGCCATTAATTTAGTCTGGTGAAGTACAAAACAACCACAATGCAGCTCACTACACTAACCACATTCCACACCATGCAAGCATATAATTAACTCAGACAGTAAACAGGAACATTTAATTGGCAATCAAACATGAAATACATAGATGAACACCCATGGTTCTATGCACCACATATTTGCATACCATACCATAGTCTATCACAAACTGATGCATATAAATAAGATCATGCAATATACAACCTAACCATGACAATTACATACTTAAACAGAACTACCTATCACATAAAAGACAACAAACTAAATTCTAACAACATTATGCCTAAACCTTACATCGTCTTTTTATCAAATCGGGATATACAAGTTTAAGGTTTATCGTGATGCAAACATGCTAAACTAGCTAGGTTTAAACATATTCAAACCTATCATGATGACCAACATACATGAATAACTAATTTAATCTAAACATGCACGATCTAGACAAATTAATCTAACTCTAACTAAACATGCTAATAAATCCAAAACAGCCCCTTAATTACAATCTTCTAATCCTGGTGATCTAAACATGATTCTTACAGTTTAATAAAAATATTAGAGTGCTAAGGATAGCCGAGACGCCTACCTTGACGGCAACGGCGAACGGTGCACGAAAATCCAAGGAGAAAGAATTTGGCGACGAGACTGCCGCGGTTGCGTCGGCGACGAAAAACCGAGCCGGGTAGGTGGTTTCAAAACTGCCGGTAGAAGAAGAATAATGAACCAGGGATTTTAATAGAAGATGATAGGAGAGAGGGCGATAGGAGAGAGGATGTTACCGCGCGGGGGAGAGAGGCGGCGCACGGCGGGCGCACGGGGCGGCAGCGCGTGCGGCGCGCGGCGCGCGGGGGGGGGGGGTTGACCTGGCGGCGGCGGCCGCGGTGCCGCGCAGCGGGCGGCGTCGCGAGGCGGGACGGGCGGCATGGCGGGCGGGCGTGGCAGCGCGAGCGCGCGGGGCGCGCGCACGGGCGGCCGAGGCTGAGTCGAGTCAACGGGCGGCGGGCGGCGTCCCGCCGTGGCGGCGGCGGACGCGCACGGCGACCGAGCGGGCTGACGCGCGGGCGGGTGGCGAGCTCAGGCGGTACGAGGAGGGCGGAGGGACCGAGGCGACGGCGGCTGCGATGCGCGGCGCGCGGGCGGGCGCGCACGGCGAGGTACGGGGATGGCGGGGACGGCGTCCTGCGGCGGGCGGCCGGGCGCACGAGGGCGGTCGATGGCACGGCGGCCGAGGCGAGCGGTCGCGCGGGTTGACGCGGCGGCGACGGAGGCCGAGGCTGCCGAGGGCTCGCGCAGGCGGGCGACCGAGAGGGAAAAAGGGAGGTAGAAAATTAGGGTTTTCGGGGGGAAAAAGGGAGGGCGCCGCGGGCTTGATCGGGGGAGGCACCGAGGGGGGGGGGAAAGGATATAAATAGGGGAAGGGAGAGATTAAAATAATAATAAATATATATTAACTAATAATTTTATTTATTTATTTATTTTTATAAATAACCTGGGGTACAAACAACATGATAAAGAGATAGAGTGAGAAAGAGAGAAAGAAAACATAGTAGACAAGAGAATGAGAAAGAGAGGCATTGATGCTCAGAGTGACCTTGGCACATGAATGAGGTGTGCTCGGGGTGGAGTAGGTTGTCGGGGCAAGGAAGGTGGAGAAGGTGATAGGCGTTGCAACACATGCGATTGTCACTGGACAAGATAGAGGAAAGGGGCACTCAAGGAGGGCCCGAGAAGCAAGGATGGATCCACTTTTGAGAGAGAGAGAGAGAAGCTAGTGCCAAAACAAGAAGGTGAGGACAATTATGGTAAGAGAAAAATGATTTATATTTTAAATCTTTTAGATATTATATTGTTACTTCCTAAAAAAATAAAATTTTAGTTTCAAATTTGCTAGTTGAACACCAAAGAGTTGTGGATGAAGCCACCTTATATCCTCTTGAACCTCCCCAAGTTGACTCTTCAGTCGAATGATGTTTCCATAGCACTACAATCATAGGAATCAACTTTATCTTCGATTGGTTTACCATATACTCTATGATCTGGATTAGCTTCCCATCAAAAAACCCAAATTTGGTTGCACATTGATCTCTTTATAATCAATAACATGTGTTAGATCCGGCACATACTTCCAAAGTAATGAAATATGAAATATCGGTAGTTGGATGAAAGGCTAATTTATATGCTACCTCTCCAATCCTTTTTTGAACATGGAATGTTCCCACATACCTTGAATTTAATTTTCATGCTGACCAAATACGATAACTTTCTTACTCCCTTAGAAGGAGAGACTTTCAAGAATACTTGATCTCCTTCTTCAAACTAAACATTCTTCTCTTCAAGTTAGTATAGTTTGAAGATGGCTCTAAGCTTTAAGTAGTTTATGAAAAATCACTTTAATCTTCTTATTACTATCTTGCATCCAATCTAGTTAGATTAGGCTTTAATCTCCAACCTTTTTCCATCATAGCTGTGATATGCATGGACTCCCACATAAAGCTTCAAATGGTTCCATCCCAATGCTTGAATGATAGCTATTGTTGTCTACAAATTTACTATGTGATAATTGTAAATCCCAACTTTCTTGTCATGTAAGTGGTCTTGCTCGCAACATATCTTCTAATGTCTTAATTGTTCACTTAGATTGGCCATCAGTTTGAGGATGATAAGCTAAACTAAACTTGAGTTATGAACTCAAAGCTTCATGTAGACCCTTCATACTCTCTAAGTGAATTGATGATCTCGATCTAATACAATGGATATCAGCACTCTATGATACTTAACCACTACATCAAAGTGCAATCTAACTAAACTCTATGTAAGATGAGCTTTTTTAATTGGTAAGAAATGTGCTATCTTGGTGAGTCGGTCTACTACCACCTATATAGCACCATATTGCTTTTTCATCTTAGGCAATCGAGTCACAAAATCTATAGTGATATATTTCCACTTTTACTATGGAATTTTTAAGCATTGTAAAGGTCTTGCTAACTTTCTATGCTTTTCTTTTACTTGCTGGCAAATCATACACTTTGATACATAGTTAGCTATGTCAATTTTCATACCTTGCCACTATAAATGCCATCTAATATCTTGAATATATTGGTTGCTCCTAGATGAAAAGCATACTAAGATTTATGAGCCTCTGCCAAGATTTCTTGCCTTAATTTGGCATCTTTTGCCACACACAATCTTCTTTGGTGCTTATCTTCAAATTTTAAAATTTCTAGTCTTCTAACCAAGGTTCAAACTTCTTAGTTCCCAAGTTGAGTGTTCTTTACCTTGTCTACTATGCGATCCTTGATTTTAAAGTTTTTCTTTTAAAAATATTTTTTTGTATGTTTGAAATATCAACATCTGAGGTTTTTAGCAAAATAGGTGATAACTTGTAAAGATACTAGATAGTGAGGTGATATTATAAACGTATAGAACTGAAGTTCAAGTTCTATGAATATTTTGTTTTGACCCCTCTCCATTGGATGGTGTGAATATTTGACGTTCATTTACATTGAGCAACTACTTGAACACCCTTGATTAACTATTATAGCAACCTATTTGTAGAGAGCATACACATCTACAACATGTAAAGAACACAAAGGGTGCTGGCTTTTTGGGCCTGATGAGAAGCAAACAAATTTGTTAAGTTTGATTAAGAGCTTGATTTGTTTGGACTTGGTTTAAGTTTCTGTTTAAAGTGTTGATTTCATGTTTGAATTTTAAGTGTTGGTTTTGGTTTGGTTTTGTGTTCAAGTTGAATTTTTGATCTTGACTTAGTTAAATTTTGAACTGATTTTTGTTGTTCTTTTTGATGAAATTGTTTAAGTTTAGATGAGTTGTAGATACTTTAAACAATTTAATTTGTTTAGTTTAATTGGCATTTGATGTAAGAAATTTTTGTTATTTTTCAATGTCGGTTTGTATGTGTTGACACCAATTTAAGTGTGTTCGATATGATTCAAGTGTTTTCAAATGTCAATTCAACTGGTTAAGTTTAAGTTCAAATTTTTATAAGTTCTGATATTCCATGTTGTAAGATAGATTTTAAGTATTTTGAGGTGTGTTCAATGTGTTCTTTTTTGTCTTGTTTAAGAAGTTAACTTTCATTGCATTGAGTGAGTTTTAACTAGAACTTTCAGATTATGTTAAGTTCTGATTTGTGTTACATGTTCAAATTTGATTAAATGTTTTATTTGATTTAGTTATGTCTGCCTTTAGATTTGGTTAAGCCTATCTTCATATTTGGTTATGTATTTTCAGACTTAGTTTTATGTTCAATCCGCATCCCATCTGGTCTGTCAGACTAGCATCAATGCCCAGACACATGTAGTTGAGTCGGCACTTGAAACTTCAATGCATTTGTTCATGTCGAAATATAAAGCTGTTGGCAGTTCATATGCCATGTCATGAATTGTCCAAGTGTGCAAGCATGCCTATCAAAGTGAGATTTCCTTCCCATAGTGTAAACTCTCATAGGATTAAGAAAATTTTGATAGCATGCCGCCTTGTTTTCCATTAAGTGTGAAAATTTACCCATCCTATATGGTCAAGTCTTTTGACTTTTTTCACATAGTGGGAAGGGTCTGTCCACATAGGAAATGTGTCCCATGTGTACATTCAGGTCAGCATACTAGGAACATGTCTAAACTAGCCGCCCAATGGAGCATCCAGTTGTGGATTAACTCCATTAACTTAATTTTTTTTAAGTTTGAGGTAGCGTCTTGTGGTGGGCTAATCTCTAGACTTAAATTTTTTTGTGGTTTGAAGCCTAAGGCAATGCTCAATGGTGGGCTAACTCTGTAAACTTAGTTTTTTTTGAAGTCTAAAGCCTGAGGTAGTGCCCAGTGGTGGTATAATTTCCCAAACTTTGTTTTTTTAGTGTGAGGCCTGAGGTAGTGCCCAGTTGTGAGCAAACTCTCTAGACTTAGTCATTTTCTTAGTTTCAAGTTTGAAATGTCCAAGGTAGCATTTAGTTGTGGACTACCTACTTGGCCTTAGTCATTTTTGTGTCCAAGGCTCAGTGGGCCAGTTCGAGTCAAGTCTCAATGGCACAATGGGCCAGTCTTCAATTCCTTGGGCCAATAAGGCCTATTTTGAGCTTTATGGGCCAACAAGGCCTACTTTGCAACCTGTTTCATTTACAATTTGGCACCTGTTTTGGATGTCAATCAAGCACCTGTTTGGCACCAAATTCAACAACTGTTTTGCACTGAATCCAGCACTTGTTTTGAAGTTTTATCCTTGTGCAACAATGGGATAAGGGGACCTCAAAGGGGCAGACAAGAGTCTATTTTGATGCTATTCAGAGGGAACTTTAAAGGGGACTGAATAGAGGCCTATTTTGGGACAAATTGGGACTGAATTGGAACAGCAAGGGGGGGCTGTGTTGATGGCCATGAAAGAGGCTGTTTAGAGGACCTACTTGGGGACAAGTTTATGGGCACACAGGGGTTGATTGAGGACCTTATTAAGGGAAAGGCTTAAGGGCACCCAGAGGGCTGTTTAGGTGATCTAATGGGGATTTGATTAGGGGACAGAAAGGGCTAGTCTTTGGAGGATAGCAAGAGGTATGATTGATGTGCTCAAAGAGCATGATTAGGAGACATCAAGGGTGGGTTTAAGAGGATAGTAGGGGCTGTTTTTGTGGAGGCCAAATGGGGTGCCCAAGGGACTGTTTGATGGCAGGTGTCTAAGGGCTGTGCATAGGGGATAGAAAAGGGCATTGAATGGAGGCCCAATGAGAGGCACACATGGGCTGCATTGGCAGGTGTAGGGACCTGGTCAGATGACCAAAAAGGGTGCACAAGGTGTTGGTTTAAGGGGACAGTAGGGCTTCTCCTTGTGAAAGCCAAATGAGGGGCTGTGTAATGCCTATTTAGAGGGACAAATTGAGGATGCCCAAGGGCTGATTGATGGCTTGTTTGGCCATGGGAAGGGATGGAGAAGAGAAGAGAAAGAAAAGAAAATCAAATACTACATTGTGTTTTTTTTTTCTACTCACCTTCTTTTATTTTTTTATTTCTTCTAGTGCAAAGGACTACTGGAGAGAAGACTGCTACTGTCTTCTTTCTTCTTTCTCTTCTTCTTGGTGCCTAGGGGCTGTTGAAAAAGATGGCACCCTCCTCTTATTTTCCTTGTGCAGGTCTTGTTGGAGATGGAAGATGTGCGCCTAGAAAAGGAAGAAGGAGAAGCTACTATTGCTGCTATGAGGTTTGGCCTTCTTCTTCTTCTCCATGTACTGTAGGTGCTGTAGGAAGAAGATGGTGCCTTCTCCTTCTTCTTGTCCTTCTTGTGTAGGTGCTGTTGGAGGAGAGGGCTGAATTGCACACACACACACACACACACACACACACAGAGAGAGAGAGAGAGAGAGAGAGAGAGAGAGAGAGAGAGAGAGAGAGAGAGAGAGAGAGAGAGAGAGAGAGAAAGAGAGAGAGAGAGAGAGAGAGAGAGCAGGGGCTGGCTATGGGGTGTTGTGCGCACAACTCCAGGTGGGGGGAGGTGAGGTGTGCAATATGATGGATAGAGAGAGAGAGTTGTGTCCCATCCCTTTTGTTAGCTAAGTCTCCCTCCCAATGGGGAGACTAACGGATCAGATCTGATGGGATAAGACGGCTCAGGGATAAGAGTGAGACTTTTAATGCATGAAGAAGTCCTCTATGGGAGGAATTCTACGCAAGGAGGAGTCTCACCCACCTGATGTGTGCACGGGGTGAGGAGTTGTGTGTAGAAGGCCCTATTTTGCCGGTGATGTGCACAAAAGGTGGGCTAAAAGGGAGGTTAGCCACACCGGATCATGCTCGCTTAGTCTTCCACTGACTAAGTGTCACGACCCGGAAAACGCAGCGGATTTTTTTTTTTTCTCCGGATTATGACAGCGGGATAAAACCCGGAAAAGGGGAGGTTTGGTAACAAAAACACAATCACCGAACATAACCAAATTTAACATAAACTAATCCAACATCGAGATCAACATCAAATCACAAACTAAACCGTTCACAACTCCAAGATCAAACTAACAACGCAACATAACTAAAGGTCCAGAATTTAAACAATCTAAACAACTCCAATGAGACTTCATTAAGTGCTGAAAAATAATGTTATAGCAACTAAGCGACCATCTCAAAGACCAAGAACACGAAAATCAAGCATCTCCAAGGTCGGTGTAATCCATCTCCACCAATGGCGTGTCTTCCAAGATCGCTTCAAAGATTCTCCTCCTCCTCAAGACCTCGTTGAAATAATTAAACCACGGGGTGAGTCATAAAATGACTCAAGAGGGCAATCCATCGTCCGCCGTATCGGATAGCCAAAAGGCCCTAGAATGATATTTAAATAATTACCTGCACTGCACCCTTTATAAACATATAAGTAAAACTAGTTAATACATTAACAATTGACTTAAATCACATATTTTACACCACCAACCAGCCCTATGCCCACGACGACCAGCACCTATATGAACCATAACTTGACCTAAAAAAAGAGGGTATGAACATATGCATGGACACTCGTATATATGCTCCATAAATGATGAACTAAAAACCAAGACATTTACACCACACAATGCAACTTGATATGCTAAGAAATAAACAAGAACACCTATACTATGCTATGAAAATAAATGCACCTATCCTCTAGTAAGCACCACACTTTTTTTCTTATTAGCAAGGAAAGCGTCGTCTTACCACCTCAACAAACTACAACCAGATCTATCATATATAGCAGTACTATATAGCTAAACGAAATCCCATAGTGCACCTAGGCAGTGGTGGCACAGGGACAAACCGCGGTATCCGGGATCGAAGGATGCACCGGATCGTTCTAACCTCCGTCGCTCGGTCACGACTAACTAGTCTGGTGTAGTTGTTCCATTTACATTTATTAATGCATCATGCATCCACCTAATTATGCCATGCCATAACCGAAATATGCAAGAGAGGACATACACCATATCATGCTATGACTAACATGCTATCAATGCAATTGATATGAACAACAATATCTAAATAACATGCTTATGATACTAGAACCATGAAATGACAAACATAACTTAAGACTATCATGAATACCACATCAAACACTCAACCAATCATATCGTAACCACCCAATCAGATTTATCTCTTGGTTAAAAGGTCATAACATAGCCCAAAAATCAGATTTAATATGACTAGTAAAAGACATTAACTAATATGGTTAACTTATCATCACCTGTACAAGGAGAATATCTGAAAAGGTAACAAGAATTAACTTAATTATATACTAACCGAAAAGTGGATATGATCGACTAAGATCTACCAATCAACATGCTATACACGGCATATATATAACATCCCATCATGATCCTCAATATGCACCAAGGAGAAAATAGCATCATTAAAGCACTATCTAACTACAACAATTAACACCAACCCGGTTAATCAAATTAGGCCAATTACTACAAGTCATGGAGATTTTTAAAGTATGTGATTTAAATGATAGTAGACACGTCAAGAGTGCCTACCGGAAACCGTGCTGGAGATATCGGAAATTGACGACCGAAAAAGATATCGACGTTGACGACGCAAAGTACCGCTTGAACCGGTCGAAAAGGGTTAAATCACACCACTTAGGTTGCTGGAAAAAGAGTATACACAAGAAAATATAAACTGTTGATCAAGGGAAAAATTTAGAAAATAAATGAAGAGTATAATGATATGATATGGACAAAGTATAGAAGAAAGAGGGGGATAGGGTAGGAGAGAGAGAGTGCTCACGCGCGGCCGGGGCGCGCACGGCGGTCCGAAGGCGGGCGACGGCGAGGGGCACACGGCCGTGCCGAGGCGGGAGGGCGCACGGCGGCGCAACAGGCCGAGCGAGGGGCCGGTCGCGCGGAGGCGACGTTGACCGGTGGTGCGACGACCGGCACCGCGGCGGCGACCGGGCCGCCGCGCGAGGGCGGGCCGCGGGGCCGCGCCGTGGCGGTCGCGCGAGGGCGGGGCGGTCGCGCGCCGGCGTTGACCGGGGCGGCGCGAGGTGCGCACGCCGCCGCCGACGCCGGCGACGGTGGCACCGCGGGCGGGTGAGGCGGCTGACCGCGCGGGGCGCCGCGAGAGAGAAACAGCCGAGAGAGAGAGGGGGGGGCGAGGCGGCCGCACGCAAGAGGAAGAGGCGCGCGCACGCTCGCGAAGGGAACCAGAGCGACAGGGAGTAGGGTTTTCGGGGAGGAAAGGAAGGAGGAGGCGGCGGTTTCGTGAGGGAAATACGGTGACGGGGGAAAAAATTTAAATAACAATAAAACACTCTAAAAAAAAAAAAAAATTAAATTAAAATATCTTTAACCTATTTAAAAAAAAAACGCACGTTACAATCTACCCTTCTTAAAAAAAATTTCGACCCCGAAATTTAAATCAAGGCTTACCGAACAATTGGGGATGGTGCCGTCTCATATCTTCCTCCACTTCCCAAGTCGATTCATTCGTCGAATGATGCTTCCATAAGACTTTCACCATCTAATCACTCGGTTCCTCGAGTCGTTTCACCATCCGATCCGTAATCCGAACCGGGTGCTCATCAAAAGTCAAATTGGGCTGCACCTCAATCTCCGCAAAGTTAATGATATGGGTCGGATCCGATACATATTTCCGCAACAAGGAGACATGGAACACAGATGCACCCTCGACATAGCAAAGGCAAAGCTAACCTGATGCTACTTCTCCAATCCGCTTCTCAATCCGGAACGGTCCGATATATCTTGGATTCAACTTTCCACGGTGACCGAATCGAATAACTCCCTTGGATGGAGAGACCTTCAAGAACACATGATCACCCTCCTCAAATTGCACATCTCTTCTTTTCAAGTTGGCATAGCGCTTCTCCGGCGACTCCGGGCCGTAAGTAGCTTTTGCCGAATAACTCGGATCTTCTCTCGTTACTATCTTGAACCCAATCAGTCCAATCAAACTCCGTTCTCCCACTTCTTCCCAACGTATAGGCGATTCCGCATGGTCTACCATACAAAGCTTCAAATGGTGCCATACCGATGCTAGAGTGATAATCGTTGTTGTAAGCAAATTCTATCAAGGGCAATTGCGAATCCCAACTTTCGCCACTCCAAAGCTCCCGCTCTCAACATATCCTCCAATGTCCGAACGGTTCTCTCGATTGGCTATCCGTCCGAGGATGATATGCTTGAACCGAATTTAAGTCAGTTCCCAAAGCATCTTGTAAGCCCTTCCATACTCGCCCGTAAATCCGGGATCTCTATCTCGAAACAATGGAAACAGGGACACCATGATATTTAACAATGCTATCAAAATATAACCTTACCAAATCGTCGTGTCAGCTTCCTTGATCGGCAAAGTGGGCTGATTTAGTTAGCCGATCCACCACGACCCAAATAGCATCAAATTGCTTCCCGGTACGAGGCAAACTCCGTAACAAAATCCATGGTAATGTGTTCCCACTTCCATCGTGGAATCTCCAAAGGTTGCAATGGACTCCGCCGGTCTCCTATGTTCTCGCTTTACTCGTTGGCATATCAAACACTTGGACACATACTCTGCCACATCCTTCTTCATTCCTTCCCACCAAAACTGCCTCTTCAAATCATGATACATTTTGGTTGCACCAGGATGAATAGCATACTGTGATTTATGTGCCTCTTCCAAAATCTCCTGCCTCAAGCTAATATCATCTCGCTACACATAATCTTCCTTGATATCTCGATAGTCCCATCCGGATACTTGGAAACTTCAGCCCTTTTAAGCAAATTTCGGATGTCAACAATGTCTTTCGGGGCTTCTTTCACCTTGTCAACCAAAACCGAGCCAATAGACAATCGGCCCAAGAACGATGTCAATCGATCAACCGCTAAGCTTGGTGTACAATCGCAAGAGTTTCCATATCTCTCCATTCTCTATGCATCCGCATGGACAAGAGCTTCTTCTCGCTAAGAGCATCACTACCTTGTTTGCTTTGCCTGGATGATAACTAAGATTAAAATCATAATCTTTAAGAACCTCCACCCCCCTCCTCTGCCTCATATTAAGATCCTTCTGGGAAAAGATATACTGCAAGCTTTTATGGTCAGTAAACACTTCGAACTGTTCAACATAATGAAAATTCCTCCTTACCTTGAGAGCTTGCACAACTCCTGCCGTCTCCATATCATGAGTGGGATAGTTCTTCTCATGCAACTTTAATTGCCTAGAGGCATATGCAATAACATGACCATTCTGCATAAGAACACAACCAAGTCCAATCCGAGATGCATCAAGATACACAACAAATCCTCCGGGCCCGTATGGTAGGATAAGGACCGGTGCAAGAGTTAGCTTCTTCTTCAACTCTAAAAAGCTCTTCTCACAATCATCAAATTCACGTAAAATTCCCTTTCTGGTTAAAGCAATGCCAAAGGTGCGTAAATAGATGCAAAACCTTCAATAAATCTTCTATAATATCCAAGAAGGCCAAGAAAACTTCTTACTTCGGGAGTTGCGGGCCGTTCCCAATTTTGCACGTTTCTACCTTGGTCGATCAACTCGTACTCTCGCACTAGATATGACATGCCCCGTAAAATTAATACTCTCAAGCCAAAAATCACACTTACTGAACTTGGCATACAATGCATGATCTTGAAGTGTCTGCAAAACCAATCTAAGATGCTGACAATGCTCCTCTTTGCTGGCAGAATAAATCAAGATATCATCGATAAAAACTACCACAAATTGGTCCAAAAACTCCCTGAATATCGATTCATCGACTCATAAATGCCGCAGGGCGTTGGTAAGACCAAACGGCATAACTAGGAACTCGTAGTGACCGTATTTCCGGTCCCCGAATGCATTTTGGTATATCCTCCTTCTTAATCCCGAGCCGATGGTATCTCGTTCTCAAATCAATCTTTGAAAATATTCTCGGCATCCCGTAATCGGTCAAATAGATCATCAATACTTGGGCAAAGGATATTTATTCTTAATTGTTACCTGGTTCAACTTTCGATAATCAATACACAACCGTAATGAACCATCCTTCTTCCTCACAAAAAGCACAGGGGCACCCCAAGGAGAAACATCAAATAATAAAACCCCTATCAAGTAGATCTTGCAACCGCCGCTTCAACTCTTTCAACTCGCCCGGTGCCATTCCGTATGGCGCAATCGATATGGGAGCTGCACCCGGAATGAGGTCAATAGAAAAATCTATATCCCTCAATGAGGTAAACTGTGCAATTCCTCTGAAATACATCCGCAAAATCACAGACTATCTCCACATCTCCAACTTCTTTCCTCGCTATCGCATCACTAACCCCGGTAATGCACGTTGCTAAGTACATATCACCCTGAGACCTCATCCACTTTGAAATTTTCAAGGCAGAAACCAATAACTTGGATTTGGTGTAATCAGGGCATTTATAAGAAAAATGCTGACTACTAGGGATCTGAAAAGTAACCTTCCTTCTATGACAATCAAGAACAGCATGGTGTGCTTCTAACCAGTCCATCCCTAGAATGATATCAAAGTCATCCATGTCTAGAACATATAATTCTGCCTGTAAGGTGTTCCCTGATATGATTATCTCACAATGGGGCATAACATGAGTAACTTCTATAGTTCGACCGTAGGGAACACTCACTCCCGCAGGGCTACACTCCTCAACTAACAAACCATGGTACTTAAATAAATATGTAGCAAAGCGTAATGACACAAAGGAATTGGTAGCTCCGTAATCAAATAAGACACGTGCATGGAATCCGTAAACGTGTAAGGTACCTTCTCGCAGTAGCCACGTGGGGAAGATCCGCGCGCTCCATGGCAAACACCTTTGCTCGAGTGGGGGCGCCTGTTGCCGCCGCCGTGGAGCTCTAGGCGCCGTAAACCGCCTCTTCACCGGTCCAGTGCCTCGCCGTGGTGTTGAAGTCTCGCGCCCGGAATCCGGGGAGGGGCCGGGGCCCGAAATGGTACCACCGTCGCCGCCGCTCGCCTCGGCGGAAGATAAGGACACCGTGAAACTAGGTGACCAACCCGGCCACAACCAAAGCATGCACCTCTCGCTCGAAACATGGTCGACCTTGATGAAAATTTCCACACTCGGCTACAAGGTGACCTCGATAATCCTGCATCGTCGCGCCGTGATCCCCGAAAAAATCTCCGGCATTTTTCTCTTGCGATCCATACCCTGTTGCTGGTCCCGAGCTGGAGCTCTGCTAGAAGATGCTGGTGGCCTATAAGGCCCAAGATCCCCTTCCACCCGACAAGCTGCCTCATAAGCTGAGGCCAAAGTGGCCCAAGGGGTGGACATCATTCTGGTCCTAATGCCACCTCTGAGCCCATGCACAAACTTTCTGGCCCGATCAGCTTCATCTTCGCAGATATAAGCAGCATAAGATTCTAGCTCCACAAATTTGTTTTCATACTGCATCACTGTCATCACTCCCTGCTCCAACTGCATGAATTCTTGCTTCTTTGCATGGCGAACATGAGGTGGGATGTATTTGTCTTTGAAGGCCCTGACAAACTCCTCCCAAGTGATCTCAGTCACACGAGCACCTGCAAATTGGGTGCGCAGGCTGCCTCCCACCACATTGTCGTCGACAACTGTAGCATGTGAGCTGCTAACTTAACCATATCCCCTGGAGGGCACTCAATCACTGTAAAGATCTTCTCTATTTCTCGAATCCAGCTATCAGCGATCATAGGCTCCATCTCTCCCTTGAATGCCGGTGGATCCATCTTGCGAAACATGTCAATCACGGCACCCAGATGTGGTTCCACCCGAGCCTGGGCATTCTGTGCCATGCCCTGAGCAATCATGGCATTGAAGCCTTGCTGAGCTCCGTGTCTCTGCCCTCGCATGGTCCGAAGAAAACCCTGAAATGCATTGGCCCAATGACTACCATCTGGTGCCTGTCCAGCACCTGCAGCTTGCCCTGAATTAGAAGAATCCGGCAAATTGGTATCCACCACTGGGACATCCTGAGGATCATCATTACCCCTCCTACGATTGTTTCCCCTTCCACCCATCTCCTGAATAGGCAAAATAACAATTGATAAGTCCAAAAGATCTACACCATCAATCCAAATAGTAATTAACAAATTACTTAACCACAATTCACATCCTAAAATTCCAAACAATCCAACAGATTGTGTTTTTATTATCTTAACCAAACCTTGGCTCTGATACCACCTCCCCGTCACGACCCTAAAACGCAGGATTTTTTTTTCTCCTGATTATGACAATGGGATAAAACCCGAAAAGGGGAGGTTTGGTAACAAAAACACAATCACCGAACATAACCAAATTTAACATAAACTAATCCAACATCAAGATCAACATCAAATCACAAACTAAACCGTTCACAACTCCAAGATCAAACTAACAACGCAACATAACTAAAGGTCCAGACTTAAACAATCTAAAACAACTCCAATGAGACTTCATTAAGTGCTGAAAAATAATGTTATAGCAACTAAGCGACCATCTCAAAGACCAAGAACACGAAAATCAAGCATCTCCAAGGTCGGGTGTAATCCGTCTCCACCAATGGCGTGTCTTCCAAGATCGCTTCAGCATTCTCCTCCTCCTCAAGACTCCGTTGAAATAATTAAACCACGGGGTGAGTCATAAAAATGACTCGCAGGGCAATCCATCGTCCGCCAGACTTGATAGCCAAAAGGCCCTAGAATGATATTTAAATAATTACCCAGACCTGCACCCTTTATAAACATATAAGTAAAACTAGTTAATACATTAACAATTGACTTAAATCACATATTTTACACCACCAACCAGCCCTATGCCCACGACGACCAGCACCTATATGAACCATAACTTGACCTAAAAAAAGAGGGTATGAACATATGCATAGACACCTGTATATATGCTCCATAAATGATGAACTAAAAACCAAGACATTTACACCACACAATGCAACTTGATATGCTAAGAAATAAACAAGAACACCTATACTATGCTATGAAAATAAATGCACCTATCCTCTAGTAAGCACCACACTTTTTTTCTTATTAGCAAGGAAAGCGTCGTCTTGCCACCTCAACAAACTACAACTGCATCTATCATATATAGCAAGCATTTATATAGCTAAACGAAATCCCATAGTGCACCTAGGCAAGTGGTGGCACGGGGACAAACCGCGGTATCCGGATCGAAGGATGCACCGACCGTTCTAACCTCCGCCGCTAGGGTCACGACTAACTAGTCTGGTGTAGTTGTTCCATTTACATTTATTAATGCATCATGCATCCACCTAATTATGCCATGCCATAACCGAAATATGCAAGAGAGGACATACACCATATCATGCTATGACTAACATGCTATCAATGCAATTGATATGAACAACAATATCTAAATAACATGCTTATGATACTGTAACCATGAAATGACAAACATAACTTAAGACTATCATGAATACCACATCAAACACTCAACCAATCATATCGTAACCACCCAATCAGATTTATCTCTTGGTTAAAAGGTCATAACATAGCCCAAAAATCAGATTTAATATGACTAGTAAAAGACATTAACTAATATGGTTAACTTATCATCACCTGTACAAGGAGAATATCTCGAAAAGGTAACAAGAATTAACTTAATTATATACTAACCGAAAAGGATATGATCGACTAAGATCTACCAATCAACATGCTATACACGGCATATATATAACATCCCATCATGATCCTCAATATGCACCAAGGAGAAAATAGCATCATTAAAGCACTATCTAACTACAACAATTAACACCAACCCGGTTAATCAAATTAGGCCAATTACTACAAGTCATGGAGATTTTTAAAGTATGTGATTTAAATGATAGTAGACACGTCAAGAGTGCCTACCGGAAACCGTGCCGGAGATATCGAAATCGACGACCGAAAAGATATCGACGTTGACGACGCAAAGTACCGCTTGAACCGGTCGAAAAGGGTTAAATCACACCACTTAGGTTGCCGGAAAAAGAGTATACACAAGAAAATATAAACTGTTGGATCAAGGGAAAAATTTAGAAAATAAATGAAGAGTATAATGATATGATATGGACAAAGTATAGAAGAAAGAGGGGGATAGGGTAGGAGAGAGAGAGTGCTCACGGCGGTTGATAGGGGGCGGCGCACGGCGGTCCAAGGCGGGCGCGTACGGCGTAGGGGCACACGGCCGCGCCTGAGGCGGAGGGCGCACGGCGGCGCAGCGTGGGCCGAGCGAGGGGCTGGTCGCGCGGGAGGCGACGTTGACCGGTGGTGCGACGACCTCGGCACCGCGGCGGCGACCGGCCGTCGCGCGAGGGCGGGCCGCGGGGCGACGCGGCCGTGGCGGTCGCGCGAGGGCGGGGCGGTCGCGCGCTGGCGTTGACCGGGGCGGCGCGAGGCGCGCACGCCGCCGCCGACGCCGGGCGACGGTGGCACCGCGGGCGGGTGAGGCGGCCGGCCGCGCGGGGCGCCGCGAGAGAGAAACAAGCCGAGAGAGAGAGGGGGGGCGCAGGCGGCCGCACGCAAGAGGAAGAGGCGGCGCACGCTCGCGAAGGGAACCAGAGCGACAGGGAGTAGGGTTTTCGGGGAGGAAAGGAAGGAGGAGGCGGTGGTTTCGTGAGGGAAATACGGTGACGGGGGAAAAAATTTAAATAACAATAAAACACTCTAAAAAAAAAAAAAAAAAAAATTAAATTAAAATATCTTTAACCTATTTAAAAAAAAACGCACGTTACACTAAGTGTGGGAACCTCAATTTTAGAAGTTTTGTATGAAAATATTTTGTTTTTATATGTTTGAAATATCCACATCTGAGTTTTCTAGCAAACTAGGTGATAGCCTATAAAGGCACTAGATTGTCAGGTGATATTATAAAAGTATAGAACCAAGGTTTGGGTTCTGTGAAAATTATTTTTTGATCCCTCTCCATTGGATGGTGCGAATATCTGACGTTTATTTATATTGAGCTCAAACACTCTTGATTAACTACCATAGGGACTTTTTTTGTCGAGAGTATGCACATCCACAACGTGTAAAAGACACAATGTGCTCCAACCCTTCGGGCCCGATGAGATGCGAACAACTTAGTTTAAGTTTTGTTTGTTGGGAATTTGATTTATTTAGTTTGAAGTTGATTTTTTTCTATTTGGAGTTGGTTTAAGAAGTTTCAATTTGAAGTGTTGATTTTAGGTTCAAATATTAAGTGTTGATTTTGACTTAGTGTAAATTTGGTTTCGGTTGATTGAAGTTGTTTTGTTTAAGTGTTGATAAAATTTAAGTGAATTGAAAAATCTAATCTGTTTAAGTTTGGTTGACATGTGTTAAGTCTTTTTTCATGTCAATTGGTGTTTTGACACTAATTTGAATGTGTTCGGTATATTTTAAGTGTTTTTGAGCTTTGGTTTGATTTGGTTAAGTTTAAGTTTCAGATTATTAGGTGATCTAATGTTTCATGTTTTAAAATAATTTCTAAGTGTTTTGAAGTGTTTTCAACATATTTTTTTTTGTCTTCTTTAAGATGTTAACTTTTACTAAATTAAGTGACTTTTAATTAGAACTCTCCAAGTTAGGTTAAGTTCTAACTTGGATTACATATTCAATTTGTTGAAGTATATTCTTCAATTTGGTTAAGTTGTCTTCAAATTTGGTTAAGTGTTTTCATACTTAGTTTCATGTTCAGTACGCATCACATCTAGTCCGTCGAGCTAGCATCAATGCCCAATCACACCAAGCCAAGTCGTCACTTGAAATGTTCATTGCATTTGTCCATGTCTGAGTACATAATGCATAGGTAGTTTATCTACCAAGTCCAGTAATGTCGGTAGTTCATATGCCATGTCAAGAAATGTCTACTTAGTTTCATGTTCAGTATGCATCCCATCTAGTCCATCGAGCTAGCATCGATGCCCGATCACACCAAGCCAAGTTGTCACTTGAAATATTCATTGCATTTGTCCATATCCGAGTACATAATGCATAGGTAGTTTATATTCCAGCAATGTCAACAATTCATATGCCATGTCAATAAATGTCAAAATGTAGAATGTCTTGACCTGTCAAACTGAAGTTTCCTTCCCATGGTATAAAATCCCAAGGGATCAGGAAATTTTCAATAACATGTCACCTTATTTTCTGATCAATGTAAAATTTTACTTGTCCTATATAGTTAAGTCTTTCAACTTTTTTCACATAGTGGGAAGGGTCTGTCTTACATAGGAAGTGTGTCCCATACGTACGCCCGTGTTAGCATACTTGAAGTATGTCCGGACTAACCACCCAATGAAGTATCTAATGGTGGACTAACTCCTTAAGGTAGTTATTTTAAAGCCTGAGGCATCATCCAATGGTTGACTAACTCCTCATACTTAACTTTTTTTGTTGTTGAAAGCCTTAGGCATCACCCATTGGTAAGCTAACTCCCCATACTTAAATTTTTTTAGGTGTGAAACCTGAGGTAGCGTCCAGTTGTGGGCTACCTCCCCAATCTTATTCAATTTTTGATGTTTTAAGTTTGAAATGTCTAGGGCAATGTTAAATTGTAGACTAACTCCCCAAACTTAGCCATTTTTGTCCAATGCCCAGTGGGCTAGTTCATGTCTCATCGGCGCAGCTGGAAGTCCTTGGACCAAAGAGGCCTGTTTTGAGCTTCCATGGCCAGCATGACCTATTTTGCACTTCAAGGGCCAGCAAGGCCTATTTTTGCAACCTGGATGAACTTGCTTTTGCCTGCTTCTTTTCTTGCTATAGCAGTGAGCAAATGAGCCTCAAAGGGGCTGAAGTTTGACCTGCTTAAGTGCTTTTTAGGAGAGCCATCAATGGGCTGTTTTGATGGGCCAAACAAGGGCTGATATGCTATTGTCTAACTACTACACAAGTGAGCATAATTGGATCCAATTGGATGACCAAAAGAGAAACCAATGGGGCTGTTCAAGGGACCCTGATTAAGGGATCGAACATGGGCTGATTGATGGCAGAATTAAGGGGACTCCAAGGGGCTTGGATAAGGGATGGCAAGGGGGTGTTTTTAGGACCTGTTCAGGTGGCCATCAGAGGGGTTGAATGAGGACAAATTTAGGCCAACAAAGCGGCCTAGTTTGAGTGTGTTTTTGGGGTCTGTCTGAATGGCCAGAAGAAGAGGTCAAACAAGGCCTGATTGAGCCTAATTGGATACTATAAGGAGGGCAGCAAGGGGTGTCTTTGAGTTGTCATTTCACGCCTGATTAGGGGAGGCCAAAGGGCTGGTTTTAGATGATCAGATAGAAGGGCACACAAGGCACACAAGGGCCTGAGTAAGGACAGCAAGGGGGCCTGTGTTGGTGATAGAAAAGGGGGCTGAACAAAGACATGTTTAGGGCTTTTTTTGACCATCAAAGGGGCTGATCAAGGGTCGCACGTGAACTGTTTGGTGGCCAGAATGAGGGCTGAACAAGGCTATTGTTAATGGCTAACAAGGGGAGGTATTTTCAGGTGCGCAAAGGGCTGGAGAATGGCAGGTTTGACCGTGGAAAGAGGTGAAGAAGAGAAGGAGAAAAGGAGAAGAAGAAACAAAGCTACATAATAGACTTATTCTCTCACTTTTTATTCTTCTTTTTGTTGTAGAAACTGCTACAATTACTTGGAGAAGATGGCTGCACAAAGGATGAAGATGGCTTGTTGCTCTTGCTGCTGTGCTTGCTACTAGAAGGGAGAGATGGATTGCAGAATCGGCCGATCCGAATCGGGATCGGTCGATTCTTGGATTGGATCGGTACCCACCGATCCGATTTCAGCCCGAACTACCGATCCAGCTGGGACTCCCGTCTGGATCGGTCTGAATCGACCAGATCAGTCGATCCTGGACCGATCCAGGTGGATCGATCCAGGAATCAGTCGATGTGGACCAATTCCCTAGAACCCGGAAGGGTCCAGAATCGGATCAATTCAGGACCCGATTCCGGACCATTTTCTGGTCCGATCCCCCATAATAAGGGGGAGATCGGACCGATTCCCCCTTCCCACCCCTCATTCTCATTCGCCCCCCCTCCCCTTCATTGTCTAGGGCTCCCCCTAGACCCCTCCCCCCAATAATCGAAATTAGATTATGATGATTCCCTTTACCACCATAAAAATAATTTTTCTTTGGGAGGCGTTGCCCACCTGATACCCCCCACAAGGGGCGCTGCCCCCTTGACCTCCGCGACCTGACCGCGCAGGTCGATCCGTGACTATTCTGCGTCCCGCTGATGATAGTGTAAACATATTAATATATTTCTCTATCACTTATACTATCACATATATAGAAGATTCATAATCATAAATATATATTATATACTTAAATTTACATAAAGATCTATTTAACTCTCTTCTCTCTCTCTCTCTCTCTCTTTTATATAATAATTTATACTTATATGATAGTTTCATGAAAGGAACTTACATTGTATGGCATTATTTGATAGAATGTCATCCACATTATTTTTATTTTTTTAAAATTTTTTATTTATTTCTAAGATTTTTCCTGATTTTTTTTGAGGATTTTTATTATTTAAAAAAATTAAAAAATTTTGCCTGATCCAGACCAATCCATGAGGCCCTTTCTTCCGGAGGATCGGCCGATCCGGACCGATCCGGATCGGATCGGTGGTCACCGATCCCGATCCCGATTCCGATCCCACGATCCTTGGAGATGGCAGACCACCAAGGAGCTTCAAGGAAGCCTTCTGGTGCTGGTATCGTTGGAAGGAAGGCTGGCCTTCCTCTTCCTCTTCTTCTTGTTGCAGGTGCTAAGGAAGAAGGAGAAGGCTACTACTGGAGTTGGTGCACCAAAGAGAAAAGGAAGATGGAGGACACCCTATTGCTGCTGCTAGAGTTGGTGTGCACCTCAGGTGGATATGGGGGCAGGTTTGGCCAATCCCATGGGTTTATATAGAGCAGAGGTAGATCAGGCTCAGATGGGATAAGGATAAGACTTGTAATCCTTTTAGAAGTCTTCTCCAACAAGGATCCTAACTAGAGGAGAAGTCTTCCAAGGGAAGGAGATATGTGTGCAAGGTGAGGATGAGAGCAAGTTTAGCCAAAAACCAGGAGATCTCCAAGGGAGGATGTACGCACATGAGAGAAGAAGAAGCTGAGGTTCAGCCAGTTGTGGGAGAGAATGGATAAGGCAAAGAATTTTAAGCCAAGAGGAAGTTTTCTCTGGGAGTAATTATAACCAAAGAAGGTGTCTTCAAGGGATATAAGGATAAGTTGGAGATTGGACAAGGGTGAGAGTTTAATTCCATGAAGAAGTCTTCACTCAGAGGAATTCCAACCATAGGAAGAGTGTAGATAGGGGTGTGTGCACACATCTGATGATGATGAGAGATGAATGTGTGCCCAGCCTTGGGTCAAAGTGAGGTGGCAGCTTATCATCACATCAAGATGCTCTGATATGATAAATATTGTTAATTATGGTCAAAATTAAATAAATACACCGTGAATTGAACTGAAAAAATTTGGAACAAGTTACGATGGCTGTTGATATTGTGCTCCACCAAGATGTGTGGCCAATATGTCCTGAATTGAATTAGATCTCTGATTTTGCTGATTTTCCCGATCGGTGCTGTCTCGACCATCAATAATGCCAAAAATTGCAATTGAGTGCAATTAGATACTTCTGTTGTTGTAGTTTTAATTTTGATGCATCAATATTCGCAAGACTAAAGTCATAGATTAGGAAATTGAAATATTCAACCCGTAAGTTGATCTGAACATTTTTTAGACTATCATGCCCTTGACACGAACTTTGCCTAGATTTGCTTTTTTCTAAATAATTTTCAACCGGTGGTCAAATTTTCAATCTGTTTGAGTGTTGTCAAGTTCTGTCTCTTATTGACAATGTGGTGAAGTTGGATCTTTTTTATAAGAGTTCCAATTTGTCCCGAAGTGTAAGGGGTAAAATGGTCATTTTGGCCTTCTGCTATCCATTTTCTATGTTTTAGGTACCATTGCAAAGTTCTCAACTGAGGCTATTGTATCATCTGGTCCATGTTTTACCAAATCTGGGTTGGATTTTCAAACTTTGGCATTGCTCAAATCTATATTGAGTGAGCTGTATGAAAAATTTTAGCACCAACACCACGAGTCTAAAAGATAAGCTTGATAAAAGATAAGATGATTGGGAGATAAGGGTAAGCTAGAGATAGGATTAGGGTTAGAGTCCTATGTCATAAATAAGTCTTCCCCAGAGGAATTTCAATCAGAAAGGGAGTCTATTCAAGGAGGAGTCCCACTAGAGAGGGAGTCTTCAAGGACATGTGCGCACACCAACAGATGAGGAGAGAGGAATGTGCACCCAACCTAGGGAGAGAGTGAGGTGGCAACTCATCATCTCATCCAAATATTCCCGATCTGACAGACGCTGTTAAGTTTGGCCAGAATTAATTAAAATACACATTGAATTGATCTGGAAAAATATGGAATGAGCTTTGATAGCCATTGATCTTGTGCTCCATCAAGATGTGTGGCTAAGATGTCCTGAATTGAATCAGATTTCTAATTTTATTGATTCCCCCGATCGATGCGTTCAATTGTCAATAATACCAAAAATTACTATTGAGTGCAATGAAATCATTCTATTGACCAAAATTTATTTCTAATACATCAATATTCCTGAGACTAAAGTCATGGACCAAGAAATTGAAATATTCCGCTCACAGGCTAATTTAAAAATTGTCTGGACCATCATGCCCGTAGGGTGACGAAGTACAAACTTTTGCCCAAATTTAATCTTTTCATAATTACTTTCCAACCATTGGTTAGATTTTTGATCTGTTTTGAGCATTGTCCAGCTCTATCTCGTACTAACAATGTGGTCAAGTTGGATCTTTCTGATAGAGTCCTAACTTGTCCCAAAGTGTCGGGGACAAAATGGTCATTTCAGCCTTTCGGTGTTGGTTTTCTATGTTTTGGGCACCGTTGCGAAGGCATTTGGTGCCTATCAACCATGCCAAGGCATTTCCAAAGTCTATTTGCATTAGCCGGCCTTTTTTTTATCCAATCTGGGTCATATTTCTAGACCGACTTCGACATTGCTCAAATCTGAATTGATCAAGATGAATAGAAAATTTTGGCTCCAACATCTACGAAAGCTAACCAAATGGAGAGTCGTACCATAAATGGTCCCATGTTGTTAGTTGTCATGCTTGGTGCACATTCAACTATCATCTCCATGCCTTTCCATGCTTGGTGCAGTTCCATATCCGTTAACTTTTTCTTCTGAGAGCATATGCCAACATTGGCTTTTCCCAAATGATAGTTATGGCTGAAATCATAGTCTTTCAAATACTCAACCTACTTTTTTTGCCTTAAATTGAGATCTTGAGTGAAAATATACTTAAGTCTTTGTGTTTTGTAAGTACTTAAAATGTTTCACCATATAAATAACATCACCGAACTTTCAAAGCTTGAATTGCAATTGCCATCTCTAAGTCATGCACTAGATAGTTTTTCTCATGCACTACATAGTTTTTCTCATGGAGCTATAATTGATTGGAATCATATATGTTACTACTCTTTCATGTTGCATGAGTACACACATCAAACCTACCCTTGATGCATCTATGTATACGACAAAGCCTCTTGAGCCAAATGGTAAGACAAATACAAGTGGTATGGTCAACTTCACTTTCAGCCTCTGAAGGCTTTTATCACATTTCTTTTCCCACTTGAAGCCTCTTATCTTGGTTAAAGTAGTTAATGGAGCCAATATATATGCAAATTCTTCGATGAATTGACTATAATAACCTACTAAATAAAGAAAACTCTTTACCTTAGTTGGGTTCGTAGGCCATTCCTAATTCTATATTTTTTATATCATTGTTATATAGACTTGTACTCCTACCTAAGATGTTATATGATTTAGAAAATTAACACTTTTAAGCCAAAATACATATTTTTTGAATTACATATATAACATGTGTTCTCTTAGTATCAGTAAGACAATCCTTAAGTGCTGACGATGACATTTCTTCCTAGCAAAGTATATCACTATGTCATCACTAAATTTGACTACAAGCTGATCCAAGAACTCTCGAAAGATTTGATTAATCAAGCTAATAAAATTTGCAAGTGCATTGATGAGATCAAACGATATTACTAATAACTCATAATGACCATAGTGTAAGGAATTGTTCTATGGTAGCAAAAAAATTTATTTCTTGAATATCATGGTCATTGTCTTAATCAGAACCAAACGAAAAAAAAATCAAGTATCAACTTCAATCTAATCGAATATACCTTTGCAAGATTCTATCAATCCCCAATACTAGTGAAGAACAAGCATATGCCACTCCATACTCTTCAAGTTGCCAAAACTCACGGCCTCTAGCAGTATCTACATGAACCACCTCCGAAGTCATTTTCTTCTTGCACACTAGACCTTCTAACTTGTCTCGAATGAAGCTCCATTGACTCTTTATAGCCTCCACCACGAGAAAATGTGAAGGGGAGAAATGACCATAAAATTAGCACTCTTGGTATTTATAGAACATGGAGCTTTTCAAAAAAATTCCTCAATTTCTATAACTTACTTCTATGGCTCCGATACTTATGGATCAATCTATATATGTGTGACCTATTAGGCTCAATAGTTTATTTAGTTGAAGCTTAATTAAATTAACAACTAATTTTAAATTAAATATATTATCTAATAACAAATTAACAAATTTTTTAATCATGAAGGGTACAAGCCACATTCCATGATCCCAAATGACTATGGGGATGATCTCATCTTCATTAAGCCTTTTCATCATCAATTACCACACGAATATAAATCCTTGTCTATCAATGCCTCTATTAGATAGGGATACAACATCAACTATCAATCTCTTAGCAAAATAAAACTCCCAGAACATGTAATTGAAATTAGATCAATTTAAAAACTTATTTTTTAATTATTCTCTCTACCATGCCCAAGGATTTAAAGTATTACCTTGTAAGACATTCACTCTCACTTATTGCGAGTGGACAATCCCTTGTCGTCCACTTAGTTGTTTCTATCGAGTTTTCTTTATACTCGATTCATTAACTATACTAGACCATCAAACTAGTTATATACAAGTAAAAAGCCAATGCATAAGATATGTCAAGTAAGTCATCTTTGAAGATTAAGGTAAATAGTCTAACCATGCAACTGTGATGATAGAAAATCATGAGTGATAGTTAGATAAGATATCATTTAGACTTTTTAATTTGGTCAATTTAGTGAACTCATTCTACTTATGAGTGCCTATATATGTATTTCAATGTGTCCACACTAATGACCAATAAGACTAGACATCCTCATCTTATGAGAAGATTGATCATGCACTAGTCTATCCAAACCCTTAATATCACATCTCAAAGATCTTATGACTATAAACATTTAGATCACATAACTCTAAAATATTGATCTCATTATCCTGATCTCATCATGATTCAATCATCATTGCATATGATCAATGATTTCATTATGATATATGCATCTAAATAGCGAAAGCAATGAAGATATGCCATTTAATTTGAATAAGATATTTCAAGAAATATCTAATCATATCACATATGATTGTCTTATAGGGTATACATTTCTACGAATTTTCCACTTGTACTAAAATCAATCACCCATCTATTTGATCTTTATTAGATCTAGATGATGCTAAAAAACACTTTGAGTTATCACTTTAATTAATGGATATGCAATGTTATTGACATAAGATCGCATATCCTTGATTATATCTTTCTAAGTTGTAGCCTCTCTTATTAGATGGTATTACCGTAGATAGGGGTGTAAATGGAATCCAATATTCTGAAATTCCAATTCGATTTCGATAAAAATTAATGGGTTTGGTACTTGATTTTGTATCTTATAAGCTACCAAAATCAGAATCAGATATTCTGATAGCTTATCAAAATCGAAATTGAAATCAGTTCATTCCATTTCCATTTATCCGATTATGATACAAAAATAAGTAAATATAAGAAAATTAATTAAATATGGTTAAATAAATCATAAAATATGATATATAAAATAATAAAAATAAAGTATTAAAAATACTATATCAAAAATTTGTAATTATATGTAAATTATTAACATATTTTAAATAAAAATTAATATTTAATTCATATTTTGGAAATTATCAATCAAAATCAAATCGACATTAGAATATAGTGATTCCAAAATTATTGGAATCAGAATCAGAACCCCATAACTCTTATCAGAATTAGAATCTGATTTTGGTAATTCTGCTACCAAATCTGACCCATTTACATCTATAGCTGTATATGTGTTTAAACTTATGATGAAACATCCATTTAATCGACATGAGCCAACATACATTTAAATGTATAAATTATAATAACTCATTGACCTTCTCTCTATGTACACTAAATGAGAGCTCCCACAATGTTGGAGAACGACCCCTTTATATTGCCATTCGAAGGAGCAAACATGGAAGATTTTATATGTTTGTGATACACAACGTCCCGATATCGGGCACTAGATTGGCATTAATGTTGACACATGAAAGGCTGCATGAACATGCATTGATGGGATGGAAAAGTTGACTTTCAAATATGATGCCCTAATATCAGGATGTTTTGACTAAGTAGTTAAATAAATGTGCTACTAATGCTGTTGAAGTTGTGCCATTCGGACTGTCAAATTAGCCATCAAAGTCAAATCAACCACAAAATGCCTTGATATCAAAACGTCAGGGTTACTATAAAAAGTCAACGATTAGGGGTTTTGGTGAAAAAACACTAGATGAAAATTGGCTTTCGGGGCACCTGATGCCTTCTTTACTGGGGAACCAGGTGCCCTCTTTGCAAGGGCACTAGACAAATGCCCCTTTATAGAGGTGCCAAGGGGGCCAGGGCACACTACTCTACCCCCTCCCACCTTGATGTTGGGATGCCAAGCACCTTCTTAATGAGGCACCAAGTCCCGCAAACACCGAAAACCCCAGAAAATGCGGGTATTCTATAAAATTTTTATTTCTTCAATTAAATCTTTGAATATGCTCTCTAGAAACAAGAGTTTTGAGCTCTATAATTAAGCCAAATTTGCATGTCTACACCAATACTTCCACAGATATGATTCAAGAGTTGATTCTCTTAAGTAATAGATGTCCAACCAAGAAAACTGTTTTAAAGAGATAATTGAAAGGCTAACACAACAAATGTTAGTCAAGATTGATCAAAGATGCTCCCCACCGGTTGATCCATCAAGCTCAATGCCACCTTCAAGACATAGGGAGGACGATGGAGAGTGACGAAGAGGACAAGGCCCATGAGGATGAGGAGGATGGGTATCCTTTGGAGATGATGATTCATATACATTATTAATTGTATCTTTGTTTTTAAGCATGACTCTTACATTTCTTTTACGTACATGCCATGTGGTTTGCCTACAATGTGGTTGTACTTTGATTGTGAATTGTGTATGTAAGTGTGAATTATATTTCTACAGCTGTGGTTTGTGGATTGTGTGTGAAATTGTGAATGAAAATTTTAAGTTGTGGTGTTGATAAAAATTGTGGATATACTTTGTTGTTTTTGAATTCTAGATGTGAAGACAAATAAAATTATATAATTTTTGTTTTGTGAAATGTGGATGAAAATATACAATTTGGTTATATAATCTTATATGACTATAATCGTATATATATTTTATTTTAAAATAGTATAAATAACAAATTTTATTAACAAGATTTGTTGATGGCAGTTCTAAGTCATCCCTACTAAAACAGGATGTAGCAACGGCATTGAAGCACTGGATAATAAATATTAGCGACGACTAAAAAGTCATCACCAATATATGTTCTAAGAGACATTGGTGATGACTGTAAATCACATTTGTTTTGGCGATGACTTCATAATTGCCACTAGCATTGGCAACGGTTACGAAGTTGTCGGTTATACTTTTACTAGTGACATTTTTAAAGAAAATGTCGTCAATACTATTTGCAGCAGTCTTATTTGAGATGATCTTCCGACGGTGTTGAAGCCGTCATCAATAATGTCTTGCGACAATTATTAACTTGCTGGGGATGGATTACAGTTGTCGTCGTTTACTTTTTCAGTATGACTATTAGATGTACTTCCGAACATTTTTGCATTTATTGACCGAAACATTACATCTGCTACAAAGTATACCCACCACGATTCGCCTGCACCAGCCACTTGGATTTTTTTCTTTTACATTTTGCACCCTGTAACATGGTGAATTGGTCTGATACCCCTGAAATGTTCCTTTTTAGAGCAGCCTCTTAGACAATTTATTTAATTGCTCAAGCCACTTTTGTTGGATGGTATGAGGTCACGTAAAAAATTAGTTGAATTACGTTCGATCATAAATTGGCCTACGTTCATCTATCAATAAATTTGAGGATGATAAATAAGCTATCAAACAACAATCCAAAATAAATGAACATTGTGCTATTCAGAGATTACCTTCGATCTTAAATGGTCCTCAAATATAGTGTACTATAAGTAGATCTATCAATGGTACATATATAAATTTGCAGATGAGAAATTAATAAGCTATCCAGCACAAAAATCCAAAATAGATGAACATTGATATTCAAAGATTAATTTCAACCGCAAGATAAATTTTACATGGTCATCACCAAATAATTGAAGTAGAGAACTTAAAGAATAAATTTAATTGATCAAAATCTCAACGCATGATAGAAGTAGAAAAATCTAAAAACTTCATTGACAGGTTAATTAGAAAAAAATAAAACAATTTACTGGCACGTGTGTCATACTTTTTTTGGTACCCAATATTTTTAGGACCATTACGATCTTGTTTCACTAGATCAGTCTCATAGGCAAACCTCGTGGAATATTGTTTGGTTAGAGTATCAATATTAATAATATATCAATTTTGATATTGATAGTTCAAGAGGTAATATCATTTTCAAAATTGATACGAGCACTTGTATTACACGACATACTTTATTTGTATTGAAAGTTTTAATTTAAAATTGATCCTAGTATCTAAACATCTAATGTTGATTTATATCATATTATTGATAGAGATATCTTGTTAACCTCGACTATTGAACATATGTTGATATATGTATTAAGTTACTATCATCACTCATGCGACATTTGTTTTGGTTTAATACGAAAATCTTGACTCTTAATTTCACATCTAACCTCTTACCACGCGAAAAAAATGCTAATCTTGATTAAGTAATAAGTGATCTATATTGTTTGGTAAAATATCTAAATCAAAAATTTATTAAGGTATGAAACGTTTAGATTTGTATGTCAATCATCCTAAAAAATTAAAATGTGATATTGAGTTAACGTTAAACAAAATAAATTAATTTTATTTCTTAAATATTTATTTTTATTAAAAATGGCATATCTTTATTACCAACATTATAATTGAATAAACTAAAAAATACACAATTATGATAAACAAAAATGAGAAAGGGTGACAATATTTTTCAGTAGTATAAATAAATGAATATTATTACTTCAAATAAAAATTATAAAAATTTTAAATTATAAAAATCAATTTACGTAAGTTAATAAGAAATGTTGATAATAGTTACAACAAGAATTTTGTTTTGGGAGATAGGTGCCCATCGGTGGTTGGTTCTAACTGGATAGATCAAATTAAATTATTCATTTTGATTCAATTTGCTTTGGGTTGAATCGAGGGTCAACTCCATTCAATCTTATAAATTGATGAACCTAAATAAATTGTAAAATAGTGTACAATATTACTAAATATTATTTTATATATTTATACTGTTAGAAAAAATTTAGATATTCTAAATGTATAAAACAGTCTTTTAAAATATATATAATTTAGTTTAAAAATTAAACATTTAATTTACCATTTGAATCAGAGAAATCTAATTGAACTAAACTAGAATGGTTCTTCTTTTGCTCCAGTTGACTAAATGTTTAAGTTCAATTCGATTTCAAAAAAATCTAATTTTGATTTAATTGTGTTATCTAGAAGTAGACTTTTCTTCTTTATGAGTTTCATTGCATCAGGAAATATGTATCAATGAGGCCACATTTAGTATTGGATAAGCAGGGATAACCTTGGTTTATCATTAATCCTTTGTTTGTTAGACTAAAAAAATTTAGTTTAACCTAGGTTAACTAATCAGGTTTATCCTAAAATTTAAGGATAGTGGATGGGATAAACCGTCTCATGCAATATGTGGAATGGATCTCTAGGTTTCGAGGATATGCCACCCCGTGGTGGCACCAAGCGAACATGGCCACTCCGAGGTCTCTGACGGCGAACATGGCAACCTTGGTGACAACACCCTCGTAGGGTTCATCCGAACACTCCTAGAGATCCTCGGCATCGATCCTTTTACGAAGCTCACCACCAAGGACCTCATATTTGGTTAATGGTTCAAAAATATTTGCCTTCATGTTTCCATTCATATGGAACTTCTTAAGTCTTTTCTCATTGATATGACCATGCTTATATTCAGTTAACGAAATAGATTGATATATATCCCAAGAGGGGCATTAACACATACCATAAGAGCTTCCATATCTCATATGAGTAATCTACTTGCTAAGCTCTCACTCGCAAATATTTTGCCATTCATAATCTTAGAACAATTATCATTTTCATAACTCAAAATAAAACAATATTTATTTAAGTAGGAAATATTGATAATGGAAGTATAAAACAAGCAATCTTCATGATAAGGACATCTCCCAAATGCTATTAAAGATTCGTACCTCCCACTATTTATGATACAACTCTTGCATCATTTGTACATGTAGGTTAATCTTTATACATCAAGCCTTCATTTACTTGTCATTATCAGCAACTTTTATAGATATAAGATGTATATTTAATATCGCATACCAATAGATGCATATGTAGCATCTTATAGGAGATATGTATATCTAATATCTCATACACGATATACACATCTAGTATCGAACACCGTAAGATATATGTTTAGTATCTTATACTATGATATGCATAAATCATATATCACACCATGATGTGTATATGTACATGACAAGTAAGTCAATGACTAAGATGCCAGAAGCTTATTAGGTTCCTCCCTTGCTATATATTCAATATACTTTGCATATTACCACCAATCATCGTCATGATAATATAAGAGCAATCTTATTTCTTATTTGGGCTTAATATTCTTGACTATCTTCTTGACTTTTAACTTTGCCTTCATTTTTTATCTAATAATCTCACTTCTTTTCATTGGTCTTACCAACAAGAAGTATTGAAGATGTATTATTATTTTAATCTTGCCCTAAATTTGCTCATCACCATGAGCCATAATAGATCTCATATCCATCTGTCCATGTTGCCTCTAGACTTTATAGAGGCTAACATTTAGTGTAAGGCAAACAATACACCTTTCTAATGAGATGAAGATCTCATCTTCTCTCACTAATATAGACATGCCAAATTCATCTGATTCAGAGCATAAAAATCATGTTTTATAGGGTATCATGTATGATTGATCTGAGAATAATGCCAGGTCTTCTAGTGTTAGTTCAGAGCTTTACCAAGTATAGTTGGATGTTTTCCACAGGTTTCTAAGCAAAGCCATATTTTCTGAGCGAAAGCCACGCATAAACGGTGGAAGCACAGAAATCAAGTTTATGATCAAAGCCTAATAATCAAACATTGAAGGCTATAATTAAATTCTTATTCTAGATGGTTTTGATTTGTGCCATGTCTTTCTTATTGTCATTGGGTTCATTTTGACTAGTGTTGGACCTTCCGTTCATTATCCCAACTTACATATGAAATTCTAAACTCTTGGGGCTTGTATTGGTAGATGCACCACTGTAAAAAACTTCTTAAGCCTATTATCTTTCCAATGCAACAAACGACATTGAATTCTGAGTTCGTTAGTGATCGTAGTAGTTTTTAGAACATGGGCATGCAAACACAATACGATGCACCTCTAGCCTGGGCACAAGCACCCTCCTAGGGGGGCACATGCCCATGCACTTTCCCTAGAGGGCACATGCTCATGCACCCTCCCAAAGGGGCACATGCCCATGCACCCCCAACCCAAGGTGCAGGGTACTAGTCTTTAACTTGGATTCTAATGCTTGATTATTTTTATTAATTTTGACTTTTCAAGATTATCAATGAATATGCATGTACCCCCAAAGGAGGATACATGTGCCCCTTGAGGGGGCACATGTGCCCTGGGGTGGGGTGCATGCACCCCACCCCAGGGTGCATTATCCAGATTTTGCAGGAGCTGATCAACCTTGTTTTCTTCTATAAATTCAACCTAATTTTGACATTCCAGAGGTTAGAACATGACCACCTAGGCATCCCAAGACATCTTTCTACCCTTACATTATTTTATGGTGATTTTTAGAAAGATAAATTCGTGTGTTTAGAGAGAGCGAGAGAAGTTAGTTCGAGCTCATCTGGCCAGGGCTATTTCTTCAATCTCTACAGAAGTTTAGAGGCATCTGCTGCCTGAGCCATCTGAAGTAAAGTTCTTCCTCTTTCAGTACTCTTTTGTTTGAAACAAACAACACACAATTTTGACATTGGTGTTGGTTGTGGTGAGCCTTGAAGCAAAGTCACACCAAACAGATTTTGGTTCTTGTTTGGCTTTCTCGACGGACCCAAATTTGCTTATATCTTTTCCAAGCAGGCTTAGATTTGATTCATTCTTCTTCATATATCTTTATTTTGTCAATCTTCATCCATCTTATATATTTTTACATTTTTGCATTTTTAATCTGTTAACTAAAAAATTCAAAAAGTGGTTAGAAATAATCTGAATCTAGTCAGTTCTTCTAAAATTGTCTATTTTTATGTTATTTTATTTTTATTTACTTTACCACATCCAGTTCTAATTGTTGTTTTACCTATTTTATTGTCTAGTTGCATAGAAAATAAAGCACCAATGTGTTGAGGACTCTTCTTTATCGGCTGGTCGAAAAAGGAGAAGTTCGAACCCCATCCCACTCTTCCTGCTAAGGTACACACTATAGACATGCCAATTTAGCCTTATTTGGAGCTTTAAACTCTTATTCCATTGGCAACATCCCTTTTAGACCATTAATCAAACTGAACCAACCCTTTTGAAGAGCCGAGGAGCTTATTGGGAAACTAAGGACGAGTTACTGATCCTTGGTTGAACTATGTTTGTCGAGTGTGGACCATTGTGTTATGTCCTTTCGTCAAGTCATTATACATTTTTTTGCTCACCATTAGAGTTTCTCAATTGTCCTCAGGTCATCCCAGTCAGTACCGGGGGGACTAGGGCATACCGGATCCATCCTGTCATTTCATGGCCAATTAGTTGGCATGAAACCCCTCTGGGTATCTCCAGGTCACTTGGTCACTAACTTTGGTCTTTCTAGATCTTTCTGAGTTTTCCAGGTTCCTTCCATTATTTTCGGTCATCGACCTAAGTCGTATGGGTTGCCATCAGCTTTTTCAATTATTCTATGTTCTTTGGGTCATCCCTAACTCTTCTGAGAATTGCTCCAAGTTTTCTGGTTTCCTCTCTTCATTTTCGGTCGTCAACCCTAGTTGTATGGGTTGTTGTCAACTTTTTTGAGTTCTTCGGGTCATCCTCGGCTCTTCTGAGCACCTTTCCAAGTTTTTCGGGTTCCTCCCATCACTTATGATTGTCAACCCGAGTTGTATGGGGTTTTTCTGATTTTCTGGGTCATTCTAAATTTTTTCACCAGCTTTTCTAAGTTTCGGATCACCGTACAGGCCATCGACACCACCAGAGAGATAAATCAAAAGTTACAGTCCCATACAGAAGTCTTGGGATGTGTACCAGATGGTTTATCAATTTGAGGGTTGCATTTCCAAGTCCTCTTTCCTATGTAAAAAATGGGAGTCAAAACGGATATCCTGTTTGCAAGTTATGGCTTGCAGAGAAGGTGCGTGCAGGAGAGAGAATTGAACGCGCCCTTGAACCTGGGGCATGGTCTGTGCACCCTCACCTTGAGTGTGCGGTCTGCATGCCCCCACCAGGGGGCGTGGCTTGCACGCCCCCAAACTGAGGGTGCGTCCAGTTCTAGAAAATTTTTTTTTCTGACTTTCCAAATCCATTTTGGATGGTTTCCACCTTAGAAAATGACCATTTTCATTGTGCCCTCGACCCGGGGCACTTCCATTTTAGAAATCCAACTTTTAGAAGATTCCCGAAAACTTTTAGGTGGAAAATGGAAACTGGCACTGGACACGCCCTCACATTGAGGGGCGCCCTGTGCGCCCCCAAGTTGAGGGTTGCAGCCACCACGCCCCCAACTCGGGGGCACATCTAGTTTATTTTCTGATTTTGTGTCATATTTGTTTTTATATAAATTTTGGCAATTAGGATACCATCCAGGGTTACTCTGGGCTCATCCCACCCTAGGCTCATCCCAACCTCCTCAAGTCAATCTCTCTTCATCCCAGTGCTCGAAAATCATCTCGAAGTGAAAGAGAAGCCAATCTATGCTCTGTCGTATTATTTTTCTAATCATTGTCTTCCACATATTTCCCTAAGATGTTTTCAGCCAAGACTTCTTCTGAAGAAGTATTTCTCATCAAGTTACTTTTTGTCTTCAACAAACAAAGATTAAGTCTGACATATCCTTGGCTCGTGGTTGCATCTACACCGGCGTTGCGCAGACAAATTTAGAATCTACTCTTCTCTATCATCATCTTTTCAGTCAAATGTCATACACTTCTTGGTGAATTCAACTTACACCTTCTTCATATAAATTGTACCCCAATGATTTATCTTCCATTCCTAACAAGAATCATTTAATTTTGACATCTGTGGGACCTATCACGTCACGCATCAACAACGTGCTCATGGTTCCCAGATCTTCACCTTCTAACAACATATTTATAAAGTAAATTCAGACCTCTTCTCAAAAGATACAAGAAAACTTTTATTCATCTTAAATCACCCTTGTTGAGTCTTATTTATTTTGAAACAAACAAGAGTTTATTCTGACTTTTGGACCGTTTGTGGTGATCATTTCAACAAGATCGCGCAATCTGGTTTTGTTTTCACTGTATGTCGAATTCTAATATTCCTACAAGTCGGTATGCTTATTTTATAGAGGGGTAATCTTCCGCTCCAAGTTCTCTTTCCACAATAACAAACAGAACTTGTTTCTGATATCAGGGCTGTCTATTGTGGTCTCTACATCAGAGTCATGCTAGCAAACACAGAATCTGTCCGACCTGGTTGTCACTTTGCCTGGGTTGTGTTATTTTTAATCACGTATATTGTTTTTACTAACTTTTCATTCACAACATTTAGAATCATATTTCAGAATCATTTTCATTTATTTTCACCATCTCAAATATCATAAAACACAGAAAAAAGGGGTTAAAGCTAACCCTGAAATTGGTGAGTTTGTTTCTGATTGCTGTTTTATGTTATTATCTTTACAGTTAATTCACTTCACTCAGTTCTAATCCCTTTTTCAATTGTTTTCTTGTCTTCTTGTCTTCAAGTTGCACAGGTACATCAAGCAAGCGGTGGTTAAGGACTCTTATTCATCGACTGCCCGAAGAAGGAGAAGGTTGAACCTGCACACCCATTTCTCACACTAAGGTACACACAGCCACATCTTAAGTACTCCGTACTTGTTTATTTAACTTTGGAGCAGTGGCTCTTAGCGACCACTTTTATTTATTTCTACTTCTACTTCATCTCCTCATCTATTTTTTATTTCTTTTTATTTTATTTTTTTATTCTCTTCCCACGCGACCCAAACCCTCTCTTCTTCCTATCCTTTAACCCAATTCTAATCTTTTCAATATCTCACCATGTCTTTTGCCCCATCGCATTCGTCACCTATCATAATCACTTTTTGTTTCACAATGTCTTTAATCTCTATCCCACCGTGGCCTCCTGCAATACTTTCTGGCTATTTATCCCACTATGGGAGTCACCTCATTTTCTATCCCACCATGAGCTCCCATTTTCTTAATACCCTTTACACCGCCATTTATCCTTGCAGTCTGTTGATTGAGCTTTGACATTTGCCTTTTGGAATCTGAGGTCATTTCATTCTGAATCAAATCATGTATTTCAGAAATTCAAATGGATCAGAGAGATTAAATATACTTGATTGGTATTCTTTTAATTAAGAAAACAAATCTTTTTTAAAACTTTAGCTCATCACAGTACAGGAACACTACAAAGATCGGGTTGCAAGCTGATGATGAACCTATGAACCCAGGATTCGGGGACTCTCCACCGCGTTGGGGGTTGACTACTCTTTATTTCACCTCTCTTGTGCCCACGGCTCACCTTTTACTAATCAGATGTAAGAAGGCTTGATGAAATATGACAGTAATCCAAGGAACTTGAAGAGATTCGCTTTGCCAAATTAGGTTAATAAGCGTGTCTATATCTACACCTTGATGTCACCTTTTCAATCGATCGCTATTTCACTCCATTACATTCCAATACAATTCATTTCACTTCACTACATTTCCTTACATTTCACTTTGCTCCACTACATACCATTCCCCTGCAAAGCCTACAACAAGGTGAGGCAAGCTGTAGACATGCCAATTTGGCCTTATTTGGAGTTTAAGACTCTTATTTCATTGACAATATCCCTTTTATACCATTAAAATCAAATTGAACCAGCCCTTTTGATGAGCCAAGGAGCTTATTGGGAATTTGAGGACAAGTTACTAATCCTTGACCGAATCCATGTTTGCCTTTTTATTAAATTTTTATTCACATCATTTAGAATCATATTTCACCATTATTTTCATTTATTTGCATCATCTCATATATCATAAAAAATTAAAACTAAGGGGTTAGAGCTAACCCCAAAACCAGTGAGTTTATTTTCAATTGCTATTTTATGTTATTATCTTTACAGTTACTACACTTCACTCAGTTTTAATCCTTATTTCATTTGTTTTCTTGTTTTCTTGTCTTTTAGTTGCATAGGTACATGAATCAAGTGGTGGTTAAGGACTCTTCTTCATCGGCCGGCCAAAGAACGAGAAGGTTGAAGCTGCACACCCATTTCCCGCACTAAGGTAACACATGGTCACATCTTAAATACTCCATACTTGTTTATTTAACTTTGGAACCTATGGCTCCTAGCGACCACTATTCTTTATTTCTACTTCTACTTCATCTCCTCATCTATTTCTGATTTTTTTATTTTATTTTTCTCATTCTTCTCCCACATGACTCGAACCATCTCTTTGATGCTCAAGTGACACCGAGGAATGAAAGTTCGAAGATCAATATGAGTGTGGGACCACGGTAAGAGTTTTTTCTTTTTCTCACCCTTTCTGAGGTGCCTACCCGAGACACATTTTTAGAGTCAACACACACAAGGTCAACTTTCAATTTAATTCCATTACATAAAGCGAAACCCATAGTTCCTAGAGACCATGTTCTTACTTTATTTAATGCATTAATTTATTTTATCTTGTCTTACTCACATGACCCAGATAGTCCCTTTAACATCCTAATGATGGCAAAGGCTGAGTATTCAGGGATCAATGTGAGTGTGTATAACAAAGGGATCACCTCCTCCCTCTCTCTCTTCATCCCTAAGGGGTGCCAACCTGCGAACCCCATTCCTAGAGTTGACAGCTAAGCCATTCTTTTTGGTGACCATAGTGGGACAAGCAATGTCTTTAATTGTGGGTGTTGAGTTTGTGTATAACTAGTTCTAGTTCTAGACCGGTTCTCACGTAAGCTTTTCTTTCTTTCCACCTCTTTGAATCCAATATCATCTTAAACATGCGTATTTCACCACCTTCTATCAGATCTGAAGTGCCAAGTCTTTTATTACATTTCAGCCATTTATTTTAACCGGTTCCTGTGTAAACCACCATTGCTTTTAAAGCTGGTTCCCGTGCAAACCAACCTTCTTCTACAAACCGGTTCCCATGTGAACTAAAACTATTTTCAACCTTCCATAACAAGTTGTTATCACCTTATTGCAGGTTATTTCACCCTCGAATCAGTCACCGTGTGACTCTCTTTTGCATTTAATTGTCATTTAAACCGGTTCTCGTGCGAACCACCCTTTTCTACTACAAACCGGTTCCCACGTGAACTAACTTTTTTCTTTACTTCGGTTCCCACGTGAACCAAACCACTTTCTTCTGGTCTATCCCCACATGGATCATATCTTATCCCACCTTCATATTGGCCCCACGTGGCCCTCTTTTCAATCATCCAAACCGGTTCCCATGTGAACCACCCTTTTCTACTTCAAACCGGTTCCCACGTGAACCACCTTCGCTTTTTACCCCAGTTCCCATGTGAACCAGCTTATTCTTACATCGGTCCCCATGTGGACCACCCCTTGGATTGACTATCAGATCTGTCCTCTACCTATTCTATCACTTTTTACCTCCTCCATTTGGCTCCCATGTAGACCGGTCTAGTTTCTAGTCACTAGTTGCTTGTCTTGCTTGATTGCTTGTTTATTTAAGTATATGTGTGTTTGTTTTGCATATCATTCATATTATCACTTGATTGCATTCTTTTCTTATCTTCCTCTCTACCTACCTCTTCATTTACTTTTTTGAGATGTGAGCTCACTCTCCCACACACCATTGCCTACCAAAACACCCTCTTGGTGGACCCTTACCTCTCTTCTAGGATATTTCTTCCTAGTTAACTTGGTTGATTTTCATCAAGGCCTCCATAATTTCTCATACATAGAGTATTCCTCTTCATGATTAGGTTAGTTGTACCACTACCCGAAAACTCGGAGTATCCCAAGTCACCTACACAAGGTGAGGTTGTGTGAACCTTAGGTCATTGGAGATTGGAGTTAGGATCATAACCCAATTGTGGAGAGAATAATTCTTAACAATCTATTAATCTATAAATACAAAAAAATCATTGTGTTAATCTTGTTTTCAAGTCTTTGCATCACTTGTTAGCCAAAAAAATAAAAAACACCCAAAAAAATTTGAAAACACCAAAGCACCCAAAAAAATGTCCTTTGATTTAATTGCTTTGTCCAACTTGCTTGTTGAAACCAAAAGTGGAAACAAAAATTCTTGTTAAAAACACCGAAACAAAGAAGAAGTTTTTTGTTTTCACCATCTCTTTAAAAAGTTGAAAGAATGGCAATGCAATTATGGTATGGAAGATGCGTTGGAATGGTGGAATACTCCGAGCATCAATTGTACGAGCTAGGGCATCACGAGATGCAACAACCACTCATGATCTAGTCAGATGGTCATGTCAATCCCCTGTTTAAACCAAAAGCGCGAGTGGTCACTCACCCATCTTCTCCATGAAATGTTGAACAAATTTTTAAAGAATTGTCTCTTCATATTGACCCCGAAACCTTGTCACTTATGTAAGCCTTGTTGAAGGGCAAGGCACCAAGTAATCAATATCTCTATTAAAGACAACCAAGTTGCCTCATCTCCTTGACCTGTGGTTTGGCCATCTTATGCAAACCATATCGCACCTCCTGTTCATCCTATCACGGGCCACTATTCAAATAGTCTGTCAGTCCATGCTCCTAACCCTCAACTTCCAATTCAATCATCCAACCACATATTTACACCTATGATCTAGGAAGCCTCTCTTAACCAAGCAATCATGGATCAACTCCTTCAAATGAATGAGCATTATCAAGAGCTGAGATGCCATTTAGATTCTAAGTCAACCCTTGAGGTTTCAATTCCATCTTTGCTAGTTCTCCACTTGCCACCTTCTAAAATGCTAGCCTATCACTGTTATAATGGCATTAACAATCCTTTTATACACCTCAAAGATTTTATATATGAATTCTCCTTCTAGAAGAATGATCGTAGGGTCCTAGCTTTCTTGTTCTGCTGATCACTAGAAGGGTCTACCTTAGAGTGGTTCTATTCACTCGACCCCTTGGAAGCAGAAGATTTTAACATTGTCAAGACCAAGTTCTTACAAAGGTATAGAGATCGGGTAGCACTATCATGTTCAATTATGGATATAATTGTAGAAAAGATGAAGCCAGAGAATGAGTTCATAAAGTTTGCTGACTAGTGGAGGGGAATGGTAAAAAAATTAACAGATGTCATCTAAAAAGAGGAACAGGTGAAGATGCTCATCGAGAACACCAGACCAGCTCTTAGGAATGTCCTGATCATGTACCATCCAACCACCATGAATGAACTCTACGATAGTGCCTGATATCTTCAAACCCATTTCAAGGATGCCCCTTTTGATCCCAAACCTTAAAACATCGTGAAAACCACTTCTGCACCAACTAGGCCTACAACCGAGGGAGTAGTCAACCATGAGAATGTCAACATTGTGGGAAACTAGAGAGGGAATCGCCAAAATCAGTATAGGAACCCACAACAGAACCCACCTTACCGCCCCCCCTCAACAACAAGTCCAAGTTAGGTCACAGTCACTGCAACCACCTGTAGACACGCCAGATTGGCCTGATTCGGAGCCCCAGACTCTTATTCCATAGGCAATATCTTTTATTGGACTGTTATCTGATCCGGATTACCTCGTGGAGATGAGCTAAGGACGTCGGTGAAGCCCCTTGTGAGTTGAGAATGGACCGATAATTTCTGGAACAATGTCATGACCTTCAAGCGAGAGCCGCACGTGAACTGTGAAAACACGAAGCCTGCTCGATGACAGACCTTGAATAGTCCATATTTGAACATCTCGGGAGTCCCGCATGTGTCCCGTAACATTCAGGGTTTCCGATAAGTCATTTCAGTAGTCATCGGTCAATGACGACTTTTGTTATGCCTTTTTCGATCTGTGCACGGCTATCTCGGATCATGCGTTAGGCATTTCCAGTCATCACCGAGTCTTTTCGGGTCATCTAGGTCGATTCTAGCCGAATATTTTCATCAATCATGGCCATACGTCTGGTTCGGTCAATTTTAGGGTTTCTCGACTTTTTCGATGTTCGGTTCACGTTTACCGGGTTAATCTCAGATTTTTCGATGATTTCGGGTTTTACGAGTGTACCGGACTTGTTTGGTCATCATTTTAAGTCATCCCGAGTTGACCCGAGATTTCTCGATCGGAACCGTGCTCTTTCGGATCTTCGCCACAGGTTTCGGCTTTCCGCGAGAGGGTAAACCGGTAGAAAGCCCCGTGCGAACATCTCAGGAGTCATGCTAGCTGGTTTACCGACTTGATGAGGTGCGGTTGAAGGCCCTCTTTCCAACGCGACAAACGGTATCCGAATCGGACATCCCGTTTGCAAGATACGGCTCGTGGAACACGTGCGTAGGAGAGAGAGTGTACCGTGCCCCCACTCCGCTTGAAAGGGGAGGGCGCGCTCTGCGCGCCCTCAACCTGAGGGCGTGCCCTACGTGCCCTCAAACTGGGGGCGTGCCCTGAGCGCCCCCGGTTCCTTTGAAAAGCGGGAGCGCGGTCAGTTTCTTTAAATCTCAAATTACCCCGATTAGCACCTTCTAAACCTGATTTTTGGAAGGTTTCCGGCGCTGATTTTCGATTATTTGTACCATGCCCCCGGTTCGGGGGGCGTTACGTATGTCAAGTCGATTTTTAGCAATTTCCGGAAGTTTCTGGCGAATTTTAGCAGTGAGACGCGTACCACGCCCCCAGTTTATTTGAAATTGGGGGGTACGCAGACCGCGCCCCTGAAGTGAGGGCGCGCCCTGCGCGCCCTTGGTTTGAGGGCGCGCCCTGCGCGCCCTCGTCCCCTTTGAAAAGCGGGGACGCAGTCGGTCCATTTTCCATATTTTGCACCGGCTTCCTTCCCCTATAAATTGAGGAACATTTTCAATGACCCAAGGTTAATCCCCCATGCCTAGCTCATCCTGAAGTCATCCAAGCTCTCTCCCAAGGCCGTCCCGATGTCCAAAGCCGATCCGACGTCGAGAGATCGATCCCGAAGTGAAGGAGAAGGCTCAATCCGGGTGTTCTACATCAACCAACTTCATCGACTTCTGAAGAAAATCCAGGACTCCTTCTGCAAAAGTATTCAACATAGAAGTTGTTCCTCTCTTCGTCCTCTTTCATATCCAACTGACGGCACTCATTTCTGACTTACCGTTTGTTCGTGGCGATTGCTGTACTAAGGGCGTGCATCCAGGTTCTGTTTTCTATATCTGCCCACTTTCAGAATTTTTACATATTTTTACAGGAGGATTTTAGGAAAATCATAAACATATAAACTCTTCCCCTCCTAGTCTTATGTCTACTCCAACAAACAGCACTCGATTATGACATCGGGGTCGTCCGTGGCATTCTCTGCACCAAAGTCACTCCAGAAGGGTCCAAAGCTACCCGAACTGGCCTTCTTCAACCAACTCGGCTTCAACTCAAGCCGATCCATTCCATAAGCTTTCTCAACTCATTTAAATCAGTTTATTTACTATTTTAAAGCATATTTCAGTTTATTTGCATCATTTTTAAATCATCAAAAATACAAAAAAAGGGGTTAAGGCTCACCCCGAAGCCGGTGAGTCCGATTCCAATTGCTACCTTTTCATATTCTCTCTACAGTTACTACACTTCCCATAGTTCTAATCAACCTCTTTCACTTGGTTTATTGTTCTAGTTGCACAGTTTGATCAAGATAGCATCGGTTGGAGACTCTTCTTCATCGGCCGGCCGAAGAAGAAGAAGGTTTAACCCACATCCCAATCTCTCGCGCTAAGGTACACGGTCAAATTCGACATTCTTTCTATTTTCATTCCATAAAGAGGAGCCCGCGGCTCCTGGCGACCACCTTTTTATTCATGTTCTAATTTCATATCCTCCTCACTCTCCTCCCACATGACCCGAACCGTCTCCGGTGCTCGAGCGACGTCGTGAGATGAAAGTTTGGGGTTCAATGTGAGTGTGGGACCGAGGTGAGGAGTCTTTACCGCTTTCCGAGTGTTTTCGATTCACTCCCTTTTCCCCTATTCAATTCCATCTTTCACCATCTCTTGAGGTGTCGATCCGGAACCAGTTTCTGGAGTCGTTACCACCTTAGCCAGCAATGCAACCCCAGCAACCTCAACCACCCACCTACAACAAGGCACTGCCACCACCCAACCAAGCACCATGAAGGGTAGGCCCTAGGAGAGAGAACTACCCATAGCTACCTTACTCCTTGACTGACATCTTCAATGTACTTATGGCAGAGAAACAATTAGAATTGCCCAAAGAAAGAAAGGTTTGGCCCACTAACGTAGTTATGTCCCGATACAATGCTTACCATTGGTACCTGTGGGAACCTCGGGAATCTTTTGTTTTTAAATGAAAAAAAGTTGTTTAAAAGATTTGTTTTTGAATGTTGAAATATCGTATCCAAATTTTCAAGTAAACTAGGTGATAAACCATAAAAATACTAGATAGTCCGAGTGATATTAGAAGAGTATAGAACCGAGGTTCGAGTTCTGTGAAAATATTTTTTGACCTCTCTCCATCGGATGGTGCGAATATCCGATGTTCATTTACATCGAGAAAACACTCGAACACCCTTGATTAACTGCCATAGCGATCTTGTTTGACGAAAGCGTGCACATCCACAACGTATAAAGAACACAAAGGGTCCTGGCCTTTCAAGCCCGATGAGATGCAAACAAGTTTAGTTAGATTTGGTTTGGAGTTGACTTATGTTGATTTATGAATTTATTTTGATGTGGTTTGAAATGTTAATTCCATATTTCAATTTGACTTAGATTTGAATGTTATTTGTTTTGAGCTTGTTTGAATTGCTTGGTTTGTTTTACTTCAATTGGTTGAAGTTTATTTTATTTTTGTTTGAACTTGATATTTTAGATGTGTTGATCAATTTGACTTGTTTAAATTTAATTGACATGTGTTGAGTCATTTTCATGTGATTTTCTCATGTCGGTTGGTGTTTTAATACCAATTCGGGTGTGTTCGGTATGTTTTAAATGTTTTGAAGTTTGGTTTAAATTGATCAAACTTGAACTTCAAATTGTTAATGATCTGAATTTGACATGTTTTAAGATGAATTTCATATGCATTAATGTTTTCTTTATGTGTTCTTTTCAATTGGTTGTGAATTATTTGATTTGCACTTGTTTAAGCATTTGAATTCCAATGGATTAAGTGTATTGAATCAATTTTTCCAGATTGTATTAAATCTGATTTTTGTTGGATGTTAAAGCTTTAATGATCTGTTTTAATCATGTTTTAAGGTTGGTTTGAATGTATTTTCAGATTTAATTAAGTTAACTTTAGATTCGGTTAACTCTTGTTCGGTTTGCATCACATCCGGTCTGTCGGGCTGGTGTCCATGCCCGGTCACATGCAATTAGCTCAGCACTTGAAATGTTCATTGAATATTCATGTTCATGCTGGTGTACATCAGATGTGGCAGTTCATATGCCATAGTGCTTGTTGAAGTGTCAAAGTCCTTCCCTTGATGTAAAATCCCACTTGACCAAGAGAATTTTGGCAGTATGCCGCCTTATTTTCCGATCAGTGTGAAATTTTACCCGTCCTACAAGACATAGTCATTTGACTTTCCAAGTAGTGGGAAGGGTCCATCTACAGTGGGAAGCGTGTCCCATGCCTACGCCCGGGTCAACGTTCCGGTGCATGCCCGATGAGCTGCCCAATGAAGCGTCCAGTTGTGGACTAACTCCTTATTTAATTCTGGCATTTTTCCTTTAGATTTAGTTAAGTGTGCTTTTTAAATGTCCAAGGCCCAATGGGACAGCTTCATCAGCACAATGGGCTGGTCTTCATGTCATGTCAGCCTGGTAAGGCTCATTCTTGAGCTTCATGGGCCCTGGCGGCCTGATTTGCACTCCATGACCACAATGGGCCTGATTTGCACCTCCATGGCCCAGTTGGCCTGATTTGCACTCCATTTTTTGTGCACCTTGAAATCTTGCTATCGCAGTAGGGTAGGTGAACCTCAGAGGGGCTGGGATGGGTTGGCTAAGGTACTGTTTAGGTGGGCTTTTGGTAGGACTGCACAAGGGACAGGTTTAGGTGTGAACTAGGACTAGTTTAGGAATGCACAAAGGGCATTTTGACATGTAGAAATCAGGGCCACTCGACTTAACTCTTGGCCCGTCCGGCGGATTCCAAGAGGCCCGGGCTGTCACCCCTCCTTTCCATACATCAAAGAGGGTGTCTGGTTTGTTTGGGGGTGCCAAATGGGCTGTTTACAGGCCACCTATGGGCTGTGCGCACATGGGCAATGAGGAGCCAGAATTAGGAAAGGAAAGGGTCTGAAATGAAGGGCTCAAAGAGGCTGATTTTTGATGGCTTGTGGGACCAACATAAGGAGGTTGAACATGGGCTTTAGGTGGTACCAACAAGGCTGGGTTTTTAGAGCTTCTTGAATGGTCATAGAGAAGGCCGAGGGGAAGAGAAAGAAGAGGGGAGGGAAAGAACTAGAAAGTACTACATCTTCCCTCACCTTTTTGGCACAATTCTTGTTGGAGATTGAAGGAGAAGATGGCTGGCCTTATACCCTTATTATTCTTCTTCTTTTGTTTCTGAAAATGGAGCTGGAATCAGTGCTCCAAGAAGGAACACCTGCTGTTGGAATCGGTGCACCACCGATTGGGCTGCTGCTGGCGCACCTGCTGGAGGGAGGCCTTTTATCCTTCTTCTTCTTCACTTGGAACACCACAAGGGGGCTGGAGAGGTTGCTGACTTGCTGATGAAGACGTCCAAGCAAGGAGAAGCTTTCTTGGAGCAGGGTAGAGGGAGGAGAGGCAGGGCTTCCGCAGGGTGATCAGCTTGTCCTCACATGGCCAGCAATGGGGGATTTATATAGGAGTTGATGGCGCCATCTGAAGGAGGAGATAATGCTGGAGGTTGTTGAGGTAAGATAAGGATAACTCAAGGGAGGTTGAGGATGATAAGGATAACCCATAGTTGGTTGTTGAGGATGATTGTGCGCCAACTAGAAAGAGAGGGAGAGAAGGGTGCGCACCATCTCCTCCTTTCAAGGAGGTGTGCACACATGACATGTGGCAAGAAGGCTGGTTCAACCAAGGCTTGGATTAGGATAAGCTTGGTTAGTTGTAGGATTAGTTAGGATGAAGATAAACCAAGGGAGAGATAGGGATAAGCCATGGGAGGTGGTTGAGGGAAGTGGTTGAGTGGGACCCACCAGCCAAGGAAGGAGGAGGTGGGTGCGCCTCCCTCCTCTATTTTCTAGGGCTTCTTGCACACAAGAAAGGAGAGAGAAATCTGGTAGGTTCGACCAAAGCATGTGGAGGTAAGAGAGAGAGACCCAATCTAGTCCATTCATCTAAAAGACTCCCAATCCGGCGACTACTGCTAATTCTGGCCAGAAAGTCATTAAACACACCCAAAATTAAATCAGAAAAATATGGGACAATCATTGATGACCATTGATCTTATGATCCATCCAAATGTGTGGCTGAGATCTCCCTAAATGCCCAGGATCTCTGATTTTACCGATTTCTCCGATCGGTGTGATCTCGACCGTCGATAATGCCGGAAACTGTAATTGAATGCAATTGCCTCCTCCCATTGGACAAATTTATTTTTCATGCATCAATATTCATGATATCAAAGTTTTGGGCCATGAAAATTTAAATTTTCAGCTCATGGGTCGATCCGGAGCTAATCGGACCATTATGCCCCTGGTGCGACGACATACGACTTTCCGTCCAGATTTGCTCTTTCTCGCATATCTCTTCATCCAGGGATCGGATTTTTGATCCGTTTTGAGCGTTGCCTATCTCTATCCAACCTTGAGAATGTGGTAAAGTTGGAATTCTAGGTTAGAGTCCTAATTTGCCCCAAAGTGTCAGGGGCAAAATGGTCATTTTGGCCTTATGGTGTCCATTTTCTATGTTTTGGGCACTGTTGCGAAGCTCTCGACCGGCGCTATGCAATGAGCACATTATCTTGGCCATTTTTAGCATGTAAAACCATGCCAAGGCATTTCCAGAGCCTGTTTGTATCATCTGTTCTTGAATTTTCCGAATATGGGTTAGATTTTTCTGCACCGGCTTCGGCATTGCTGAAATCTGTATCAAACAAGCTAAGCGAAAAATTTTGGTGCCAACAGTACCCTAGTCACACGGTTGAAGTGTGTTTTTAATTCAAGGATTACATTCATGATCTCAATGACTAAGGGAGTATTGATTGGGTCCAGATGGGAGAATGCATATAGGCAATGAAAGCTAGGTAGTAGCAATGATAATGACAACAACAACCAGCTCAGGCACAATCGAAATTAGGCTTGGGTATTGTCCAAAACCCACTTCCAATGCATCCTCCTACTCCAGCACCAGCACTAGCACCAGCAAACCTATGAATCGGCCTAGTACACTCTGCTACCAAGGAGGTAATGAACCGTGCTCAAGGTTGGCAGTTAGGAAACCACAATGCCATCATGCCTACTACACCTCCTACTCAGATAATACTCTCCACACCACGAACCCCTCCTGTAGGTCAACAATTGATTTGTCCACCACCTCTACCAAACCCAGTTCCATCACCATCACCACCAAACCCAACACCCCAACCAATGGCAACAACTTCTTCCTGCCAACTTATCATTAGACTAGATCCTATACCACCCGCTTTGCCTACATCAAACCCTCTAAACATTGTTGAACCATGACTCCTCCTTATCAGGCCATCACCATCACCATCACCACCACCATCCCTAAATCCAAATCCCCCACTCATAAACCTAGTTTCCCCAAAACCTCTAGTCACTACCCCAACACCACAAACCCCACCACCCACTGTACCGACAGCTGCACCTCCTTCACCACACCTAATTCCAACTAACCTAGCCAATTGCCAAATAGCCCTGGTGCTTCAGAGTGAGAGAATGTTTCAGCGGCTTTTTATTCAAGTTGGGATGCAACCGCATAAGCTAGTGGAAGAAGAGTAAGTGGAAGAACTATTACTAGGCACAACCTATGATTTATTAAAACATTTGGATAAAAATACTAGCTTTCATTTCCATACTTGAGCTGATAAAGAGATCAAAGGTGCATCAAGAATTCTATAGCAGTATCTATAAAGAGTTATGGTTAATGAAGACCTCCTACCTAAGAAGATTACCACTATGTTAGCCCCCAGAAGCGAGCATCCGATGCTCACCTTTTCTTAGGAAGAATTAGTAGACCAAGAGGTCAGGAGGTATGCACTATGTGTGGCAGTTATCATTTACAACATTAAAGTAAAATCTTATTTGGTTGACACCAGAGTTTCTATTAATATTATGCCACCAGAAACCTTGCAGCTATGTGGCATCTCTAAATAAGAAATTAAATCATACTATGCCATGGTAACAACTTATGATAATTTCAATAAGTTTGCACGTCAGGTGGTCACATTAGAAGTGGGAGTTGGGCTGTGCACCCTCATCATTGGCTTAGAGTTGGATCCAAGTTTCTGTGCCATACTCGGGAGCCCTTATCTTGAAGCATTAGGAGTTGCTGTCTCAACCAATCATAAGTGCATAAAGTTATCTTACAAAGGAAAAGTGGTTAAGGTAACTAGCATGCCCATGTTAGGTAAAGTGAGCAGTTTTTCCTCTAGATTACCCTTTGGATTGGCAATACCATCTTTTATTTCAACAGTAGAACTACCAAAAGTAAGGTGTGTGACTACCTCTCTACCATACATTGTAGGATGGTGGATGATAAAGAAATTGGGCTACGAACCTGGAAAAGGGTTAGGCAGAGATCTTCATGGGATTACACAACCAATTGAAATTGTAAGAAGACCATGTAGACAAGGGCTTGGGTATGAAGACAATTTCATTCTAAGAAGGGTCATCCGGCCAGGATATGCTATGGGACTCCAAGTATTCTTTATTGAAGGGGAGACCATGATGATGGCTAAGGATGACGAAGAATTTGCCATTCCAGACAAACAAAGAAAAGTAACTGATTTTGAAAAAGATTTAGAAGATTTATGCTCGTCGTTGGCCCGTCTACTTTCAAATGAGGAAGAGCAGTGTAAACCACTCAAGGGCAAACCAGTCCTAGATCAAATCATTGCTACAGGGAATCATCCTACCAAGCAAACCATCGCTCTATCATGAATATCCTGTAAGGCCCATATCCCATTGTTGTCCATCATAGAGGTCTCGTGTTACTATTCTTGGATTTCTTAGATGGGATCCCTAGCCTTCTTTCCCTCACTAGACTGACATGGGCAACAACCCACTCTGGGCCTATCTGCCCCAATGAAATTCCAATCTCTTTTGGGCCTATATGCACTTTTCAATTCTCAACCTGTCCATCTAAGGTTTCTACTGGGCCTACTTGCCTAAATAGTTTCCACATCAACTTTATGCCTAAGGGCCCTTTTCAGCTCAACCACAATGGGGCCATATTCCTGCCAACATCCAAAACTAGGTCCATATACCTATTTAAATTTTTCATCAGCTTTGGGCATGCATACCCATTTTCTGTTACCATCGAGCCCACAAGCCCCTTTTTCTTATTTATTCTTAAGTTCTTCTTCTCATTAGTTATGTCAACTTGTCATCAGTCACGAGTCATTCTATCTGATTCTATCCTTTTACTTGAAAATCTAAAAAAAGGTCTTCTCTGAAACTCACATTTCCATTGAGGAGACGTCTCTACTTATCCCAAAAGGTGCTTGCAACAAGAGCTCCAATCATTGATCGACCTACATGATTCCCCCTCCAATATAAATACCATCTTTCCATCTTTTTTTTAAAAGGTCAGGTTAGTTTAGGAAATAGGAGAGGTAGACATGTTCCAAACAGATATCTGCAACAACTGGCCCTGAAATGTGTAGAATGTGCAAGGCTACCTAATTTTCTAAAGAATGCTATCCAGCTAGATGAAATCCAATATGAGAATAAGCATAACGTGGATCACACATTAGGAGTATATGAGGTAGTATCAGAGAAGGATCATACATCTAAGGAGGAATATGAGGACCTAGTTGATGCAAGATTTGAGGAACCTTCAACCACAGGTAATGAACCAACCAAGGAACTTTAATTTAGGAACCTTGGAAGACCCTAAGACTGTCCTCATCAGTGCAAATCTCACTCCCACTGAGGAACAACGTTTGATCAAAGTTTTGGAAGAATACAAGGATACATTCGCATGGACATATGAAGATATGCTAAGTTTAGATAATTCATTGGTTGAACATAGATCGACTTTGAAACTTGGAACTACCCTAGTTAAACAAAAGCTCAGAAGAGTCCACCTTGATATTGCACTTAAAATGAAGGAAGAGGTCGACAAATTGCACCAGGCAAAATTTATTAAGGTCATCTTTTATCTATAATGGGTGGCTAACATTGTCCTTGTTATGAAGAAGGATGGATGAGTTTGGATTTGCATAGACTTTAAGGACTTGAACTAGGAGTGTCCTAAAGATGATATCTCATTACCTCCTATTGTTGTTTTGATTGATAACATAACTGGATATGAAGTGCTCTCATTCATGGATGATTATTCTTGATACAATTAGATTAAGTTATTCGAAGTGGACCAGGAGAAAACCTCATTCACTACACCTTAGAGAATTATTGCTATGTCATTATGCCTTTTGGTTTGAAGTTTGAATATGTCGGCGCTACATACCAAAGGGCTATGATGGCTATTTTTCATGACATGATGCATACACTTGTAGAAGTGTATGTGGATGATTTGATCGTCAAATCCAAGAGCCGAGAAGGTCATCCTAAAGTGTCAAGGAAAGTCCTACAAAGAGCTAGAGAATACAAGCTGAAAATGAACCTTAAGAAAAGCACATCTGGTGTCTCATCAAGAAAATTGCTAGAGTTCATTGTAAGCAAAAGGAACATAGAGATCAACCCAAACAAGGCCAAGGTAATCATTGGTATACCACCTCCAAAAAATATGAAAAAGCTTTGCGGACTAATCAGGAGGCTACAATTTATCTGCCAGTTTATCTCATAACACTCCCAAAGGTGCAAACCTTTCTATGAGTTAACTAAGGTGGGGGCCAAGTTTAAATGAGATTTGAGGTGCCAGTAAGCATTTGATGGATTGAAAAGATACCTGGCAAGTCCCCCTATACTTAGACCACTAGTTCCCAGCAAATCCCTGGTCCTATACATTTCAGTTCTCCAGAATTCTCTTAGGGCAGTCCTTGCACAAGTAGATGAGGAAGGGAAAGAGCTGACTGTAGACACGCCAAATTGGCTTGATTCGGAGCCCTATACTCTTATTCCATAGGCGATATCTTTTATTTGACCATTATCTAATTCGGACTACCTCGTGGAGATGAGCTAAGGACATTGGTGGAGCCCCCCTTGTTAGTTGAGAATGGACCAATGATTTCCGGAATATTGCCGTAACTTTCAAGCGAGAGCCGCACGTGAACTGTAAAAACACGAAACCGGCTCGATGACCGACCTTGAATGGTCCATAATTGAAGGTCTCGGGAGTCCCGCACGTGTTCCGTAACATTCAGGGTTTCCGAGAAGTCATTTCGGTAGGCGTCGGTCAATGACGGCATTCGTTATGGCTTTTTCGATCTGTGCTGACACGGCTATCTCGGACCATGTATTAGGCCTTTCCGGTCATCACCAGGTCTGTTCGGGTCATCCGGGTTGATTCTAGCCGAATATTTTCATCAACCGGGGCCATACATCCGGTTCGGTCAATTTTAGGGTTTCGCGGCTTTTACGGCTTTCGATTCACGCTTACCGGGTTAATCTCAGATTTTTCGATGACTTCAGATTGTCCTATTGTACTGGACTTGTTCGGTCATCATTTTAAGTCATCCCGAGTTGACCCGAGATTTCTCAACCGGAACCGTGCTCTTTCGGATCTTCGCCCCGGGTTTCGGCTTTCCGCGAGAGGGTAAACCGGTAGAAAGCCCCGTGCAAACATATCGGGAGTCACGCCGGCTGGTTTACTGACTTGAGGAGGTGCGGTTGAAGTCCCTCTTTCCAACGCAACAAACAGGAGCCGAATCGGACATCCCGTTTGCAAGATACGGCTTGTGGAACACGTGCGCAGGAGAGAGAGAGTGTACTGCACCCCCGCTCCCTTTGAAAGAGGAGGGCACGCCCTCAACCCGGGGGTGCACCCTGCGCGCCCTCAAACTGGGGGTGCTCCCTGCGCGCCCCCGGTTCCTTTGAAAAGCGGGGGCGTGGTCGGTTTCTTTAAATCGCAAATTACCCCGATTAGCACCTTCTAAACCGGATTTTTGGAAGGTTTCCGCGGAGGATTTTAGATCATTTGTACCGCGCCCCCGGTTCGGGGGCGCGTTACGTATGTCAAGTCGATTTTTAGCAATTTACGAAAGTCCCCGCTTACTTTGAAACAGGGGGGCGCGCAGACCGCGCCTCCGAACTGGGGGCGCGCCCTGCGCGCCCCTGGTTTGAGGGCGCGCCCTCCTCCTCTTTGAAAAGAGGGGGCGCGGTCGGTCCAGTTTCTAAATTTTGCACCGGCTTCCTTCCCCTATAAATTGAGGGCCATTCTCAGTGACCCAAGGTTAATCCCCGGTGCCTAGCTCGTCCAGAGGTCTTCCAAGCTCTTCTCCAAAGCCGTCCCGACGTCCAAAGGTGATCCGAAGTCAAGAAATCGATCCCGAGGTGAAGGAGAAGGCTCGATCCGGGCGTTCTGCATCAACCATCTTCATCGACTTATGCAGAAAATCCGGAGCTTCTACTGCAAAAGTCTTCAACATACAAATTGTTCCTATCTTCGTCCTCTTTCATCTCCAACTGACGGCACTCAAACGTCCTCTTTCCTATCTTCGACTTGCCGTTTGTTCGTGGCAATTGCCACACTGAGGGCGCTCATCCAGGTTCTGTTTTCTATATCCGCCCACTTTAAGAATTTTTACTGACTTATACATTGGGATTTAAGATAAGTGATGAACATATGAACTCTTCCTCTCTGAGTCCTCCGTCTACTCCAACAAACGGAACTCGATTCTGACATCGGGGTCGTCCGTAGCCACCTCTGCACCGAAGTCGCGCCAGAAGGGTGCAAAGCTACCCGAACCGGCCTTTTCTCAACCAACTCGGCTTCAACTCAAGCCGATCCGTTCCATAAAATTTCTCAACTCATTTAACTCAGTTCATTTACTGTTTTAAAGCATATTTCAGTTTATTTGCATCATTTTTACATAATCAAAAAAAACTACAAAAAAAGGGGTTAAGGCTCACCCCAATCTGGTGAGTTCGATTCCAATTGCTTCTTTCTCATATTCTCTCTACAGTTACTACACTTCCCATAGTTCTAATCATTTTCTTTCACTTGGTTTATTGTTCTAGTTGCACAGGTTTATCAAGCTAGCATCGGTTGGGAGACTCTTCTTCATCGGCCGGCCGAAGAAGAAGAAGGTTGAACCCATATCCCGATCTCCCGCGCTAAGGTACACGGTCAAAACAACTCAATCTTGTTGTTATTCTATAAAGCGGAGCCCGCGGCTCCTGGCGACCACCCTTCTTATTCATGTTCTAAATTCATCTCCTCCTCACTCTCCTCACACATGACCCGAACCATCTCCGGTGCTCGAGCGACGCCGTGAGATGAAAGTTCGGGGATCAATGTGAGTGTGGGATCGAGGTGAGGAGTCTTTACCGCTTTCCGAGTGTTTTCCGATTCACTCCCTTTTTCCCATTTTCCATATTTTACCTTCTTATCTTGAGGTGCCGATCCGGAACCCATTTATGGAGTCGACACTGACTATTTACTACTTGTTTAAGATCTTTGACTCATGATCTGAGAAGACTTGTACTGCTCTAGATTGGGTAGTTTAGAAACTCAAGCACTACTTCTTTGCTCGAGACGTAAAGCCCATTGCTCACATAAATCCCATCAAGTTTCTCCTAGAAAATACTTTCTTGACTGATTGGCTAGGGCGATGGTAGAGCTTCTTGTCTCAATTTGATATCATTCATGTCTCACAGAAAACGATTAAGGACTATGCTATTGTTGAACACCTTGCCCATCATCCTATACCTATCTTTGACCTAGTCCGATCAGAGTTCCCAGATGATGAACTAATGTCGGTCTGATCTTCTAATATTTTGACATTATATTTTGACGAAGCTCTAAATTCACATGGTAGGGGGATAGGAATCATTCTTCTATCACCCGAAGGTGTCACCATTTCACAAGCATTTTAACTCGACTTTCTAGCAACCAACAACATAGCTGAGTATGAAGCCTTACTAGCCAGGCTGGAGGCCACTCATTTCCATGGTGCCATCAAAAAAAGGTGATAGGTGATAGTCAATTGATTCTACATAGGTCCTATCCAAATACCAAACTACCTATTGTAAGCACCCGAAACGGATCCGGGGATCTGCCCTCCGTTCGTTTGTGGGAGACCCTACACTTTCTTTGGGGATTTGGTGGATGGGATGCTAGTGTTCGTAATTGCCAGGAGCTAAAGGTTTCAAAGTATAGTAGAATGAAAAAAATGGAATAGAGAAAAAAAGGATGACTGTCGTACCTTTGAAAGTAGGGAGAAAAAAGAGAGCTTAGCGAGTCCTTCATCTTTGATCTGGTTAAAGCTCTGCCTTGGCCGGATTTACCTAGAAATGTCCAAAAGAAAACATAGAAACAAGTAAAAAGATTATTAGTTCTACTGGAAGCATAGCATTGTGCTCAAATGTGAATTTAAACATGCAAAAGGGTGAGAACTGACCGGATTGGGACTAAATCCCAACCCCTATTTAGAAGGTTTAAAGATGTATGAAAATGCAAATGAGTGGCTTAATGTATGCAAGATGACATGTTAATGAAAGCTAGAGTGAAAGGGGAGAGTAAAAGATCGATCGGAAAGGTAAACAAACTCAAAAAAGTGCAAAACGGGGTGTGCCCCTTCTAGTGCTCCACTAACGGGGCGCTAGTTGCAGGTACCCTGTTAGTCGGGTGCGTTGACCAAAGTCAAAGCGCCCCCTGATGGGGCACTAGGGACTAGTTCCGGTAGATTTTCTCCTCTTCTTTGCGGCGTCGCCCCAGAGTGTAGGATGACCTCCAAGATGAAAGAAGGACTTCTTCAAGCAGACAATACTCAAGTGAAGCTAATGGAAGAGTGATTTAGCACTAGATGTAAAAGAAATGTAGTGTAGAGGCCCTCAAAGTTGGAGAAAAACCATGTTTCTGAAGAAAAAAACTGTGGGTTTTTAGGTTTTTAAGGGAGTGTTTCGGGATGGTTTAAGGGCTTAGGAAGAGGTTGTGAGGCTTTAGGAATGTAGTGGTGGATAAGAGGGAGTGAGGGACAGACTTGAAACTTTCTAAACTTTCATATGGTGGTCTTTCTACAGCCTAAAAGATAGTAACTTCATTCTGCTAGACTATCCCTTCAAGAAGCAACAATGGTTTTTTTGGGTTTTAGAAGAGGGTTTTGGGACGGTTTGAGAGCTTGAAGAAAGGTTGTAAAGCCTTGGGAATGTTGTGGTGGATGAGAGGGTGTGGGGGATGCCCCCGGTGTGTCCTAAACCCTCCAAATGGGGTTCCTTCTATAGCCAAAAAAAAGGCAACGTTTTCTGTAGAACTGTCCCATCATCTGTCAAACCAGTCTGACCAGGTACAGGTGCCCCACCAGTGGGGTGCCTAGTACCCTATTAATAGGGCGCCCAGTGCCCTATTTATAGGGTGCTTTGACTTGGTCAAAGTGCCCCGTTAAGGGGGTACTAGGCCCAGTTTGGCCAAAATGCGCATGGAAGTTCCGATTTTCAAAAAAACTTGGTTTCCTTGAAAAAATACTCAAATATACTTCATGAAAACAAGAATTTAGGCTCTCCAACTAGACAAAAATTGCGTGTCTACACCTATGAAAATCTTAAACCCTACCAGGTGCTCACCACTTACTATATCCTGTTATTCATCAAACTCACTTTTGTTCATGTCCCTCATGCATAGAATGTCCTTGTCGCCTTAGCCTCATTAACTTCATCTTTATTTGTCCTACTAGGTAGGCAAGTGCGGACCATCCATGTCCATAAGAGGTCAATTCCAACAATTGGGAATTGACATTTTCTAAAGGTTAAAGAGAGATTGGAACACAAAGAAGAAATCTCTTTATATGAGTTGGAAGAATTAGAAGATGGTGAGAGACTATGGTAGGAAGAGATTGTGAGGTTTTGACAAGATCAATCATATCCACCTATATCTAACTGCCAAAGAAAAGAAAGCAATCAAAAGAGTGTCCTAGAGGTACATAATCTTAGGAGTGCTCTATTAGAGGAGCATGAGTGGCATCTTACTTTGATGTCTTGATGAAGAAGAAGCTGAGTTGGTTCCTAAAGAAGCACATTATGGAGTCTGTGGAGGTCATGTGAATGCTCAAGCCCTTACTAAGAAAATCATCCTGCAGGGGTATTATTGGCCGACTCTAGAAGAAGATTGCTTCATCTTTATCTGACACTATCACTCATGCCAACTCCATGTCGACAAAATCCATTCTCTCGCATCCTCCCTTCATCTAATCCACACCCCATGGCCTTTCACCATGTTGACTTTTTGATATCATTGGCCTCCTAAGCGACTTCAACTCTGAAGTGCACGCTAAATCATTCATTCTGACGATAATGGAGTACTTTACAATATGGGATGAAGTGGAAGCATTCATGGAGATTAAAGCATCACCAGTTTGTTCCTTCATCAAGCGCAACATCATTGCAAGGTTTAGGATTTCCAATGACATCATCACTAATAATGGCCTAAGTTTCTCTCTCAAGATCTGTGCGATTTTTGCAACATGTGCTGCATTTCATTGCATCATTCATCACCATATTATCCTTAAGGCAATGGTCCAGCAGAAGCCATCAATAAAATCTTAATAAAAATTATTAAGAAATCTTATAAGTCTCTTAAGTTTGCAGATTAGCCTAATAAGCTCGTAAATGCTCTATTAGCTTATCATACTTCTGTAAGGACTCCTACTAGACAAACCCTGTATGCCTTGGCATATGGAATGGAAATAGTGATCCCGTATGAGTTATTACTTCCATCTCTCTGAGTTCAGCTTGATAGGAACACCCCTATTAATGAGAGACAAAAATCTTTCCTTGCACAGCTTGAACTCTTAGATGAGAGAAGGTTAGCTACCGCAAGCATGCCCCCAAACTTATCAGAACAAACTGAAAAGGTTTTATCAAAAGAGGGTGGTCAAGAGAATTTTAAAATCGATGAGAAGGTGTTAAAAGAATATTTGTTAAGTTGGGTGGTCCCCACTCCAAATTGTAACTAACTAGGAAGGGCCTTTTATAATCACTGAAAAATATTCAGGCAATGCATATGAATTAACTAATGCAAATGAAGAAAAATTGAATCATCCTTGGAATAGTATTTACCTCAAAAAATATTTTCTATAAAAAAATTGGAGAATCATTTATATGATCTCAAGTCATTGATCCAAGAATGCTCGCTAGAAGTTAGGAGTAGACATCACCCTACACACACAACACCTTCCGATCTTGGAATCCGAATAGCCCGACACTTGCGAGAGGAAAGACAAAAACCTGAAGGTAGAAAGGACACTCTTGCACTATTCTCTCCTATTCGGTCCAAGATAGGTGGAGGAGATTAGAGAGGGGTAGTATCGAAAGTGCCTGCCATCCTAGTAGGAGACTGTCTCAAAGGGTGCAAAAGGGTGCCAAAAGATGGGCAATGAACCCCTCAGGTTAAAACAAAAAAAAAATGAACAACTTGTCCGAATGACTACCCAAAATGATAGTCAATGCAGAAAGGTGCCAAAAGATGGGTAATGTCCCCATGGGTTAAACACCTATCCAAATGTGTGCCACATAAAGAGCAAAAAATACGAAAAGACCCAAAGATGCCAAACCCCAATGGGTAACTTGGGCATGAGTAAAGAAATTTCTCTCAACATCTCTAAACCCTATCAAGAACTTTCTCTATTACTCTTCCTTCTTAAACCCCTGGGGAGGGTGTGATAGAAATGTATGCCCTACAAGCCAATCATATGTGATGTGGTTTTACATTTCTTGTAATATTTTATTCAATATTAATGGTATTATCTTCATTACTTGCACTATATGTGTCTATCGTAATGAAGTCCTAGGTTGCATGCAATGATGATTGAATTATGATGAGATCATGATAATGCAATCAATCATCTAGAAACATGTGATCTAAATGTTCCTAGTCGTAGGATCCTTGAGACAGGACATCAAGGATCTGATAAGACTAGTGTATATGATATCTTCTCATATGATGAGGATGACCAATCTCATTGGCCATCAGTGTGGGGACACAGAGATACATGTACAGGTGCTCATACAGGAATGAGTTCATTGAACTGACCATTATAGAATCCCTGAATGGTATCTTATCGAACTGTCGATCAGGGTATTCTATCATCACGGTTGCACGGTTGGATTTTTAACCTGAGTCTCCAAAGATGTCTTATCGGGTGTACCATGACTATTGACTTATGGATCACTTAGTATTGTGATCCTATATAGTTAATGGATTGGGTATATGGGAAACCCGGTAAAGGCAATTGAGCGGACAATGGGAGATCGTCCACTCTTGGTAGGAGAGAGAATGTCCTATGGATAATCTTCTAAATCCTTGGCCAAGATAAATAGGATAATTAAAAAAAAGGTTTTACAATTGATTCGATTACAGTACAACATTTCATAGTGTCGGTATATTTAGAAGTTGACAGTCAATGCTATACTCCTATCCGACCTGGACATTGAACGGACAAAGATTTATATTTGTGTGGTAACCGATGATGAAAAGGCTCTTTGGAGAGGAGTTCATACCTGAAGCCGTTTGGGATCATAGGATGTGGCTTGTACCATTTATGATCGATAGGCCGTTAAATATATTATGAGATAATAGATTTAATTTAAAGAAGTTGTTCTTTTAATTAGGCCTCAACCAAATGGGCTCTTGGGCCTAGGAGGTCACACACATAAGGACTAATCCATAAGTTTGGGAGCTTGGGTTAATTTATAGGACAAGGAAGGATTTTTGTGAAAAGCTCTGAGTTCTATAGATAATAGCGATGAGAGCACAAACCCTATCAAGCCAAGGGAGCGCTCTCTGTGCCCCAACCACCCTCCTTCACCATCTTCCATCGCAGCAACCGCCAGTCGATGGTGGAGTTTCATTCGGGATGAGTGGTCGACACTGGCGTAAAGGAGAACTCAACTTCGGAGGCAGTTCATGTGGATATGACTAGAGGCAGCATGCTTGAGCGGCTTGGAGAGCATGAGAACATTCAATCTTCTCCAATCCATAGAGATTGTTTCAATCCCACAAAGATACGTGTTTGAAATTGTTTCGAATACTAGTTTCGGCGACATCGTTCAGTTTCGATCAAGACCAAGACATTGATATACGAGGAATCAAAATTTTTCTATTGCGCCAATATGATTGGACCGATTTCTTACAGTGTGAACTAACCAAATTCAGGTGCAACCTAAACCAATCAAAGGAAGAAGGCTAGAAGGATTCTAGGTAGGGAACCTTATTTTGCTCATGGTGTTTACCACTTGAATCATGACTAACACGTAAGAATCAATGAATTATATCAACACGAGAGCTTTCTCATAAAAAACAAAAAATAATCAAATATTTTCAAAAAAAATTATAAATTGCATATTTCAAAAAATTTGAAAAAATGAATATTTTCAAAAATTCAAAAAGATTAAATGTTTTCAAAACTACAAAAAATAAATATTTTAAAAAATATATAAAAAATGAATATTTTTAAAAACTTTATAAGAAAAGTTGCATGTTTTCAAGAAAATCTAAAAAAATGCATCATTTAACTTAGTTTAACCTTGATCATTGCCTTTAGTTGCATCCAAGTTTATTTTTTATCTTGTGTATTTCCATTTTTGCATTACTTATTTACCTTTATTATTACCACATTGAGAAGGCTTCTCCCTTTGACCTAAGTCAAAGCCAACCATAATAGGCAAAGGAATGAGACACCGTGAAGATATAATCCTCTTTTATCGAGTGTTTTAAAGATGTTAAAGCAAGAGGGGAGGATTCTCACGACACCAGGTAAGTTTTCTCAACCCTTACCCTCATTTTATTTTAGTCATTTATTTTATTCTACCTTGTTAATAAGGTTCTTCCCTTTGACTAAAAATCAAGACAGATGATAAACAGGCAAAGGGATGAGTCATGGATAAATTGATCCTTTTGCTAAATGTTTTTAGGCACCGGATGGTAAAAGATAAGAATTCTTTCCAACCAGGTAAGTCTTCTTACCCCCTTCATATTTCATTTAGTTAGTTACTTCTTATTTCTTCCCCATTGTATGAAGGCTATGCCCCTTGACAAAAAGCAAGAGGCCAAGTCAGAAAGTTGAACTAGCCAACATGTTTAAAGTGATGTCATAGAGGGAAAACAAGTTCATACAATCAACAAAATACCATAACAAAAGAAGAAACAAACAAGATCCAAACATAACACAATGCGAGTGTAGGCACCCGAAAACGGCTTGCGGCGGTTCACTCTCTTTCTCTTTCTTGGAGTGAAGAGTTTAGTGGTGGTGTGGTCGCCAGGAGCCAAAGACTCAAAAATGTGATTAGATATAAAGCAAATGGAATGAAAAGCAAGTGGTGACCATCGTACCTCTGGGAATGTGAGGGGGGGGGGAGATTGCTAGGTTCTAACTTCTCGTCTCTCGGCCGGCCGAAAGAGGAGAGCTTTAGTGAGCTCTTTACTCCCGATCGGGTCGAAGCTTCGCCTCAGTCGGGTTCACCTAAGAATGTCCTGCGGAAAAACATGAAAACAAGTAAAGATTATTAGCTCTAGAAAGAGTATAGCATCATGCTTGGTTTGGATCTTGAACATGCAAAAGGGGATGAACTAACCGGATTGGGACAGAATCCCAACCCCTATTTTTGGTACGTTTTAAATATATGAAAGATTTAAAATGACTTAATGCATGCTAAATGAAGTGGTAAAAGGTTCTAAGATGAAAACGGAGAGCAAAAATCTGATCGGACGGGCGATCAGACTCCGAAACGTGCAAAACCGGTTTCTGCCCCTACTGGTGCCCTATATATGGGACGCCAGCTGCAGGTGCCCCCTTTATAGGGCGCATTGACCAAGGTCAAAGCACCCTGTATATGGGGCACTAAGTCTGGCTCGGGCAGATTTTCTTCCCCTCTTCGCGATGCTGCTCCGGAGTACTGGATGGCTTTCGGGACGAAGTAGAGGCTCCTCCTTGTAGCCAATATGCAAATAAAGCTAATGGTGGGGTGTTTGAATGCTGGATGAAAGAGGAGGAACGGGTAGAGGCCTTCAAAGTGGAAGAAAACCCATGTTTATGGATGGCAGAAACAACAAGTTTTTTGGGTTTTTCGGGAGGTGAATTTGGATCGGTTTGAAGGCTTATGGGAGATACAAATGGCTTAGGAACATAGTATTGGATGAGCTCTAGGGTGGCACAAAGTTGGAACCCCCTCCAAGCTTCAAATTGGGGCCTATTTATAGCCCAAAATAGGGCACGTTGGTCAATTCCGAAAAACAGTTCCACACGGCAAAGCGCCCTATATATAGGGCACTAGCATCATGAGCCATCTCAAATCGATAAGACGAGCCCTATGAGTGGTCAAATCAGCCGGTCAAGTTGATTCGACCAGGTGCCAAGTGCCCCATTTATAGGGTGCCTAGTGCCCTATATATAGGGCACCAAGTGCCCTATAAACAGGGCGCCAGGTGCCCTATATATAGGGCACTTTGACTCCGGTCAACACTCTATCGATCTCTTTCAAAATGTGCCGAAAAACTTGATTCTTCCAGAAAACTCGGTTCCCTTGAAAGGTTACTCAAATATTCTTTATGAAAACAAGAATTTAAGCTCTTCAACTAAACCAAAATTACGTGTCTACAGCTTGCCTCACCTTGGCGTCGGCTTTGTAAGGGAATGACATGAATGCAGTGTAGGTGAATGTAGTGAAACGTAGTGAGGCGTAGCGGAACAAAGTGGTAATGGACTGAAAAGGTGACGCCAAAGTGTAGATTTAGACACACCTTCATTGTCCTAGTTGAGTGGAATAAAACTTTACCGGACTCTGAGGTTACCTTTTGTCTTATCAAAACCTTCCCTTTGGTTGATTGATTAAGCAGAAGAACAGTACTAAAATCCCAGGTGGGGGAGAATTGTTATCAGCCAGGACCCGAATTGCATGGTGTGCTGGACTCGGTAGAAAGTAAATTGCGAAAAGTAAAGAGGAAACAGGCAATCAACCAAGGTTGGGTTTTTCAAATTCATCAGGTTTACTTAGAAATACCGGTGCAGTTCGGAATGGAATAACTTCTTGTTTTGATGAAATCATTGTTAAAACATGGTGGAAACCGATTCTGCGAAAAATCAAGACCTCCTCTAGGGGCTATAACAGATCATCTTTAAAAGGGTTCACGATGTGACTGGAAGGAGGTTATGGCAGGATTAGGAAGCAGGAAATGGTTGTGGTGGGATGATGCATGATGGTGTATGAAATGATGCATGCTGGGTTTAAAGAAATACAAATAAGTATAAGAAAATAGTTGAAGATATAGGTTGAACATAACAGGTCAGGACATCCACAAAGAAATCGTCATCCCCGCATATTCAACTTTAGCCTATCCGCAAGCCTAGGGAATGACTGAGCCCTCACTGATTTTGTCGAAGGGGTTCTCAGGCTCAGCCCCCTCTTGACTTGAGGTCTTTAACATCTCAAATATTATTTATTTTGATAGATGCAATACTAAATGCAAGTCCTAATAGGGGTCGGGGTAGTCCACTTTTAGTTTTTCAATTTTTTATTTTTTTGTTGTATTTGCTTCCTCCAAGTGTTTGGGGATATGAAGCTGGCATGCCTTCTCCTATTCCTGCATCCACTTGAGAGAAGATATTAGAACTTTGTTTTGGCTTAGTCCCTTGCGAGGAGATGGCAAAGTTGTCTTGATCTTTTGTCAAGGGACATAGGCCTTATCAAGGTAAAGATAACAGAAAAATTTAAGTATGTACAAAAGGAAATATGCAAGACTGAAATTAAACATGAATGCAAAGGCAACTAGTCAATTTTAGAAAGCAAAATTTTTAGGTGTTTCCAAAAATTATTTATAATGTTTTTTGTATTTTGTCATTTTTATGATTTTTTTGGTGTTTTGGATATTTAATTTTTAAGAGTTTTTGATTTTGTGAATTTGTTTGTTGTTTTTGAAGTATTTGATTTTTTGTGCAGTGTGAAGGACATGACCATCTCATCCTTTTCCTTTCTTGCCATAGGTGCCCCTCATTGTTATCCAAGGGTTAAGAATAGGCATCATGTGTGGGAAAGTGCCTTGTTCAGAATCTTCTGATCTTCTGCCGTTGATAGGCTATGGCTTTTCTTGGACCTAGTTGGTCGACCCTGCCCATAAGATTAAAGAAGGAAGAGGATTGGTGGTAAGTCCTTAGTAGGGTTCTGGGTTGTCGAACTTGTTTATCTACTAGTGCCCACATTGCCTGTTGGAATTTGACCTCCTCAAGTCCTTCCTTCTAGCCCATTTTCTTTGATGGCCCACATTCAAACAGGTTTTTTCTTTTGCTTGATTTTGACCTGAGGGGTTCATTGCCCATCTTTTGGAGCCTTTTCTTTTTTGGGCTTTTGTTGGTACACATTTAGACAGATCTATTCTTTTGCCGACCTGAGGGGTCATTGCCCATCTTTTTGCACCTTTTCTTTTAAGAAGTCAAACCTTTAAAGACATCCTCCTACTAAGGCAATGGGCACTTTTGATACTCATTCTAATCCCTTTCATCCATTTAGGACCGAATAAGAAGAGAATAGGATAGGGTCGACCTTCTTTTACCAAGTGTTGCCTAGCTTTCTCTTTGACTTCCAATCATCGGATCCCAAAATCTAGGCATGTAGTGTGTGCAGTATGATGCCTATCCTTATTTTCCTAAGTGACAAGTTGGGGCACCGAACAAGCGAGCATCAGATGTTACTACCATTCTTCACACCTTTGAATTTTATAGTTTTTTTTGTGATTTTTGTTTTTCTTTTAAGAGAAATATTTGTTGAGGTATACACTGTTCCAGGGATGAGTTAGTTCTTCTCCTTCTGCATTAGTTAGTTTGTATGAATTACCAGGGTAAATAGTTGAGATTACATATGGACCCTCCCAATTAGGTTGTAGTTTGGAGCGGGGACCACCCAGCTTAACGAATATTCTTTTAAGCACAACCTCACCGATTTCAAATTTTCTCTCCACCACCCTCTTCTGATAAATCTTTTAAGTCTATTCTAATAAGATCTAGCATGTTTGGCAGCGGCCAACCTCCTTTCGTCCAAGAGTTCGAGTTGCGCGAGAAAGGAATCTCGGCGTTCATCTATCAGGATGTCTCGATCGATCTGGACTCGGAGGGAAGGAATGATTACTTCGTATGGGACTACCACCTCCATCCCAAATGCCAAGGCATAGGGTGTTTGACCTGTTGGGGTTCGAATAGAAGTGCGGTAGGCCCATATAGCATCAACTAACTTATCCGGCCAGTCCGCGAACTTTCTAGACTTACATGTTTTCTTAATGATTTTTATCAGAGTTTTATTTGTGGCTAGACTTGACCGTTGTCTTGAGAATAATATGGAGATGAATGATGCAATTTGATGCAATACCTGTTGCAAAGGTCGCGCAACTCCTGAGAGATGAATTGTGGTCCGTTGTCGGTGATGATGTTGCCTGGGATCCCGAACCTGGCAATGATGTTGCGTTTGATGAAGGTGCAGACTGTTGATGCCTTGATTTCCGCGTATGCTTCTGCTTCTGCCCACTTGGTGAAGTACTCTGTTGCCGTTAGGATGAAAGATTTGGTTTTGTTTGCGGAGTTTGGGTCACCAAGAGGTCCGATAACATCAAAAGCCCACATGGCAAAAGGCCATGGGGCATGAATCGGGTGAAGGGAAGATGCGCGAGAGTGAATCTTGTCGGTGTGAAGTTGACATTGATGACAGTGCCGGACAAAGATCGAGCAGTCTTCTTCCAGAGTAGGCCAATAATACCCTTGCCTGATGATCTTCTTGGCGAGGGCTTGGGCATTTACATGGCCTCCACATACTTCGGAATGTGCTTCTTTAAGCACCAATTCAGCCTCTTCTTCATCTACGCATCTTAATAGAATGCCGGCCAGGCTCCTTTTATAAAGCACTCCACCTAAGATGGTGTATCTCTGGGAGACTCTTCTTATGGCTTTCTTCTCTTTGGCAGTTGATCCTGGTGGATATGTTTGATCCTGACAGTAATTCGCAATCTCATAATACCAAGGTTTCTCACCCCCTTCTAATTCCTCCAACTCAACCAAAGATACTTCTTCCTTTTGCTCAATATACTCTTTCCTTTCAAATTCTTCTTTAACCTTTAAGAATTGTGCATCTTCCACTGCCGGAATGGTATGTCGGTGGACATAGACCGTCCTAACCTATCTGCCTAGCAGGACAGATAGTGAAGATGCCAGAGAGGTAAGAACATTGGCAAGAATATTTTGAGCACGAGGAACATGAATGAATTCGAGTTTGGATAATAGCTTGATGTAACAGGTAATGAGTTCTTGGTACGGTCTGAGCCCAAGATGAGATGTGCGATATTTGGCAAGCACTTGGCGGAGAATCAACTGACTATCACCGATCACCCTTAGTTCGGTGGCACCATAGAAGTGAGCGGCCTCCAGTCCGGCCAACAAGGCTTCATACTCAGCTATATTGTTTGTTGCTGGAAAATGGAGCTGAAAAGCCTATGGAATGGTGACACCCTCGGGTGATAGAAGAACGATCCCTATCCCTCTACCCTAGGAGTTTAATGCCCCACCGAAATATAAAGTCCATAGATTGGAATATCGGATGGACAACAATTCTTCATCGGGAAATTCTAATTGGATAGGGTCAAAGATTGGGATAGGATGGTGGGAAAGATGTACAGCAATTGCATATCCTTTGATCGCCTTTTGTTGGATGTAGGTGATGTCAAATTGAGAGAGAAAGCTCTGTCAACGTGCCAACTGGTCAGTCAGGACAAATTTTTCAAGAAGAAACTTGATGGGATTCGTACGAGCAATGAGATTAACCTTGTGATCCAGAAAGTAGTGTTTAAGCTTCTAAACCACCCAAACCAGGGTGGCACAGGTTTTTTCCATGGTTGTATACTTATGCTCACAAGGATCAAAGATTTTGGACAAATAGTATGATGCTCGCTCCTTCCCTTCATCATCTAATTGTGTCAATACTGCTCCAAGGGATCCTTCCAAAACCGAGATGTATAAGATTAAGGGTTTGCCGGGAACTTGAGGCTTGAGCACAGGCGAGCTTGACAAGTACTTCTTTAAACTGTCGAATGCCCCCTAACATTTTGAATCCCATCTAAATTCGGCCTTCGCCTTGGTTAACTCATAGAAAGGTTTGCACCTTTGGGAGTGTTGTGAGATAAACCGGCGAACAAATTGTAGCCTACCAATTAACCCTCTTAGTTCTTTTAAGTTCTTTGGTGGAGGCATATCAATGATGGCCTTGGCCTCGTTGGGATCAATCTCAATGCCTATTTTGCTGACGATGAACCCAAGTAGCTTTCCGGATGATACTACAAACACACACTTCTTGGGGTTCATTTTAAGCTTATATTCCCTGGCTCGCTGCAAAACCCTTTTTAAAACCTCAGCATGCTCATCTCGAGTCCGAGACTTGACTACCAAATCATCCACATACACCTCCACAAATTTATGCATCATATCATGAAATATCTCCACCATGGCCCTTTGATAAGTTGCTCTGGCATTCTTTAATCTGAAGGGCATGACGATGTAGCAATAGGTTCCCCAAGGTGTAGTGAATGAGGTCTTTTCTTGATCCTCTTCTGCTAACCGGATTTGATTATACCCTAAATATCCATCCATGAATGATAGGGTTTCATATCCAGCTGTGTTAACAACAAGGACATCAATATGAGAAAGGGGGAAATCATCTTTTGGACATGCTCGGTTTAAGTCCCTAAAGCCAATGCAAATTCGAACCTTTCCATCCTTCTTCATGACTAGGACTATATTTGCCACCCATTGCGGATAAAGGACGACTCTAATAGATTTTGCTTGGTGTAGCTTATCGACCTCTTCCTTCATCTTTAATGCTATGTTTGGATGAAATTTCCTTAACTTTTGCTTGACTAGGGTAGCTTCGGGTTTTAAAGTTAATCGATGCTCTACCAATGACTTGTCTAACCCCGGCATGTCTTCGTATGTCCAAGCGAACGTGTCTTTATACTCTTGTAGCACCCCCATTAGACTTTGCTCTTCTAAAGGGGTGAGGTTGGCACTGATGAGGATATTCTTAGGATCTTCTGGTGTTCCAAGATTGAGTTCCTTAGTTGGTTCATCCACCGTGGCTGATGGTTCTTCGAATCTTCTTAAACCAGATGCATAAGCATCAGCTAAATCCTCTCATTCATCCTCAGTATCAAGATCTTTTTCCGATACAACCTCATAAACCCCTAAAGTTGGATCAATGTTGTCCTTATCCTCATATCGGATCTCATTCAACTGGATTGTATTTCCTAGATACTCTAGTAGCTTGGCACATTCTATGCTTTTTTGAGCTAACTGATGCAAGTATCTTTATGGAATTCTCCTACCTCTGATTTTTGTTTTGTTTTTATTGGAAACTAAACCTAAAGAAGAAGAAGGTAAATAAGGGGAGGAAGAGGAAGTTGAGGAAGTGAAATTTATTGTAGAGTATGAAGGGCAAAGAAGATCGATCAGAGATCGGGTGGCCTCCCCGATTGGATCATCCTTCAAAGCGAGTTGGGATGTTTCTTCGATTGAAACTTGGGTTGAGAACAAGATGTTTTTTTTATATTTTTGGGGAGTACTAAACATGAACACATAATGGGTTTGGCTGATTGTGGTTTCTGGTGTGGGCTGGGATATTGATAGGGAAGGAAACAAATCGAGCAAAGATGGATAGAGAGAGCATTCATCGTTGCTGCCTGGTGAATCTGATGGTGAACTTGTTGAGAGTGGGTTTGTTAGATTTGTGGGGGTGACAATAGGTAAATGCCCTTGATTCTGATTGCCGGAAGGCTTGCTATGGAATGATTCACCACTCGACCCTTCTTCAGAGAACAACCATGATATGTCGAGACACGGCTCATCTTCCAGGCTGTCAACCTTCTTTTTCTTTGCCTGTTCTTGTGGTTCTTGTTCTTCAATCATTTGTATTGTCTCTCTCTTGTCAAAGAACTTGTGCAGACACCCCTCGAAGTATTTTTGACTGACCCTTTGGCCATTATCGCATGTCCCATCATATCCTATCCCGTTTCTTGATGTTGTCTTTACTAGCTGGATGGGTTCTACAATGCCCTTCAACTCTTTTCCTAATCCTCGGTCTTCTTGGTATCCCAGATTTTCCATCATATGCCACCCAAGGGTCTTGGTAGCGTTCTTTTTTTTTTCCAAACTTGCCTGGGCTGCCTTCCATCCCTCGGCAGATCAAGGATTGTAAAGACCGGTTGATTTGGCAAGCCAGGAGGGAGAGTAACCAAGCAATCCACAGGCATACTTACCACTTTAACAACCTGACCTTTGAAGGGAAACTTGATGCACTGATGATTGGTTAAGGCCACGGCCTCTAGTGCCTCAAGGTAAGGCCATCCCAGGATAGCCTTGTAGGTTGGGTCCATCTCCAGGATGTGTAAGTCAACGGTTACAACCCAGGTCCAAGCTTGACTTCGAGCGTAACCATGCCATAGGCGGGCCTCTTCGAATTGTCATACGCTATTACAGTGATTTGTGATGGCCGAATATCTTCTTCTGGGATTCCACATAGTTGTAGCGTTTCTGGTGGCAAGACATTGATGGAAGCACCGGTATCAACTAAACAAGACTTGACATCCGTTTCGTTGATGCTGATGTCGACTCCATAAATGGGTTCCGGATCGGCACCTCAAGAAAAGGGTGAAAGATAGAAGAGGGGAAAAAAAGGGGAGTGAATCGTAAGACACTCGGAAAGCGGTAAAGACTCCTCACCTCGGTCCCACACTCACATTGATCCCCGAACTTTCATCTCACGGCGTCGCTCGAGCACCGGAGATGGTTCGGGTCATGTGGGAGGAGAGTGAGGAGAAGATGAAATTAAAACATGAAAGAGTGTGGTCGCCAGGAGCCGCGGGCTCCGCTTTATGGGATGTAAATTAAGAGATGAGTTGAATTGACCATGTACCTTAGCGTGGGAGATCGGGATATGGGTTCAACCTTCTTCTTCTTCGGCCGGCCGATGAAGAAGAGTCTCCAATCAATGCTAGCTTGTTCAACCTGTGCAACTAGAAAAATAAACCAAGTGAAGAAAATAATTAGAACTATGGGAGGTGTAGTAACTGTAGTAAGAAGATGAGAAAGAAGCAATCGGAATCGAACTCACCGGATTGGGGTGAGCCTTAACCCCTTTTTTTGTATTTTTGATTATGTAAAAATGATGCAAATAAACTGAAATATGCTTTAAAACACTAAGTGAATTGAGTTAAATCAGTTGAGAAAGCTTATGAAATGGATCGGCTTGAGTTGAAGCCGAGTTGGTGAAAAGGGCCGGTTCGGGTAGCTTTGCACCCTTCTGGCGCGACTTCGGTGCAGAGGATACTACGGACGACCCCGATGTCAGAATCGAGTTACGTTTATTGGAGTATACGGACGACTCAGAGAGGAAGAGTTCCTATGTTGATGACTTCTCCGAAATCCTCCTTTATAAGTCAGTAAAAATTCTTAAAATGGGCGGATATAGAAAACAGAACCTGGATGCGCGCCCTCAGTGTAGCAATCGCCACAAACAAACGGCAAGTCTGAATTGAGTGCCGTCAGTTGAAGATGAAAGTGGACGAAGAGAAGAACAATTTCTATGTTGAAGACTTTTTCATCAGAATCCCCGGATTTTCTGAAGAGGTCGATGAAGATGGTTGATGAAGAACACCCGGATCGAGCCTTCTCCTTCACCTCGGGATCGATTTCTTGACTTCGGATCGCCTTTGGACGTCGGGACGGCTTTGGAGAAGAGCTTGGACGACCTTTGGACAAGCTAGGCACCGGGGATTAACCTTGGGTCATTGAGAATGGCTCTCAATTTATAGGAGAAGGAAGCCGGTGCAAAATTTAGAAACTGGACCGACCGCGCCCCCACTTTTCAAAGGGGACGAGGGCGCGTAGGGCGCGCCCTCACACCAAGGGCGCGCAGGGAGCGCCCCCAGTTCGGGGGCGCGGTCTGCGCACCCCCCTATTTCAAAGGAAGCGGGGGCGCGTTACGCGTCTCACTGCTAAAAATCGACGAAATCTTCCAGAAATTGCTAAAAATCGACTTGACATACGTAACGCGCCCCCGAACCGGGGGCGCGGTACAAATAATCGAAAATCCTCCGCGAAAACCTTCCAAAAATCCAGTTTAGAAGGTGCTAATCGGGGTAATTTGCGATTTAAAGAAACTGACCGCGCCCCCGCCTTTCAAAGGAACCGGGGGCGCGCAGGGCGCGCCCCCAGTTTGAGGGCGCGTAGGGTGTTCCGCGAGCCGTATCTTGCAAACGGGATGTCCGATTCAGCTCTCGTTTGTCGCATTGGAAAGAGGGCCTTCAACCGCACCTCCTCAAGTCAGTAAACCAGCCGGCATGACTCCCTACATGTTCGCACGGTGCTTTCTACCGGTTTACCCTCTCGCGGAAAGCCGAAACCCGGGGCGAAGATCCGAAAGGGCACGGTTCCGATCGAGAAATATCGGGATGACTTAAAATGATGATCGAACAAGTCCGGTACAACCGGAAAACCCGAAGTCATCAAAAAATTTGATATTAACCCGGTAAACGTGAACCGAAACTCGGAAAAGCCACGAAACCCTAAAATTGACCGAAATGGCCATATGGCCCCGGTTGATGAAAATATTCGGCTAGAATCGACCCGGATAACCTAAAAAGACTCGGTGATGACCGGAAAGGCCTAACATGTGGTCCGGGATAACCGTGTCAGTACAGATCGAAAAAGCCATAACGAAAGCCGTCATTGACCGACGCCGACCGAAATGACTTCTCGGAAACCCTGAATGTTACGGAACACATGTGGGACTTCCGCGACCTTCAATTATAGACCATTCAAGGTCGGTCATCGAGCAGGCTTCGGGTTTTTACAGTTTACGTACGGCTCTCGCTTGAAGGTTACGGCAATATTCCGGAAATCATTGGTCCATTCTCAACTTACAAGGGGCTCCACCAATGTCCTTAGCTCATCTCCACGAGGTAATCCGGATCAGATAACGGTCAAATAAAAGATATCGCCTATGGAATAAGAGTCTGGGGCTCCGAATCAAGTCAATTTGGCTTGTCTATAGCTTGCCTCGCCTTGATGTCGGCTTTGCAAGGGAATGGCATGTAGCGGAACAAAGTGAAGCGTAGAGAAAGCGTAGCGAAGCGAGATGGATCGTAGTGGAATGTAGTGAAGCAAAATGGTGATGGACTGAAAAGGTGGCATCAAGGTGTAGATATAGACACGCTTAACGACCAGATTCGGCAAGATGAATCTCCTCAAGTCTCCTGGTTAACCGCCATGTTTCATCAAGTCTTCCTATGTTCAATTGGTAAGAGATGTGCCATTGGCACGAGAGAAGAATAGCCAACCCCCAACACGGTGAGGTATCCCCGAAACATGGGTTCGTAGGTTCATCATCAGCCGGTAACCCGATCTTTTGCGGTGTCCCTGTACTGTGATGGGCTAAAGTTTAAAAAGAGATTTGTTTTGAAAAAGTAAAAGAATACCAATCGAGCACATTCAGGCTCTCAGATTCATTTAAGTCTTCCATGAGACAAGATTCAATTCGGAATGGAATGATCTCAGATTCCGAAAGGCAAATGTTTAAGCATAGACCGTGAATATATTGACGGTGCAAGTTCTGATCAAATAGAAGGTCCTTGGCGGGATGAACTGGCTGCCATGGTGGGATGAATAGAAAAGAAGTTGCAATGGCCACAGTGGTGAAAAGAAATGAAAGATTTGAGGGCACAAAGTGTATACCGAACACGGTGGGATTAATAGACGCGGTGGGATATTAGAAAGGTTGGTGGGACCAGAAAATATGGTGAGATTAGAAAACATGGTGGGATTAGAAAACACGGTGGGATTTAGAATGATCGAGAGTGTGAGAAGGTGAAGTTTAGGAAATGCAATGACAAAAATGTAATGCAATTAATGCTACATGATGCATGTTGGGCTCAAGAAAACAAAACAACACTTGTATAACAAATAGTTGAAGATATAGATTGTCTATGAGGTCAAGATACCCATTCGGGAACCATCGTCCCTCATAGCACAACTTTGGCTTATCCGTGAGCATTAGAGATGACCCGACTGTCGTAGATTTTGATGAAGGGGATATCGGGTCAAGTATTCTCCGTGCTCATGGTCTTCAACAAATAATGCATAAGATAATAACACACGACTAGCGACATATATGCTAGTCGGCAAGTTATGGGGGTTTCCCATGTCCATTCTTCCATTTCTGCGAGCATTTTCTTGGCCACTCCTTTGGAGCATCACCGGAACGAGGCGATTGCGGTGGTATGGTTTCCATGCCTTCTCCACCTGGTCATTCTCCTGGAGTCAGTGGCAATTAGACACTGATATCTGTAGCAGGCTTAATCTTCTTCTAGTGTTGTAGCTGCTTTTCTTTCTTGTTATAGCACTTCTTGCTTCAGTGTTGTTTGACCTACTTGACATTTCTTGAAAGGATAGTCAGTTTCAAACTCCGGCTTGGCCCCTTGCAAGTTTGTCAAGGGGTGAAGCCTTCTAAGGGATGGTAAATAATAAAAGTAAATAATAGATGTAGGGTTAAGAGACATACCTGTTGACGAGATTCTCACCCCTCCTTGACTTGTGTTTCTTTCCTGAAATACTTAATAGAAGGGTTAAATCTGCTCTATGGCTTACCCCCTTGCCTATTGTTGTCTTGCCTTGCTTATATGTCAAGGGGGGTAGCCTTATCGACCAGGTAGAATGCACAAAATGACAGACAAGGTAAAAGTTGAGAGAGCTTACGTGCTATGGTGAGAGTCGCTCCCTTCTTGATCTCAGAATCCTGTCGTTGAGAGAACTTTCTCCTCTTATTTTAAAGTCCCTGAAAACACTTGATAAAAGAGGATTAGATCTTCACAACGACTCATCCCTTTGCCTATTATGGCCAACTTTGACTTAGGTCAAAGGGAGGAGCCCTCTTAATGGGGTGATAATGAAGGAAAATATGCAATGCGGAAATGAAACATGCAAGACATAAAGATAAACATGAATGCTAGCAAAGGCAAAAATCAAGGTTATGCCAAGTTAGATGATGCATTTTTTTTTAGATTTTTGGAAAGTATTCAATTTTTTATTTTTGAAGATATTCAATTTTTTTCGGATTTTTTTTTAAAAATATTCAAATTTTTATTTTTTGAAAATATTTTTTTTATTTTTGAAAATAATTGATTTTTTTTTGGATTTTTGAAAATATTCATTTTTTGGATTTTTGTGGAGAATGTGCCAGTATTGAGACCATTCATCGATATTTGAGTGTTGATCAAGATTCAAGCAATAAGCACCACGTGTGAATAAGGTTCCTTACCCAGAATCTTTCTTGCCCTCTTCTCTTGATCGGTTTGGATTCCCCCTGAGTTTGGACAGTTTACCCTACCCTAGGGGTTTTAAGATGGAAGAATAATAGAGGAAGTCTTTGATAGGATTTGGGGGTGTAGAGGAGGGTTTCTCTACTCATGCCCAAATTGCTCGTTGGGGTTCGGCCTCTCTGGGTCTACATGTGGCACTTATTTAGACAAGTCTTTGACCTGTGGGGTCATTGCCCATCTTTTGGTGCCTTCTTTTCATTTTCTATTATTTCGGGTACTCATTCAGAAAGGCCCATATTTGTTTAAACCTGTGGGGTTCATTGCCCATCTTTTGGCACCCTTTTGCACCTTATGAGATGGCCTCCTACTAAGGCGGAGGGTATTTTAGATACTATCCTCCTCTAGTCCCCTTCACCTATTTCGGACCGAACAGAAGAGAATAGGGTAAGGTTTCCTGTCTGCCTTCAGGGTTCTGCCTTGCCTCTCTCGAGTGTTGGGCTATCCAGATTCTGGTATCGGGAGGTGTTGTGTGTGCAAGGTGATGTCTACCCTTGACTTCTAGCTAACACCCTTAGGTCGATGACTTAATATCATACTAGAAATTCTCCATATTTTTTTCTTCTAAGGAAAATATTTTTTGAGGTAAACGTCGTTCCATGGATGGTTCAATTTTTCTCCATCGGCGTTGGTTAGCTCATATGCATTGCCTGGATATTTTTCAGTTATAACAAAAGGCCCTTCCCAGTTAGGTTGTAACTTAGAGCGGGGACCACCCGGCTTAACGAATATGCGTTTAACTACCATCTCACCGATTTCGAACTTTCTCTCTACCACCCTCTTTTGATAAAAAATTTTCAATCGGTTCTGATAAGTCCGGGCATGCTCGGAGGCGGCCAACCTTCTTTCATCTAGGAGTTCAAGTTGTGCAAGGAGAGATTCTCGCCTCTCATCGACAGGGATGTCCCTATCGAGTTGAACTCGGAGTGATGGAAGGAGTACTTCGTACGGGATCACTGCTTCCATCCTATATGCGAGAGCATACGAGGTTTGACCAGTGGGGGTCTGTACAGAAGTATGATAAGCCCATAGGGCATCTACAAGCTTATCTGGCCAGTCTGCGAACTTGCTAGACTTACAGGTTTTCTTGATGATTTTAATCAAAGTTTTGTTGGTGGCTTCTGCTTGACCATTGCCTTGCGGGTAATAAGGAGATGAATGAAGCAATGCAATGCGGTACCTGTTGCAAAGATCACGCAGATCTTGAGAGAGAAATTGCGGTCCGTTGTCGGTGATAATGTCGCTGGGTATCCTGAACTTGGCGATGATGTTGCATTTGATGAAGGAGCACAGTGTTGATGCCTTGATCTCCATGAACGCTTCCGCTACTGCCCACTTGGTGAAGTACTCTATTGCCGTCAGGATGAACGATTTGGAACGAATTTCAGAGTTAAGATCACTTAGAGGGCCAATGATATCGAAAGCCCACATGACGAAGGGCCATGGGGCATGAATCGGATGAAGGGAAGATGCGGGAGAATGGATCTTGTCGGCATGAAGTTGGCAAGAATGACAGTGCCGGACAAAGATGGAGCAATCCTCTTCTAGGGTTGGCCAATAATACCCCTGTCTGATGATTTTCTTGGCAAGAGCTTGAGCATTGACATGGCCCCCACAGACCCCGGAATGTGCTTCCTTAAGCACCAATTCTGCCTCTTCTTCATCAACGCATCTCAATAAAATTCCTCTCAGGCTCCTCTTGTAGAGAACCCCTCCTAGGATGGTATACCTCTGGGATACTCTCCTGATGGCCTTCTTTTCTTTTGCATTTGATCCAGGTGGATATGTCTGATCTTGACAATACCTTGCGATCTCATCAAACCAAGGCCTCTCACCCTCATCTAACTCTTCCAACTCGATTAGCGAAATCTCCTCTTTCTGCTCTAGATATTCCTTTCAGCCAAATCTCTCCTTGACTTTTAGAAATCGACCATCCTTAATCGCCGGTATCGACCTCCTACGGACATGGATAGTCCGCACCTGTCTACCTAGCGGGACTGATAGAGATGAAGCTAAGGAGGCTAGGGCATCAACAAGGATGTTCTGAGCTCGAGGAACATGGACAAAAGTGAGTTTGGAAAAGAGTTTGATGTAACAAGAGGTGAGTTCTTGGTAAGGTTTGAGGTTTGGATGAGAAGTTTGATATTTGGTTAGGACTTGGAGAAGGATTAGTTGGCTATCACCTATCACCCTCAATTCCGTGGCACCATAGAAATGAGCGGTCTCCAGCCCGGCCAGCAAGGCTTCGTATTCAGCTATATTATTGGTTGCTGGGAAGTCAAACTGAAATGCCTATGGAATGGTGACACCCTCGGGTGATAGAAGGACGATTTCTATTCCCTTACCGTGAGAATTCTGAGCCCCGTCAAAATATAATGTCCAAAGGTGGGAAGATCGGATCAACATTAGTTCGTCATCCGGGAGCTCCGATTGGACCGGGTCAAAGAGGGGTATAGGGTGATGGGCTAGATGTTCGGCAATGGCATAGCCCTTAATCGCCTTCTGGGGGACATAGGTGATATAAACTGGGAGAGGAAGCTCTGCCAACGACCTAAACGATCAGTTAGAACAATTTTCTCCAGAAGGAATTTGATGGGATTGATGCGGGCAATAAGATTGACCTCATGAACTAAGAAATAGTGTTTAAGCTTCTGAACTACCCAAACTAGTGCAGCACAGGTCTTCTCCACTACAATATACTTCTGCTCGCATGGATCAAAGATCTTTGACAAATAGTAAGTTGCCCTCTCTTTTCCTTCTTCATCCACTTGTGCAAGGACTGCCCCAAGAGAATTCTCCAAAACCGAGATATATAAAACTAAGGGCTTGCCAGGGACTGGTGGTCTAAGCACAGGGGGACTAGCCAGGTATCTTTTCAAACCATCGAATGCATCCGGGCACTTCGAATCCCATTTGAACTCAGCCCCCGCCTTGGTCAACTCATAGAAAGGTTTACACCTTTGGGAGTGTTGTGAGATGAACCGGCGGACAAACTGTAGCCTCCCGATTAATCCTCAAAGTTCTTTCATATTTCTCGGAGGAGGCATACCAATGATTGCCTTGGCCTTGTTTGGGTCGATCTCTATGCCCCTTTTGCTCACTATGAACCCCAACAGTTTTCCTGAGGATACTCCAAACGTGCATTTCTTTGGGTTCATTTTCAATTTATATTCCCTAGCCCTTTGCAAGACCTTTCTTAACACTTCCGCGTGATCTTCTCGGCTTTTGGACTTAACGACCAGGTCATCCACGTACACCTCTACAAGGGTATGCATCATGTCATGGAAGATAGCCATCATTGCCCTCTGATAGGTAGCACCAGCATTCTTCAATCCAAAGGGCATGACGACATAGCAGGAGGTTCCCCAAGGTGTGGTGAACGAGGTCTTCTCCTGGTCCTCTTCGGCCAACCGGATTTGATTATATCCAGAATAGCCATCCATGAATGACAACATCTCGAATCCAGCAGTGTTATCAACCAGTACGTCAATATGAGGCAGAGGAAAGTCATCTTTAGGACATGCTCGGTTCAAGTCCCTGAAGTCTATACAGATCCGAACTCGGCCATCCTTCTTCATGACAGGGACTATGTTTGCCACCCATTGCGGATAAAGGACGACCTTAATGAATCTTGCTTGATGTAACTTGTCAACCTCTTCTTTCATCTTAACTGAAACATCAAAGTGGAATCTCCCTAATTTTTGTTTGACTAGGGTAGCTCCAAGTTTCAAAGTTAGACGATGTTCAACTAACGAGTTGTCTAACCCCGGCATGTCTTCGTATGTCCATGCGAACGTGTCCTTATATTCTTCCAAAATTTTAATTAAGCTTTGTTCCTCAGTGGGAGTGAGGCTTGCACTTAGGAGGACTGTCTTGGGAGCTTCCGGTGTTCCGAGATTTAATTCTTTTGTCGGTTCATCCACCATGGCTGATGGTTCTTCAAAACTTTTAAGTCCAGATGCATACACATCAGCCAAGTCCTCAATTCCATCCTCAAAATCAGGATCCTTCTCTGATAAAATCTCGTAAACTCCCAGTGTATGATCTACATTGAATTCATCCTCATATTGGATTTCATCAAGCTGGATAGCATTTTCCAAAAACCTTGGCAGCCTTGCACATTCCTTGCATTTTTGAGCTATTTGTTGGAGATATCTCTCTGGCACACGTTTACCTCGAATTTTCTTCTTTTCTACCCTAACTACTCCTAAAGTAGACGGAATTGAAAATGTGGTATTTGGGAGTTGGAGAAGAGAGGTCCCTAGTTCGGAGCACCCTCCGAGATAAGTAGAGACATCTTCTCAATGGAAAATTGAGTTTGTGAGAGGTCGTTTTTTTTTGGGTATTTTGGGTATTTTCAATAACAAAAAGAGAATGAGCCGATGGGGCTCGAGCAGAAATAGAAAGCTTAAGCAAATGGAATAAAAATAGGCTCGCGGGCCCGATGATGACAAGAAATGGGCAGATAGGCCCAAAGCTGGTGAAAAGATCTAAGGGGCACGTGGGCCCAAATGGTGGGCACGCGGGCCCAAAGCAAGAAAATAAATCTAAAGGGCACGTGGGCCCGACTGGTGGGCACACGGGCCCAAGGTTGTTGGATTGGAATGGGCGTAGAAGCCCAGTGGAGTAAGAAGATTTGAATGGGCTCTCAGGCCCAATGATCAGTTCAGGTGGCCATTTCGGCCCAGAAGTGGGAATTGGGCTAGATAGCCCATCAAGTGAATCCAAGAGGGATAGAGTGAGGATTTTGAAATAAATGACCGTAGGATATGGCTCACGCGGGATGTTGTTTGGAGGTGGGTTCGAGTGGACAAGTTGTTTAGAGATGGTCTTGCCCTTGACTGGTTCTTCCTCCTCTATGAATAACCGAGCCAAAGATGAACTCAGGTTGTCCACCTCCTCCTCTTGCTCTGGTGCCTTCTTCCTCTTGACTGGTTCTTCTTCTTTGTCCCCGGCCATCATCATGGTCTCCCCTTTGATAAAGAATTTTTGGAGTCCCATGGCATTTTTTGGCCGGTAGACCATCCGCGGAGTGAAACTAGGCTCATAGCCAAGCCCGTGTCTCTTTGGTCTTTGTACGGCTTTAATGGGGTGCACAACTCCCTGCAGCTCCTTTCCCAACCCCTTTCCTGGCTGATAGCCCATCCCTTTCATCATCCGCCATGCAACTGAATCTGGAGGCATCGTCAATACCATGACCTCAGGTAGCTCTGTAGTTGAAACCAACGGCTGGACATATTTTGATATTGGTAGTGCATAAGAGGGGTCATCCACGTCATTCAGAATGGGGATGTTGGTTACTTTGATCACCTGGCCCTTGTATGGGAACTTCAGACACTGATGATTAGTGGAGGCAACAGCTCCTATTGCCTCAAGGTATGGGCGTCCCAAGATAGCTTTGAATGTAGGGTCCAGTTCTAGAACATGAAACTCGGCGGTGACAGCACACGGCCCGAGCCCTACTTTCAATGTAACCACCCCTCGTGCCGGCTTCCGGGAGTTGTCATATGCGGTCACCGTGACGGCAGAAGGCTCGATTTCTTCATCGGCGATGCCACAAAATTGCAATGTTTCTGGTGGCATGACATTTATGGATGCTCCGGTGTCAATCAAGCAGGACTTGATCTCCACGCCTCGGATGACTACTGCGACACGCAAGGCATACTTTCTGATCTCTGGCCATGCCAACTCCTCCTGTGTAAATGTGAGTGCCGGATGTTCACTCCTCGGAGTCGGGACGGTAATGATCTTCTCAGTGGGAGGTCCTCATTGACCATGACCCGCTGCATATTGTTGTAGGATGTCCCGATGGTTCTTTGACCTCTTTATCGGCTCCGTAATTGAAATCCGTGCCGGCATTTTGTCCAAGTGCTTCAATAGGTCATATGCCGTGCCGGGCAACGGTTCTTCTACCACCTCCTCTTCTCGCTCGTTTCGTGGTTGTATCCCGACCTGGGGGAAGACCCTTTGGAACATCCTCCCGCTACGAAGTACCAGCGCCAGCGTGGTAGGGGGAAGTGGTGATGATGGTGATGGTAGGGTTGGTTGATAGGTTGAGGAGCCCATGGTAGGTAGGGGTGGTGAGGATTGGATGATGAGGGGTCGGGGATTGGTGGAGGCCGGTATGTTGGGTGATGGTTGGGGTGTTGGTGGTGATGGTCTAATGATGAGGGGTCGTGGGGTGGCGAGGATCGGTAGGTTAGGTGATGTCTGGGTGTTGGTGGCGGTCTAATGATTAGACGCCGTGGAGGATTAATGGTGGTTGGTGGGTTAGGTTGGAGTGATGGTTGGGGTCTTGGTTGGGAGGCTGGTGGCGATCTAATGATTAAGCGCTGTGGAGGGTTAATGGTTGGTGAGGGTAGTGGTGTTTGGGTAGTTTGTGGGCTGGGGGCAGCTCTTGGTATGGAGAGTATGGTGCGGTTTGTAGGTGGGGTTGGTATGGCCGGCATGGAGGTGATTTGATCCTCGACCTGCCAACCCTGGGAATAGTGGGTTGACTCCTCGATGGCGGAGTGGACGAGGCTGAGTCGTTGGTTTGGTGGTGCTGGTGCCGGTGCTTGTATGGGTGCATGTACCGGGAGAGGATCTTGGACTATGCCCAGGCCTGGCTGCTGTTGTGCTTGTTGTCGCCGTGGTTGATTCTGACATGCCTTCATCGCTTGTATGGATTCTCCCATCTGTGCCCAGTCAATGTTCCCTTGATCATTAAGGTCATGGATGTAGTCTTTAAACTGGAAACATACATCCACCGTGTGCCCAGGATATCGATGATAAGAGTAGTACTTGGTTGTGTCAACATTGGCCGGACATCCTTCTCTCTCCTTTGGAAGTTCCAACTACTGTTCAGCCATCAATGCATTAAAGATATCGGTGAGGAGGAATGGCAGTTGAGGATAGTATTCTCTCTTGGGTCCCCCCCCTCCTAGGTCGGTTGGCTGGTGGTGGCACTTGGTTGTAGGCTTGTTGTTGTGGTTGGGGTCGGTTGTAGACATGTTGTTGTTGAGGCGCTCGGTTGTAGGCATTTGGTTGCTGGGGCGCTCGGTTGTAGGTGGGTTGCTGTGGTGGTGCTTGGTTGTATGCAAGTTGTTGCTGGGGCTGAGGAGCTGGTTGAGGAGCTGGCCGGTATTGTTGATTGGGCGGTGGGTTACGGTATTGGCTTTGGCGATACCCACCCTAGTTACCCATGGCATTGATGCTCTCATTGTTTACTACCCCTTCGGTGGTGGATCCTATAGGTGTAGGCTTTCTAGTGTTACGGGGCTTGGTGTCGAACGGGTTGATCATGGATGCGTCCTTAAAGTGGGCTTGGAGGTAGCGGGCGCTATCACACAACTCACTCATGGTTGTTGGGCAGTGCATGATCAGGAGGTTGCAAAGGTTGGGCGTGGTGTTCCCTATGAGCATCCTCACCTGCTCCCCCTTTGAGATGGTATCTACTAGCCTCTCAGCCATTACCCTCCACCGATCAGCAAATCTGGCAAAGTCTTCATCCGGTCTCATCTTTTCGGCAATTAAATCAGTTATCGAGTAGGCTGGCCCCACCCGATCCTTGTACCTCTCTAGAAACTTTGCCTTGACAATGTCGAAATCTGCCACCTCAATGGAATCAAGAGAGTAGAACCAGTCCAGGGCGGATCCCTCCAATGACCGACGAAATAGGAAGGCAAGGGCTTTACGGTCATTTTTCCAGAACGCGGAGTCATAGAGAAAGCTCTTTAGATGGTTGAAAGGATTACCAGTCCCATTGTAACGTTGGAAGACTGGTATCTCTGAAGGAGGAAGGTGTAGAACTGGGAAGGATGGGACAGAGATTTCAGGGATGGCTTTAGAATCGAGGCGGTGCCTCATCTCTTCGAAGCGCTCATCCATCTGGTTGAGTTTGTTCATTAATGCCTGGGTGAGGCTGGATTCCTGAGCCACGGGAGCAAAGTGTTTAGGTGGCTGAGTTGGAGGAGGTAGGTTGGAAACAGGAATTGGAACAGAATTATGTGAATGCCCCATAATAGGGTGAGTGGAGACACGGCAGGGTTGTCCAGGAGAAGAGATGATTTGGGGCCTGACTGCTGATTGAGGTGGTGAGGGGGCTTGATTTCCCTTGACCGGATCTTGATTGGAGGGCATCTTGCCCTTTGTCAAGGATTGCACAAGCGAAAAAGATTCGGGGTCTAGATGAAGAGATAGACCCTGGAGGAGTTGCTCCACGCTAAGTGATGCAGGTTGATGAGTACGATTTTGAATTTCTAGCTCCCTGACGGCGTTGACATGGCCCTCTGGTTGGACAACGGGTTGCTGAAGCTCGTAGTGACCCGTCTCGTACTCCTCTTCTTGGCCGTAGTAGTCTGACATCCCGACGTGTCTTCCGGACCTTAGAGTGGGCATCCTGTCAAATTTCCTTACAAAATGGTTGAAAGAAAGCAAATGAAAGGTGTAAATGCAAAGAGAGTTTTTGTTTGGTTATGGTTGTTTGTTTGATTTGATTTGGTTTCAATTTGGTTGTTTGGCAAGCAAGTTGAACATAAAAATTAAAGGGATTTTTTTTGTTTTAGGTGTTTTGAAAGAGGAATTTTTTTTCTTTTCAATTGTTGTGAGCAGGCAAGTTATGCAAACAAGGTTTTAAAATGACTACTCAACAATTATTGGGTTGAAACCTTAGATTAAATAGATTGTTAGCAATTTTTCACTCAAATTGGGTATGGTTCCTATTGCTTCAATCTTCAAGACCTAAGGTTATCACTCAATCACCACGAGTAGGTACTTGGGTTCTTCGGGTTTTGGGAAAGTGGTACAATCGGCCCAATCGTGCAGAGAGGAATACTCCACGGATGGGGACTTACGGAGGCCTTGATAGAAACCACCAAATCAACTAGGAAGGAATATCCCAGAAGAGAGGTTAGATTCCACCAAGAAGGTGTTTGGAGGGTGAGGGTGTGTTGGGAGAGAGAGCTCCCGCCTCGAATGCCCTACGGATCGGAACAAGTCCGGTACCCGATGCAAAGCTAATGCAAAAAGTGAAAAATGGAGGGTAGAAGGAGAAGAAGCAATCAACATGCAAACATGAATGAAATCTATTAAATAAATCAAACCATGCAATCAAGACAAGCAATGATAGAGTAAACAAGTAACTAGCAACTAGCAACTAAACGGTGGTTCGCGCGGGAACCGGCTTGTGTTGGAGTGTCCAATTGGGGATAAATCTGAAGTAAAGGTAAAAGGATGGTCCACGCGGGGACTGAATTGAAAATAAAGTGGCTCACGCGGGAACCGAGTTTTGGAAAGGTTGGTGGTTCACGCGGGAACCGTTTTTTTTTTTTTGAAGGAAAAGGGGTGGTTCACGCGGGAACCGGTTTGTTTGATTGGAAAAAGAAAAGGAGGGACACGTGGGGCCAATCTAATTGGTGCAAAGGGGTGGTCCACGCAGGGACCGATCTGAAAGTGAGTTGGTTCACGCAGGAACCGGTTTAGAAAAGGGTTTGGTTCACGTGGGAACCGGTTTTTTTTGTGAAGAAAAGGGTGGTTCACGCGGGAACCGGTATAAGAGTTGACAAAATGAAAAGAGAGCCACGTGGGGCCAATCTAAAGGTGCTGCAAATGGGTGGTCCACGCGGGGACCGATCTGAAAGTAAGTTGGTTCATGCGGGAACCGAGTTGGAAAAGAAAGGTGGTTCACGCGGGAACCGGTTTATAAGAAGAAAAGTGGTTCACGCGGGAACCGGGCTGAAATTAAAGACAAGAAATCAAGTCCACATGGGGGACAATCTTAAAGGAAGAGTAATCAGCAAGTTTTTAAAGGTAACATGACATGGAAAAAGGTAAAGGACAAGCCGGTTCACGCGGGAACCAAGTCGGAAAACAACTAGTTGCACGGATCAGTCAAGCTAGCACGGTTGAAGACATTGGTTGTCCCACCGTGGTCGCCAAAAAGCTGTCGACTCCAGAAACGGGTTCCGGATCGGCACCTCAAAAAAAGGGTGAAAGATAGAAGAGGGGGAAAAAAGAGGAGTGAATCGTAAGACACTCGGAAAGCGGTAAAGACTCCTCACCTCGGTCCCACACTCACATTGATCCCCGAACTTTCATCTCATGGCGTCGCTCGAGCACCGGAGATGGTTCGGGTCATGTGGGAGGAGAGTGAGGAGAAGATGAAATTAAAACATGAAAGAGTGTGGTCGCCAGGAGCCGTGGGCTCCGCTTTATGGGATGTAAATTAAGAGATGAGTTGAATTAACCATGTACCTTAGCGTGGGAGATCGGGATATGGGTTCAACCTTCTTCTTCTTCGGCCGGCCGATGAAGAAGAGTCTCCAATCAATGCTAGCTTGTTCAACCTGTGCAACTATAAAAATAAACCAAGTGAATAAAATAATTAGAACTATGGGAGGTGTAGTAACTGTAGTAAGAAGATGAGAAAGAAGCAATCGGAATCGAACTCACCGGATTTGGGTGAGCCTTAACCCCTTTTTTGTATTTTTGATTATGTAAAAATGATGAAAATAAACTGAAATATGCTTTAAAATAGTAAATGAATTGAGTTAAATCAGTTGAGAAAGCTTATGGAATGGATCAGCTTGAGTTGAAGCCGAGTTGGTTGAAAAGGGCCGGTTCGGGTAGCTTTGCACCCTTCTGGCGTGACTTCGGTGCAGAGGATTCTACGGACAACCCCAATGTCAGAATAGAGTTCCGTTTGTTGGAGTAGACGGAGGACTCAGAGAGGAAGAGTTCCTATGTTTATGACTTCTCATAAATCCTCCTGTATAAGTCAGTAAAAATTCTGAAAGTGGGCGGATATAGAAAACAGAACCTGCATGCGCGCCCTCAGTGTAGCAATCGCCACGAACAAACGGCAAGTATGAATTGAGAGACGTCAGTTGGAGATGAAAGTGGACGAAGAGAAGAACAATTTCTATGTTGAAGACTTTTTCATCTGAATCCCCGGATTTTCTGAAGAGGCCGATGAAAATGGTTGATGAAGAACACCCGGATCGAGCCTTCTCCTTCACCTCGGGATCGATTTCTTGACTTCGGATCGCCTTTGGACGTCGGGACGGCTTTGGAGAATAGCTTGGACGACCTTTGGACGAGCTAGGCACCGGGGATTAACCTTGGGTCGTTCAGAATGGCCCTCAATTTATAGGAGAAGGAAGCCGGTGCAAAATTTAGAAATTGGACCGACCGCGCCCCCACTTTTCAAAGGGGACGAGGGCGCATAGGGCGCGCCCTCACACCAAGGGCGCGCAGGGCGCGCCCCCAGTTCGGGGGCGCGGTCTGCGCCCCCCCCTGTTTCAAAGGAAACGGGGGCACGTTACGCGTCTCACTGATAAAAATCGACGGAATCTTCCAGATATTGCTAAAAATTGACTTGACATACGTAACGCGCCCCCGAACCGGGGGAGCGGTACAAATAATCGAAAATCCTCCTCGGAAACCTTCCAAAAATCCAGTATAGAAGGTGCTAATCGGGGTAATTTGAAATTTAAAGAAACTGACCGCGCCCCCGCCTTTCAAAGGAACCGGGGGCGCGTAGGGCGCGCCCTCCTCTTTCAAGCGGAGTGGGGGCGCGGTACACTCTCTCTCCTGCGGGCGTGTTCCGTGAGCCGTATCTTGCAAATGGGATGTCCGATTCGGCTCCCGTTTGTCACGTTGGAAAGAGGGCCTTCAACCGCACCTCCTAAAGTCAGTAAACCAGCCGGAATGACTCCTGACATGTTCGCACGGTGCTTTCTACCGGTTTACCCTCTCGCGGAAAGCCGAAACCCGGGGCGAAGATCCGAAAGAGCACGGTTCCAATCAAGAAATCTCGGGTCAACTCGGGATGACTTAAAATGATGACCGAACAAGTACGGTACGACTGGAAAACCCGAAGTCATCGAAAAATTTGATATTAACCCGGTAAACATGAACCGAAACTCGGAAAAGCCGTGAAACCCTAAAATTGACCGAAATGGCCATATGGCCCCGGTTGATAAAAATATTCGGCTAGAATAGACCCGGACGACCTAAAAAGACTCGGTGATGATAGGAAAGGCCTAACATGTGGTTCGGGATAGCCGTGTCAGCACAGATCGAAAAAGCCATAACGAAAGCCGTCATTGACCGACACCGACCGAAATGACTTCTCGGAAACCCTGAATGTTACGGAACACATGCGGGACTTCCGCGACCTTTAATTATGAACCATTCAAGGTCGGTCATCGAGCAGGCTTTGTGTTTTTACAGTTTACGTGCGGCTCTCGCTTGAAGGTTACGGCAATATTCCGTAAATCATTGGTCCATTCTCAACTTACAAGGGGCTCCACCAATGTCCTTAGCTCATCTCCACGAGGTAATCTGGATCAGATAACGGTAAAATAAAAGATATCTCCTATGGAATAAGAGTCTGGGGCTCCGAATCAAGTCAATTTGGCGTGTCTACAGCTGACAGTGATGCAAAGTGCATGTTTTCTTGCTTCTGGTTCGGACAACTCTTCTTTGGTAAAAGTGAGGGGAGGGTGTTCACTTCTCGGAGTCAAGACTGATGTAATCTTCTCAGGGGGAAGGGTTTCATTGACCATCACCCGCTGTAGATACTACTGAAGAACTTCTTGGTGAACCTTGGACCTTTTGATCAGTTCTAGGATGGAAATCCGTGCAGGGATTTTGTCAAGGTGCTTCAACAAGTCATAAGATGTCCCTGACACTGGTTCTTCTAGGTGTTCTTCTTCTTCTTCCTGTGATCACCCTGGTTGACCGGTATAGGGAAAAATTCTTTGAAACATGCGCCCGCTTCTAAGCACTGTGGCAAGCTGAGGGGCTATGGTTGGTGTAGTAGAGGTGGATGAAGGGTTAGGTCGTATGATGGGAGGCCTTGGTAGGGGCGCAGTGATGATAGTTCGGGTTGTAGGGATGTGGGTAGGTTGTGATGGCATGATTGTACGAGGTGGTACGATGATGGGTCCTAATGGTGACGGTGTTTGTGGTGGCTCAACCGAGCGGATCAGAGTCCGACCCGGCTAGAGTTGTATGGCCGGTGGCATTATGATAGGTTGTGACAAGGTGCGGATGATTGGTGGTTGGCTTCTTCTGGTGGGTATAGCTCATGGTATGGAGTGAACAGTTCGGTTAGCGTGGTTCGAAGGGTTAATGTTCATGAAGGAAGCAGGTCCCTCGATTTGCCAATTTTGGCCTCTATCGTAGGGTTCATCGGTAGAGGTTAGAACGGGATTAACCCTTTGATTTTATGGTACTATCGCGGGCGCATGTGCGGGTAGCGGGGTCTGAATGATCCCCAGACTGGATTCATGTTGTTGTTGTTGTTGAACTAGTGCCTGCTGCTGCTGAGGCTGGTTCTTCACTACCTTGATGTATTTGCCTATCTGACCCCAGTCAATGCTTCCCTACTCGTGGAGGTCATGGATATAATCTTTAAACTGAAAATAATTCTCCACTGTGTGTCCCGGGTATTTGTGGTATAAGCAATATCTACCTGTATTGGCATTTTGTGACCACTCCAGCTTTTCTCTTGGCAATGAAATCTACCCTGCTGCCATAAGAGCGTTGAAAATATCTGTGAGAGAGTACGATAATGGTGGATAATGGTTTCTTCTAGGCCCTGTTCTTCATGGTGCATAGGTGGTGGGGAGAGGTGCCTGGTTATAGGTGGTTGGTTGGCGTGGTGGTTGAGGTGCAAAGGTTTGCATGGCCAACTGTCGGCGTTGCTGGGGGATTGGTGTCTGTGTTGGTTGTTGGGGATATTGATTTGGTGTCTGGTGCCAGAAAGGTTGGGGTTGAACTTGAGGGCGAGGTGCCAGTTGGACTTGGCGGGGGTTTCTGTATTGAGGGTTTATGTACTGCTGTTGGTGGTTGTTGGGCGGGTTTCCTATGATGTTGACGTGTTCGTTGGTTACTACACCTTCGGTTACAGGCCCAGTGGTAGTGGTGGTTGTTTTTTTGGTGACTCGAGGCCTAGGGTCGAAGAGGTTCATGATGGGAGAGTCTCGGAGTTGTGTTTGGATGTACCATGCTCTCTTATAGAGTTCGCTCATGGTGACAGGGTGATGCAATGCCAGTACATTCTTCAGGGCTAGAGTGGCATTAATGATGATCATTTTGACCTGTTCTGATTCTGATAGTGCATTTGTCAGCCTTTCTACCATTGCTCTCCATCTGTCAGCATCTCTTATGAAATCCTCATCATTTCTCATCTTTACGGCCATAAGATCTGTGATTGAATATGTGGGGCCGACTCGATCTTGATATCTTTGCAAGAATTTCGCTTTGACAGTATCAAAGTCGTTGGCTTCCAAAAGGTCAAGTGAATAGAACCATTCCAACGCGGAGCCTTCTAGTGATCTTCTGAATAGGTATGCAAGGGCTTTCGGGTCGTTTTGCCACATGACAGACTCATAAAGGAAATCTTTGATGTGAATGAAAGGATTCCCATTTCCGTTATACCAGTGGTAAATGGGCATTTCAGAAGGAGGAAGATGGAACATGGGGAAAGAGGGGAGAGATATCTCAGGGAGAGCTCTTGTGTCGATCAACCGCTTGAGCTCCCAATATTGTTCATCCATCCTGTTGATTTTGTTAAGCACAGTTTGATCAATAGAGGATTCTCGACCAAGAGGAGGGTAGAGAACAGATGTTTGATTTGTCGGCATGGCCATTGGGTAGGCTGAAGTAGCCGGGCAAGGAAGGTGTATCGATTGGTGCATTTGCGTGCAGGCTTGATTGAAGTGTGCAGAAGAGTAGGCTGGTGGCCTGAGCGGTGTGGTGTTATTCGGGTCCGGATGGTTCAAGATAGCTACCGGATGGGGTGAGCTTGGAATCAAGGGTACATTGTGAGAGTGGCCTGGTACTGGTGCACCGGGTTGGTCAGTTGCCAATTGGGGGGTACAGGTGCGGTGGCCACCTTCGGCATGGGTGTGATTGGTGGGTGATTTCCCCTTCAAGATGGCTTCTATGGCTTGTAGTTGAGTTGGGTCGGCGTGAGCGAATGCCTCCCATAGAGAATCTGGGTGGAGTCGGGGTGAACTAGTTTCAAGCAGATTTTCGGGTTCATTAACAGCACATACGGCGTCCAGGTGAAGGTAAGATTGATCATACTCTAGCTGCAGCGGCTCGTATCCTTGGTCCGTCATCCCGATGACTCGCCCTGACCTCAAGTTCATAAACACAAAGATAGGGTGACAGGTAAGGCACACAGAACTCCTTTTTTTAGTCTTGGTCTTTTCTCCCTTTTTTAGTGGTTTTGATTTTTGTTTGAACAAACAAGTTATCAAGCAAATTAACCTCAAACAAAGATTTCTTTTGGTTTTTGTTAAGTGCTTTCAAATTTTTGTTTAGTTTTTGGTTTTTGATTTGCAAACAAGTAACAACAGAGACTTGAAATGATTAACGCAAATTTTTTGTGTTTCAACTTTAAATTAGTGGCTTGTTAAGAGAAGTAATGTCCACTCAAATAAATGGGTAGGACTCTATACACTCACAACGCCGAGCAATCTAAGGTTGTCACTCTTTTCACAACGATAGGTGATAGGTACTTCGGGTTTTGGGATAAAATGGTACGACCAGCCCGATCAGTGAAGAGGGAATCCTTCATGTCTGAGGACTTATGGAGATCTTGATGGAAGCTACCTAGTCTTTCCGAGAGGGAATCCCCGGAGGAGGAGTTGGAAACTACCAAGAGGGGTGTTTGGGTGTGTAGGGCTTTGTGAGGAGAGAGCCTCCCTTCTCGGATGACCTAAAGGAGTCAAAGAAACCCCAATGCAAACTAAATGCAAGTGAAATATCAAAGAATGAGAAGCAAACAAGAAACAAGTAAAAGCATGTAATGAACAATGAAATGTTGTAGCAAGTAGGTAAACAAGACAATGATATAAAGTCAAACTAGGGTGAAAGCAAGTGCTAATTTAACTAAAGATGCTTAGGAAAGAAGTTAGACTTTTAAGGAAAATAGGCAAAGATGCTTAGCAAGATAATCCCTAAGATGCAAAGTTGAAGCAAGTTGATAAACAAGTCTAAAAATCAGATTGTGCTTTTCTTTTAAAAGAGAAGGACCAACGAAAAGCAAGTAAGCCGGAAGAAACTAAATGATGTTCAAAGGAAGCAAGTAAACAAGCAAGCAAGTAGAAGCACCAAGAAGATGTAATGACTCAAGCGAGAACCAAAGTAAAGATGAGCATGCCGGACATTCTTGTGAAGGGATGAGAAGAGCTCACTAAAACAAGAGTAGTCTCACTGTGTCCGCCAAAAGGTGTAGGCACCCGAAAATGGCTCACAGCGGTTCACTCTCTTTCTCTTTCTTGGAGTGAAGAGTTTAGTGGTGGTGTGGGTGTGTGTGTGTGGTCGCCAGGAGCTGAAGACTCCAAAATGTTATTAGATATAAAGCAAATGGAATGAAAAGCAAGTGGTGACCATCGTACCTCTGGGAATGTGAGGGGGGGGAGATTGCTAGGTTCTAACTTCTCGTCTCTCGGCCGGCCGAAAGAGGAGAGCTTTAGTGAGCTCTTTACTCCCGATCGGGTCGAAGCTTCGCCTCGGTCGGGTTCTCCTAAGAATGTCCTGTAGAAAAACACGAAAACAAGTAAAGATTATTAGCTCTAGAAAGAGTATAGCATCATGCTTGGTTTGGATCTTGAACATATAAAAGGGGATGAACTAACCGGATTGGGACGGAATCCCAACCCCTATTTTTGGTACGTTTTTAAATATATGAAAGATGTAAAATGACTTAATGCATGCTAAATGAAGTGGTAAAAGGTTCTAAGATGAAAACGGAGAGCAAAAATCCGATTGGACGGGCGATCGGACTCCGAAACGTGCAAAATCGGCTTCTGCCCCTGCTGGTGCCCTATATATGGGACGCTAGCTGCAGGTGCCCCCTTTATAGGGCGCGTTGACCAAGGTCAAAGCACCCTGTATATGGGGCACTAAGTCTGGCTAGGGCAGATTTTCTTCCCCTCTTCGCGATGCTGCTCCGGAGTACTGGATGGCTTTCGGGACGAAGTAGAGGCTCCTCCTTGTAGCCAATATGCAAATAAAGCTAATGGTGGGGTGTTTGAATGCTAGATGAAAGAGGAGGAACGGGTAGAGGCCTTCAAAGTGGAAGAAAAACCATGTTTATGGATGGCAGAAACAACAAGTTTTTTGGGTTTTTCGGGGGGTGAATTTGGATCAGTTTGAAGGCTTATGGGAGATGCAAATAGCTTAGGAACGTGGTATTAGATGAGCTCTAGGGTGGCACGAAGTTGGAACCCCCTCTAAGCTTCAAATGAGGGCCTATTTATAGCCCAAAAGAGGGCACGTTCATCAATTCCGAAAAACAGTTCCACACGGCAAAGCGCCCTATATATAGGGCGCTAGCATCATGAGCCATGTCAAATCGATAAGACGAGTCCGTATGAGTGGTCAAATCAGCCGGTTAAGTCGATTTGACCAGGTGCCAAGCACCCCATTTATAGGGCGCCTGGTGCCCTATATATAGGGCACCAAGTGCCCTATAAACAGGGCGCCAGGTGCCCTATATATAGGGCACTTTGACTCCGGTCAATGCTCTATCGATCTCTTTCGAAATGTGCCAAAAAACCTGATTCTCCCGAAAAACTTGGTTCCCTTGAAAGGTTACTCAAATATTCTTCATGAAAACAAGAATTTAAGCTCTTCAACTAGACCAAAATTGCGTGTCTACAGTGAGTACATCAACTCTTTCCATTGCCCTCTCTCGGAAACCACTCTCGAATAGGAGGCAATGATGTATACAATCTAGAGGCCTCCTCATTCCACCGGTGCTTAGGGGAGGAAACTAAATAATCAGCTACACTGGGTGTATGGCTCCACTTTGGAAGGTGTCTAGCCTAGGGAGTGTGACCCCGACTCTGATGAGAGCTACTCTGGTGTGTGCCACTCTGGTGGATTTGGCTCTGAGACAGCTGTCAAGCAATCTGACGAAGAACCAAAGCTGTACCTAAGTCGATACCAGATTAAGATAAATCTAGTACTGACTTTGCTCCAACAAACAGATCGTCGAATCATGTTCACGAATCGCCACTTCATGCTGCACCTCCAGACCCTATACCACCTCGTAATGTCGGCAGTCCCGAGTCAACAACTTCATCTCGTAATTGAGATGAAGCTAAGCCATCTCTAGAGTGGGGGTGCACATATGCAGCTCAGCCTCCAAGACCTAAATCCGAGATGAAGACTTTGAAGAAGAAGAAGCAGCTAACCGCTCCAAATCAGCCACCTGCAAGCTAGGTAGGAAGCTTAGGCATTGGAAGGACAAAGGCAACCATGATAGAAGCTATGAAAGAAAGTTACCTCAATATCCTTCTCCGCCAGGGTCCTCTTCATGGTAGATAACTCCTCTCGCATTGCAACAACTTTTTCAAAAGAAGAAGCACCTACTGCACGAGCCTTGCACTATTGCAAAGAAGAAACAAAAAGCAAGTTAGTATAGGAAATATAACTAGTGCATTTGAAGAACACAAGCAATACACACCTCCAACTCTAGAGCTGCTTGGAGAGAGGCAACCTGCTCCTCCAAAACCTTGATCAGCAACCTGTACTGGGCTAATAAAGCATGAATGTCCTAAAAGAACATTTTTTTAAGACAAGGCAACAAATTTCTAGTAACAAAGAGATGGTGAAAAAGAGCTACCTTAGACAACAAAGTCAAAAAGGTGACCGTAGGCTGCACCATATTGCCAATGGAACTTGGTGTCATCAACAGCTATCAAGAACACAATGGTCCCCTCCACCTCCAAATCCTCTAATGTAGACCTATACCTAGCTTCCCAGTTCACCGAGTGCATTAAGCCATGAGTGTTGTGGCTATCTTTGGAAGGAGGGGAAGGGCACCACTCTTGATGCCCACCAAAGATCCTCATCACCAGGCAGACCCATAGTGGCTCCACCTCGTTCAAGCAATGGAGATAGATATCACACCCGAAGAGGTGAGAACCCCACTCTACCCACTCAATGCTATCATCATTAGTGGTCAAATACGAGCACCAACAGCCCTATAGAGGAAAGAAGGAATTAATAACTAGGAAGCTAAAATAAAAAAGGTAGGATTTAAAAAAGCATACCCACTCCGGAAAAAAAAAGTAGCTCACTCCATAGCCATAGGAGCTGGTCAGATTGAGAATCAACGTCGTGAAGGGAGTGTCAACACACCAACGGAGGAAAATGAACAGGATACTCCATCTTGCCGTGACCAAAGGGAAGGTATAGCTCCACACCTGAAAGAACACTCTGTCAACAAACTTAGACATTCATAACATGTAAAAAAAAGGAACAAGAGAGAAGAATACCTGAAAAAAAGGAGTGAAGACACCAATAGATACCATGCAATTGTCTAAAAAAAGAATGGCAAACAAATGAGCTAAAACGGCCGTGCCCTAGGCATACTCCCCACTATATCAAGATTTGCTAGGAAGGGAAGAAATCTCATGTGCACTTGCTCCATCTTGTTACCTAGCAACTGTAAGGAATCATCCATAAAAGTTTGGAGCAGCGGAAGCGACGATTCCTATGGGTTCCTTTAGAATCCATCTCAATCAGAACCGAACGACGAAAATCGAAAACCGATCAAATCGGGTTCGAATATACCTGATAGGGATTCATATAATCCCATGGAGAGGAAGGAGATGAGCTTCTTAAGCTCTAAAAACCGTTCAAGCGTCCGGTCTCCAGCAGTATCCACACGAACTTCATCCACAGCAGGTTCTCCCTTCGCGCCGGCCTCGAGAACTCTTCCCGAACGGAGCTCCATCGACCATGGACACCTTCTAGAGAGAGGAGGAGGCTAGGGACATGGTTTTCACCCTTGGCTTGATTGGGTTTGTCTAAAACCATTATTATTTATAGAGAATTATGGAATTTTTCATAAAAACCCAAAATCTCTATAAATTACGCCCTTGCCTGTACTTGTGGATAAGTCCTTTTGTGTGTGACCCACTAGGCCCAATAACCTATTTGGTTGAGGCCTAAATAAAATAGAACAATTCTATTTAATTTAATTAAATTCGTTATCCGATAACAGATTAATTGGCCTACCGATCATGAAGGGTACAAGCCACATCCCATGATCCCAAATGGCTATGGGGATAATCTCATCTCCATTGAGCCTTTCCATCATCAGTTACCACATGGATATAAACCCTCATCCATCCAATGTCCCGGTCGGAAAAGAGTACGGCATCGACTGTCAACTCCTTAGTGTACCGACTCTATAGGATCATGTACTCGGAATTGGATCAATTGGAAAACTCCTTTTCCAATTATCCTATCTACCCTGGCCAGGGATTTAGAGTACTATCCCATAGGACATTCACTCTCACTTACCGAGAGTAGACGATCCCTTGTTGTCCGCTCAATTGCCTCCATCGGATTTTCCTTGTACCCGATCCATCGCTATATAGGACCATCAAAATTGTGATCCATAAGTCAATGGTCAAAGCACAAGTTCCATCCAACAAGGCATCTTTGGCGACTCAGGTCAAAGGTCCAACTATGCAACCGTGATGATAGAAGACCCTGATAAACAGTTCGGTAAGATACCATTCAGGGTTTCAAATTCGATCATTTCAGTGAACTCATTCAACTAATGAGCACCTGTATGTGTATCTCAGTGTCTCCACACTAATGACCAATGAGATCGATCGTCCTCATCACATGAGAAGACATCACATACACTAGTATATCTGGATCCTTGATGTCCCGTCTCAAGTATCCTATGACTAGGAACATTTAGATCAAATACCTCTAGATGATCAATCTCATTATCATGATCTCATCATGATTTAATCATCATTGTATTTGATCAAGGATTTCATTATGATATTCGCTTCTAATAAGAGCTTATAATGAAGATTTGCCTAATTAATTGAATGAGATATTTCTAGAAATGTCGAATCATATCATATATGATTGGCTTGCAGGGCATACATTTCTATCAGCAACAAGCACCCAAAGAAAAAGATCAAGAACCTCTGAAGATCCCAGTCTACCTTCGAGGTCCCAGAAGGCCACATAGAGTAGCCAACACCTATCTGACCAAGCATAGATCGTAGTCCTCAATGTCTTCCCCAGCTAGCATGTGAGCCTCTGAGAGGCCCACCAACTCAAAGCACTTCTTCTAGGTGATTGATAATTTTGCTTCATCCTACAACTAAGAAGGGTAGAAGGAAAGGAGATCCATTTCCTCCAAAGTAGGGACCATGTGGCCCCACAGCAACAGAAAAGAGCAATTAGATGTGTCCCATTTCTCTCGAAGGACCTGAATCAAAGCTAGATCCTCCCAGAATGGGAGCACTCTCAGCACAAGGCCAAACCCCATCTCATCCAGGCATCAGTGTTGGAAGGAACAGAGGCCCCGATAGGCCAGTTGCACCAACTGCCACAAAATGTGGGACTTAATGCATCCCTGCAAGAAATTTATGCGTCATATAATAGCCCAAACTAAGGCAATAAATTGAATAGCAGCATGGAATGAACATACCTCACATGTGGCCGTCAGCTCAGAAGGATCAGCCTAGAAATCATGTGCACACAGATGGCAAACCATCTTCGGCATCTACAATTTTCAAAATCGGTCAGATTTTCAAATAATTGCTGTAAAGTGTTTCTTTTTTTTTAGAATAAAAAATGATAATTTTTGATGTGCCCTAGGAAGGGGGCATATGCCCCCCCCCCCGGTCTGGAGACACATTGGTATGCACCCTACTCTAGAGGGTGAATGACCATGTGCCTTGGGGTAAAGGGTGCATGTGCCCCCTCATGTATCCCCTCTTAGGGGTGCATCTTCTTCTACTCAGAAACTTAGTCAAACAAACTTGGAATCATGTGAAATTATAGTCAAAATGAAGAGAATGAAAAGATCTATATTTTCTTCAATAGGTCTATTGACCTTTAGTTCCATCCAAGCTCCAAAAGTGAGGAAGAAGAGAGGAGTTTTGGTTAGGAGAGAGGCTGTGAGTGATAAAATGAGCATGTGTGGACAATGAGGTCTATTTATAGAAAAAAAAATTCACCAAAATCATGAAGAAAAATATTTTTTAATTCAATAAAAATCTGTTTTTAGCTAGATATTTTCATGGATCATGTTGTAAAATAGCTAAGCTTATTAAAGATTATTTTGGTCATACATAACAATTTTGCAAGAACAAGGTAAATTTTTATGAATTTTTATTCTAAAATTGACATAACAAAATTTCATTTTTTATTCATAAATGACCATGAAATATTTGACAAGGAATGGAAAAAGGGTAGTCAAGCACAAAGAAGCTGCAACTAGGAGAGGTAGTGACAGAGCTGGTCCAAGATCTCCTCAACCAGTGTATCTGGGCACCGCAACCAGCTCGTCATCCACAAAGCAACGGAAGTCCTAGCTTATTCTATATCATCAACAAAACCGAGTCTTCTATCCTTATAGAAGGCAAGATAACATAGGCAACTCGTGACGAGGTAAACTGATCTAAGAGTGGCACCTATGCGGGTTGTATAGTACAAAAGAAGATCTAGTAACCAGTTGATGGTCCACGCTAGAAGCAAAGCAGACTATCTCTTTCTCTCATGACAATCGGGTTGTGCACAAAGCAGGAATGATCCATGGGTACCAAGGTAAGCACACTAGTCTGTGCACTTCTTCAGAGAAGCACACTTATTAAAGACTTTGTCAGAAAAACCAAGGGCCGCAGCATATGGGTACAAAGGACTATGTTGAAAAAGCCATGAAGTGGTGGCTACATTTCCTACCGAATCAAACTTGATGTGGAGATCTGCCCAGCAAACAAACAGAAGAGCACTTCCAAATGCGAGACATCCCAGCAGAAAAAAGACAAGCCGCATTACAAAAATTTGAGCATAGAAGAACCAAGCCAGTTGCCATCCCAGATACCGCAAATGCATGACAATTGGCTCTGTTCTAAGAAACCATCTTCTGTGGGAAACAAGAACACCACAATTAGGCGAGTAGCAAAACCCTTGGAACCATAAAGAAGCCATGTTTCATCAAGGCCACAAGAAGACAAAGTGGGGATGGACCAAGCTGCAAAGTTTAGAAGACTAATCTGTTTGCCAACAATAAGAGAGCCAATCTACTCAGCCTCCACAAAATCCTATAAGAACTTAAGGCAAGACATTGATCCAAAAGGAATAAACATGTACGTGATCTCACCTTTCCTAGTCTGGGGAAGTCCAAGGAATAGCTCTGCTTCCTCTAACAAGATGGTGCACTCAAAAGCATTGAAGACAAAGGTGTGTGTATCAAGGTGCCACAACTCGATCAAAGCAACCATTAGCCAGAAGTCCAGATGATACTTTGCATAGTGCTTGGGATGCACCAAAAGGCCAGTCAAGCTCCAGCTACTCAAGATTGACCTCACTGACAGATGAAGAACTATGAGCAGGTCTTTGAGTCAGGCGAGGGAAAAGAACCGACGAGGACCTGGGAAGAGGGGTAACTCTACAGAAATGATCAAAAAGGCCATCAGGTATGTGCATCCCTAGAAACAAAAGAGAGAAAAAAAATTTCTGGAGCCATACACCCCAGGGTGGGGTGTACGTGCCCCCCTCTGGGGGTGCATGGCCATGTGCCCCACCCCAGGGCCGCATGGACATGTGCCCCTAATCGGGGCACATAGACCCAAAATTCCAAAAATTCAAAAATAAATTAATTTTTTTTTAAATGCATGAAATTTAATTTTATTACTAGATTTGTCAAAATCTTCTCCTTCACATGCCTTGGAATGCCTGAAATCACTCTTTCTAAGCTCAAACACATCTTCTTTGAAAGAGGAGCCATTTTCAAGAATAAAAGCCCTTCAGCCTGATAGGTATAAATAGGAAGAATTTGATCTGATTCTAAACTAGATTCGAATTATCCCATGTACCTTGGGGTGAGGCACATGCGCCATCCCCTGAGGGCACATGACCATGTGCCCCATCACCAGGGTGTATATCCACGTGCCCCTGATAGAGGGCACATTGACCAAAAAATTTTAAAAAAAAATTCATAAAAAATATGAAAAAATAAAAAAATTTGTGGCACATGTTGAAAATTACATTTTCATTAAAGAAACCACCCTTATAAAACACCATTTTGACCTCCAAATGGTGGTTCCAATAATGAAAACTTCAAATGGCCTTTTTAGAAAAAATACACTTCATATGACAAATCTGTTTGTTGAATACTAATGAGAAATGTGTAGTTACCATTTTAAAATAACAGGTGAAATGGTGAGATCTGTGTCCCTGAAGTAACATATGGTCAGCCACCACCCCTATGGTAAAAAAAGGGGAGCACCACCCTATAGAATTTTATTGTGGTGTTGTATTCCATCAAAAAGGCAAGATACAAATGGACCAGTGATGCTGATGAATGAGGCGGTTAGTGTAAGTTGATAGACTATATCAAGACCACCACCTGAATACTTCACTCAGACAACACTTGTAAAGTCTGAAATTTGTGACTTCTTATGTCAACCTCACATCATAGATGCAAGTGCAAGATCTCATCATTAGTATTCCATTGCACATTTCACATCACTTTTTATCTACATTTGTCATTTTTTATTTTATCTTTAGTTACGTTAGATTCATTATTATTTATTTATGCATTGATGTTGAAGATATTGAGTGTGAAGAGGATTTGGCCCGAGATCCCCTTCAATAAAATTTACGACGGCTCGGTCATTCTTTATGCTCACGGATAGGCCAAAATCAAACATTGGAGAAATGATGATTCCTAATTAGGTATCCAAACCTTTGGTGATTGATCTATATCTTCAACTTTTTTTAAATAATCCTAAATTTTTCTTCATCCCAACTTGCATCATATAGGCATTGTTGCATAACATTCACCTTTTCTTCATAGATAACCTATGAGCCTTCCTAGGTCCTTCCTCTCAACTCTATTTTCTCTATGCCCCCACCATATTTTTTTATGTCCCCTAGCCCACCTTGAATTCATTGTCTCATCTTTCCTACCATTGTGATGATGTTGTCCCATCATCTCCTTTTCATTTTTTTCTTCCATTGTGATGTTGTCTCATCATCTCCTTTTCATCCTTTTTGCCTTCATGATGATGTTGTCACACCATCCCCTTTTCATCTTTTCTACCATCGTGACAATGTTGTCACACCATCTCATTTTCATCTTTTCCACCATCGTGGCACCGTTGTCCCACCACCTCCTTTTCATCTTTTCTGACATTTTGGCAATGTTGTCCCACCCATGTTTTACAATCCCACCGTACTTGAGTTTTAGTCATACCATTGTTTTGTCATGTCTCATCGTTTTCTGAATAACTAGGTTTCTACTGAAACACTATTTACTACTCTCATGACACCTGTGCAAATTTTTATAATGTTTAATGCAAGCCCTTTTTACATGAGGTTATTCCGCTCAGAATCAAACTGAGTATTTTGGTAAAACTTGATTGAACTTGAGATTACAAATATGGTGGATTGGTATTATTTTTCTTTTTAAAAACAATTCTTTTTTTTAACTTTAGCCCATCACAATATAAAAACACCGCAAAGATCAGGTTGCTAGCTAATGATGAACCTATGAATTCAGGGACTCCTCACCATGTTGAGGGTTGACTACCTCTTTAATTTTATCTCTCTCATGCCAATGGCTTGTCTTTCACCGATGAATTATATGAGGTTTTGATGAAATGTGAAAGTGATCTAGAATGTTCAACGAGACTCATTTTGTTGAAGCACGTCCATGAGTGTGTCTATATCTATATCTTGATGCCACCTTTTCAATTCATCACCATTTCCCTCACTATATTCATCTATGCTCACTTACATTTCATTACAGTTCACTTCTAATCACTCTGCTCCATTTCATGTCATTCTCTTACAAAGCTGAAAACATCAAGGCGAGGCAAGCTGTAGATGCACCAAAGTTGCCTAATTTAGTGTAGAAAACTCATGTTTTATAGGGTATCATGTGTGATTGATCTGAGAATGATGCCAAGTCTTCTAGTGTTGGTTTAGAGCTTTGCCAAGTATAGTCGGATGTTTTCTAGAGGTTTACGAGCGAAAGCCACATGTAAATCATGGAAGCATGAAAATCAGCTTGATAATCAAAGCCTAATGATCAAACATTGAAGGCCATGATCAAATTCTCATTCTAGATGGTTTTGATTCGTGTTGTGTTTTTCTTATTGCCATTGGGTTCGTTTTGAATAGTGTTGGACCTTCCGTTCACTATCCCAACTTCTAGATAAAATTCTGAAGTCTTGGGGCATGCGTCGATTGATGCACTACTCTAGAAAGCTTCCTCGGCCTGTTATCTTTCCAATGCAACAAATGGCATCGAATTCCAAGTTCTTGAGTGATTGTAGTAGTTTTCAGAACATGAGTGCCCAAATGCAATACCATGTACCTTGGGCCAAGGCACATGCGCCCTACCAGCCCTTGTGCCCCCGATCCAAGGTGAATGGTATCGGTCTTCAACTTTAATTCTAATTTCGTCTGGAAAAGATCAAAATTCTTATTTGGATTATTTTTTATTTGTTTTAATTATTACCAAATATGCACATGCCCCTGGAGGAGGGCACATGCGACTCTTGAGGGGGTGCATGCAACCCACCCTAGGGTGTATTATCCAGATTTTGTAGGAGCTAATCAACCTTGTTTTCTCCTATAAATTCAGTCAAATTCTGACATTCCAAAGGTTCGAACATGACCATCCAGGCATCCCAAGACATCCTTCTATCCTTCCATTATTTTCTAGTGATTTTTAAAGGCATAAATTTGTGTCTTTAGAGAGAGAGTAGTTGATTCGAGCTCATCTAACTAAGGTTGTCTTCTTTGATCTCTACAAAAGTATGAAGATATATGTTCCCTAAGATGTCTAAAGCAAAGTTCTTTCTCTTCCAGTCGCCTTTCGTTTGAAATAAATGAAATATAATTCCAACATCAGTGCTGGTCATGGTGAGCCTTGAAGCAAAGTCATGCTAGGCATATTCTAGTTCCTGTTTGGATTTCTCGACAGACATAGATTTGCCTATATCTTCTCCAAACGGGCTCATATTTGATCTATTCTTATTCCTATCTATTTATTTAGTCAATATTCATCCATATTCTATGTTTTTATTTTTTTTAATTTTTTTATCTATTAACCAAAAAAACTAAAAAGGGGTTAGAATTAACCCAAATCTGGCCAGTTCTTCTACAATTGTCTATTTTTATGTTATTTATTTTTTATTTACTTCACTCTATCCAGTTATAATTTTTGTTTCACCTATTTTATTATCTAGTTGCACAGAAAATCAAGCACCCACATGTTGAGGACTCTTATTCATCGGCTGGTTAAAGAATGAGAAGTTAGAACCCATCGACTCTTCTCGCTAAGGTACACACAGTCAACTTTCAATTTAATTCCATCATATAAAGCGAAACCCATGGTTCTTGTAGACCACATTCTTACTTTATTTCATGTATTGATTTCTTTCATCCTTTCTTACACACATGATCTGGATAGTCCCTTCAACATCCAAGTGATGGTAAAGGACGAGTATTCAGGGATCAATGTGAGTGTGGGTAATGAAGGGATATCCTCCTCCCTCTCTCTCCCCATCCCTAAGGGGTGCCAACCCAGAAACTTTGTTCTATAAGGAATCGTCCATTAAAATTTGGTGCAGCGGAAGCGACGATTCCTATGGGTTCCTTTTAGAATCCGTCTCAATCAGAACCGAACGACGAAAACCGAAAACCGATCAAATCGGGTTCGAATATACCTGATAGGGATTCATATAATCCCATGGAGAGGAAGGAGATGAGCTTCTCAAGCTCTCCAAACCGTTCAAGCGTCCGGTCTCCAGCAGTATCCACACGAACTTCACCCACAGCAGGTTCTCCCTTCGCGCCGACCTCGAGAACTCTTCCCGAACGGAGCTCCATCGACCATGGACACCTTCTAAAGAGAGGAGGAGGTAGGGAGGAGGCTTGGGACGTGGTTTTCACCCTTGGCTTGATGGGGTTTGGCTGAAACCATTAGTATTTATAGAGAATTATGGAATTTTTCATAAAAACCCAAAATCTCTATAAATTACGCCCTTGCCCCTGTACTTGTGGATAAGTCCTTTTGTGTGTGACCCACTAGGCCCAATAACCAATTTGGTTGAGGCCTAAATAAAATAGAACAATTCTATTTAATTTAATTAAATCCGTTATCCGATAACAGATTAATCGGCCTACCGATCATGAAGGGTACAAGCCACATCCCATGATCCCAAATGGCTATGGGGATAATCTCATCTCCATTGAGCCTTTACATCATCAGTTACCACATGGATATAAACCCTCATCCATCCAATGTCCCGGTCGGAAAGGAGTACGGCATCGACTGTCAACTCCTTAGTGTACCGACTCTATAGGATCATGTACTCGGAATTGGATCAATTGAAAAACTCCTTTTCCAATTATCCTATCTACCCTGGCCAGGAATTTAGAGTACTATCCCATAGGACATTCACTCTCACTTACCGAGAGTGGACGATCCCTTGTTGTCCGCTCAATTGCCTCCATCGAATTTTCCTTGTACCCGATCCATCGCTATATAGGACCATCTAAATTGTGATCCATAAGTCAATGGTCAAAGCACAAGTTCCACCCAACAAGGCATCTTTGGCGACTCAGGTCAAAGGTCCAACCATGCAACCGTGATGATAGAAAACCCTGATAGACAGTTCGGTAAGATACCATTCAGGGTTTCTAATTCGGTCAGTTCACTGAACTCATTCAACTAATGAGCACCTGTATGTGTATCTCAGTGTCTCCACACTAATGACCAATGAGATCGGTCATCCTCATCACATGAGAAGACATCACATACACTAGTCTATCCAGATCCTTGATGTCCCGTCTCAAGTATCCTATGACTAGGAACATTTAGATCAAATACCTCTAGATGATCAATCTTATTATCATGATCTCATCATGATTTAATCATCATTGTATTTGATCAAGGACTTCATTATGATATTCGCTTTTAATAAGAGCTTATAATGAAGATTTGCCTAATTAATTGAATGAGATATTTCTAGAAATGTTGAATCATATCATATATGATTGGCTTGTAGGGCATACATTTCTATCATGTTCCTGGACTCGACAACTACATTAGATGATTGGTAGGCACCCACTTTCCAAGTAGGTTAGTTACATGGTCAACCATGAGAACACTTATCATGGTTTTAAACCAGTCAAAGGAGTTAATATTAATGAGCCTAATGACTGCTAGTATGCAAGATAACTGGGAGCTAAGAATCTAATTCTACAACACAGATATGATGATTCTATTTAGAAAATATTGCAAACATTCAAAATAAATTAAAATATGGTTTTTTATCTTAATTTATGCTCCCACTAATTTTGACGAATTTGCATAACCTCATTATGCAAAGATAGGATATCACGATGACATCCTAGTGGGGACTAAGACTCTATTAACCTTATGGTGATGACCTTGTGGGAAACACAACAAATCATATACTCTAGTTAGGTCAAATTCGCTTGTTACATTATGGGCATGGGTTCTCAACATAGCCCTTGTGGGAAACACAACAAGGCCTTGCCAATGGTTCACCCCAAGTTTTGGCTTTATATTTTAGCCATGGTCACCAATCCCTTACTGAGTGAGCCTTGTGAGAAATACAATAAACTCACCCAATTTAAGATTGGCTCATTAAGATGTCCCACACTTATCAACCTAATTTAGGTCAAGGAGGGTTTTTTTTAGTCTCATCATATTATGTGCTACATATATATGCATACCTTTGAATATCAGATATTTAAGGTATCTAGCACACACACATACATATCAAATATGTAAAATTTAAATAGATGAGCATGGACTTTCATCTCATTAATGCATGAACAAAGCTAAATCGGTATGCATTAAAGGATTCAACATCCTATGCCAGTGTTGCCATGTCATCAAGCCTTGAAAAAATCTTCTCCAAGTGTCCCGCTTTCTCCTCCGCCTCAATCAGTCTTCTTGTCATTACAAGAGTATTAAGAGTACATAGACCCATAAATGTACATTAATCAAATAAGAAACCTTGATATTAATCAAGGGGAGTACATTTTAGAGGGCGGTAGAATATACAATCAGAAATGATGAGAGGTAAAATTACGTACATAGGCCCTTAATTACAAGCCAACATAAAATAAATATCATCACGTGACATACATTTTTTGTCCATGATCATCCAAACATTCACACATACATACCATCACATCAACATAGTGAAAATACAAGGTAATAATATGAATATCATAAAAATATACATCATATGTTTTGAAATTTTCGATTTCATGCTTGTCGAATTATTCATGAAGTAAATAATATGAAATAACATATAAACAATTTATATGATACATACAAGCAACTCAAAATAATTCGGACAATCCATGTGTTTCCAAAATTGTACAAAGTGCCAAATCAATGTCCTAATCATCATTCTGAAAAATCACATTTTTCAGAATTAATTTAGGCATTAACTACACAAGTCATTAAATAATTTTAAAACATAACAAGGAAACAATCTATGACAATAGGGCTCAAAACCACATAACAGATCACCAAATACTTTGATAATCTATTATATATATTTTTTGAATTTGTCAAAAAAATTGGAATTTTTTCTAGTATGTTTTGGATTTTCTCATGATTTTAAACAATTTAATATCAAATAAGAAAGGCATCGACACAATGCACCACCCCACATCTGACCCTAGTGCACCGGCCGTGTGCCATCAACACCAGTGAATAGTGTTGTTATGTGCACTGCGAGTAGGTATGTTCGTGTGTGCCCACAAGTTGATGCGTGCTCACACGCATACAAAAAAAAATTGTTCAAATGCGCACACCGTTCACAGCGTGCCATCCGCGGTCAAACTGTGTTCAAAATGCATTGACCGGTATCCAAATCCAGTTATCAGGTCCTGATGGGTCCATCTTTTACACCCGATAAGGGTGAACGGTAACTACGGAAGGGAGCTTCAAGGCCTTCTTAAAACCTGACTTTCTGGCTTCCAAAAATCTCCAAAAAATAATAGGTCGATTCTAAATCAAACAAGAAATCCAAAAATATCATTTTATTTCCATGAAAAAATCCCAATCAATAGAAAAATAGGAAAGAATTGTTGTCGGCCGTAGAGCTTCACCTCGTCAGAAAAACACTCAATCGACCTCCGACAGCGCTGTTCGAAGCAAAAGAATGATGAAAAACTCTTGGTAATCACATTAAATATCTTTTAAACCATCCATAAGGCATCAAATGTCTTCATAGAAGAAGATCTCAAGAAATACCCAAATTGAACCGGTGAATTTCGTAAAACAAAATCACCATATTTCAGACCCTCTACCGGACTCTCCAATGGTCTAAAATTTGAACATTTTGCAGCATTGGAACTCCCTTTGTCACAAGATTCATTCAAAATAAACCAATCTCAAAACCATATCTCATATAATTTATGGTTGCTCTGTCAAAATAGACTTTTGTACAGATTCAAGAAAACACAAAATATATGAAATAATGTCGAAACAACGTCAATTTTGAATGAGACTTCAACCTGGCTCTGACACCACTATAATAAATTGATCCAATCATATTGGTGTAGTGTAAGATTTCCGATTCCTCGTATATTAATATCTTGGTCTCGATTGAAACTGAACGACGTCATCAAAATTGGTATTCAAAACAATTTCAATCATGTACATTTGTGGGATTCATATAATCTTTATAGATCGGAGAAGATCGAGAATTCTCACACTCTCCAAGCTGCTCAAGTGTGCGGCCTCTAGTCATATCCACACGATCCACCTCCGAAGTCGGGTTCTCCTCTGCACCGGCATCGACCACTCGTCCTGAGCAAAGCTCCACCATCCAATGGCAGCTCTAGGGTAGAAGATAGCAAAGGAGGGTAGCTAGGGCACACAGAGTTCCCTTAGCTTGATGGGGTTTGTACACTCATCGCTATTATTTATAGAACTCAGAGTTTTTAACAAAAAATCCTCCTTGTTCTTATAAATTAACCCAAGCCCCCAAACTTACAGATTAGTCTGTATGTGTGTGACCTAGTAGGCCCCAGAGCCTATTTGGTTGAGGCCTATTTAATAGAATAACTTTTTAAAATAATTTTATCATCTCATAATAGATTTAACGGTCTACCAATAATAAAGGTACAAGCTTCCTATGATTCCAAATGGCTTTGGAGATGAACTTCTCTTCAAAGAGCCTTTCCATTATTGGTTACAACATGGATATAAATCTTTGTCAATCCAATGTCCAGTTGGATAGGAGTACGGCATTGACGGTTAACTCCTAGATATACTGACACTATGAAATCTTATACTCGTAAATGGATCAATTGGAAAACTCTTTTCCAATTATCCCATCTACGTTGGCCATAGATTTAGAGTGCCATCCATAAGATATTCTCTCTCTCTCTCACCTATCGAGAGTGGATGATCCCCTATTGTCTGCTCAATTACCTTCATTGGGTTTCTCACATATCCAATTCATTATTTGTACATGACCACAATAATAAGTGATCCATAAGTCAATAGTCAAAGTACATCGTACGCCTGGTAAGACATTTAGAGACTCAGGTCAAAGATCCAACCATGCAACCGTGATGATACTCTAATCGACAGTTCTGTAAGATACCGTTCATGGATTCTATACTAGTCTGTTTAGTAAACTCATTTATCTAATGAGCACTTGTGTATGTATCTTAGTGTCCCCATACTGATGACCAATGAGATCGACCATCTCATCATATGAGAAGATATCATATACAGTAGTTTTATCAAATCTTTAATGTCCTGTCTCAAAGATCATACGACTAGGAACATTTATATCACATACTTTTAGATGATTGATCACACTATCATATTCTCATCATGATTTAATCACTATTACATGTAATCTAGGACTTCATTACAATATACTTATTTATATAGTGCAAGTAATGAAGAAAATGTCATTAATACTATTAAGCTGTTACAGGAAATGTAAAATCATTTCGCATATGATTAACTTGTAGGACATACATTTCTATCATTGTCCACTCCTAGGTACAAAATACCTCTAGCGCTAGTTGGTCTGTTTTCGAGCTTGGCAATTTGGGAGGTTTTGAGGGTAGCCACTAGTCGGGGCCTTAGAAGCGAGGTATCTAGGCATCAGATCCACATTAGTTCATGTCACCCAGATAGGTGAGCCCTCTAGTTAATATTCCCAAGATATTTATGATCTTTAATCATGTTTTATACAATGATCATTTGGCATCAATTTGTTTGGTATTGGTTGATGATGAATAATGCTTCACTAATTGACTAATCTAAAATTTCCATGCCATCTACCATTAATTTTTTAGTTTTCCTTTGATACAAGGGAATTTTTGTCAAGTGGTATGTTTTATCGTAGTCATCTTTATCCCTAGAAGTGGTTAGAAAATAATATAGTGGGAAATTCTTTCATACTATGGAAGAAAAGTACATTACTTGTGTCACAATGCTTTTAAGGCTCTCATTTCCCATTTATCATTCTCAATAATTTTTTCAAAAAGTTTGTCTAGAATGACCAATTTGAATATAGACATTATAGAGGACAACAACAAGAGTCAATTTGTCACATTACTATTGTAAATATGTATTCTTGTCTATTTTTCCTACATTATTTGATTCCTTTTTCATTGCTTTAATAGGTTAGCCTAACAACAAGAGTCAGCATGTATATTCTTTAACACATTGGAAAGCTCTTCATTTTCCATCTTGCCCTTAATATTGTGAATGACAACTCATGGGTTATTCTCAACATTAATCTTCCGTAGGAGAGTTTGAAAGAAGATATGATCTGGAGCTTGGTGATTTCATCGCGCTTTACAAGGATGATTCAAGGTAGAGATATGTACTACCCTTCATAATAAGAGCTCCCATTTTCTATTTTTTGTGTTGTATGATAGTGTTTCTTTGTTATGCTCTTTTATTATATTTTTTCTAAAAACTTCTGTTTTTATTTTCATTTAATTTTTGAAATTTTAAAATGGCTTGAGATACAGTTGCTTTGTTAACCTACATATTCTAGTGGACGACTCCCTATTTGTCGAATATTGATTTATCAAGATGCATGTGTTGTTTTGCTATGTAGGTATTGATTTCAGGGTTCTTTACATGTTGTAGGTTCCAAGGGATGAGGAAGGAGAGCCATGAAGAACCTCTTTTCCTTGTATCTACATCTTAGTGGTTGTCTTTGCCGAAAGCACATGCCCTTGTCACGAGTTGATATCAATACACTGATGAATGAGCATGTTTCATAAGATATGATAACAAAAAAATGTAGGAATCATATATGTAATCAAAAGGGTGAAGGCAGTTTGTAAGATGCTATTAGATCATGACACTATCTAACCTTAATTTTTTACTATTTATGCATGTGGATTTATAGAAAAACAATTGATGTTGGGCGTGTGTTGATTAATGACATAAAATTTTATTTTTCTTTTGACAATATTTGTTGGTTCATATTTTTTTGATGTATGTTTTTTTTTCTATCACAAAGGTTATTTTGCAATTTCATCAATTAATGTGTCTTTTACAAATTAGATGATGATTTGATAATATTTATAATTACTATTCCTGATTAGATGAAGATTGATATTATATTTTTAAATTTAGCTTTATTTATATTTTTAAATTATTATTATATGATTATATAAGTTGGTTAAGAAGATCTTTATGAATATGTTATGGTAAATAAAATAAGACAATGTAAAATAACAAAGGTAAAAAATATAAAAATATAAAGTTATTCTCAAATTTATATTTATCATATTAAACATAGGATAAAGTTATCTTCTAAACCTATCCTAACTCAAACCAAACATAGTGGGGACAGGGATAAACCACAATGAGGAATAACCCACAAGGATTGATTTATCCCTATCCCTATCAATTTTATCCCAATACCAAATGACACCTAAATGACTCTACAATGCTCAAGGGCACATTTGAATAGAGTACTTGCAAATATCATATTATTTTTTGGTGGATACCATCAAATTTAATATTGATGTGTCTATTATAAATATCAAAATTAATATTATATTAAATTTAATACTTTGACCAAATGCCTAAGGCCACATTTGGTACGGGGATAAAATTGATGGAGATAGAGAAAAGTCACTCTTTGAGACTAATTTTATCCTCATTGTGTTTGATTTGAATTAAGATATGTTTAGAGGATATCCTTGTCCTATGTTTAGTATGATATATAATTATTAATTTTAAAATTAATATATATATATTATTTTATTGTTAATATACAATTTAAAATTTATATCATAAATAATGCATAAATGATAATGCAAAACATTCTATGTACTTGATGAGATGACTATCCTTTAAAAAAATTAAGAATAAAATATTTCATATACTAGATGAAATGACTTCTCTCTCATTTTATCTTCATTTTTTAAAATAAATTAGATTAAGTTAACCTAGATAAAATTTTTCTTCGATACCAAACATAGCCGAACAGTCCCTTTGATACAAGACTATGTTAGGATAAACTTAGGTGACTCTTAAAAAGCGGAAAAAATCAGTTTTATATGCCTACACACTTTTTTACTCATGTGCCGTGCTTGACTATAACTCTTTTGCATGGACTCCTGTCTACATCAGGATCCGGAAGGTTTTATTATTATTATTTTTTTTTTTGGACAACGGATCCGGAAGGTAGACTCCGTACTACGAAGTGTTTTGGCTGTTTAATAATATATTTGGTTAGAACACATATAGGAACTGTATTGGTTAAATCAATAAAATTGGTGCAGGCAAATATCGCATATTATTGACCAGGTGTTTCAATAATATGGTCGAATGCTGATGGTACGTGACTTCTAAACACCTTAATCCTGAAGTTGACTTATTTTTAGAATTATTTAATATATTAATTTTATCAGAAACGCCCAGAGTTCTAAAAAATAAAAAACCATGGGACATTATATATATACAATTTTTTTTGGTCAATATATATACAATTAAAACATATCCCGGATTAGACGGATGAAAAACTCCTACTTTAGACTGGCGGCGCGGGTGTCTCGTCTACGCACGCACGCTGCCTTTTCGTCACAGTCGTCTGTGCAGGCCTGCAGGGATATGGCCGGCTAAGCGTCTGGCTACGAAAACTTGCGGTCCTCCCTCGCGCTTCTCGTTCTTCCTGCTCTGTTCTCCACCGCGTCGCCTTCAGTCTCTTCTGCGGCGGCCGCTGGACGGGCGTACTGTTGCTTGCCGTCACGCTTACATATCAGAAGCCCCTTCTAAGCCTTCGCCGATGCATGTCAGCGTTCAGTACGCAATGATTGTTCTGATAGAACAATTTGAAGTTGCCTTAGGGAAACATGGTTTTCACCGGACCTCGTCTATAGAATTTTCCTGATTCATGATATCAATCCCTTCTCATCGGATTGGCACCATTGTTTTGTGGGTATTGCCTATTCGGTGCTTGCACTCATCGAGGGGGATCTAAAGGTCTCTGTTTTTGTTTGTTGTTCTCCAAACATGGTAGACGAGGGCCCGACATATACTGTGGACGAGGCTCTCGCATCCGTTGGGTTTGGCAGGTTCCAAGTCCTCGCGATACTGTATGCCGGCATGGGATGGGTTTCGGAGGCAATGGAGATGATGCTGCTGTCTTTCATTGGTCCGTCAGTTCAGGTGGAGTGGAACCTTTCTTCGCATAAGGAGAGCCTCATCACAAGCTTCGTGTTCGTCGGGATGTTGATCGGGGCTTACTCCTGGGGCGTCGTTTCGGATATATATGGTCGGAGGCAAGCCGTCTTCCTTTCCTGGCCTTCTCTTACTTGATTTCTAGATGTTTGGCTTGTTTGTATGGGGCCATTAGCCTTTCCTTCTGCAAGTTTTCTTCGTCATGGCGACCGATATATGTTATTTCTCGTACTCTTCAGTCTTCACTACTCTGTCATACGGGTACAAAAGCTTCAATCCCGGTTTAGCTTGTCTGCAGCAACTGTGATTCGTTTATCATTGTACGGGATCTGCTACGAGCACAACAGGGTTAACAGCATGTTTTGGCCGCTTGTATGTTTTGACCTCCATTTCAGCATTATGGGAAAATTCCGGGTAATAATTTTACCATCAAGATGCTTAAGAATGATGTACGACATCGGACAACCATCCTGTATTAGGTGTATCAACACACTGATGATATCTTTCTGCGCTCTCTATTCGTTTTGAGTTTGATGGTTGATAATTTTAACACAATTAGGACTACTAAATCTAGTTCAAGAGATTGTTGAACAGCATGATGCTGGAAACCTTGTTTTAGCATTTCTTTTCTGTTATCTTTAAAAATATGAGTTGTGTGATGTCCTTTAACACGAACTCATTCATTTATCTGCAGGAAGGGATTCCTCTTCACGGCAATAGTTACTAGTGGAGCTGGTTTTCTTAGTGCATTTGCACCAAATTATTATGCATTGATTTTTTTTCGTTTTTTGGTGGGTATTGGTTTGGGAGGTGGACCAGTGCTTGTATCATGGTTTTTGGAATTCGTATCTGCTCCAAAAAGGGGCACATGGTTGTGTGTCTTATCTGGTTTTTGGACCTTAGGTACAATTCTTGAAGCTTGCATCGCCTGGGTATAGTCCTAATCTTCTCTGTACAATATTTTTTCATCCGTATTATATAGGAAACTATGTAATTCATGAAAATGAATCTTATTGTGTTGTAATGCAAATGGTAATTTTGATAATTGGATTTGGCGGATTTAACTTACTACAGAACTACGAATCACTCGTTTTGTTGTTTAAGTATCCTAGAAATGCATTGGGATTTTATTAGGTTCATTGAAAAGTGGATCCTCACAGATACACAGATGGATAATTTCTCACATACTGTTATTGATAATTACCTTAAGACATAAGTGCCAAAATGCCCTTTATAGTTAGCTGGTCTTCAAGACTGTTGAGGTTTTTGGAATGGTATTAAATGAAATATTATTTCTTTGGTTAGGATATTGGAAACATGGGAGATGCTGGCTTTTCTTTTTCAACCATGCATTGTGAATATTGATTCTTAGGAATCTAGCATATTAACAGTGACGAACCTTGAAATTATTGCAGAAGATGATGCCACAGTTGGCTATGTTAGTGGGATCGAATGCTGAAAATTCACTTGCTTCCAATGTCTTTGCCGTAGTTGTCAGCCAAAATTTGAAGGCAGATAAGTCAGTGCACGGAATGCTATATCCAGAGAATTTCTTGACATTTCACACTATCTCTATCTTTCTAAGTCTTTGAGAAATAAGATAATTGATATCTATCATGATCTCTCAGGTCTCTTTTTCTCCACCTATGTTACTATCTCTGACTCAGGGAACTTTACACTTGCAAATTGCCAGTGTCAAAAATCAATCTCTTTCCCTACCATTCATCTTTTTTTTCTCTTCCTAATTTAGGCAGATGATATTATCAAGCTTGCTCCACGGTAAGCAACTCAGTTGTTGCATCATTCCTGATCTCTCTTTCATTTTTTTATTACATTTTCTACTTTAAATTTGTTAGCGATCAATTTTTCTATCAATGTACATAGATGTACACTTTAAAGGTTATATCAGTCTCCCAAAATCTCTCAGAGTTGTATCTTTCCCTCCCTTTTCTCAGAGATGAAACCAAGAACTGACATGGACTGCTATTCAATTCTTAATTTGCCAGAGGCAGGTTCCTAAGTTTGGTAGAACGGTCAATAATTTTTCTTGTGCCCCTTTAAACAGAAAAGGACTTGGTAATGTGTGAAGCAGCGTGGCCAGAGTGAAGATTACAGCAATATATGTCCAGGGACATAAGATGGTTACATCTCTTTATTAACATTCACTTTGACAGGGAACTATGTTTTAATAGTTTGAATAGCAAAAATAAGACTTCAGGGTAGGGTGGAAATGTGAAACACTGTTGTTTATCATGTAACACTAAGGATGTAAGGTAGTTTATAACTGGTTAAACCATTAAAGAAATCACACCCAAGACTTTTGCGTTTCTTTATTGCCAAGGTCCAATAAACTAATACTTGATGATGGAAATACTAATACTTGATGCCTATATGGGAAAATTATGCTTTGGCATTAGTCATGATGTTTGATAAGGATGTAGTTATTTTGTGTCTGATTTAGAAGTAATCTATCATGGGTTTGTCTATGTTAGTTACTTTGGTCACCAAAAATGAGCTTGACTTGTTGGACACTTGTGAACATCAATTCTCATGCTAATCTGGAAGTAGAGGATAAAATTTAACCCTCGGCATGCCAGACTTTATCATCATTTATTTGCTAAAAGTCTTTCCAGATAATCCCATTATCTAGGATCAGAAGTTTTACATGGACACTTATCATCTAAAGATGATCTGTCCAAAGAAAATATTTATATAATTGTGAGACAAGTAGAGCAATGCAAGGTAAGTTGGGTTGGGGGTCGGGACCGGATATCCCTAGCCAAATCCTGCCTGGGTTGGACCAGGTCAGATCGGGTCGGCCGGGTTCGGATCCGATTAAAAAATAATTTATTATTTAAAAACTATAATAACAAATAAAAATAATTTATTTTTATTCACAACGTACAGTTTGAAGGCAACTTTTTGTATTGTTGACCTTGCATCTTCTGGGATAACTTATCTAAATTTTATATGTAAATTTATGTTTGGATGTATAAATTTCACCAAAGATTTCTATTTTCTAATCAATATAATGCCTAAATTTAAATATAAATATACTTAATTTTTATTTTAATTAGTGTACGATATTGACTAGAAAATAAGAATTTTTGGTGAAAATGGTACTGGAAAATAAGAATTTTTGGTGAAGTGGGGGGGGAGTGAGATAGATCCCTTGGAATGATGGGGAAGCAGGGGGAGTGAGATAATAAAAAGGGGAGGGTGCGGGAGAGTGGGTAGCCCTCAACGGGCCTTCCCAAGGCCCTCAATGGTGGCCCAATGGTTAGCCGTTGGCGACCTGGTCACCCGGTCTCACCACCCGTGCTGGGTCTTGTGACCCTGGGCCGGGATTCAATCCAGTTGGGGACTAGGGATCGGGACCAGGCCAATCAGCCCGAAAACCAACTGGGTCCAACCAAGGTCCCAATTTTCCATGGAACGATGAAAACCTTATGATCCCACCTGATAGGTAGTGTGCACTGGTTAAAATTTCTTGTTGATTTCTCCTAGGCCCTCGTTGTTGGTGGACCAGGGATACTCTGGTTTTATTATTGTAATTCAAGTTAAGAATGAACCTACTCTGATTCTTTTTTTCCCTGCCAAACAAACTGCTTTTAGTATCATGTCATGTAACTTTTCTCTTGTGCTGCTTTTATCTGCATCTACTTGTACTTGCCCTCCAATGACTCAACTTCTGTGTCACTTGTTCACTGTGATAGCATGTCTAGTTCTCCACGTGAAATTTTGAATTGACCTTCCTTTTCAGTTCTCTCATTTGATGTGGTGCAGTTCAGAGGCTGGCACCAAGTGCTGCTTAAGCAATTTAGTAACAGTTCTGTCATACGCACACTCATATGTTTTATATTTCTCTTGGCAGGCACTTGTTCCAACACTAGGATGGAGGTGGTTACTTGCACTTTCAGCCTTGCCATCTCTTTTCTTGCTTCTGTTTTATGTTATAGTGCCCGAGTCACCTAGATATCTATGCATGAAGGGAAGAACTTCAGATGCACTTCATGTTTTGCAAAAGGTTGCTAAGATCAACCTAACAACACTACCACCTGGCACAATTGCGTCTGATCACAATGTTGAACTCGAGGAAGGTTCAACTTCTGAAGGAACACAAGAGACCACTATATCAAGAGAAGAACCCTCAGTCAGCAAGTCAAGGCAACCCAAAATTGGAGTCGCTAGTGCACTTGCTGTGTTGTTATCAAGGAAGTTTTTGAGATCAACTCTTCTTATTTGGACTGTATTCTTTGGAAATGCATTTTCCTACTACGGTATTGTCCTGTTAACCTCTGAACTGAGTGATGGGAATGTGAAATGCAAGTCAAAAGAGGCAACTCATTTGATCAACTTGAAGGATACTAGCTTTTTCAGAAATGTTTTTATCACTAGCCTTGCAGGTAAGATTGGTGACATCAAAAACCTTTCTTATGCTTTCTTACGTTATGCTCCTTAGTTCTGTCAATCTATATCATTCAGTAGTATTTTCTGATGTAAAGTTTCTTTTCAGAGGTCCCTGGGCTCATATTGTCTGCTCTTATTGTAGACAAAATTGGTCGGAAACTATCAATGTCTGGAATGTTCTTCGTGAGCTGTATTTTTTTATTTCCACTTTTATTTCATCAGAGTGGATTAGTAACAATTTGCCTACTTTTTGGTGCTCGGATATGCGTCACTGGAAGTTTTACCATTGTGTTCATCTATGCACCAGAGGTTAGTGTATGGTTATGTTTCTCTATCCTATTGCTTGTTCTTCTGTTATGCAAAATGGTTAAGAATAATATTTTATTTGCCCCATATTTTTTTCTACAAAATTAAGTACATCAAGGTACTGAATGGCTTTTGTAAACCTACAGTGTTGTCTCCAACATATATATCTCTAGTCATCACATATACAGCTAATCTGTTCATCGCTGATATCCACCTTAGCTGGCCAGGTTTAAACCAGATCCCTCTCTTTGCCTTTGTGGCTGGTTTGGTCTAGCTCGGTCATAGCATTCCTCTCTGATGAATGTGGCCTATCCATAAGGGAGTTATATGTACATTTTATTGATGAAATTTATAGTGATTCAGTCTCCATTGGATAAACCACCAATGGAACTTACATACACTACCTCACCCACACACGTGTGAGGATTTCTCAACTACACAATCTATTGATCACACATACGCTTGCAAGCTTGGCAAGCAATTCACACACAACATTACAACCACGGGTGTAATCCTTAACATACAAGGAGAAAAATAACTCTGCATACCATCTACCAATATAGAAAAAGTTGAAAAGATTATGTAAATTTAGGCTGCGTTTGGCAATTTCACAGAAGTAGAAGGTACTTCAAGTAGACATGCTTCTGTTTGTTAGAAGTTAAAATTGTTTGGTAGTAATCTTTATCAAAAGAAAGAAGTACTTCTTAATGTAAAATTTATTTGATAGGCCCCTTATCAGGAATATTATAAACTTTAATCTCTTTGACAATTCATTACATAAAGCAGGGCAATTTAATCTTTTTACTAGTTGGCCAATCCTCACAATCTTTTATTTTTTGGTCAGTAGAAGTGGTCTTCACTATAGTAATAGAAAAGTGCATTCTTAACAAAAAGATGAGAATGAAAGAATAAGGAATAAAACAAACAAAAATGGGATCCCCCAAGAGAGGCAAAGTAATCATTGATAGCAAAATTCTCCAAATATAATTATGAAATGATAAGTTATTGACCATCAGGATAAGAAATAGCACACAACCACCAATCTTGTTGACAACGTGTTTGCCTTTTTTATTATTTTTTTATTTTTTCTACGGTGAGGAAGGGGATAGTGGGAGCATCAATACAGGAATATAAATTAAATAAAAAGACCTTTAAAAAGAGGGGCAATAGTTAATTTTCTCTTGAATAAAAGATGTATAAAAATGAAAATCATAGCATATCACCTCAAAAGATGAAACCGTTGCACATAAGAAATGAAGCTCCTGTCTCCTATTGGGACAAACGCCAAGAGAAAAAACAATCAGAGAAGAGAATGGAGCAAGCACCTGAGAATGAGGGAACATTGGAGAACTACCCTGGAGATAGTCCATTAAGTCAAACAGACGATATGGCGTCATCTTTTGTTATCAGTCCGAATCTCAGTTGTTGGGGACCAATAAGGACTGAAAATGGAAATTTGCCATCTGGGTCTATTTTCTGGCCTCTGTGATCCTATCTATGGGACCTCTGCCGGTACTGACATATGGGCCCATCTTCCAATTTTTCCCAGCCCAATAAGCCCCAAGGTAGCCTTTGAAGAAGTTCAAAATCTAATCTTTTGCCCATAACTTGTCGGATATAGGTTGGATTTCTGATCCAACTCTAGTGTTTATCAGCATTAAGCCCATCAGATCATATGCCGTTATCATTTGGTTGTTGGGCCAGCTCTCGGTTAAGCAGGCCTGATAAGGTTTATTGGGCTTGCCCATCCTATTGGGCGTAAGCGTGGGACAAATTGGGCCTGTCTCTTCTAATTGCCTTTATTGCCCTTGCCTGGTTATTGACTAAATCCATCAATTCAGATTTTCTAGGTGCCAACAATTAGTTAGTCATCCAAGATGATTAATTGATGTCTAATCTCTGAATCGCTCAGATGTTAGACATTCAAACTATTTGGTAAAGTGTCCAATCTCTGATTCAGTTAGAGGTTAGATCTTTGATAAAATCTTTAAACTATTGTCAGAATGTGACAATGACCTTAAGAAATCACTAAATTTTAAATGGTTCACTATATAGCCTCTTTATTCTCAGATATGCATAGTTAAGAATTTGTGTTCCTGTTAACACTCGGAAAATGGCAAAGCAAGACTGGATTAAGGGCGAAATTGAAAGGTGGCTGGACTTTGTACTATCTGAGGTTTTCCCAAAATTGTCATACATATCGCACAATAATCAAGGTGACTATAGATGTCTGAGGATCATCCTCAGCACATGGGCAGCCCGTTATAGGGAATCTCGGAATTTTAGGGCGATGGGGTTGCAGTAAATGAAAAATCAGAGCGTACAGCAGAAGTTGACATCCAAAAAAAAAGGAGGCAATGAAGATTAATCCAGTACGGTCTGCTCATTGAATCACAAGGACCCAACGGACACCAAGAGAGCACTGGTTAACATCGAAAATATGCAGCCTCAAGGACAGAGTCGACACAAAAAAAAAGCTTCCGAGGCCAATTTGACACAGGAGGTCCGCAAGCAGGTTATCACCTTCTAGAGAGAAAAATCGAAAAAAATAAAGGAGGCAAAAAAATCCGGAGAAGAAGACCGCTGGAGCAAAGGAGCAAACCGGGAAGCTGGCGGAAGTCGTCGGGTTCTCCAGGAGTGTCCGGAGCCAGCAGCCCTCAAATCCCGCAGTTGTCAAGCCCGCTGGAGATCCTCCCGGAGTCGCTGCAACAGCCAAGCCCTCCTGCCGTAGTTGCGATCGCCGGAAGCCCGCCTAAAGTAGCCGCGATCACCCAACACCCCTCGAGCTCACTATCACCGCCAAGGAGACCCTTGCCTTCTCCCGTCGACGGCAGGAAGAGCCGCACGCCAACAGTCCGCTTACGTCCCGCAGCACCGTCGCCCGAGCGGGAGGAGGAGAGAAGGCCGGCACAATTTTTTCTACGTACTATAACCCACGTCGGCATATATGGACGCCCACGGATCCTCCGGAAGGCAGGAACCTGTCGCGAAGAGGAAGTTGTCGACATCCCTCGACGGAGGCCAGTGGGACTTGCCTCAACATCCCCGCGAGGCCCTACGGAGGCAAGCCCTTCCGCCGGAGGCTCCCCCGGTCCCGCAATCAACGCGGGCGGGCGACAGACGTCGCCGCCTTCTATTTCCGGGCGGGCGCGCCCCATCGGTTTAAAAAACAAGGCTGGGCGTTGCGCAAGAGCATCGCGAAGAAGGGGCCTGAGAGACTGAGCATCGCGAAGAAGGGATCCGGAGAGGAGCATCGCGAAGAAGGGGCCCGAGAGACTGAGCATCGCGAAGAAGGGATCCGGAGAGGAGCATCGCGAAGAAAGGAGCAGAGGCGGAGAAGAAGAAGGAAGGAGGGAGAGAGAGTTCGTGCCGAGGAAAAGGCAGGCGGGAGGTAGGAGCTGCTTACCTGGTTGTCGTTCCCATCGCCCTGGTCCGGTCTTCCCCCTTCGGTAGGTAAGGAGCCGACATCGTCGAAGGATTCCGAGGGAGTAGCCGGCCTCGTCCATTGACGGTCTGGCAGCTGCCGTCAACCCCCAAGGAGACCGGAGCATAGATCGCGGAATCGGCCGATCCGGATCGGAATCGGCCGATTCCTGGATCGGATCGGCCATTGCCGATCCGATTCTTGGCTGAAGGACCGATCGGGAAAAAAGTTCCGGCAGAATCGGTCGGGATCGGCCGGATCGGTCGGGATCAGATCGGAATCGGATCGGCCGAATCGGTCGGGATCGGAATCGGAATCGGAATCGAATCGTTTTTTTTCATTTTTTGCTATTCCAGTCGGATCGGCCAGAATCGGTCCGGATCGGTCTGGAATCGGATCGGATCGGAATCGGATCGTTTTTTTTTTTTTTTGCTTACCGATTCTGCATCGATTTTCTTCCATTGGATCGGTCGGAATCGGTCCGATCCGATCCAATCCGGATCGGATCGGTACCCACCGATCCCGATTCCGATTCCGATCTCGCGATCCTTGGACCGGAGGCCCCGTCGATCCTGCCCGCGGTCGGCGTTGGAAGCCTTCCATCCACTGCCAGGACATCCCGTCTGGTCGCCGGAAGCAGGGAGGTCGCGAGGTCGCCGGAAGCAGGGAGGTCGCGAGGTCGCCGGAGGCGGGGCTGGGTCCCATAGGCACGAGCTCGCGAGAACGCGCGGCCAAACCCGAACCGCAACAGCGTGCGGCCAAGTCTGGACCGCGGCAGCAGCGCACGGCTGAGCTAGCCGGGCCACCCATCCCTCCGTCCGGCCCAGGCTTGTTTTGGAATAAAAGAAAAGAGAGATAAGGGGAAGAAGAAAGAAGAGAGTCGGCTTCACCTGGGCGTGACCGGGAGATCCATCATAGACCGAGAGTCTGACAGTGACACAAAAAAATGTTAAAATCGAACAAAAGATTGAATTAAAAGGATGTTCACCCATGAACCATGTGATAGCCACGTGCTAAGCCGTAGGTTAATGAGGTGGTGTCCTTGGGAGATCCTCCACAAGTCCTTACGGACCGGGGCTATTCTCTCTTAATTTGATAATCGTGGGGTTAGCTTCTAATTCCCTGATGTAACCTCAAAATCTCAAAAGATTTGATATCTTTTGGTTTGGAAATTCATTTTCCTTTTGAATTTGGATTAGATTTGATTAGACCTTAGTATTGACTTATTAGGAAAATAGATGGTATTCCATAAAAGTACTAACTAGGGTCAAAATTTATTTGTTGAGGTTGTTAGGTTCTTTGAAAATTTATTTTGACCTCTCCCCGTCGGATGGTGTGAAGATCCGACGTTAATTACATCGAGATGACTCGAAGACCCTTGATTATCGTCAGAGCAATCCATTGGAACAGAAAACATACATCCACAAAAATAGGCATTCACACGGGAGAAAATAATCCCATGAACTTGATGGAAGGCAAGTACTTAATTTTGAATTTGATTTGAATTAAATTGATTTGAATTAAATTGATTAAAATTGATTTGAGTTGAATTGGTTTAAGTTTGTTTGGAATGAATTTGAATTTGTTTGTTGATTTAGACTTGATTTGAGTTTGATACAGTTTGGAAATTGTTTATTTGATTTGGGTTGAGTTTGAATTGATTAATTGATTTAAATTTGTTTGGGATGAGTTTGTTTGGAATTTATTTGAATTTTGGCTTATTTGCTTAATTTGGATTTTTATTAAGTTTGAGTTGGATTTATTTGGGAGTTGATTCAGGTTGATTGGATTTGGGGGATTTGATCCGAGTTTGATTTGAAAATTGGATTGAGTTTATTTGATCAATTATGTTTTATTTAGATTCTGCTTTATGCAATTAAGACTTGAATTCTATACAGATTTTACTGTTTTGAATTGATCATGTTTGAGCTTGACAGGTGGCCAGAGTTGGTTCAGAAGTTCAGCTTATTTACAAATTTGGTTCATTTATGAATTTGTGATTTGCTTGGAATTGTTTGATTTGGACATTATGTGAAGACTTATATTTCAGATTCTGGGCCTTACAGATTTCTCAGATTTACAAGTTGGCTTGGATTCCAGATTTTATCTTCGGATGTGACATTCAGATTTTAAAACCTGCATGTTTCAATTTCATATTCAGAGATTTCCAGATGACAGCTTCTGGACTTTTTAGGTTCTGATTTCAGATTTTTACAATTTTCTGGATTTTGCAGATTTTTCAGGCTATTGATTTTAAATTTTCAGATTTGGAATTCTGCAGATCCTACAGGCTTCGGTTTCTTATTTTAGATGTGAAGTTTCAGATTTTTAAATTTCAGTTTGTAAATTTCAGTTTTCTGTATGTTTGATTTCAGAATTGATTTTTAGATTTTTGGACCTCGGAGTCCAGATTCTGTATTTTCAGGTTTGCAGATTTTTTTATTCCAGATTTTTAGATTTCAGACTTCTGAAATGGATTCTGGCTTCGAGTTCCAGGCTCTAATTTCTGATTTTGGTTTTGTTTCGGATTTGGCTCACAAATCTAAGTCTGGCCTTAAATATTTGAAAAACTTCAGATTTGTTCAGATGGTGATTTTGTGTACGGATTCAGATTTCAAATTTTAAGGTGCATTCGGATTTTCACTTCTCATTTCCAGATAAGTTGGTTTTCAGATTTTGGAGCTCTTCAAGTCTTGATTTCTGATTTTTACAGTTTTTTTTTAAATCTTTCAGCTTTCAGATTTTGTGGTGATGACAGGTTTAGATTTCGGATTTACGCCCTCAAATCCCAGAGTTTTATGGAGTTCAAATCTCATATGCTTCAAAAAAGATTTTCAGATTCTGACTATTCCCATTTTCAGATTTGAAGCTTTCAGATTTACACGTTTATGCACATTTGCAGATTTTAGTCTTCAAATTTCATATTTACATAAGTTTCAGATTTCTGTTTTTCAGATATTTTTTTTTGTCTTGCCTTCCAAAACTTCATGGTGCAGTCCTCTCCTTGTAGCATCGACATGTGCACCGAACATGAATTTTCATTTGTTTTTCCCAACATGAGACATGATTACAATTTGACCAACAATCCGGTCTCTTGAGTTCTTGATGAACTTGTCATTTCATGGGCGGCATGAACCCGGTCTTGAAAGACTTATGGGCATCCCCCACTGTTTTGAGATTGACTACACCCGGCTTTTGACAAGCTTATGGGCAATCAACTCACTGATTTGAGATTGAGCACACCCGGCTTTTGATAAGCTTGTGGGGGCTCATCTAATTGTTTCTGAACCTCATTAGCTCATAGTTTGGCATATCGGCATGTTGATCATGCACAGCCTTCCCATGGCATAATGGGCAAGTAACTCCCTCTTGGGGCATGGTAAGACATTGGGGTCTTTTTCATAGACCTTTGTATGTCCACCTTAAAAAGTTAAGGGAAGGTTTAGAACCGACCCACAAACTCTTTTAAGTTTAGCCAAGACCATGTGACGGGTTTTAGCTGAGCCGGACGCTTGTCTCGGTTTGTGAAATTAATTAATGAATTTTTATTTAATTTTTGTGAATTGTTTGTTTTATTTGGTTTTTGAATTACGGGGTCGCAGGCGTGCTTAAAGCCGGCCTATTGCTTTCCCATTTGTTTTGATTCTTTTAGATTATGCCGAGACCATGTGGCGGGTTTTTTAGCCGGCCAGATGCTTGCCATCGGTTTGTTTAATTAGTCAATGAATTTTTATTTAAATTTTCATTTGATTGTGCATTTTAAAAGAGAGATCTCTTTTTTCTTTTTTTTGCTGCTGCAGTCCGTAGGCTTCAGCTTCAATGGGCCCGGCCCATCTCCTCCTCCTTGCGCCTGCTGGCTGGTCCAGCGAGACTCCCTCTTTTTTTTTTCAACTTCTCTTTCAGGTGGGCCCCACGTTTGACCAGCGGGTCAAAGCCCTCCCGCGGCCGCAAAGGACTTCTGGCTGCGGGCGCTCGTGCACAGGCGTGCGGCTTCCGGCCGCGGGTACGCGGTTACACATTTTCCTCCCTTTTTTTTTTCCTTCGGCGGGCCCCCCCCCTCATGCATATGTCCGCGTGGACATAAGTTGGGGGGAAAATAATCCCCCCCGCAGCACTATTCACCCGACGGCATCCGGCGCTCGATCGCAGCGGGAGCCGAGGGCGATGGCTGAGCAGGAGCCCGACGACGGCGATGGGGGTTGGAGAAGCTTCCGTTGGCTCGCCTAGGAGAGGCGGCGGCTCCTGACGACGGCGGCGGAAGAGGCTGATAGCCCTGGCGACTTCCGCAGCGGCCTGCGGAAGTGAATGAGGACTTGGCGGCTCCGGCGGAAGAAGATGAAGACCTCGACGGCGCGAACGGCAACGTGAGCGGAGGAAGATGACTCTGGCGCTTTTTCAAGTGGAGGAGGAGACTTCGCCGGCTTCGTGGGAAGAAAGAGGAGGTGATGGCGGTGCGCGCGGAAGAGGTAACCCTTGCCCTCCCTTTGTCTGGCCTCTCCGCCCTCCCCCGGGGGTTTTTTTTCCCCGACCTCTGCTCGATGCTACCCTCCCCATTTTATAGGGGCAGGGTTTCCTACTCCCGTTCGGAAGCTTTCCCGAATAGGCGTCCGTTTTGGAGACGGAATCGGCGAGGGTCCGTGATTTTCTGGAATCGACTTCCTTCTCTTCTAATTCTTCTTCTTTCAAACTCTCCCTTCTCCGTTACGGCAAGCCTTGATCACGGAATTCCTTTCCATCCTTGTCTACGACATGTCCTTGCGGGATACGGCTCCTTTTAGATAAGGAATGCCTCCTCCGGCCGTTGGGGGAATCCAACCAGACATTGAGTTTGATCGGGAGTCGATCTACCCATCGCGAGGCATCTTTCACTCGACCCAGCCGAGAGAATGCCATGGATTGTTACCAACTAGCCAGGTCTTCGGCTGAGGTGGCAAAAAAAGAGTTTTTTTTTTTTTTTTTCAAATACCCCCTGTCAAGGTTATATCGTGGAGACTAAATGGGCTTCTCTTAGGACTAAAATTTAGTCCATGAAAGGGCACTGTTCAACAGACATCGAGTTTGAAATCACCGTCCAATGGGCCTGTATTGAGACCAAAAATCAGGCCATTTGGATTGATTGTAAACCGAGGCATGATTTAATTATTGTGAAAATTCTTGGTGTCAACAAGTGCCCCCCACGAGTGATTTCCCAGAGCCGGGAGTCGTCGGGAATCGCTCGTGCAGATATACGGCTGCACCCTCTTTCTTCTGCCCTTTGCTTGATGCCATATGGCTAAAATCTTGACTTGCTTGCGTGAATATGATTGAACCATTCTCTTTGTTGGTTGGATACCTTTGGACCGAGAATTCAGGCTTTTGGTTTTCTTTGTGGTCGAGATTCTGGCAGCAACATCATTCTCCAAAATCCATTCTCTTTTTAAATCTCTTAATGCCTATAAAAAGGCCATATGAGATTTGATTTTCTTTGTGGGGTCGATTTTCGATACCCAAAATTCATTTGAGATAAATTTCTTGATGCTCACAAAGAGCTATGAGAAATTTAATCTAAAAAAAAAAGAAAAAAAGAGAGAGGAGTTGTTATGCAAGTCAAAAATCAGCCCGGAATTAAGTTTTCATGGAACATCTCCGGAATATTCATGCGCCCCCTCTGTTAATAAAATGTTTGGCGCCATAAAGAAGTGTCGTTGATCAATCTTTTTTTTACATCTCATTAATTCAATTCGATTTGTCAAACAATGCAGGAGAGAAGAGAGATAGAGAATTATAATAATGCCAATAATATACATTCACTGATAACACATCCGCTGATTTCAAAAAAAGAAGAAGAATCATTACATGAGCCTCGACTTTATCCAGACTTTGGTGGACTGATTGAGCCAGGTTGAGGCTAGAAACTGCTAAGTCTTAACAAAAAAAAGGGAAGAGAAAAAAGGAAAATGGAGCGGGCTGCAAATGACATCTCATGATCCAAGCAGTCCTAAGTCGGCAGGAGAATTCTTAGCGGCTATAGTGATGTCCAGATCCAAGCATTGAAATACCATCCAGGGTCAAGATGGATCCGATATAGGCATGCAACCTGAAAACTGTAGAATTCAGCATGACCGGTGTAAATGTGAACCTGCAAGCAGAAATAAAAAAAAAAATCAGATTGAATTGATGGGCAAGTTAAGCACAAATCAGTTCAAACCCATTCAGTGTAGCGAGCATGTTCCGAGCTCAAATCACAAGCTTAGCTAAGCTCGTAACCTGAACACTACAAAACTGTAAGAGGTCAGAAAATCCAGAACTCACGTTTGAGGCCCCCAAATAAAAAGGGAGAGAGGGAGCTGCAGTTTGAATTGGCACCTGTAGATCAGTTTCTTTTTGAAGTCCATAAGTCTACTGTTTAACCAAAATCTGCAGGAGACAAGGATGCACAGATCCGAAATCCTCCAAACCTGAAATTTAAATAAGCCTGAAGATCGGAAGCCAGAACCTGCAACAAAATGTAGAAAATCCAGAATCTGGAATCGAAGCCTTCCAATGTAATCTGTGCATCAAATTTGTGAAGCTTATAAACCTGCAAAAAAAAATAATCTGAAATCTGTACAAGTTAATATATTTCAGGGATCGACCAAAAGCTTGCAATCAGGATCCTTCAATTAAAGACAGGGCAAACCAAACCCCATCCTGAAATAACGTCCCATAGGTAAACCAGGAAGCCGCTGTCATTTCAAAAAAAAAAAATCTGAACTTTGCTTTCAAAACGAAAATCTGAGAGTGTGTAGAAGTCCGAAAAAAAAAGGAGGAAGAAAGTCTGGACGTTCTACATTTGAAGAAACTGTCATTAATTCATGGGCAGCAAATTGAGGCTGAAATCTGCATTTTTTTTGTAAACAAAGAGGGGGGTCCGAACTCCGGGGAGTGGAGGCCCGAATGTCACATCTGAAGATGGAAAGCTGGGATCCGAATGACTTTGTAAGTCTGGGATCCAAGCCAACCTGTAAAAAAATTCTGTGAGGTCCAGAATCCGTAATCTGGATTTTCATATAATGATGGGGGACAAGGACCTAGACCTAGGGTTTTACTTAAGGAATCAATGCACAATTAAAGAATTATATCAGTTTCACTTTAGAAAAAAATCAGAATTAGCAAAACAGGAAATTCTACTCAGTTATAACTAGAAATTGGACCAGCAAACAGTCACTAATTAAAGTAATTCAGGAATTTGGCAGTAAGCATATGTAATCAAAAAAAATAATCCACACTAATCAGAAATGGTTCCAAACAACTAATAACCAGACCAGGTAACAAGCAGGGAGGCTACTCTATTCCAACAATGTATGCCAACAACATATATAAAATGGCTAGAGCTCCTACCACTCAAGAGCATGGCAAAATTGATATGGCATAATAGGCAAACAAAATCACTTATGCAAGAGAAAGGACGATTCAAGAAATACCTGGACACCTTAGGAATAGTAATTTTCTTCTCTTTTAAAATGTCCGAGATATACAGCTTATACCACCCGTCGGGATCAAGAGAAGATACCACAATTCCGGAAAATCCGACACAAGAATCCGGACTAACAAAGGTGTGAATACCACCAGGCCCAAAAGCTCCGGAATCGGACCTTCTCTATTCTCTTCAAGTAAGGTCCGTGGAATGACCAATCAATAGAGAATATAGATTTAAACAGGTTCCGGCATTTTTGTATGGGATATACAAAACGCCTGGGTAACCTAGAGGGAAATTGGTCATCATTTTCAGAAACTGTAACCAACCGAAATCCCACAAATTCCAGCAACATCCATGGATTTTAAACAATCCATTCACAGACCACCATTGTAAAATGTAAACAGAACCAACTTCAGCAGACCACCGATAGAATATAAATTGAACCAACTTCTAGCAAGGACCAATGATGGTATGTAAATAGGACCAATATCAACAGTGCCAATCGATAGTATATGTATTTAACCTTCTTCTCTTAATGAGCCGAGCTCATTTTCCAAACCGATTGTCAAAAATGACCAGACCTAGGACTACCATAATATCAAACATATTTATCCTCATATAAACCTGTCGGAACAAGAGATCGTAAAATTCAACCGTTCAAGTCGTGTCAATAACTGCGGGAGACGGACTCGGTTCGATATGTATCATCAATCGAGTAATGTAACCGGATGAAATAAACTGTAAGCTCCTTCAAGAATATTCGAAAATATGATATCCATGGAAGAGAAACTCAGAGGCTACCAAACGGAACACAAATCCGGGCAACACTCTTTAGGAGCTAACAAACTTCAACCGAAAGTTGATGTAAAGTCACAAACAGTAGCCAAATAGCTCGGATCAGATTTTAGATCCACAGATCTATAGTAACGAGACTGAACTTTGCATCGTAGAGATAGGGTTTACCGATTTGAAGTTGAGAAATGACTCAAACCAAATTGAATAATACTTCATACCAAGAGATCGAGACATCTATCGACGTAAAACAAGACCTGAACAAGACGGGAAGAAGTTCCGCTTCGCTCACCCATCGGGGAGGACGCATTCGGGACAATACCTCCAGATGTAGGGATTTCCATCAACCAAACCAAATTTCGCCTCAGAGAAGAGTCAAGAGGAAGAAGATCCAAATCGGAGGACGAAGAAACAGCAGAAATTTACGGGAACTCGGAATCCCTTCAATCTTGCTGAACAAGATTCGAGAGAGGAAACGTAGATCGAGGAAGAGGGGAACATTTTTCTCCAAAGAAGCTAACGGTTTCGAGCCTTGGAGAGAGAGATCGAAGTCGGGAAGAGGAGCTAGGGTTTCGCCATCGCCGGAGAGGGAGGAGAGCTCCGGCCCGAAACGGCGTCGACCGCCCGAGAGCGAGAGAGCATTCGCGGGTTAAGTGAACAAAGGGGTAAAGCGGGAAAAATGTATAGTTCGCGAAAGCCAACAAGGTAAGAAACAACAGGGCAAATGTGGAATCGCCCAATCGATTCAATTTCATTCCATCACGCTCTCTATTTACAAGGTATGCTCCTATTTATAGGAGTAAAATCAACAAATGGGTGAGAAAAATACCCATTAAATGGAAAAACATCATAAAATGTCGTAAAATGCCAAAAAATACGTAACTTGCATCGAAAATTAAAGGAAAATTTCAGACATCGCAATTACAAAAAAAATTACTAAAGCCTCTAAAATTCCAGGAAATTCCTAAAATGCCTCTGAAAATTATTTTGCTCGTCATATAATCTCAGAAAATTATTCTCCCAGCCAAATAGACTCCAGTCGGCGTCTTCTACGCCGATAAGTCTTTTCAAATCGGTCTTTATTTCTGGTGTCCTCACCATATAATAACCAGAACACTCTCATCATAAATCCATCAACGGACTAGGTCTGTAAATAAACTAATCTACAAAGTTTTTTTTTTGAAGAAGTCCGAAAGAACCCCATCATGCCCAAATCAAACTCAATCGATTTGAATCTGTTTGAATCAAACTGAAATCTGAATTTCACATCTAAAACAAGAAACCAAAAACTGTAAAAAGCTGCAGAATCCCAAGTTTAAGCAAATCTGTCAAGCACCAATTTTAACTAAACAAATTCAAAGGAACAAAAAAAAATAAATTTAAATTAAATCAAACAACCCACCGAACACCTGCCCAAATTAAATTCACCAGATTCAACACAAATCCAAACAAATTCATATTGAATCAAACTCGAATTAATCTAACTCCAACCCAAACCGAAAGCAATCAACAAATTAAATTCAACTCAAACTAAATCCAAACCAACTCAAATTAATCAAACCAATTCAATTAAAATCAAACCCAAGCTAAACTCAAATTAAACTCAAAGTGAATTAATTAGTTACATTCTATCAAGTTCATAGGACCGTTTTTCTCTTATGTGAATGTTTATTTCTGTGGATGCATGTTTTCTACTTCAATAAGTTGCTATGACGATTAATCAAGGGTATTCGAGTTATCTCGATGTAATTAACATCGGATCTTCGCACCATCCGACGGGGAGAGGTCAAAATTAATTTCAAAGAACCTAACTACCTCAACGTATAATTTTATACATATCGTTGACCCTAGTTAGTATTTTTATGGAATACCATCTATTTTCTTACAAAGTCAATACTAAGGTCAAATCAGATCAAATCTAATCCAAATTCAAAAGGAAAATGAATTTCCAAAATTTTTAAAAACCTTTAAATTTTGAGGTTACATCAAATGGCACGCACGGTGGGACCTCTCCTCCTCTTCATCTTCCCGTCATAGCAATTTAAGAAGGCATGTATCTTCAAACAAATTGTCAATTATTTGAGCCTGATAAGTTAACATTGTCATCCGCAGGATGACGTACGAGGAAAGGGTTTTCTACTCCGAAAACTTCGTGCTGTACCAGGCAATCGGCGCACTGCCCTACCCAGTCGTGTTCGGAGCTTTCCTAGAAGTGATCCAGCCAGTGCACCTCCTAGGCGTCAAGTCGTCGAACCCTTGCGGATGATGAAGATATTCATCCGGTCGAGCAACTAATACTAGCCACCATGGCAATGGAGTCGGTCCTTGACAAAGAAGAAAAACCAGCTCTACAGTTGATGACGTGTTCTTCAAATCAAATTTCGGTTTCCATGGCCGAGCCAAAGTTACGAAAATCCAAGCCTGGCAAAGTCAGCCCGCGAGTCGGGTCACGCCGGTCACTAACAGTGAGATCCAGGAGAGTCTACTGGAACGGTCGTCAAGTCGTTCCCATTTACACTGAAGCCGAGATAGCACAACAAAAGTCAAAGCTCATCACTCTTCAACTCACCAATCGATTCGCCACCTTGGCTTCGTTGGATGAGAATAACAAGCTCATTTATCAGCCTTTGGTTCCTAGCCTTTGGTTCCTACAACTTCCAGAGTAAAGAAGGAATCAACTGTCTATCAAAGTGTCTCGGGCTGACCAGCGGTCCAATCTTTCATCACGGGGAGGGAGCAACCCTCAGTCCACCGTTTCAGCCATAATGGCCGATCAGTGGCCCCAAAAATTGTTCGGCAAGCTAGGAACCAATCCTATGTTCGTCGTTCAGTCGATATCACTCAACAACCAATATGGTTTTAAGAAATTTTTCGGGCAAGGAATGAATCCAATGCCCAAGTTAAGTTTCACCCAGGAGGAGCACCCTCCGACTATGCCCGGGTTCGGAATCAATCCGCAACTCACTGTACATTTACTCCCGGTCGGTTTGCCGACCGGTTTCAAGCAGCTGTTCATTCGGCCAGGGGCAGACTCCCATGTCACCTTGGTTCGAATAAGTATAAAGATACAACAACCACCTATCATGTCAACAGGGAGCAGAGGAAGCAATCCTCTCCCCAGAGAAAGCAAATTTGGGTGCCAAAGGCAAAGATTTCCAGCCTAAAGTCTTTACCAGAGGCAAGAGTCCCCATCAATTCCACACAACCTAGGGTCACTCCACCTCGACCCGCAGTTCATCTCGCACCTCCATATCGGCACCAATGTGTATCCCATTATTACGATGATGGGTCTATCAGTCCGCAATTTCTTCCGGGGAGCGAGTTAGTCTTCACTTACCATCAACCCGTCCGTAATACTCCAAAAAGGCAAGTGACACCGGGGGCAGGGAGCAAAATGCACACTTATACATGTTTGGCCACCTCAAGCACAAGCAGGCAAGAAGGTGATGCTGATGCCCCACGAAATGCAACTCGCACTGGTGTGAATACCCGAAGCCAATCTGCTCTCCAAGCTTTAGCGAGTAACCCTCCACGACAACCCTTAGCAGGCAACCCTCCGCGACAACCGTCGGCAGCCGACCCTCTGCAACAAGATAGATCAGAAGAAGAAGAAGCACACCACAACGAACAAGAGGCAGTACCCCAAAACCTTGACTTGGCCGAGCTGTGGAGGGAGAATCGACAGTTGAAGATGTTTCTCAGCAACCTCGGGCTCTTACAGTCTCAACTAGCACAAAGCTCCAGAGCAGCTGGAGCTCCCGAAGAATCACCACTGATCCATGAAGAACAACCACCGGTGGCGCCTCCGCGGCCGACTATTCACCAACCTTATGCTCAACAACCAGCATATGCAGGGCCACCTGAAGATGAGATACACGTAACCTTGCCGACCTACCCGTTGCAACAAGACTATGCCACAGTTTCTCAAAATGTTATGATTGAGCGCTTGATAGAGGCAAAGTTGGCTGAACATGATGATGGGCTTGCAACGGTGGATCTATACCGGGTTCCTTATCCCGTTTACCACCAATTCAAGAAGCTACCTGCTGAAGTTACCAAAATTCCCAAATGTCCAAGATTTGATGGGCGTGGGTCCCCAAAGGAGCACCTAGCTTTATATGTCACGCACATGGGTGAGCTAGCACTAGAAGAGTCATACCTCCTTAGGTACTTCGCTACCACTCTGACTGGGTCGGCTTTCGAGTGGTACTCCAAATTGAAGCCAGGTTCAGTCTCAGGATGGGAAGACTTGCAGCGAAAGTTCATCGAACGGTTCAGGTTAACCGAGAGACCCTTCACACTGGTTGAGTTGACCTCTTTGCGTCAACGCAGGGATGAGTCGGCCGTGGAATACATTAAAAGATGGAGAAATCTTTGTATGAAGTGCTCTAGCCCACCTGCAAATGAAGAAGCGGTAGGCTTGTGTAAAAGGGGGTTGCGGCCCGAAATGTTGGAGAAATTGTTGATAGCCAACATTCGCACTTTCGATGAGTTGAACAGGGTTGTCGCAGAGTTAGAATTATTCTACGCTGACAACCCGTCAGTGATGGCAACCAAACAGAGGATGTCCAAAGACAAGCAACCTGCAACCAAAGATGTATACACTGTGGATTTTGGCCCGACTACGGGTGGTAATAATGGGGGCGAGGAGGCACAAGCGGCAACTTCGGCACCAAGGAATGTCAGTCAATCCGGTCCTACAATCACGCTAGCTAAGCGGTTGAAAAGGCCTTATTCCTTTCGACGGGAGTACACCAAAAGATTGTTTGATATATGCCTTAAAGAAAGTCTTATCAGTCTGCCACAACCAAAGCGGCCCGGAGATGTTAACAAGGTTAACGAGCCCAACTTCTACCCATACCACAGAATGTTGGGACATCCCCTCGAAGACTGCTATTTGTTCAAGGATCTGGCGGAAGCTCTCATCCGAGATGGAACCATTGACATGGGAAAACACATAGTTCACCCACCTCAGTCCCATGTGAGGCCAAAGCAGACACTCAATTTTACGGTGAATGTAATACACCGCAGGCGCTCACTTTCTACCAATAGGCGAGTACAAGCTCCACAGCTTCAACATGTGCTACATGACCACAGACATCCGGAAATTTACAACATGGCTGCTAGGACCACCGCTATTTTGGAAAGATTCCGCCAGAGGTGTGCCCGCTTGGAGCAAGATTTGAGGCTCACTATAGTCAACATGATGCCACTAATGACTGGTGAAATAACAGAGGAGAGATTGTACCCAGATGATGACAACGAGTCAATGAACTTCTCGAGTAGTGGGTCGCATACACAAATTCTAGAAAACACGGTGATGGGGACATATTTTGGTAATCTTTGATCTTTTCTTTTATTTGTGTCCCTACGAGGACAAGTCTGTAAATAGAAAATTAGATGGTCTTTTCTTTTAATTAGTCATCTCCTCCCTCTTTAAAAGAGGACCCATGTACATACGAAGGGAACAATCAATAGTGGAATTTTTGGAGCCTTCGGGTTGTCTCTCCCGCGTAGGGGGCTGCGGCCCCATTTCCTCTCCCACCTCCGGCAGTGAGGCCGGCTCCTCTTCACCCCCGGGAAGGACTCCCGGTCTCCCTTCCATCCTCCGGATCCGGCGAGGTGTGCCGATCTTCTCTCCCTCCTCATCCTCCGGCCTCCGCGCCGTTCTTCCCTCTTCTTCCCCCTTCTCAGTTCGATAGCCATCCAGCACCTCACCAGCCGGCGTCCTTCCCCGTCTTCCTTCGCGGCGGACTGTTTCCTCGATGAGGGTGGTGAAAATGTCCTCCGCGGATGCAGACGAAGGAGAAGAAGAAACGGAAGAGAATGAAGGAGACAGAGCCGCGGGAGGGGAAGCTCTCCCTGGGTCCCCCTTCTCCTGCGGCTCATGCGGCTGCATCCTATCACCCCTCCCCCGCTCCACGCGGCCTCGGCTCCGTCCGGACGGGACGACGACGACGGCGTAGGCGCCGCGAGCTCCTTCCCCTGCCTCCTCTGCACCGTCACCTGCTGCGGCTTCGTCCGGTCGGCGGCGACGACGATGTCGCGAGCGCGGCGAATCCGGGCGGCGAAGACGACGCGAGCGGGAGGGCGAGGTGCGCTCGCCCGCGTTGTCGCGCGGTCCGCGCGCCCGCGTGGGCGCCCCGCGATGTCGCCACGGCACCGGGATTCGGTGACCGGATCGCGGCCACGCGACCTCCGAACCTTCACGAGCGGGCGCCACGACCCCCATCCCGGCTACGTAGGCGAACGGCCCCGCGCGGCTCGCGGTCGACCGGTTCGGGGCCCAGACCGGCCAACCGGCCGGTTCGACTGGTTCTGACCGGGTTCAACCCCGGTTCAGGCCGGTTCAGCGCCTGAACCACCCGGTTCGAGCCGGTTCAAGGTGTTTTGGGTCGGTTCGGGCCGATTCGGTCCATCTGGGCCCGGTTTGGACCTGTTTGGACCGGTTCGAGGCCGGTTTAGGCCATTTTGGGTCCGTTTAGGTCTGTTTAGGGCGATTAGCACCGGTTTAAGTCGCTTTCGGTCGATTTAGCCCGGATTAGCCGGCTCGTCCCGCATCAGTTTGGTATCAGAGCGGTTTCGGCTCATTCTCACGAGCCGAGTCTTGGGCATTTCCGACCATATATAAATAAATCGGATTGAAACTCGAGGTGGAGTTTCCTCCCGGTCGGAGAGAATGATGGGGACATATTTTGGTAATCTTTGATCTTTTCTTTTATTTGTGTCCCTACGAGGACAAGTCTGTAAATAGAAAATTAGATGGTCTTTTCTTTTAATTAGTCATCTCCTCCCTCTTTAAAAGAGGACCCATGTACATACGAAGGGAACAATCAATAGTGGAATTTTTGGAGCCTTCGGGTTGTCTCTCCCGCGTAGGGGGCTGCGGCCCCATTTCCTCTCCCACCTCCGGCAGTGAGGCCGGCTCCTCTTCACCCCCGGGAAGGACTCCCGGTCTCCCTTCCATCCTCCGGATCCGGCGAGGTGCGCCGATCTTCTCTCCCTCCTCATCCTCCGGCCTCCGCGCCGTTCTTCCCTCTTCTCCCCCTTCTCGGTTCGATAGCCATCCAAAGACCTCACCGGCCCGGCGTGCTTCCCCGTCTTCCTTCGCGGCGTACTGCTTCCTCGATGAGGGTCGCAGAAATGTCCTCGGCGGATGCAGACGAAGGACAAGAAGAAGCGGAAGAGAATGAAGGAGACAGAGCCGCGGAGGGAAGCTCTCCCCGGGTCCCCCTTCTCCCGCGGCTCCCGCGGCCGCATCCCGTCACCCCTCCCCGCTCCACGCGGCCCTCGGCTCCGTCCGGACGGGACGACGACGACGGCGTAGGCGCCGCGAGCTCCTTCCCCGCTCCTCTCGCACCGTCGCTCGCCGCGGCTCCGTCCGGTCGGCGGCGACGACGATGTCGCGAGCGCGGCGAATCCGGGCGGCGAAGACGACGCGAGCGGGAGGGCGAGGTGCGCTCGCCCGCGTTTTGTCGCGGTCTGCGCCCGCGTGGGCGCCCCGCGATGTCGCCACGGCAACGGGCTTCGGTGGGCCGGATCGCGGCCACGCGACCTCCGAACCTTCACGAGCGGGCGCCACGGCCCCCATCCCGGCTACGCAGCGAACGGCCCCGCGCGGCTCGCGGTCGACCGGTTCGGGGCCCGGACCGGCCAACCGGCCGGTTCGACCGGTTCGACCGGGTTCAACCCCGGTTCGAGCCGGTTCGGCGCTGAACCGCCCGGTTCGGGCCGGTTCAAGGTGTTTTGGGTCGGTTCAGCCGATTCGGTCCATCTGGGCCCGGTTTGGACCTGTTTGGACCGGTTCGAGGCCGGTTTAGGCCATTTTGGGTCTGTTTAGGTCTGTTTAGGGCGATTAGCGCCGGTTTAAGTCGCTTTCGGTCGATTTAGCCCGGATTAGCCGGTTCGTCCCGCATCAAATATCCTTTAAGCTTGATGGCGATTTTCATTTTTGGTCCGTATTGATGTGCTCCGCATAACCCTTCACGGACCTCCTTCATCACTTTACACGCCTCTCGCCTAGACAAACACTGCTAGGATGACTCTTTCTATTTCCATACTTGTCCTCGTAGGACCACAAATAAAAGCAAAGATCAAAGATTACCAAAATATGTCCCCATCAATATTATCGGCCAAGTATGTTTTCGGACTGCGAAAAGTTTGCAAAATCATGCCATGTGTGCCAGGCATTCGGACCTATCCCGAGACGACCCCAGTCACAGCTGCACCCCACTACCCCAACATGGCCGTTTGCCGAATGGGGAATGGACATTGTAGGGCCCCTCAAGCCATCCTCCAGAGGATGCAAGTTCATACTTGCGGCCACGGATTACTTTTCTAGGTGGGCTGAAGCTATAGCAACCAAAGAGGTGACGGGTGAAGTGGTCGCACGGTTTGTCCGACAGAACATCATCTACAGATACGGAGTGCCAAGCCGCATCATGTCCGACAATGGCACCCCATCCAAAAACCAAACCATATACAAGTTGGCCGCCAAGTTTCATATTGATTGGAGGACATCCACCGTTTATAATCCGCAAGCGAATGGCCTAGCAGAGGCATTTAACAAAACTCTTTGCAAGCTCTTAGTTAAAGCAGTTGGAAGTAAAAAAAGAAGTTGGGATGAAAAGATGCAGGAAGCACTTTGGGCCTACCGCACCATATACAAGACACCCACATGTTGCTCACCTTTCTCTTTAGTGTATGGGAATGAAGCTATCATACCCGTAGAGATAGAACTAGCCTCCTATCGAGTAGCGGTCCATCACGGCTTACCGACCGATGAACCAGATGAAACGCAAAGTAGATTCATGGAGCTAGACAAACTGGAAGGTGAGAGGTTGAAAGCCTATGAACACCTCAAGATGTACCAAGCTAGAATGGCTCGAGCCTACGACAAGTTGGTAAAAGAAAGGTCATTCCAAAAAGGAGACATTGTCATGGTCAAAGAAAAGGACACAATGGCAGTCGCCCAAAAAACAAGTTCCTCCCAAATTGGCTCGGCCCGTACGTCATCGACAAAGTGTTCGAGGGAGGCGCATATACCGTAGTCGATCGTCGAGGAAATATTCTTTTCTCTCCACTCAACGGCAAGCATATCAAAAAGTATTACGCTCCCGAACATGAATTCCATAGGGGCCCGATGGAGAATGAAGAGTAATGTTAAAAAAAAAGGGCTAAAAATAAAGATGCCCGACGGACTTAGCCAATCTCATCGATTGGTTAAGGGCAAAAGTGTCAAGAAAAACCCGGTTAAGGTGAAAACCCGAATAGGGCACTTTAAGCAAAAATGGGTTACCCCGCTATGTGAAAACCCTGTAAAGGGCGCATAGGCAAAATCCAGTGGGGGACTGGTTTGGGTGAAAACCGCGAAAGAGGCAGTCAAGCTAGTTAAAAAAAAAACAAATAAAACAGGGCTGACTCCCCTAACCCAATGGGTTGGATGGGCGAGTTTCCCCCTAATTTTATTAGGGAGGAGGTCCGAGTTGCCAATGACGAAACGGCTCCCATAAAGCTCATCTACCTTGTAGTAGAAATATGCTGGGGAGACCATACCTGAGGCAATGAGGAAGATCACCTCCCGCCTATAAATTTTTCGGGAAGTCTCACACATCATCACAGAGGGAGAAGGGTTAATGCCTTGTCCAATAAAAAATAATAATAAAAAGTCTTGTGACCTGACGGCCATTTCAACCCGAAAGGTCCTCGCTTCCAGGTACCACCATGGTCCCCTGGTCTGTGGTTATTAAAACCAAATCCTATACCGTCATGACCCTTTCGGTATATATGATTCAATCCCATGCCGGTGTTGTTTTGGTCCATATGCCCCAAGTCCCACGGTAACCTTGAATCTTGAGCCTTCAAAGCCCAAGATCATCTCAAACTCATAACCATGGGTTGAGTATAGTTATCTCGTAGTCACATACCCCACCCATTTTGCGGCATCAAGCCACCATGTTTTCTTGGCATCAAGCCATAGTGTCCTTTTGGCATCAAGTCATAATATTCTCTGGGCATCAAGCCATCACCATATTTATACTCAAAAAGGTTAAGTATGATTCTCCCATACTTACATGCCATGCTGGCCATTTTGGCATTAAGCCACCGCCCTAATAGGCCAAGCATGATTCCTTCATGTTCACATGACCTACGGGTTCTCCTTGGCATTAAGCCTTCACATTGATACCCAATGGGCCGAGCATGACTCCATGTTCGCATGACCCACGGGTCCTTCCTGACAATAGGCCGTCACATTGATACCCAATAGGCCGAGTGACTCTTTCTCGCGCTCATATGCCCTACGGGTTATTCGGCATCATGACATTGTCATTTGGCATTAAGTCACCTCGGCATCAAGCCACCACCAAAATCAAATCCTAAAAAATGGGCATTGTCATATCAATGCGGCTCTTCGCATCCACAAGTCTGCGGGTAAGGCGACGTCATGTCCCCTTAAGCTGTACACCCCATGAACCAGGTGCAAGTGCAAGAACTGATCCGCCTTAGCTCGTAGAACACAAAAGATGGTCCACTGGGCAGCGATACCCAGAACAGGGCGTTAGCAAATAAAAGGATGACAATGGTTGTTACGTGATCACAAATTGCATAAAAAGAGAGAGGGAAAAGGGAGAGAGGAAGAAGAGATTGGGTAACATTGGATTGCATAGTTAATTCACTGAATACTCATACAAGATGTGTAAGAGAAAGGAAGAAAGAAAAGGAAATTCACTATCACTTTATTGGATTGAAAATAGTCAGTTTGACAACAAGAACAAAGAAAAGAACTACAACTGTGGCATGAGACAGCCCGCCGGTCGAAGTTCATCTAACTCCTGCAATTCTCGCCGCAAGCGCTCCTCAGTAGTAGCTAGTAGGGTGCACGCCTCCTCTGTGGCAGCCAAGTCCTCACATATACATGTATGTTCGGTCTGAACAGTGGCAAGACGACCTTCCAGCACTAGTCGTTGGGCATCTAGCATAGACAATTCCGCAACAGTCACATTGATAACACTCTTTGCTCGAGCTTGGTCGCTGCGAAGGGCCTCTAGTCGAGACTTAGTCAACGCTGCAGCCTCCACATTACCCTTTATAAGGGTCAACTTCTCGACCAATGGACGGAAGACGGTATTCCACCGCACCCGAACAGCCTCTTTTCGAAGCTGATTGCAGTATTGTCCCCGGAGTGTCTCAATGGCTGATATCCACGGCTCCATGAGGCAGCCGAGGGAGTGATACATAGAAGTCAACGCCCCCAGTTCAGCCCTCATGCTGTCCACAAGCAGGAGAGGTTGCAGCAGCCGATCCAGGGTCCTAAGCATCTCTTGGCCGACAGGCTCGGCCAACCTCGAACTCACAGAAAGAGCAGAAGGCCAAACCAGTCCCAATGTCGGTGGGATGTCCTCTGCTTCCGCCATCTCCACACCTCCAGGAGGAGAGAGCTCTGCCACAAACAATCAAAAGGGAAGTAAGCATATCAAATTGCATACATTTGGAAGGCTCGTGATTCAAAGCTTACCCTTAACCCACGGCAATGCTAGAACGATGGATGACTCGGTCCCATTGTTATCTGATGAGACAACAGTAAGTCTCCAGGTGGTATGGCCGAAGGCAAATTCGAAGCCCCTTTAGCAGCAGACGAGTTACTCACATCACCTGAAGAACGGGCAAGTAAAAGATTTTGAGAGAGCAATTGTTGGTTAAACGCTAATCAAGAAAGTCATACCTGGTAACGGGGAAGCTCGAGTGACCAAACCCCTCGGAGGAGATGTAGGCACCGTGACCCCCACCAGGGCGGCAGGGCCAAGTCAGAAGGGGAGGGAGACCGCATGGTAATGGGCTCGATGAAGGGGTAGTCCTCCATATCAGGGGATGACACCATCGGCGATGGCGATCGCATGACAACACCAGGTGGTGAAGTCGCATCAGCGATAGCCTCAGTCGCCAAAGCAGGAGATCCCTCCGCTCTGTCAACAACCTTATTTGAAGTCACCGAGCTGGTAAAATGTTGCCCCTCAGTCAGAGGAGGAGCGTCGTCCTCGCAAGTAATGCCCACGTCAGAAGGAATAGGGCTCGCCACTCGGGTAGGAGAAAAGGCTGCAAAACATATAAAGGAGAAAACAAGTGAAGAAGAGGGAAGTATGAGAAAATATACTTGACAAAGCCAACAAAAAGAGAAATAACATACCAGGAGCCTCTGTGGCCGATACAGGGGACAAAGGTCTTTCCACAAGACACCCTTTTGCGAGGCCGTGCGGCGTTTGCCGGCCCTCGAGAACTTTCGGCTTCAGTTACAACAGCATCAGCTGGAAGAACTGTTGAGAAAAATAGGGCAATGGAACAATTAGCATCACAATAAAAAGAGATGACACAATGATACAAGAGGGGAAGATATAGAATAAAGTAAAAATGTTCCAGCACCTGGTGTCGGGAGGTCCGGCGGAACAGATACCAAAAGTCCCGCGTCTCGCCCTACTTTGCTTGCGGCCTCTATGACAGCCACCTTTACGTCTCCAAAGCAACGAGCTTGCTCCAGGTCAAGGGCATCCTCTAAAGGACCCCAAGAAGAAACCAGCCGGCCCAAGTGCTCAAGCCAACGGTGGATGGGACCCTCAGGAGGCAAAATTTCCCTTGGAGGGACTTGATGACGACCCACACAATCAAATGTCATCCGATTGAACCAATCAACAACTTGGGGCAGCACTATGGGGGGACACAGCGAGAAGCCCGAAGTGGCTCCACCAAAGGGTCGATCATCCCGGTATAAGAAATCTGTGGCGACGAAGTCAATTGGCCCATTTTTGCCCAGGAAGCACGCCGGGAAGTAACCTGGTCCTTGAATGACCTAAAATGGCGCCAAAGGAAATCAGCGTCAATCTCAGGGGGAGCTCGGTCCTTCAAGCCAAGACGAGCCTTTTCCATCTCCAGTATAAGCTTAGGCAATTTCCTGTGGTCGGACCGCGAGCAAGCCACCGGTTACCATAGCCAATATCAAAATCACCGTAAGTGTTCAATGGAGGAATATCTATTTGACCTTTGTTCTCAGTCTGACAGAAGTAATTCCACCATTCGGCTGCAACCAAATGATGGTCTAACTTGCTATATACCCGAGCGGTGATGGCAAAATCTGCATTAGGAGGAAGCCCCTGGTCATAACCAAAATTCCTCCCAAAACGGTGCGGATAGTAAGGTTCAAGAAGGACCCGACGGCCTTGACGGAATACCAAAACACTCGTACGGATGCATAAATGCCACTCCCAGTTGGCCAACACATGAGGCTGGTTCAAAAGAGGATCAACCCATATACGCCGGTTCCCGTGGTTGGCAGCTATGTGTGGGCGGTGACCAACTGAGCAATGATCAAATCTTAGGCCCGTGGCCCCATCCACAGGTAATGTAGCAAGGAGTCGGCGGGCAGTGACAAGATCCTATTGCTGCCGTGAGTTTGGTCCACCGATGAGCCTATGAACCAGGGCACCATAAGGAGCCAGTCCCTCTCCCAGTGGAGGAAGCCTATCAAACAAGGAAGATGCCCATGCGCTGACATAATGAGTCGCCATCACGATATCACAATCCCGCGGTGAGGGATGGGATGCGATCACCCCGAAAGAATGATATATGGTAGCAAGGGCGGCTGGCGCAATGGCAAGACGGGTCCCACAAGCCAGTCTACAAGCAGGATACAGTACGTCAGGCCTGATAATGTTGACATTCTCAAAGGGAATAGCAAATGTAACAAGCCAGAAAGCTATATAGGCGGCAAGATGGGTAATTTCTCCAAGCTCCCAGGGGTCCTCTGTCTCAGCACATGCTTCCAAACCCATATAAGCGTCGTCAGGATGAGGCCTGTCAAGCTGCACCAGTGAAGTTCGGTCCTTCCTAGGGATAGCAAAAGTCTCCATGTAACAGAACGGTCCGCCATAGAAATAACGCAGCCATGCATCACAACTTACTTCACAAGTGTCGGAAGGGGAGTGATCTCTATGTGCCTCGGCCAAGTCACGCCATACTTTTACAAGAAACCGATGGCAATAAGGCAAAAGATAGTTCCCCTGCCCATCTGTCCGGCATCTATGGAGGTCATCGAGGACAACCTCCTCGTATGGCTCACCGTGAATGGGTAGACCAGAAACCATGTGAAATGCCCATAAATCCAAACTAGTTTCTCCCTCCGCAGTAACAAAAGTGTTCCAGCGCCTGTTAAAGCGCTCAGCCAAGGCCTGGATGTAGCCCTCATAACATGGATAGTTATACAATGCGGCACCGACGGCTGATTTCAAACCAATATGCTCCAGGCGAACACTAAAATTGGCCAATACATATTCAAGCCATTCGCTCGCTCCGGCCTGTGGGATGTGAGAACGCCTCACCGACAAGCGACCATACCAGCTGTCCACGTGATGTGCTAGAATGTTATCCAGAATGCAACGGCCATCACAGCCTTCCCCATTGAAGCGAGAACTGCAAGGCATCAAGAATAACCCCTGTCGACGCCTAGATGCATCTGAATAGCAAGCTCGGTCCAACTTCCAAGTTCCAGGCTGAAAATCACGCAGTCGGAAAAGCTCAGTTTTAAGATCTCCCAAGGAACCCATGAAATGACGGGAAGGAACTTGCTGATGATGAAAAAGCCCCAGGGGAAAAGATGGATAAGAATACATAACGGAACCCGGCAAGCTGTCTCTATCTCGCAGTATGGCACGTTCCAAACAGAGTTTCTCTGCCAATGTCAAACAATCGGATGCAGTAGAACCCCGAGCAGAAGGGTGCAGAATGAACTTCATAATGGCCTCATCGGAAGGAAAATACACTGGATAATGAGTTGGACGGGTGTAGGAAAAGTGACCACGCTCGCAATACATCAGTGCAACGTCTACAACTCCATCATCAATATCAACCTCTTTGGGCTCTTTAGCAACCAGATGATGATCATATTGCCCAAATCTACTTTTAGGCATTTGACTGGGTGCAGGCATGGAAGATGTCCTCACATCAGAAACTCTCTTCTTGGCCATTGGAGCACCTATGACAAGAAAAGATAACAAACAGAGAAGTCAAAAGGAAGAACGGCTTGCACCTTCACACGGGCGATTCCCCGTTAACTTACGGTTACCGAGAAATCCCCCGTGGGGGGCACTTGTTAACACTCGGAAAATTGCAAAGCAAGACTGGATTAAGGGCGAAATTGAAAGGTGGCTGGACTTTGTACTATCTGAGGTTTTCCCAAAATTGTCATACATATCGCACAATAATCAAGGTGACTATAGATGTCTGAGGATCATCCTCAGCACATGGGCAGCCCGTTATAGGGAATCTCGGAATTTTAGGGCGATGGGGTTGCAGTAAATGAAAAATCAGAGCGTACAGCAGAAGTTGACATCCAAAAAAAAAGGAGGCAATGAAGATTAATCCAGTACGGTCTGCTCATTGAATCACAAGGACCCAACGGACACCAAGAGAGCACTGGTTAACATCGAAAATATGCAGCCTCGGGGACGTAGTCGACACAAAAAAAGCTTCCGAGGCCAATTTGACACGGGAGGTCCGCAAGCGAGGTTATCACCTTCTAGAGAGAAAAATCGAAAAAAATAAAGGAGGCAAAAAAATCCGGAGAAGAAGACCGCTGGAGCAAAGGAGCAAACCGGGAAGCTGGCGGAAGTCGTCGGGTTCTCCAGGAGTGTCCGGAGCCAGCAGCCCTCAAATCCCGCAGTTGTCAAGCCCACTGGAGATCCTCCCGGAGTCGCTGCAACAGCCAAGCCCTCCTGCCGTAGTTGCGATCGCCGGAAGCCCGCCTAAAGTAGCCGCGATCACCCAACACCCCTCGAGCTCACTATCACCGCCAAGGAGACCCTCGCCTTCTCCCATCGACGGCAGGAAGAGCCGCACGCCAACAGTCCGCTTACGTACCCGCAGCACCGTCGCCCGAGCGGGAGGAGGAGAGAAGGCCGGCACAATTTTTTCTACGTACTATAACCCACGTCGGCATATATGGACGCCCACGGATCCTCCGGAAGGCAAGAACCTGTCGCGAAGAGGAAGTCGTCAACGTCCCTCGACGGAGGCCAGCGGGACTTGCCTCAACATCCCCGCGAGGCCCTACGGAGGCAAGCCCTTCCGCCGGAGGCTCCCCCGGTCCCGCAATCAACGCGGGCGGGCGACAGACGTCGCCGCCTTCTATTTCCGGGCGGGCGCGCCCCATCGGTTTAAAAAGCAAGGCTGGGCGTTGCGCAAGAGCATCGCGAAGAAGGGGCTCGAGAGACTGAGCATCGCGAAGAAGGGATCCGGAGAGGAGCATCGCGAAGAAGGGGCCCGAGAGACTGAGCATCGCGAAGAAGGGATCCGGAGAGGAGCATCGCGAAGAAAGGAGCAGAGGCGGAGAAGAAGAAGGAAGGAGGGAGAGAGAGTTCGCGTCGAGGAAAAGGCAGGTGGGAGGTAGGAGCTGCTTACCTGGTTGTCGTTCCCATCGCCCTGGTCCGGTCTTCCCCCTTCGGTAGGTAAGGAGCCGACATCGTCGAAGGATTCCGAGGGAGTAGCCGGCCTCGTCCATTGACGGTCTGGCAGCTGCCGTCAACCCCCAAGGAGACCGGAGGCCTCGTCGATCCTGCCCGCGGTCGGTGTTGGAAGCCGTCCATCCACTGCCAGGACATCCCGTTTGGTTGCGAAGTCGCCGGAAGCAGGGAGGTCGCGAGGTCGCCGGAGGCGGGGCTGGGTCCCGTAGGCACGAGGTCGCGAGAACGCGTGGCCAAACCCGAACCGCAACAGTGTGCGGCCAAGTCTGGACCGCGGCAGCAGCGCACGGCTGAGCTAGCCGGGCCACCCATCCCTCCGTCCGGCCTAGGCTTGTTTGGGAATAAAAGAAAAGAGAGAAAAGGGGAAGAAGAAAGAAGAGAGCCGGCTTCACCTGGGCGTGACCGGGAGATCCATCATAGACCGAGAATCTGACAGTGACACAAAAAAAATTTTAAAATCGAACAAAAGATTGAATTAAAAGGATGTTCACCCTTGAACCATGGGATAGCCACGTGCTAAACCGTAGGTTAATGAGGTGGTGTCCTTGGGAGATCCTCCACAAGTTCTTACGGACCGGGGCTATTCTCTCTTAATTTGATAATCGTGGGGTTAGCTTCTAATTCCCCAAAATCCATTCTCTTTTTAAATCTCTTAATGCCTATAAAAAGGCCATATGAGATTTGATTTTCTTTGTGGGGTCGATTTTCGATACCCAAAATTCATTTGAGATAAATTTCTTGATGCTCACAAAGAGCTATGAGAAATTTAATCTTAAAAAAAAAAGAAAAAAAGAGAGAGGAGTTGTTATGCAAGTCAAAAATCAGCCCGGAATTAAGTTTTCATGGAACATCTCCGGAATATTCATGCGCCCCCTCTGTTGATAAAATTTTTGGCGCCATAAAGAAGTGTCGTTGATCAATCTTTTTTTTACATCCCATTAATTCAATTCGATTTGTCAAACAATGCAGGAGAGAAGAGAGATAGAGAATTATAATAATGCCAATAATATACATTCGCTGATAACACATCCGCTGATTTAAAAAAAAGAAGAAGAATCATTACATGAGCCTCGACTTTATCCAGACTTTGGTGGACTGATTGAGCCAGGTTGAGGCTAGAAACTGCAAGTCTTAACAAAAAAAAGGGAAGAGAAAAAAGGAAAATGGAGCGGGCTGCAAATGACATCTCATGATCCAAGCAGTCCTAAGTCGGCAGGAGAATTCTTAGCGGCTATAGTGATGTCCAGATCCAAGCATTGAAATACCATCCAGGGTCAAGATGGATCCGATATAGGCATGCAACCTGAAAACTGTAGAATTCAGCATGACCGGTGTAAATGTGAACCTGCAAGCAGAAATAAAAAAAAATCAGATTGAATTGATGGGCAAGTTAAGCACAAATCAGTTCAAACCCATTCAGTGTAGCGAGCATGTTCCGAGCTCAAATCACAAGCTTAGCTAAGCTCGTAACCTGAACACTACAAAACTGTAAGAGGTCAGAAAATCCAGAACTCACGTTTGAGGCCCCCAAATAAAAAGGGAGAGAGGGAGCTGCAGTTTGAATTGGCACCTGTAGATCAGTTTCTTTTTGAAGTCCATAAGTCTACTGTTTAACCAAAATCTGCAGGAGACAAGGATGCACAGATCCGAAATCCTCCAAACCTGAAATTTAAATAAGCCTGAAGATCGGAAGCCAGAACCTGCAACAAAATGTAGAAAATCCAGAATCTGGAATCGAAGCCTTCCAATGTAATCTGTGCATCAAATTTGTGAAGCTTATAAACCTGCAAAAAAAAATAATCTGAAATCTGTACAAGTTAATATATTTCAGGGATCGACCAAAAGCTTGCAATCAGGATCCTTCAATTAAAGACAGGGCAAACCAAACCCCATCCTGAAATAACGTCCCATAGGTAAACCAGGAAGCCGCTGTCATTTCAAAAAAAAAAAATCTGAACTTTGCTTTCAAAACGAAAATCTGAGAGTGTGTAGAAGTCCGAAAAAAAAAAGGAGGAAGAAAGTCTGGACGTTCTACATTTGAAGAAACTGTCATTAATTCATGGGCAGCAAATTGAGGCTGAAATCTGCATTTTTTTTGTAAACAAAGAGGGGGGTCCGAACTCCGGGGAGTGGAGGCCCGAATGTCACATCTGAAGATGGAAAGCTGGGATCCGAATGACTTTGTAAGTCTGGGATCCAAGCCAACCTGTAAAAAAAAAATTCTGTGAGGTCCAGAATCCGTAATCTGGATTTTCATATAATGATGGGGGACAAGGACCTAGACCTAGGGTTTTACTTAAGGAATCAATGCACAATTAAAGAATTATATCAGTTTCACTACAGAAAAATCAGAATTAGCAAAACAGGAAATTCTACTCAGTTATAACTAGAAATTGGACCAGCAAACAGTCACTAATTAAAGTAATTCAGGAATTTGGCAATAAACATATGTAATCAAAAAAAATAATCCACACTAATCAGGAATGATTCCAAACAACTAATAACCAGACCAGGCAACAAGCAGGGAGGCTACTCTATTTCAACAATGTATGCCAACAACATATGTAAAATGGCTAGAGCTCCTACCACTCAAGAGCATGGCAAAATTGATATGGCATAATAGACAAACAAAATCACTTATGCAAGAGAAAGGACAGATTCAAGAAATACCTGGACACCTTAGGAATAGTAATTTTCTTCTCTTTTAAAATGTCCGAGATATACAGTTTATACCACCTGTCAGGATTGAAGAGAAGATACCACAATTCCAGAAAATCCGACACAAGAACCAGACCAACAGTGTGAATACCAATTAGGCCCAAAAGCCTGGAATCAGACCTTCTCTATTCTCTTCAAGTAAGGTCCGTGGAATGACCAATCAATAGAGAATATAGATTTAAACAGGTTCCGGCATTTTTGTATGGGATATACAAAACGCCTGGGTAACCTAGAGGGAAATTGGTCATCATTTTCAGAAACTGTAACCAACCGAAATCCCACAAATTCCAGCAACATCCATGGATTTTAAACAATCCATTCAGCAGACCAATTGGTAAAATGTAAACAGAACCAACTTCAGCAGACCAATTGATAGAATATAAACTGAACCAACTTTAGCAGACCAATTGATGGTATGTAAATAGGACCAATATCAACAGGCCAATTGATAGTATATAGACAGAACCTTCTTCTCTTAATGAGCTGAGCTCATTTTCCAAACCGATTGTCAAAATGACTGGAGACTGGACCAGTCATAATATCAAACATATTTATCCTCATATAAACTGTCAGAACAGTAGATCAGAAAATTCAACCGTTCAAGTAGTCAGGTCAATAACTGGAGACGGACCAGTTCTGATATGTATCATCAATCGAGTAATGTAACTGGATGAAATAAACTGTAAGCTCCTTCAAGAATATTCGAAAATATGATATCCATGGAAGAGAAACTCAGAGGCTACCAAACGGAACACAAATCCGGGCAACACTCTTTAGGAGCTAACAAACTTCAACCGAAAATTGATGTAAACTCACAAACAGTAGCCAAATAGCTCGGATCAGATCTTAGATCCACAGATCTATAGTAACGAGACTGAACTTTGCATCGTAGAGATAGGGTTTACCGATTTGAAGTTGAGAAATCACTCAAACCAGTTGAATAATACTTCATACCAGTAGATCGAGACATCTATTGGACAGAAACAGCACCGGAACAGCAAGGAAGAAGTTCCGCTTCAGTTCACCCATCGGGGAGGACGCATTCGGGACAATACCTCCAGATGTAGGGATTTCCATCAACCAAACCAGCCTCAGCTAGAGAAGAGCTGAAGAGGAAGAAGATCCAGCTCGGAGGACGAAGAAACAGCAGCTACGGGAACTCGGAATCCCTTCAATCTTGCTCGAACAGAAGATTTGAGAGAGGGGAAACGTAGATCAGGAAGAGGGGAACATTTTTCTCCAAAGAAGCTAACGGTTTCGAGCACTGGAGAGAGAGATCGAAGCTGGGGAAGAGGAGCTAGGGTTTCGCCATCGCCGGAGAGGGAGGAGAGCTCCGCTCGAAACGGCGTCGACTGCCCGAGAGTGAGAGAGCATTCGCGGGTTAAGTGAACAAAGGGGTAAAGCGGGAAAAACAGAAGGTTCGCGAAAGCCAACAGAAGAAACAACAGGGGCAAATGTGGAATCAGCCAATCGATTCAATTTCATTCCATCATGCTCTCTATTTACAAGGTATGCTCCTATTTATAGGAGTAAAATCAACAAATGGGTGAGAAAATACCCATTAAATGGAAAAACATCATAAAATGTCGTAAAATGCCAAAAAATACAGAACTTGCATCAGAAAATTAAAGGAAAATTTCCAGGACATCAGTAATTACAAAAAAAATTACTAAAGCCTCTAAAATTCCAGGAAATTCCTAAAATGCCTCTGAAAATTATTTTGCTCGTCATATAATCTCAGAAAATTATTCTCCCAGCCAAATAGACTCCAGTCGGCGTCTTCTACGCCGATAAGTCTTTTCAAATCGGTCTTTATTTCTGGTGTCCTCACCATATAATAACCAGAACACTCTCATCATAAATCCATCAACGGACTAGGTCCGTAAATAAACTAATCTACAAAGTTTTTTTTTGTAGAAGTCCGAAAGAACCCCATCATGCCCAAATCAAACTCAATCGATTTGAATCTGTTTGAATCAAACTGAAATCTGAATTTCACATCTAAAACAAGAAACCAAAAACTCGTAAAAAGTCACAGAATCCCAAGTTTAAGCAAATCTGTCAAGCACCAATTTTAACTAAACAAATTCAAAGGAACAAAAAAAATAAATTTAAATTAAATCAAACAACCCACCGAACACCTGCCCAAATTAAATTCACCAGATTCAACACAAATCCAAACAAATTCATATTGAATCAAACTCGAATTAATCTAACTCCAACCCAAACCGAAAGCAATCAACAAATTAAATTCAACTCAAACTAAATCCAAACCAACTCAAATTAATCAAACCAATTCAATTAAAATCAAACCCAAGCTAAACTCAAATTAAACTCAAAGTGAATTAATTAGTTACATTCTATCAAGTTCATAGGACCGTTTTTCTCTTATGTGAATGTTTATTTCGCGGATGCATGTTTTCTACTTCAATAAGTTGCTATGACGATTAATCAAGGGTATTCGAGTTATCTCGATGTAATTAACATCGGATCTTCGCACCATCCGACGGGGAGAGGTCAAAATTAATTTCAAAGAACCTAACTACCTCAACGTATAATTTTATACATATCGTTGACCCTAGTTAGTATTTTTATGAAATATCACCTATTTTCTTACAAAGTCAGTACTAAGGTCAAATCAAATCAATTCAAATTCAAAAAGGAAAATGAATTTCCAAAATCTTTAAAAACCTTTAAACTTTGAGGTTACATCAAATGGCACGCCCGGTGGGACCTCTCCTCCCCTTCATCTTCCCGTCATAGCAATTTAAGAAGGCATGTATCTTCAAACAAATTGTCAATTATTTGAGCCTGATAAGTTAACATTGTCATCCGCAGGATGACGTACGAGGAAAGGGTTTTCTACTCCGAAAACTTCGTGCTGTACCAGGCAATCGGCGCACTGCCCTACCCAGTCGTGTTCGGAGCTTTCCTAGAAGTGATCCAGCCAGTGCACCTCCTAGGCGTCAAGCTGCTGAACCCCCTTGCGGATGATGAAGATATTCATCCGGTCGAGCAACTAATACTAGCCACCATGGCAATGGAGTCGGTCCTTGACAAAGAAGAAAAACCAGCTCTACAGTTGATGACGTGTTCTTCAAATCAAATTTCGGTTTCCATGGCCGAGCCAAAGTTACGAAAATCCAAGCCTGGCAAAGTCAGCCCGCGAGTCGGGTCACGCCGGTCACTAACAGTGGGTTCCATGAGAGTCTACTGGAAAGGTCGTCATGCTGTTCCCATTTACACTGAAGCCGAGATAGCACAACAAAAGTCAAAGCTCATCACTCTTCAACTCACCAATCGATTCGCCACCTTGGCTTCGTTGGATGAGAATAACAAGCTCATTTATCAGCCTTTGGTTCCTAGCCTTTGGTTCCTACAACTTCCACAGTAAAGAAGGAATCAACTGTCTATCAAAGTGTCTCGGGCTGACCAGCGGTCCAATCTTTCATCACGGGGAGGGAGCAACCCTCAGTCCACCGTTTCAGCCATAATGGCCGATCAGTGGCCCCAAAAATTGTTCGGCAAGCTAGGAACCAATCCTATGTTCGTCGTTCAGTCGATATCACTCAACAACCAATATGGTTTTAAGAAATTTTTCGGGCAAGGAATGAATCCAATGCCCAAGTTAAGTTTCACCCAGGAGGAGCACCCTCCGACTATGCCCGGGTTCGGAATCAATCCGCAACTCACTGTACATTTACTCCCGGTCGGTTTGCCGACCGGTTTCAAGCAGCTGTTCATTCGGCCAGGGGCAGACTCCCATGTCACCCAGGTTCGAATAAGTATAAAGATACAACAACCACCTATCATGTCAACAGGGGGCAGAGGAAGCAATCCTCTTCCCAGAGAAAGCAAATTTGGGTGCCAAAGGCAAAGATTTCCAGCCTAAAGTCTTTACCAGAGGCAAGAGTCCCCATCAATTCCACACAACCTAGGGTCACTCCACCTCGACCCGCAGTTCATCTCGCACCTCCATATCGGCACCAATGTGTATCCCATTATTACGATGATGGGTCTATCAGTCCGCAATTTCTTCCGGGGAGCGAGTTAGTCTTCACTTACCATCAACCCGTCCGTAATACTCCAAAAGGCAAGTGACACCGGGGGCAGGGAGCAAAATGCACACTTATACATGTTTGGCCACCTCAAGCACAAGCAGGCAAGAAGGTGATGCTGATGCCCCACGAAATGCAACTCGCACTGGTGTGAATACCCGAAGCCAATCTGCTCTCCAAGCTGTAGCGAGTAACCCTCCACGACAACCCTTAGCAGGCAACCCTCCGCGACAACCGTCGGCAGCCGACCCTCTGCAACAAGATAGATCAGAAGAAGAAGAAGCACACCACAACGAACAAGAGGCAGTACCCCAGAACCTTGACTTGGCTGAGCTGTGGAGGGAGAATCGACAGTTGAAGATGTTTCTCAGCAACCTCGGGCTCTTACAGTCTCAACTAGCACAAAGCTCCAGAGCAGCTGGAGCTCCCGAAGAATCACCATTGATCCAGGAAGAACAACCACCGGTGGCACCTCCGCGGCCGACTATTCACCAACCTTATGCTCAACAACCAGCACAAGCAGGGCCACCTGAAGATGAGATACACGTAACCTTGCCGACCTACCCGTTGCAACAAGACTATGCCACAGTTTCTCAAAAGGTTATGATTGAGCGCTTGATAGAGGCAAAGTTGGCTGAACATGATGTTGGGCTTACAACGGTGGATCTATACCGGGTTCCTTACCCCGTTTACCACCAATTCAAGAAGCTACCTGCTGAAGTTACCAAAATTCCCAAATGTCCAAGATTTGATGGGCGTGGGTCCCCAAAGGAGCACCTAGCTTTATATGTCACGCACATGGGTGAGCTAGCACTAGAAGAGTCATACCTCCTTAGGTACTTCGCTACCACTCTGACTGGGTCGGCTTTCGAGTGGTACTCCAAATTGAAGCCAGGTTCAGTCTCAGGATGGGAAGACTTGCAACGAAAGTTCATCGAACGGTTCAGGTTAACCGAGAGACCCTTCACACTGGTTGAGTTGACCTCTTTGCGTCAACGCAGGGATGAGTCAGCCGTGGAATACGGTAGGCTTGCGTAAAAGGGGGTTGCGGCCCGAAATGTTGGAGAAATTGTTGATAGTCAACATTCGCACTTTCGATGAGTTGAACAGGGTTGTCGCAGAGTTAGAATTATTCTACGCTGACAACCCGTCAGTGATGGCAACCAAACAGAGGATGTCCAAAGACAAGCAACCTGCAACCAAAGATGTATACACTGTGGATTTTGGCCCGACTACGGGTGGTAATAATGGGGGCAAGGAGGCACAAGCGGCAACTTCGGCACCAAGGAATGTCAGTCAATCCGGTCCTACAATCACGCTAGCTAAGCGGTTGAAAAGGCCTTATTCCTTTCGACGGGAGTACACCAAAAGATTGTTTGATATATGCCTTAAAGAAAGTCTTATCAGTCTGCCACAGCCAAAGCGGCCCGGAGATGTTAACAAGGTTAACGAGCCCAACTTCTGCCCATACCACAGAATGTTGGGACATCCCCTCGAAGACTGCTATTTGTTCAAGGATCTGGCGGAAGCTCTCATCCGAGATGGAACCATTGACACGGGAAAACACATAGTTCACCCACCTCAGTCCCATGTGAGGCCAAAGCAGACACTCAATTTTACGGTGAATGTAATACATCGCAGGCGCTCACTTTCTACCAATAGGCGAGTACAAGCTCCGCAGCTTCAACATGTGCTACATGACCACAGACATCCGGAAATTTACAACATGGCTGCTAGGACCACCGCTATTTTGGAAAGATTCCGCCAGAGGTGTGCCCGCTTGGAGCAAGATTTGAGGCTCACTATAGTCAACATGATGCCACTAATGACTGGTGAAATAACAGAGGAGAGATTGTACCCAGATGATGACAACGAGTCAATGAACTTCTCGAGTAGTGGGTCGCATACACAAATTCTAGAAAACACGGTGATGGGGACATATTTTGGTAATCTTTGATCTTTTCTTTTATTTGTGTCCCTACGAGGACAAGTCTGTAAATAGAAAATTAGATGGTCTTTTCTTTTAATTAGTCATCTCCTCCCTCTTTAAAAGAGGACCCATGTACATACGAAGGGAACAATCAATAGTGGAATTTTGGAGCCTTCGGGTTGTCTCTCCCGCGTAGGGGCTGCGGCCCCATTTCCTCTCCCACCTCCGGCAGTGAGGCCGGCTCCTCTTCACCCCCGGGAAGGACTCCCGGTCTCCCTTCCATCCTCCGGATCCGGCGAGGTGTGCCGATCTTCTCTCCCTCCTCATCCTCCGGCCTCCGCGCCGTTCTTCCCTCTTCTTCCCCCTTCTCAGTTCGATAGCCATCCAGCACCTCACCAGCCGGCGTCCTTCCCCGTCTTCCTTCGCGGCGGACTGTTTCCTCGATGAGGGTGGTGAAAATGTCCTCCGCGGATGCAGACGAAGGAGAAGAAGAAACGGAAGAGAATGAAGGAGACGAGCCGCGGGAGGGGAAGCTCTCCCCGGGTCCCCCTTCTCCTCGCGGCTCATCCGGCTGCATCCTATCCCCCCTCCCCCGCTCCACGCGGCCTCGGCTCCGTCCGGACGGGACGACGACGACGGCGTAGGCGCCGCGAGCTCCTTCCCCTGCCTCCTCTGCACCGTCACCTGCTGCGGCTTCGTCCGGTCGGCGGCGACGACGATGTCGCGAGCGCGGCGAATCCGGGCGGCGAAGACGACGCGAGCGGGAGGGCGAGGTGCGCTCGCCCGCGTTTTGTCGCGGTCTGCGCCCGCGTGGGCGCCCCGCGATGTCGCCACGGCACCGGGATTCGGTGACTGGATCGCGGCCACGCGACCTCCGGAACCTTCACGAGCGGGCGCCACGACCCCCATCCCGGCTACGTAGGCGAACGGCCCCGCGCGGCTCGCGGTCGACCGGTTCGGGGCCCAGACCGGCCAACCGGCCGGTTCGACTGGTTCTGACCGGGTTCAACCCCGGTTCAGGCCGGTTCAGCGCCTGAACCACCCGGTTCAGGCCGGTTCAAGGTGTTTTGGGTCGGTTCAGGCCGATTCAGTCCATCTTGGGCCCGGTTTGGACCTGTTTGGACCGGTTCGAGGCCGGTTTAGGCCATTTTGGGTCCGTTTAGGTCTGTTTAGGGCGATTAGCACCGGTTTAAGTCGCTTTCGGTCGATTTAGCCCGGATTAGCCGGCTCGTCCCGCATCAGTTTGGTATCAGAGCGGTTTCGGCTCATTCTCACGAGCCGAGTCTTGGGCATTTCCGACCGTATATAAATAAATCGGATTGAAACTCGAGGTGGAGTTTCCTCCCGGTCGGAGAGAATGATGGGGACATATTTTGGTAATCTTTGATCTTTTCTTTTATTTGTGTCCCTACGAGGACAAGTCTGTAAATAGAAAATTAGATGGTCTTTTCTTTTAATTAGTCATCTCCTCCCTCTTTAAAAGAGGACCCATGTACATACGAAGGGAACAATCAATAGTGGAATTTTTGGAGCCTTCGGGTTGTCTCTCCCGCGTAGGGGGCTGCGGCCCCATTTCCTCTCCCACCTCCGGCAGTGAGGCCGGCTCCTCTTCACCCCCGGGAAGGACTCCCGGTCTCCCTTCCATCCTCCGGATCCGGCGAGGTGCGCCGATCTTCTCTCCCTCCTCATCCTCCGGCCTCCGCGCCGTTCTTCCCTCTTCTCCCCCCTTCTCAGTTCGATAGCCATCCAGCACCTCACCAGCCGGCGTCCTTCCCCGTCTTCCTTCGCGGCGAACTGCTTCCTCGATGAGGGTGGCGGAAATGTCCTCCGCGGATGCAGACGAAGGAGAAGAAGAAGCGGAAGAGAATGAAGGAGACAGAGCCGCGGGAGGGGAAGCTCTCCCCGGGTCCCCCTTCTCCCCGCGGCTCCGCGGCCGCATCCCGTCACCCCTCCCCCGCTCCACGCGCGGCCTCGGCTCCGTCCGGACGGGACGACGACGACGGCGTAGGCGCCGCGAGCTCCTTCCCCGCCTCCTCTGCACCGTCGCCGCCGCGGCTCCGTCCGGTCGGCGGCGACGACGATGTCGCGAGCGCGGCGAATCCGGGCGGCGAAGACGACGCGAGCGGGAGGGCGAGGCGCGCTCGCCCGCGTTTTGTCGCGGTCCGCGCCCGCGCGGGCGCCCGCGATGTCGCCACGGCAACGGGCTTCGGTGGGCCGGATCGCGGCCACGCGACCTCCGGAACCTTCACGAGCGGGCGCCACGGCCCCCATCCCGGCTACGCAGGCGAACGGCCCCGCGCGGCTCGCGGTCGACCGGTTCGGGGCCCAGACCGGCCAACCGGCCGGTTCGACCGGTTCTGACCGGGTTCAACCCCGGTTCAGGCCGGTTCAGCGCCTGAACCGCCCGGTTCAGGCCGGTTCAAGGTGTTTTGGGTCGGTTCAGGCCGATTCAGTCCATCTTGGGCCCGGTTTGGACCTGTTTGGACCGGTTCGAGGCCGGTTTAGGCCATTTTGGGTCTGTTTAGGTCTGTTTAGGGCGATTAGCGCCGGTTTAAGTCGCTTTCGGTCGATTTAGCCCGGATTAGCCGGTTCGTCCCGCATCAAATATCCTTTAAGCTTGATGGCGATTTTCATTTTTGGTCCGTATTGATGTGCTCCGCATAACCCTTCATGGACCTCCTTCATCACTTTACACGCCTCTTGCCTAGACAAACACCTGGCTAGGATGACTCTTTCTATTTACAGACTTGTCCTCGTAGGAACACAAATAAAAGAAAAGATCAAAGATTACCAAAATATGTCCCCATCAATATTACTGGCCAAGTATGTTTTCGGACTGCGAAAAGTTTGCAAAATCATGCCATGTGTGCCAGGCATTCGGACCTATCCCGAGACGACCCCAGTCACAGCTGCACCCCACTACCCCAACATGGCCGTTTGCCGAATGGGGAATGGACATTGTAGGGCCCCTCAAGCCATCCTCCAGAGGATGCAAGTTCATACTTGCGGCCACGGATTACTTTTCTAGGTGGGCTGAAGCTATAACAACCAAAGAGGTGACGGGTGAAGTGGTCGCACGGTTTGTCCGACAGAACATCATCTACAGATACGGAGTGCCAAGCCGCATCATGTCCGACAATGGCACCCCATCCAAAAACCAAACCATATACAAGTTGGCCGCCAAGTTTCATATTGATTGGAGGACATCCACCGTTTATAATCCGCAAGCGAATGGCCTAGCAGAGGCATTTAACAAAACTCTTTGCAAGCTCTTAGTTAAAGCAGTTGGAAGTAAAAAAAGAAGTTGGGATGAAAAGATGCAGGAAGCACTTTGGGCCTACCGCACCATATACAAGACACCCACATGTTGCTCACCTTTCTCTTTAGTGTATGGGAATGAAGCTATCATACCCGTAGAGATAGAACTAGCCTCCTATCGAGTAGCGGTCCATCACGGCTTACCGACCGATGAACCAGATGAAACGCAAAGTAGATTCATGGAGCTAGACAAACTGGAAGGTGAGAGGTTGAAAGCCTATGAACACCTCAAGATGTACCAAGCTAGAATGGCTCGAGCCTACGACAAGTTGGTAAAAGAAAGGTCATTCCAAAAAGGAGACATTGTCATGGTCAAACAAAAGGACACAATGGCAGGTCGCCCAAAAAACAAGTTCCTCCCAAATTGGCTCGGCCCGTACGTCATCGACAAAGTGTTCGAGGGAGGCGCATATACTGTAGTCGATTGCCGAGGAAATATTCTTTTCTCTCCACTCAACGGCAAGCATATCAAAAAGTATTACGCTCCCGAACATGAATTCCATAGGGGCCCGATGGAGAATGAAGAGTAATGTTAAAAAAAAAGGGCTAAAAATAAAGATGCCCGACGGACTTAGCCAATCTCATCGATTGGTTAAGGGCAAAAGTGTCAAGAAAAACCCGGTTAAGGTGAAAACCCGAATAGGGCACTTTAAGCAAAAATGGGTTACCTCGTTATGTGAAAACCCTGTAAAGAGCGCATAGGCAAAATCCAAATGGGGACCGGTTTGGGTGAAAACCACGAAAGAGGCAGTGAAGCAAGTTAAAAAAAAAAAAAAAAAAAATAGGGCTGACTCCCCTAACCCAATGGGTTGGATGGGCGAGTTTCCCCCTAATTTTATTAGGGAGGAGGTCCGAGTTGCCAATGACGAAACGGCTCCCATAAAGCTCATCTACCTTGTAGTAGAAATATGCTGGGGAGACCATACCTGAGGCAATGAGGAAGATCACCTCCCGCCTATAAATTTTTCGGGAAGTCTCACACATCATCACAGAGGGAGAAGGGTTAATGCCTTGTCCAATAAAAAATAATAATAAAAAGTCTTGTGACACTCGACGGCCATTTCAACCCGAAAGGTCCTCGCTTCCAGGTACCACCATGGTCCCCTGGTCTGTGGTTATTAAAACCAAATCCTATACCGTCATGACCCTTTCGGTATATATGATTCAATCCCATGCCGGTGTTGTTTTGGTCCATATGCCCCAAGTCCCACCGGTAACCTTCAAATCTTGAGCCTTCAAAGCCCAAGATCATCTCAAACTCATAACCATGGGTTGAGTATAGTTATCTCGTAGTCACATACCCCACCCATTTTGCGGCATCAAGCCACCATGTTTTCTTGGCATCAAGCCATAGTGTCCTTTTGGCATCAAGTCATAATATTCTCTGGGCATCAAGCCATCACCATATTTATACTCAAAAAGGTTAAGTATGATTCTCCCATACTTACATGCCATGCTTGCCATTTTGGCATTAAGTCACCGCCCTAATAGGCCAAGCATGATTCCTTCATGTTCACATGACCTACGGGTTCTCCTTGGCATTAAGCCTTCACATTGATACCCAATGGGCCGAGCATGACTCCATGTTCGCATGACCCACGGGTCCTTCCTGACAATAGGCCGTCACATTGATACCCAATAGGCCGAGTGACTCTTTCTCGCGCTCATATGCCCTACGGGTTATTCGGCATCATGACATTGTCATTTGGCATTAAGTCACCTCGGCATCAAGCCACCACCAAAATCAAATCCTAAAAAATGGGCATTGTCATATCAATGCGGCTCTTCGCATCCACAACAAGTCTGCGGGTAAGGCGACGTCATGTCCCCTTAAGCTGTACACCCCATGAACCAGGTGCAAGTGCAAGAACTGATCCGCCTTAGCTCGTAGAACACAAAAGATGGTCCACTGGGCAGCGATACCCAGAACAGGGCGTTAGCAAATAAAAGGATGACAATGGTTGTTACATGATCACAAATTGCATAAAAAAAGAGAGAGGGAAAAGGGAGAGAGGAAGAAGAGATTGGGTAACATTGGATTGCATAGTTAATTCACTGAATACTCATACAAGATGTGTAAGAGAAAGGAAGGAAGAAAAGGAAATTCACTATCACTTTATTGGATTGAAAATAGCCAGTTTGACAACAAGAACGAAGAAAAGAACTACAACTGTGGCATGGGACAGCCCGCCGGTCGAAGTTCATCTAACTCCTGCAATTCTCGCCGCAAGCGCTCCTCAGTAGTAGCAAGTAGGGTGCACGCCTCCTCTGTGGCAGCCAAGTCCTCACATATACATGTATGTTCGGTCCGAACAAAGGCAAGACGACCTTCCAAAGACTAGTCGTTGGGCATCTAGCATAGACAATTCCGCAACAGTCACATTGATAACACTCTTTGCTCGAGCTTGGTCGCTGCGAAGGGCCTCTAGTCGAGACTTAGTCAACGCTGCAGCCTCCACATTACCCTTTATAAGGGTCAACTTCTCCTCGACCAATGGAAGGAAGACGGTATTCCACCGCACCCGAACAGCCTCTTCTCGAAGCTGATTGCAGTATTGTCCCCAGAGTGTCTCAATGGCTGATATCCACGGCTCCATGGGGCAGCCGAGGGAGTGATTCATAGAAGTCAACGCCCCCAGTTCAGCCCTCATGCTGTCCACAGGCAGGAGAGGTTGCAGCAGCCGATCCAGGGTCCTAAGCATCTCTTGGCCGACAGGCTCGGCCAACCTCGAACTCACAGAAAGAGCAGAAGGCCAAACCAGTCCCAATGTCGGTGGGATGTCCTCTTCTTCCGCCATCTCCACACCTCCAGGAGGAGAGAGCTCTGCCACAAACAATCAAAAGGGAAGTAAGCATATCAAATTGCATACATTTGGAAGGCTCGTGATTCAAAGCTTACCCTTAACCCACGGCAATGCTAGAACGATGGATGACTCGGTCCCATTGTTATCTGATGAGACAACAGTAAGTCTCCAGGTGGTATGGCCGAAGGCAAATTCGAAGCCCCTTTAGCAGCAGACGAGTTACTCACATCACCTGAAGAACGGGCAAGTAAAAGATTTTGAGAGAGCAATTGTTGGTTAAACGCTAATCAAGAAAGTCATACCTGGTAACGGGGAAGCTCGAGTGACCAAACCCCTCGGAGGAGATGTAGGCACCGTGACCCCCACCAGGGCGGCAGGGCCAAGTCAGAAGGGGAGGGAGACCGCATGGTAATGGGCTCGATGAAGGGGTAGTCCTCCATATCAGGGGATGACACCATCGGCGATGGCGATCGCATGACAACACCAGGTGGTGAAGTCGCATCAGCGATAGCCTCAGTCGCCAAAGCAGGAGATCCCGCCGCTCTATCAACAACCTTATTTGAAGTCACCGAGCTGGTAAAATGTTGCCCCTCAGTCAGAGGAGGAGCGTCGTCCTCGCAAGTAATGCCCACGTCAGAAGGAATAGGGCTCGCCACTCGGGTAGGAGAAAAGGCTGCAAAACATATAAAGGAGAAAACAAGTGAAGAAGAGGGAAGTATGAGAAAATATACTTGACAAAGCCAACAAAAAGAGAAATAACATACCAGGAGCCTCTGTGGCCGATACAGGGGACAAAGGTCTTTCCACAAGACACCCTTTTGCGAGGCCGTGCGGCGTTTGCCGGCCCTCGAGAACTTTCGGCTTCAGTTACAACAGCATCAGCTGGAAGAACTGTTGAGAAAAATAGGGCAATGGAACAATTAGCATCACAATAAAAAGAGATAACACAACGATACAAGAGGGGAAGATAGAGAATAAAGTAAAAATGTTCCAGCACCTGGTGTCGGGAGGTCCGGCGGAACAGATACCAAAAGTCCCGCGTCTCGCCCTACTTTGCTTGCGGCCTCTATGACAGCCACCTTTACGTCTCCAAAGCAACGAGCTTGCTCCAGGTCAAGGGCATCCTCTAAAGGACCCCAAGAAGAAACCAGCCGGCCCAAATGCTCAAGCCAACGGTGGATGGGACCCTCAGGAGGCAAAATTTCCCTTGGAGGGACTTGATGACGACCCACACAATCAAATGTCATCCGATTGAACCAATCAACAACTTGGGGCAGCACTATGGGGGGACACAGCGAGAAGCCCGAAGTGGCTCCACCAAAGGGTCGATCATCCCGGTATAAGAAATCTGTGGCGACGAAGTCAATCGGCCCATTTTTGCCCAGGAAGCACGTCGGGAAGTAACCTGGTCCTTGAATGACCTAAAATGGCGCCAAAGGAAATCAACGTCAATCTCAGGGGGAGCTCGGTCCTTCAAGCCAAGACGAGCATTTTCCATCTCCAGTATAAGCTTAGGCAATTTCCTGTAATTCTGACTGTGAGCAAGCCACCAGTTACCATAGCCAATATCAAAATCACCAGAAGTGTTCAATGGAGGAATATCTATTTGACCTTTGTTCTCAGTCTGACAGAAGTAATTCCACCATTCGGCTGCAACCAAATGATGGTCTAACTTGCTATATACCCGAGCGGTGATGGCAAAATCTGCATTAGGAGGAAGCCCCCGGTCATAACCAAAATTCCTCCCAAAACGGTGCGGATAGTAAGGTTCGAAAGGACCCGACGGCCTCGACGGAATACCAAAACACTCGTACGGATGCATAAATGCCACTCCCAGTTGGCCAACACATGAGGCTGGTTCAAAAGAGGATCAACCCATATACGCCGGTTCCCGTGGTTGGCAGCTATGTGTGGGCGGTGACCAACTGAGCAATGATCAAATCTTAGGCCCGTGGCCCCATCCACAGGTAATGTAGCAAGGAGTCGGCGGGCAGTGACAAGATCCTATTGCTGCCGTGAGTTTGGTCCACCGACGAGCCTATGAACCAGGGCACCATAAGGAGCCAGTCCCTCTCCCAGTGGAGGAAGCCTATCAAACAAGGAAGATGCCCATGCGCTGACATAATGAGTCGCCATCACGATATCACAATCCCGCGGTGAGGGATGGGATGCGATCGCCCCGAAAGAATGATATATGGTAGCAAGGGCGGCTGGCGCAATGGCAAGACGGGTCCCACAAGCCAGTCTACAAGCAAGATACAGTATGTCAGCCCTGATAATGTTGGCATTCTCAAAGGGAATAGCAAATGTAACAAGCCAGAAAGCTAGATAGGCGGCAAGATGGGTAATTTCCCCAAGCTCCCAGGGGTCCTCTGTCTCAGCACATGCTTCCAAACCCATATAAGCGTCGTCAGGATGAGGCCTGTCAAGCTGCACCAGTGAAGTTCGGTCCTTCCCAGGGATAGCAAAAGTCTCCATGTAACAGAACGGTCCGCCATAGAAATAACGCAGCCATGCATCACAACTTACTTCACAAGTGCCGGAAGGGGAGTGATCTCTGTGTGCCTCGGCCAAGTCACGCCATACTTTTACAAGAAACCGATGGCAGTAAGGCAAAAGATAGTTCCCCTGCCCATCTGTCCGGCATCTATGGTGGTCATCGAGGACAACCTCCTCGTACGGCTCACCGTGAATGGGTAGACCAGAAACCATGTGAAATGCCCATAAATCCAAACTAGTTTCTCCCTCCGCAGTAACAAAAGTGTTCCAGCGCCTGTTAAAGCGCTCAGCCAAGGCCTGGATGTAGCCCTCATAACATGGATAGTTATACAATGCGGCACCGACGGCTGATTTCAAACCAATATGCTCCAGGCGAACACTGAAATTGGCCAATACATATTCAAGCCATTCGCTCGCTCCGGCCCGTGGGATGTGAGAACGCCTCACCGACAAGCGACCATACCAACTGTCCACGTGATGTGCCAGAATGTCATCCAGAATGCAACGGCCATCACAGCCTTCCCCATTGAAGCGAGAACTGCAAGGCATCAAGAATAACCCCTGTCGACGCCTAGATGCGTCCGAATAGCAAGCTCGGTCCAACTTCCAAGTTCCAGGCTGAAAATCACGCAGTCGGAAAAGCTCAGCTTTAAGATCTCCCAAGGAACCCATGAAATGACGGGAAGGAACCTGCTGATGATGAAAAAGTCCCAGGGGAAAAGATGGATAAGAATACATAACGGAACCCCGCAAGCTGTCTCTATCTCGCAGTATGGCACGTTCCAAACAGAGTTTCTCTGCCAATGTCAAACAATCGGATGCAGTAGAACCCCGAGCAGAAGGGTGCAGAATGAACTTCATAATGGCCTCATCGGAAGGAAAATACACTGGATAATGAGTTGGACGGGTGTAGGAAAAGTGACCACGCTCGCAATATATCAGTGCAACGTCTACAACTCCATCATCAATATCAACCCCTTTGGGCTCTTTAGCAACCAGACGATGATCATATTACCCAAATCTACTTTTAGGCATTTGACTGGGCGCAGGCATGGAAGATGTCCTCACATCAGAAACTCTCTTCTTGGCCATTGGAGCACCTATGACAAGAAAAGATAACAAACAGAGAAGTCAAAAGGAAGAACGGCTTGCACCTTCACACGGGCGATTCCCCGTTAACTTACGGTTACCGAGAAATCCCCCGTGGGGGGCACTTGTTAACACTCGGAAAATTGCAAAGCAAGACTGGATTAAGGGCGAAATTGAAAGGTGGCTGGACTTTGTACTATCTGAGGTTTTCCCAAAATTGTCATATATATCACACAATAATCAAGGTGACTATAGATGTCTGAGGATCATCCTCAGCACATGGGCAGCCCGTTATAGGGAATCTCGGAATTTTAGGGCGATGGGGTTGCAGTAAATGAAAAATCAGAGCGTACAGCAGAAGTTGACATCAAAAAAAAAGGAGGCAATGAAGATTAATCCAGTACGGTCTGCTCATTGAATCACAAGGACCCAACGGGCACCAAGAGAGCACTGGTTAACATCGAAAATATACAGCCTAAAGGACAGAGTCAACGCAAAAAAAAAAAAAAATTGCTTCCGAGGCCAATTTGACACAGGAGGTCCGCAAGCAGGTTATCACATTCTAGAGAGAAAATTCGAAAAAAATAAAGGAGGCAAAAAAATCCGGAGAAGAAGACCGCTGGAGCAAAGGAGCAAACCGGGAAGCTGGCGGAAGTCGTCGGGTTCTCCAGGAGTGTCCGGAGCCAGCAGCCCTCAAATCCCGCAGTTGTCAAGCCCACTGGAGATCCTCCCGAGTCGCCGCAACGCCCAAGCCCTCCTGCCGTAGTTGCGATCGCCGGAAGCCCGCCTAAAGTAGCCGCGATCACCCAACACCCCTCGAGCTCACTATCACCGCCAAGGAGACCCTCGCCTTCTCCCATCGACGGCAGGAAGAGCCGCACGCCAACAGTCCGCTTACGTACCCGCAGCACCGTCGCCCGAGCGGGAGGAGGAGAGAAGGCCGGCACAATTTTTTCTACGTACTATAACCCACGTCGGCATATATGGACGCCCACGGATCCTCCCGAAGGCAAGAACCTGTCGCGAAGAGGAAGTCGTCGACGTCCCTCGACGGAGGCCAGCGGGACTTGCCTCAACATCCCCGTGAGGCCCTACGGAGGCAAGCCCTTCCGCCGGAGGCTCCCCCGGTCCCGCAATCAACGCGGGCGGGCGACAGACGTCGCCGCCTTCTATTTCCGGGCGGGCACGCCCCATCGGTTTAAAAAGCAAGGCTGGGCGTTGCGCAAGAGCATCGCGAAGAAGGGGCCCGAGGGAGAGACTGAGCATCGCGAAGAAGGGATCCGGAGAGGAGCATCGCGAAGAAGGGGCCCGAGAGACTGAGCATCGTGAAGAAGGGATCCGGAGAGGAGCATCGCGAAGAAAGGAGCAGAGGCGGAGAAGAAGAAGGAAGGAGGGAGAGAGAGTTCGCGCCGAGGAAAAGGCAGGCGGGAGGTAGGAGCTGCTTACCTGGTTGTCGTTCTCATCACCCTGGTCCGGTCTTCCCCCTTCGGTAGGTAAGGAGCCGACATCGTCGAAGGATTCCGAGGGAGTAGCCGGCCTCGTCCATTGACGGTCTGGCAGCTTCCGTCAACCCCCAAGGAGACCGGAGGCCCCGTCGATCCTGCCCGCGGTCGGCGTTGGAAGCCGTCCATCCACTGCCAGGACATCCCGTTTGGTTGCGAGGTCGCCGGAAGTAGGGAGGTCGCGAGGTCGCCGGAGGCGGGGCTGGGTCCCCGTAGGCACGAGCTCGCGAGAACGCGCGGCCAAACCCGAACCGCAACAGTGTGCGGCCAAGTCTGGACTGTGGCAGCAACGCACGGCTGAGCTAGCCGGGCCACCCATCCCTCCGTCCGGCCCAGGCTTGTTTGGGAATAAAAGAAAAGAGAGAAAAGGGGAAGAAGAAAGAAGAGAGCCGGCTTCACCTGGGCGTGACCGGGAGATCCATCATAGACCGAGAGTCTGACACTGACAAAAATAAATAAATGTTAAAATCGAACAAAAGATTGAATTAAAAGGATGTTCACCCTTGAACCATGGGATAGCCACGTGCTAAACCGTAGGTTAATGAGGTGGTGTCCTTGGGAGATCCTCCACGAGTCTTTACGGACCGGGGCTATTCTCTCTTAATTTGATAATCGTGGGGTTAGCTTCTAATTCCCCAAAATCCATTCTCTTTTTAAATCTCTTAATGCCTATAAAAAGGCCATATGAGATTTGATTTTCTTTGTGGGGTCGATTTTCGATACCCAAAATTCATTTGAGATAAATTTCTTGATGCTCACAAAGAGCTATGAGAAATTTAATCTTAAAAAAAAAGAAAAAAAGAGAGAGGAGTTGTTATGCAAGTCAAAAATCAGCCCGGAATTAAGTTTTCATGGAACATCTCCGGAATATTCATGCGCCCCCTCTGTTAATAAAATTTTTGGTGCCATAAAGATGTGTCGTTGATCAATCTTTTTTTTACATCCCATTAATTCAATTCGATTTGTCAAACAATGCAGGAGAGAAGAGAGATAGAGAATTATAATAATGCCAATAATATACATTCACTGATAACACATCCGCTGATTTCAAAAAAAAGAAGAAGAATCGTTACATGAGCCTCGACTTTATCCAGACTTTGGTGGACTGATTGAGCCAGGTTGAGGCTAGAAACTGCCAAGTCTTAACAAAAAAAAGGGAAGAGAAAAAAGGAAAATGGAGCGGGCTGCAAATGACATCTCATGATCCAAGCAGTCCTAAGTCGGCAGGAGAATTCTTAGCGGCTATAGTGATGTCCAGATCCAAGCATTGAAATACCATCCAGGGTCAAGATGGATCCGATATAGGCATGCAACCTGAAAACTGTAGAATTCAGCATGACCGGTGTAAATGTGAACCTGCAAGCAGAAATCAAAAAAAAAAAAATCAAATTGAATTGATGGGCAAGTTAAGCACAAATCAGTTCAAACCCATTCAGTGTAGCGAGCATGTTCCGAGCTCAAATCACAAGCTTAGCTAAGCTCGTAACCTGAACACTACAAAACTGTAAGAGGTCAGAAAATCCAGAACTCACGTTTGAGGCCCCCAAATAAAAAGGGAGAGAGGGAGCTGCAGTTTGAATTGGCACCTGTAGATCAGTTTCTTTTTGAAGTCCATAAGTCTACTGTTTAACCAAAATCTGCAGGAGACAAGGATGCACAGATCCGAAATCCTCCAAACCTGAAATTTAAATAAGCCTGAAGATCGGAAGCCAGAACCTGCAACAAAATGTAGAAAATCCAGAATCTGGAATCGAAGCCTTCCAATGTAATCTGTGCATCAAATTTGTGAAGCTTATAAACCTGCAAAAAAAAATCTGAAATCTGTACAAGTTAATATATTTCAGGGATACCAAAAGCTTGCAATCAGGATCCTTCAATTAAAGACAGGGCAAACCAAACCCCATCCTGAAATAACGTCCCATAGGTAAACCAGGAAGCCGCTGTCATTTCAAAAAAAAAATCTGAACTTTGCTTTCAAAACGAAAATCTGAGAGTGTGTAGAAGTCCAAAAAAAAAAGGAGGAAGAAAGTCTGGACGTTCTACATTCGAAGAAACTGTCACTAATTCATGGGCAGCAAATTGAGGCTGAAATCTGCATTTTTTTTGTAAACAAAGAGGGGGGTCCGAACTCCGGGGAGTGGAGGCCCGAATGTCACATCTGAAGATGGAAAGCTGGGATCCGAGTGACTTTGTAAGTCTGGGATCCAAGCCAACCTGTAAAAAAAAAATTCTGTGAGGTCCAGAATCCGTAATCTGGATTTTCATATAATAACCAGAACACTCTCATCATAAATCCATCAACGGACTAGGTCTGTAAATAAACTAATCTACAAAGTTTTTTTTTGTAGAAGTCCGAAAGAACCCCATCATGCCCAAATCAAACTCAATCGATTTGAATCTGTTTGAATCAAACTGAAATCTGAATTTCACATCTAAAACAAGAAACCAAAAACTGTAAAAAGCTGCAGAATCCCAAGTTTAAGCAAATCTGTCAAGCACCAATTTTAACTAAACAAATTCAAAGGAACAAAAATAAATAAATTTAAATTAAATCAAACAACCCACCGAACACCTGCCCAAATTAAATTCACCAGATTCAACACAAATCCAAACAAATTCATATTGAATCAAACTCAAATTAATCTAACTCCAACCCAAACCGAAAGCAATTAACAAATTAAATTCAACTCAAATTAATCAAACCAATTCAATTGAAATCAAACCCAAGCTAAACTCAAATTAAACTCAAAGTGAATTAATTAGTTACATTCTATCAAGTTCATAGGACCGTTTTTCTCTTATGTGAATGTTTATTTCTGTGGATGCATGTTTTCTACTTCAATAAGTTGCTATGACGATTAATCAAGGGTATTCGAGTTATCTCGATGTAATTAACGCCGGATCTTCGCACCATCCGACGGGGAGAGGTCAAAATTAATTTCAAAGAACCTAACTACCTCAACGTATAATTTTATACATATCGTTGACCCTAGTTAGTATTTTTATGAAATATCACCTATTTTCTTACAAAGTCAGTACTAAGGTCAAATCAAATCAATTCAAATTCAAAAAGGAAAATGAATTTCCAAAATCTTTAAAAACCTTTAAACTTTGAGGTTACATCAGTTCCACAAGACAAGAGAGTAGAGATAAATTAAGACTCAAGACATTTTATTAAGTTAAATAAAATGCCACCTTAGGGCCTGTTTGGTATCAAAATATTTTGGGGATAAACCTGGTTTATCCCCTAAATTTTGGGGATAAACTAGGTTTATCTCCAAATTATCCCGATACCAAATAGCCCCTTAGAGTCTATTTGGTTCCCCGTAAAACTGGCCACATGCATCAAAATTTTCAGAAAATCTGATACATCATATCATTTGGTTGCCGGTAAAACCATAGTCAACAGAAAAATGTCATCCTTGACCCTTCCAAAACCTGTTTGGGCATTCCTGATTATCCTTGGGACCCTGTTTTCCCGTGGACAATTTGTTCAGTACTGCAAACCTATTGGAACATATGCCTTTATAAGTTATAATAAAATTTTAATTTTAATTTTTTTTAAATACCATAGATGATAAATTTTGTAGTCATTAGATTCAAAACATCTTCTAAAAATTCAAATACTAAATAATCTGAAAATATTTTACAGCTAACCAAATAGTTGAAAATCTTTCCAGGAAAATCATTCTCAGGTGTACTAAATAATATACTTGTATTTCATTTTCCTTGAAAATTAATTTCCATGTAAAATATTTTTATATATTTTTGTTTTTCTTGCAACCAAATGGACCCTTAGTCTCTACAATCCTTTTTCCTTTTTTAATCTAGTGGTGGCTCCCAATATATTTTTGATGTCGCTTGATGCATGAATATTTGATGAATTCTTCTTTCTTTTTCAATTCTCTCTACTCGAAAAGCATTTCCCACACTCAGATACGCACTACTTGTTATTTAGTACGATCACACTCATCACTGACATGTACATGTCTGCTGCAGAATTCTTCATGCATGATCATTCTTACGTTTGCCTGTGCTCAGGTGTATCCTACCTCGGTCAGGACGACAGGTCTAGGAGTCGCGAGCTCAATGGGGAGACTCGGCGGTATCATATGCCCCCTTGTAGCAGTGGGATTAGTAGGTGGCTGCCACCAGACTCTCGCCATCCTGCTCTTTGAGTGTGTAATGCTGTTCTCAGGGATCGCAGTGTTCTTGTTGCCCCTGGAGACTAAAGGGCGCTTACTCGAGGACAATGTATACTAGTCAAGCATCATTCCCTAGATCAGGTAAATTAGTTCATTCATCATCATTTCTTACTGTCCTCGAACTAAAAATGGTCAGCATCAAAATGTGAGGATTTTAGATTTGAATGGCTAATCTGTTGACCAAATATCTTTAATATCCACTCTGCTAATCTGAATTCTCTGAACTCCACGCCCATTTCATCATTTCCTCTTACATCTTTTTGGTATTACTTAAATTTTCTTATTTTATAAATGTTAAGTTAATGAAAAGTATCTAAAATAATTTTTCTTAGTTTTTATATGCTGTTTGGTTTCTTCTTGTAAGGAGATTTGATAAGAAACTTTATGAATGGCCACAACTATCTATGCATTAAGTTCATATTAGAGTTTTAATACCACTGATTAGTATCATCTTGTTATCTTAAATAAAAATTAAATGTATTGTTGTGTAAATTCTCTTGTTATACCTTTTTAAAAAGTTTTGTATTCCAAGCAATTTTTAAAATACATGTAATTTGCTCTCGTTTGTAGTCATACGAAGAATCTGAATGTTCATTATATTTTAGGGTCTACTTTATTTGAGTATTGAATCTAAGGTAGTATTACTTTTTATATTTCAAGCATAGTTGTCAAGGCGGACGCCTAGGCGTTGTTGGCGTCTTTGCTCGGGCGCCTTTTGGGGAGCCCAAAAAAGCGCCCAAGGCACCCGCCTAGGTGTCCAAGGTGTCCAAGGTGCCCGCCTAGACGCCCAAGCAAGGCGCCGTAGGTATTTTTACATAATTAAAAAAATAATTTGGAGAGGGGAGTTTCCCTTGATACCCCCCACAAGGGACACCTATTTAATGATAGTTTGAACATATTAACATATTCACTATCACTTATGTTATCATATATATTTAAAATTTATAGAGTTTTTTTCTCCCTCTCTTTCTCTCACACTTAATTTATCAAGATTAACTCCTTATCCAAAAATAAATACCCACATTTTCATAATTACATATATAAGATCACTTATACTATTACATTTTTTTATTTCGGGGAGCTTCGCCCCCTGACAACTACCCACAAGGGGCGCTACCTCCTTGACCCCCACCACTTTACCGTGCAAGTCGATGCACGACTACTCTGTGCCTCCCGTTTAATAATATTATAATAGTATTTTACTATCACTTATACTATCGCACATATATAAATTTTATAATCATAAATATGTTATATATTTAAATTTTATAAAAATCTAATTTAACACTTTTCTCTTTCACACACACATCATATTTACTTGTATACATAGATAAAACACTCATATTCAATTATAACATAAAAATATAATTATATTTATGTATATTTTTATGTATACCAATTTCACTCTCATGTTTGTACTCAACATTGGAGCAAGAACCGAAGTTATTAACATCATTGGAACTTGTGTTACCTTTTAGGTTATTTAAATGTTGGTCCTGGTATTTATACTTCTGAATATATTTATCCTTATAAAAACTGACACTCCTTATAAGTCAAAAATCTTTGACTCAATTCACCCAAAACTCTAGCCTAAATCTTAAATTATTTAAGATTAGTCATATGAATGTTCTCTCTCTAATCAGATTTTTAAATAATCTAAATTATATTGAATTATTCTTTTCTGTGTTAACTTAGGTCTATTACATTTTTTGTATTGTATTAATATTTTTTAACCTTTCTAATTTGACTTTTTATGTTTACATTTAATAAGTTCAAACTATCTCTTTGTTTCAATTTATCTATAATTGATATTACTCACACATTTTGTGTAATATATTTTTGTTACTCGTTATGCCTAATTAATATGACCACATCCATCTTAACATTCTCAATTCCAATGGTTTTTTAAAAATATTTTTCTCCACAATCATAGAACACATTATGTGTCTTATAGTTATATGATAAAATTTATTATCCACTTGAGCAGTCTCGTGATCACATTAGACTTTTATAGTCAATGCTCACTTCATATGTTCTTTAATCCTGTGCATCGTCATTACATCTTCACCCTTCTGGATAATTAAACCACCATATTACACTTTCCACTTGTTTTTTTCACTACATTCGAGTCCTAGACAATGAGGAGCATTTCAATGTTTATGTCACTTGAATTTATATGTAGTTTTATGTTGATCATTACCTATTACAATTCTCTTTTGTCCCAACTTGGTACCAACAAAGCACAAATAAACTTGTACCAAGTGAACTTATTCTAAAATCTTTTTTTGTTTATATATCTCATGCAATGAATGTCCTTAAATCTTTTCATTGAAATGTGATAACATTTTTATGTTGGTTTACTACAGCCCCTCCCATTTATTTAGACTTGGGGCCAGCCAAGCACAAGTAAACTTGTACTTGTAGAAGTTTCTAAAATCTGTTGTTGAAAATAAGGTCATGCCACCTAAAATCCCTTAAAATGAAGTGATTAAGTAGGTTTTAAGTTTTTATGATGAACAATGTCCCTCTCTAAAATTCTCTTTCTTATCTCTCCCATTCCCTCTTTATCTCTCTACAAAAGTGAGGGTATTTGTAAAAAAGATTGAAGTAGTGACATTTTGGGTGTTTTAGGCTGCTTTACTTATGTTTAAAAATCACAAGATTTAAAGGATTTTTAAGATATTAAATTTTACGAGGGTAAGTACAAATACTTCCAAGGATTGATATGTAAAAATTCTTACAACTTTTTGGACGTTGGACATCTCACTGAACGCGTTCCTCCTATAAAGGGATCAGGCATTGATTTTCTTTATCTTTTCTTTTTTGTGCAGGCTACAAATAGTAGCTGTTAGTAGTCGCAGAACACCTTGCCATTCACTGAGCAAGGAGATTCTCTCTATGTATGTCATTCCACTCTGTCCATACAAGAAGTAAATCGCGTATTTAAACAGCCGGCATCAACATCTTCCTAGCGATCCCGCAAGGACTCCGGCGCTCATTATGTCCAGTCGTGTTGTTTAGGAGGTTGAAATAGATACTATACTACCACTAAATTACTTCGTCGTCAAGAAAAAAAAACGGGGAAGAGTAATGATCGGCAGAGAAAATCAGCCATGATGTCCTCTTTCTTGATGAACCAATCTTGTATTGTAGCAGGATAAGGTCTTTCGCAATTTGCGCTCGTGTCAGATATGCCTTGGTTTTTCTGAGTTTACACAGCCTACTGGAGAGATGGGTTGTTTGTGCGCCGGTTGGGACTTGTTATATTGAGACGTTCACGCCACTATTTACGATAACCATTGCAATCGTTATCTTATGTCCTGTTTGGTAACATTATTAGACACCTCTATCACTATTAATTTTTAAATTGATATTGTTGGTAATCTTCTTGAGGTATTTGGCTAATAGTATCAATTTTGAAATTTGTAGTGCAAACAACACATGTTATGCAATACAAGTGTCAACTTGTATCAATTTTGATATTGATACTTCACCTTACGGAAATATCAATATCAATACTAATATAGTATCATTTTTGATACTCTAACCAAACAGGCCATTAGATGGGTGTCGGTTTTATCAAGTACACTAGTCTGCTATTTTGGGGGTATATTGAACATATACTACTTGATTGATAAAATCGTAAAACCGGAGGTAAGCAGCAGCTAGCAACATGTGTTCATGGTTAACAGTTGATGAAGAGTAATATGATGCTTTTGTAGCAAGCAAAAGTTTGAGAGCGGAGTCTTTCTTGGCCATAGTTTGTATGATCGAACATTCCTGGTTGTGATTGCCCATGGTATGGTCAATCTGATGGGCCAACCGATGATCCTTAGGTTGCATTTGATTTTGATTGTGCTAGCGCTCTTCCTGGATTTTGTTTATCTCTCCACTTTTTAAAATCTCTCCTTCAATTTTTTAGAGCCTGAGTCAATAAAGAAGCTAATACATTTGGTTATCACTTATGAGAGATTTATGACAAAAAATCTTCTTTAAAAAGTTGAACGGAATATGCAACATTAGGGTCCGTTTGGATTCACGTAAAATATATATCAAAGAAAGCGTTCTACGAGGAGTCACTATGGAAATTGAAAACATATGTAATTCATTTTCTTTGAAAGTATGATTAACCATTTGGCTATCTGTAAATCCTTCTTAGCAATTTTTTGTTTAAAAACCATATATAGTAGATGTCCATTCGATCGCATTTAAATGTGAAAGCAGTGAAATTGTTACGTAAAGGAATCGTTTTTTTTCATAAAAAAATATAAATATCTTCTTTGGTAAACATGAAAATGTTTTTCTTGAAAATGATATCAACTATTTGGTTGATTGTAAAATATTTAAATATTATTTATTATTAAATTTTATTAAAGGTATTTTGCACATATTACAACAAGGCTTTATGGCATATAAATTCTTAAATCTTTTTAACCTTATTTTATGTTACATTATAAGTATTTTGCATAAGTTCTCATAATTATTTATATTCTAAATATGTTTCCTTAAGATTAACAATCCTATAAATTATTTATATATTTTACAGATATCCAAATAGACCCTTAGGCTCCATTTAGTTACATGTGACAACAAATTAAGTAAAATATTATTATAAAGAAAAATTTTCAAAAAAATAAAAAATTACCATTTAGTTATTTAAAATTTATTTTACTAAAATTTTATTTGATTATTTTAATTTTTTTACAATAATTATATTCATTTCAATAGTTATAAGTTATTCTTTAAAAATGCATATCATATGACTGATAAAATAATATAAATCTTATACAAACTATTTTCAAATTTATTATTTCTAATAAATAATATAATATAATATAAATAAAATATAAGCACTTATAATTAAAATGTTAGTCAATAAAATTATTGTTAAAATCTCATATTTATGTAATGAAAGATAATCTTTTATGATACATCATGATTAGTAAAGAAAAAGAAAATGTAAAAAAATGTATAAATAACTACGTTTACAACCAAATAAGGGATGTGCTATGTTTTTATCTGGAAAAGTTAGAATCTTAATAATATGAATAAAGTTTATTTAACAAAATTATTTCTATGCTACATTTTCCTTAAAATTTAATGTACAATGCGTTATAATATTTCAGAAGAATTTTAATGTGGATGATAAAAATATTTTTATAAAAATAAAATCTTATATAGTTTAACTTTACATTTTTTATATATTGAAAAAAATATCATTTTATTGAAATGTGTCCCCTACCTTTTATTTTTTTAAAAAAAATTGTCCTTGTAAAAGATATCCTGAACATATATCATTATATTTCAAACATTAATTTAAGATCACATTTCACGACTTTGTATTTTAAAAAAAGATAAATAAAAGTAACAAAATATATTTTTAATTAATTAATTTTTGTAATTATTAACTATCACATTCATAATTCTAAAATATTATATAATATAACATTTTCATAAAATCAAATTTTTTAAAAAAATTTTATTTGAAGATTTAAAATATATCAATAATCTAAATTAAAAATACATCTCTTATCAAGATTTGAAATATAGTTCCAACTTTTTCATTGACCTACTGAGAACCATACAAATTTTTTTACGTGGAACACACCTTATCAACTTTTAAGATATAGTACTATATAACGCCATGTTTGGTAACACTATTAGGTACCTCTATCATTATCAATTTTAAAATTGATATTGATAGGAAACATTAAGAGGTGTTTGGTTAATTGTATCAATTTTAAAATTTGTAGTGCAAACAAAGCATATCATGTAATACAAGTGTCAACTTGTATTACTTTTGATATTGATACTCCAACATTTGAAAATATTAATATCAATATTGATATAGTATCAAAAATGAAACTCTAACCAAACGGGGCATAAACTTTCATTACAAAAATTTATATCTTGTAGTATAAACTTTCATCAAAAGTGTACAAATGCACCAAACACCATATAAGAGTCAATTGATTAATAGCCCAAATAGCTCTTTAATCGATTAATACTTGTATATCTTAATGCTGGTGTGATCTGTCCAAGTATGTTTGCAGGCTTCTAGATAGATAAGTAGTAAGTCATATGATTAGCCATAATAAATATCACATTCTTTATCTCTTTTTTTTAAATTAAGCAATCAACTTGGTTAATTAATCTGTAATTTTTCAAAAAAACCTAAATAATTTATTTGTTTAATCGTTATCTGTTTGATCAATAAATATTTCCGTAAAAAGGGAAAAAAATGTAGGGATAGAAATAATAACCCGATAATCATTCATAGGTAACACCAAAATTGAAAATAAACTCAAAAATGTCTTGTTGCAAATCCTACCTATTTTGTACAAAATAAGCATCAGCACCGGAAAGACTAGTTTTATAGTAGGAATCAAATCCAAGAAGATTAGCTATAGGAACAACATTCTCTTCTGGAGCCTAGAATTCTAGAGCTCCAAATTTTTTATCATGCACTACTAATACCGACATGGCATGTGTTGATCATTATCTAAGGGCATATTTGGTATCATAAAATTTTGGGGATAACCTTAGTTTATCCCCTAAATTTTAGGGATAAATCGAGTTTATCCTCAAGTTATCCCGATATCAAATAGGTTAAGAGTTGAGCTTTATCCGCTGCCTGATAATAGAGAACAAAAATAATCATTCAGCAATGAAATGTTTCAGCAAAATAAGAATGTTAAGAATGAATGATGGCATGGTAAGAATTTAATAAGCACCCAACATTGAAATGTTTTAGCTAAATAAGGATATTAAGAATGAATGAGGGTAGAGTAAGAATTTAATCTCTAAAATCACCAAAAGTGTACAATTAAGCAATCGACTTGGTTAATTAATCTGTAATTTAAAAAAAAGCTTAAATAATTTATTTGTTTAATCGTTATCTGTTTGATCAATAAATATTCCTATACAAGGGAAAACAAAATGTAGGGATAGAAATAATAACCTGAAAATCATTCATAGGTAACACCAAAAATGAAAATAAACTTAGAAATTTCTTGTTGCAAATCCTACCTATTTTGTGCAAAATAAGCATCAACACTGGAAAGGCTAGTTCTATAGTAGGAATCAAATCCAAGAAGGTTAGCTATAGGAACAACATTCTCTTCTGGAGCCCAGAATTTTAGAGCTCAAAATTTTGATCATGCATCTACTAATACCGACATGGCATGTGTTGATCATTATCTAAGAGTTGAGCTTTATCCGCTGCCTGATAATAGAGAACAAAAATAAGCATTCAACATTGAAATGTTTCAGCAAAATAAGAATGTTAAGAATGAATGATGGCATGATAAGAATTTAATAAGCACCCAACAATGAAATGTTTCAGCTAAATAAGGATATTAAGAATGAATGATGATAGAGTAAGAGTTTAATATCTAAAATCACCAAAAGTGTACAATTTTCTATCCCATACCACTGCAAATCTCGAGTTATTACCAAAATTTGTTAAAGTTGAAGTTAGGAATAAAACAAGTAAAGTAAATAAACAGAGTGAGATTATAGTCAAACAAGTATGTCCAATAACGTTAGAAAGAAACAGACCTCATTTTAGAACCATTTTTACAAATAACCATATTTTAATCATGTAAAAGAGAAATGCAAAGGATATGTTCTAATTTGGTATGATTATTGGTAATAGATGATATGCTTATTATTGCAAACACAATCAAATAAATGATTAACTTTGAAATCGTCAACATGAAAGACAGAACAATTGGAATAACAGTGACACACTAAGCAGGTATCTCTACCAAGATAGTAGAAAGCAAACCATTTGAACTCCAATTTTATAAATACATTATATATTGAATCTGTAAAAGGAAGATGCAAAAGAGGTTCGAATTGGTGATGTCCTTATTGCAAGAGTAATAAGTGAAAGAAGCTTTGAAAATCCTCAATGAAAAGATGATATAATTGATATAATCCACCAACTCAAAGGTAACTAGTAGAGTGTAAGTGTCATTACTTTTGCAGTATCAATTTTTAATCAACACATGAGGCACAATGTTATATGAATCACCAGTAACTTTATTGATAAGAAACAGGAAAATAGTCACTTAACTAACTTCATAGTTTGAAAAGAAATGTCCAAAACCAAATAATAAAGCATTTAACAATATCTATAACAAACATTTAGTGAGCTGAGAGAAAATAATGCCGGACACATCCTTTTGTAGTATGTGCAATACCTCACAGAAAGTGATTCTGCCTTTGATGCATCAATATCAAAATATCAAGACAATAAAAATTAGTTGTAGTAGAAAATTCAAGAGTTCGGATCACCTCAGTTCCCAAGTGGAGGGAGCACCCTCAGTCTCCAATAAAAAGGTCACGATCTCAACCACTTAAGTGACGGGTAGTGAGTTTGTAAGGCATCGGTAGTAGTTCAACCCCGTCGGTAGCGAGTTAATGAATCGGTGAACAATTATTGAACCGCTACCAACATCTTACAAACTCACTACCAAACTTAATACAACTCGCTACCGACGAGTAGTGAGTTAGCAAGACGTCGGTAGCGGTCAGTCATTTTCGATAACGGTTCACCAAATTTGTTATTTGAACTACTACTTAAGTGACTTGGGGTCGTGACCTTTTATCATTGGAGACAGAGAGTACTCTCTCCACTCGAGGACTGAGGTGATCCAAACTTCACGAAGAACAGCCTCCACTCGAAAACCCTGGATGCCAAAATCGCTACTTCAAATAGTCAATGTAAAAAAGTATTACATTGACCAATGCATTTACGAACAACCAAACAAAGGTAGCAAATACAATATCAGAAAAGGCTCATACGAGAACTCCTTTTACATGCATCCAAATGGACCCTTAGCGACTGCCAAAATTTGTCAACGTAAAAGTGTTTACGTTGGCTTCCCACATATACACGGGTGCAATTTTACGGGAAATCAAACACACATTAAGGGTCCATTTAGTTGTGTGTAAAATGAAATTTGATAAAAATAATTTACATAAGTGAATTTTTTCCAAAAAATAATAAAATACAAACATCTTATTTGGTTTTTAAGAAAATAATTTTCCTAAAAATGTTTACGGTCATTTGATTGGTTGTAAATTATTTTCAACTTGTTCAACATTTAACATGTACTTTCTAATGAAATTTTGAATCAGCAAAGTTTTAACATGTATAAATATTTATAGTTTTCAAACAAAAATATATTTTATAATAATTTTTTTCTGAGAATAATTAGAAGTTAATGCGTTAAGCTTAATTTAATCATCAATTTTAATATATGTTCTTTATTTTAAAATATTTTTAAATCAAATTACTATATTTATTTATATATCATATTTTAATAGTTATTAAAAAGTATCAAATAGATTTTAAAAATAACCATACAGTTGTTGTCATTTATTACTCTACGTTGGATGCGTACATAGAGTGATGCCAAAATCTAAAAATTAAACCTCCCTGAGAAAAACATTTATGGTTCGCATATGGTTTTCATGCAATGAAAGAAGAGTCATGATCAACCTTTCGGGAAAAGCGGCGCATACAAGTTATTTTACAAAGATCCAAATGGACCCCAAGACGGGAGGGGACGCAAAACGAACTAATACAGATGTTACAAACTTGGCTCCACAAAATTTTGACCGGATTTATTTAGTATGTTAGAAGAATAATTTTAAAAAATAAAAAATCAATTCATAAAATAAACACTAGTTAGGTTCAATCAAATACTCATTAACTATTTATTTAAAAATTTTAATTTTAATATCAATTATTATATAATAACACTTAAACACAAGAAATCAATTAAAAATAAATTTTAATTTAAGTTTAAACTTAGATTAACCTTATTAAATAAATTAAATTTTAAGTTTTCACACGAGTTTATATCTAGCTCAAATCTTATAAACTAAGTTTATATTAAGTTTGAATTAAGTATACAGATCGAACTCGAGTCAAATTGTTATTCGAACTCAAACTTATTAAATAATGAATCGAGTTTAAACAAAAGTTGAACTCACTCACATTAGCTCTGCTTGGAACTCTGAAATAAAATAACCCTAAACTTAACCAACGTACTACTCGGGCTATTTGCACCCCGCTTTAAGCCGGCCTATCCTTGCCCAGGGAGTCTCGCTCGATCGCGGCACAACTGCAGGGTCGATATTTGTTTTTGCCATTGCTCTTGTAATGAGAAAAAAAAAACAAACAAATGAGAGAGCTGTCGATGCAAGAGGGAGGGGAGGGGGGGTGTTGCGTCAGGCGGACACACTGACACCAGCCTGATGTGTAGCATCAATTTCAATGAGAAAAATAAAAATAATAATAGAGGGGGGGGGGTCGGGTGGTGAGCGGAACGAAGAAAAAGGAAGAAATGAACCTCTTCATTGGTGACGATGGGGCGGCTGCATCATCCCGGAAGATGGTTTGCTCCTGAAGAAAAGGCGTTCGTTCCTAGCGCTGCAACCGTTGACGTCGCGCCTTCCCCCTTCATACCTTGTCGTCCGCCTCTCCTACAACTCCGTGCTTCTGTGCCTTCTCACTCAGCGTCGAGTAACTCCGGCGTTCCTTCCCGCCGGGCTTCGACGACGCGTTGCCGTACCAGATCATGCCGACGATGGCCAGGATCATGCCCAGGACCACGTGCAGATTGAGACCCTCCTTTCCGAAGAATATGAAACCCAGCACCAGAACGAGGATGGTTTTCATGTGGCCGAGCACTTGGAATGACACGGCTGTGAACCGGCCGATGCAGATGAACTGGCTGAGGTTGGTCCCTATCGCAATGGTGCAAGACAAAATGACGAAGAACTGCCAACGCACGGGAAGAAATTAATGAACTGGTCACTTCACATCACATGTAGGAATTGCAAAACGAGACGATCATGCACCGAGGGGTTCAAAGGGACACGATAGTGGCGGTAACATAGATCAAGAGATTCTAGCGGCCAAATAGAAGGTCTCCAAGACCGAGGGGCTTCTACTCACATTTCTCTCACCCTCTCTTGACTTCTTTCTCACTTTGAAACTCTTTTTTTTTTCAAATATTTAATTAGTGTTAATTCTTTCTTTTAAACATCTATTTAATTTTTAAAAGTTACTTTTATTTTTAATTATGTTGTTGATAATCCATTTTTGTTTAAATTGTTTTGTTACCCATTTTTAAGTATTGTCTTTATTTTTAAAATTTTCATCTCCAATATGTCTTCTCCAAATCATGACACAAAAACTTTAGGTGCGACCCGAAACAAATTGACTTGACTTCTTTGTAACTTGATATGATGGAGAAGGAAGGTTTAGTATAAGTATTGTGAGAAGATTATGTTCGGGGAGGACTTCTGATTGAAGTATCACCTTACCGGGATGAAAGACAACATTGCATTTTACACAGACTCCACCCGAAATAAAAGTTCAATTCCATAAGTATTTACAAACAATTGGAACAAGCAAAGGGAGCTTGAAAGTATTATAAAGAGAATGCATGGGAAGATATTTTTGAACCTACAAAATGTTTGATTCACATACACGGGACAAACAATGAATTGATATGGGCGATAGAGACAAACAACATGCCAATTGCGGATGAAAACATGCATTAGACAAAAGCAAGTATCAATGATGGAAGTTGTCAAAGAATTAGTGGATGTGAAAAAAAAAAGATAAGACGGACAACATTATGATGATTCTTCCATAGTGGTATGTCGACAAACATCGCAAAGTGATTTTATTATGATACCATGATTGACACCATAGCCAACGTCGGTAAGAGATGCCTGAATTGACTTCAAAAGAAATATAAAATACATATCTTTTAATAAAAATGGAAGATATCAAAAAACACGCCAAGTATTTGAATGCATTTGACAAGAAAGAAGATGCACATTGATGATGGATAACTAAAAATATTAGTAAGTTTCAATTTTTAAACTTAATACATACTTATTATCTTTTTTAAAGTTCAAAATTTAAGATTTATGGATGACCTTCTATTTAATAACTAGGAAGATATGATCAACTTCTTAAAACATTGTTAATTCAGGACTTTCTTTTAGAAGTACATAGTCGCATCTAGATAGGTAAAGAATGTGAACTACATCTTTGAATTAATCAACAGAGTTGTCGAAGAGATAGGAGAGAAACGAACTATCCAAGTAGAAGCGGACAATGTATTTGTGCATAAAGTAGCTGGACAAATGATGATGGTCAAAAGACCATATTTAAATTGAGCATCATATATGTAAGGATCCTTAAATCAACTTGAAAGTGAAGATGGCCTAATTCATATCATCCTTCATTTACAACCATAACTCATCATTAACCTAATGAGGGAGCATATGAATGACTGAGAGCTCTTATAACCCGTGCAACTCGAATTGCTTCCTCTTAAATTTCCTTGAAGAGTTTAATGCGATTGAGACATCCCTATACCCATATGATATTTTCACCAGGATGAGCTATTTGGATTGTTAGAGTTAGTCCTTAAAAGGAAATGAAGAAATGTTAAGGAGACCTTAAAAAGTAGAAACTTCAGATGAATTATAAAGAAAATCCTTCATATAGTGTAATCCTTGGTCAAAATTCTCAAAATAGGAGATGTGGATAAAAAGGGAGACACGTGCTATCCCTATGTTAAGTGAACAAATGATGAAACCAAGAAAGACTGTTAGATTTCAACAAATGATGAAATATTATCCACTGTCGATGGGATCAAACACTATATCATCCGACACACACAATAAGTACTTTCTTTATTAATAAGTCAAATCATATATCATGGTTTTTATTGTTATGCTTTTCAAGATTGAATGCCACTTACTAGGTCATGGATTTGTTGCCACTTGATATGTCACTTTATTAAGCTTAGATATTGCTATAGTTTGATATTCAAGTTAATTAATGAACATTTAAACAGTGTGAAAGAGGTCATCCATAGAATGTTTGGAAATGACAATTCGGTTAATAATATGTAGCAAGATTCATGACAATTGAATGAGGGCATTCCACTTTAGGACATTAATGGTAGAATAAACAATTATGCTTCTAAGTAGAGTTTGATCTTGTTTCGCAAGTTACATAATTAATTTATTCTAATTATCTTATAACATACAATGATATCTTATAACTGACTAGTGGATTGACAATGACAAGGCTTCAAGATACAAGGACTTAGTGGACATTGCAATAAGAGTTCTAAGCCAAACCACATTGACTTCGGGATGAGAAAGAAATTAGTTATTATTCAACATTAATTCATACAAAACAGAGAAATAGACTGACATCAAGAAGACTAAAGCAATTTATGTATTATCACGACAAAATAAGATTGAAGTTAAAGAATTTAGAGAGGACGAGGAAAAAGTAGAAGGATAAACATAAGTGAAAAGAGGAAATGTCTAGATAATGAAATGAAGTGGAGACTATATAAGAAGTTGACATCGATTTTGAGGAAATCTCTGATGAGCAAAATTCGTTGCAAGCTTGGGTGAATGATCAAGAAGGATTAGATGAACTTCAATTCAACCCAGAAGAGAACTCGACAACTTATTAAGGGTAAATATAAACATGTTGCAACTGATTATTTGAACCTTGCAGATGAACAAATAGTTTACAAGATGCAAGAAGACACAACTGAAAGAAATACTAGAGTTCAACACCGGATGTTGGAAAATTCAACTTCAAAAAAATAACAACAATGGAGCATTGAAAATGGAAAGAAGCATTGTTTGTCCAAGGAGGTTAACAGATATATATACCTACAACAACACAGCTCACTGAAGAACATTACACACATGCGACGTAAGCCAGATCCTATTACGCAGTCGCAAAATGGTGAAGATCAACACACACAATGAGACAAAGGTTAATATTACAAGTAGTCTCATGAAGTTTATTCATCTTAAAACTCTTGATTTCCTACATATCATCCAGAGGGTTATACGATGACTCAACCTACATATGGATCCTATACACTTCCATGCACTCCACGTATGAAAGTTAGGGTGGATTTTTCAAATCTTATTGTAGAATGATTGTAATAGAGAGGGACAAGTACAATCAACGTATATATATTTTTAATGTTATGTATTCTTCTCAAATGTCTTAAGAAGAATATATAAATTATGTAGAAGAAAAAATGAAATACTTGAATGGAAATGAATAAACTTTTTTACTAGCCATAATCTCTATTTTTCCATTGTTTTGACATATCTTTTCTATTTTATGCATTTTTTTACCTTTTTTAATAATAAAAAAATAATTTTTCAACCTGATCGGATTGGGTCACAACCTTGTGACCCGGTCAATCACAACCATGTGACCGATTCGATGGGGCATGTTTTAGGGCTGACCGACCCCGGCTTGACCCTTGATCCGACCTTCCTTATTAGGTAGAACATGCATCTATCAGAAGATGGTAGAACAAGCTTGACCCTTGCCAATGGGGCATGTTTTAGGGCTGACCGACCCCGGCTTGACCCTTGATCCGACCTTCCTTATTAGGTAGAACATGCATCTATCAGAAGATGGTAGAACTAGCTAATGACATAAAATTGCCGATGTGATAATGAAAAAAAGTGGAAACTACATATGACCAAAAGGGATGAGGGACCAGAAGACTTTGTCTACGAAAGAAATGTCATCGAAAGTATGAATTTAAAATAGTTTTCAAACACCTCTTTTAACAAGTTTTGTTACAAAAAATTCAATTCGTCCTACAACAAAACACCCCATAAATGAAATGTAGATGTCTCGTATGATGATACTACAAGCATAAATATGAGTAGCTGCATAACTTATCAATGCGTAATTTATTGAACAAACATAAGCCCTTTCCTAGTAAACATTACCAAATACATACTTAGAATCGGACAGTAAGCAAATAGAAAAGAACTTGTCATACGTACCACAACAGTCGCATTATAATCAAATGCATCAACTCTTTTGTTTGTCAACCAATAATCAACGAAGGGCCCCAATATAAGCAAAGAAGCCGCCTGAACTGGAGCTGTGTGCCCCAAGAGGTTAAATGATCCAAGTGAATACCTTCGCTGCAGAAAATGAACATACTGCAATAGAGAAAAAAAGGATTTAGGTCAAAAAACATCACCATTTAATCATACTTGTCAAGGAACATATGAGAGAGAGAAAGAAGCCTCCAAATTTTAATTAAGTCATCCTTTCATGCAATCACTAAATTGTATGCCATGTTAATCTTCGCAAAGCATCTACATTTCACTTATCACACAAAAAGAAAACACATCCATGCAAATATATTCTATAAAGTAGGAGCAAGAAAAGATTAAGATGTGACCACTTACGTACTGCTGCAGTGAAGTGCTCCATACAGCTACTGTGGCTGCAATTAGACCTCTAGCATTCACGCTAACATCAGTAATGGTGCAAACTGCAACCCCTATAAGAACAACTACAATGCTAAGTTTTGTGTCTCTTGAGTATCTGATTTTGTCCAAAACAACCTCCAGGAGACAGGATACAGGAATCATACAAAGCTTTGCAATCTGGAACAACAGAAAGAGGGCATACATTCAACATGATTTCTATACATTTTAGGGTCAAAAAATATAGAAAATTGAGAAGTTCATTTAGGACTGACCTGATAGAATCCTACAGAATTCCACATCAGACTCACATTCATACCAACAATTGACAAGTTTGCAAAAGTAACAAACTTCAGAAGTTCAAAGAATGGTAGATGGGACCCCTGAATATAACCAAGCCACCTCAGAACCAGAGTCATGATTGTTGTTGTGGCAAAATGCAGGCCAGTCAGAGTAGTAGCTGCAGGAAATAGCAAAAACAAGATAGGCAAGACATTAATAGTCATTCTAGGTTAAAATGATAGATCATAAGATTAAACTACTAGCAAAACTGTACATGATTACAACTCCTCATGCACAACGTCAGATAGAGATTTTTGTTGTCAAGAGTATTTTCAACTGGGTTAAGAGATTTTTTGATACAGCAAACAACTTCACTAATATGAAATTTAGACCAATTTTTTCTCAATATACCTAACATACTTAAAATACAAAAGCAAAATTAAGCTGGCAGTTGGTTGTGCAAGGATGCACCAAGGTGTGCAGTGATGTTGCAAGTACATTTTGTGCCTTGTAGCAATCTCATTCCATAGACTTCCATCAAGTCAGAAAAATAAACCACTTCTTTAAAAAATAGAAGTCCAGGAAAAGGAGACAAATATGAGCCGCAACAAACATAAAGGTGTCAACAAAAAGTTGTCAAAATTTTTAAGTAATTTCAGAGAAAACACATAAATTACGGTACTATGCAATAATAATGTCCATGTGAACTCATTCCATGACTTAGTTTTCATCGCATAACATTTGTAATGCATCCTCTGTCCTGGTCGAGGTCATGAAGATAGGGCATCATCCACTGGGTCATTTGGCAGTTGGCACATATCTACATTGGGCTAACGACAAACCTAGCTTACAATTTGGGACAAACTACCCCGCTAATCCCAGCTTGATCCCAGCTGACCTTTATGTAAAGCCTGAATAAAAAGTACTGTAAAAGGGATGAAACCTTCCGTTGATGTATTATGGTTGCTAATTATCCACATCTCATCAACACATCAAACAATAGTATATTGAAATAGATAGAATCGCTTATGCTATACCCCTTTTGGATACTCTAGGATTACCAATTACGACAAACATGCATAGAGAAACCAGATCTTCTACAAGAGAAAAAGGAATGCTTTTCCTCCAAGTGTTGCACATAAATCCACTACTAGATCTATTAGATATACCCCCCCCCCCCAAAAAAACAAAAAAACTACTGAGACTTTCTAGATGTCCTACACCATGATGATGGTACATCTTGAAAAACAAAAAGAAATATAGACAAATGTAAATAGCTCAAGAACTGTTGATATAGTTTGTAATTTTGTCTTCCATCGGATAATTTCCAGTTAACCTGAACCATTCAAGTTGTAAAAAGGTATTCTATAATATTTTAAGTTTTATAAAAAATAATATGTCTAAAAAAAGTTATATATTCACATTTTCATGGTACTTCCTATTAGTTTTGTGCGTGCATCATCAACTTTTATCAAAGAGCAAATAGGAGAAAGAATCCACATCACACGCTAGATTTTTCAACTCAATTCTTCTGGCAAGACATGAATAAAATGTCATAAATGAACCATCTATATGATCCCTAATGCATACTCTTGAGTCTTGATCCTATTAGTTTTGGGGTTTGTAAGATGATAATAGAGTAGACAGTAGACACTTATCTTTCTTTATTCCTTAATAATTCACAATCTTGTCTCTCAAGTTTCACTATACATCTTGGTAGTGAAGGGAAAGTGTTAGAACATGGGCATAATCCCATATCAAAAATTTCCATATATTAGAATGTGTTCATATCATCTGAACCCATCAACCTCAACGCCATGGTTTTGGGCAAGGAGGAAGGATCGAGAGTTGAGCACGAGTTGACTTGGCTCAACCCGACTTGAATCCAATTTAAGTCTGATTAGACCCAGAACAAATTTAAAATCAAGAAATTTTTAAATTTAAAAATAATAAAAAATTGTTAAAAAAATGCCAGACATCAAACTCCAATCAATTGAAGAAGTTGCAAATACTCTACTTTCTTTTTCCCATTTTTCTCCTACAACAACATCAAACTTTTCACCATGCTCAAAAGTCAAAAGAACATGGGCATGCAAAATATTGATTTCCTAATATCTACATGTGAAATCTAGATGATTTCTTTTGACATTTTATGTAGTACCCTAAATAGATCTGGTTAGAGGAGGAGAAAACTCACATACCTAGTTGAAAGTGGTTGAAGTTCTAGACAAGAGCAAGGAAGGCGGAGTCGGGGGTCGGGACCGGGTCGGTCGGGCCTAAAACTGACCCAAGTCGGTTGGGGTCGCGACCTAGGTCGGGTCGGGGTCGGTAAAAATAATAATAATAAATTTATTTAAATATATTAACCAGGTCGGGGTCGCAGGGCCGGTCAGCCCAAAAACCCACCGGGTCGGCCAACCCGGCCGACCGGGTCGCCGACCCCGTATACCATGGACAAGAGCATTAGTGCAACAGAGAAGAGAAAGCACATAGGATAAAATGGAAATAGATGGGAGAGGAATGTTCACCATCCCCTGTACATGAATCAAACAATTATGTAGAATAATTGCTCTAGTATCCTCCCTTTACGGTATCTTCTTTCTCTCTATATTAGACCTATTTTGTATATCACCACACTACAATTTTCCTAATGAGACAATTTTTGAATCAAAATATACATTGTTACTTGCCGTTGCACTAGCATACTAGTCAAGGAAGGCAGAGTCGGGTTCGGGATCGGGTCGGTCGGGCCTAAAACAGACCCAAGTCGGTTGGGGTCGCGACCCGGGTCGGGTCGGGGTCAAGTCGGGGTCGGGAAAAATAATAATAATAAATTTATTTAACTATATTAACCGGGTCGGGGTCGCGGGGCCGGGTCGGGGTGGTTGACCCAAAAACCGACCAGGTCAGCCGACCGGGTCGCCGACCCCATATACCATGCTCTTAGTTGCACCCTAATATGCTAGTGCATCGACAAGTGCAAATCCATGCTTTGATTGAGAATTTGTTTTCTTGAGAAACTACAGTGTGATGATATATGAAAGAAGTCTAATACACAAGAAAGAAAGATATCTTCATGGGAGGATAAAAAAATAATTATTTTTACATATATTGTCTGATCCACGCAAAGGAAACATAGCATTATTCTTATTGAAATATCACATTCCACCTCTATTTATTTGACATTTCTATATACTTCCTCTGCTTTGCTACAACAATGCTCTTGTCTGTGACTACTTGTCGCCTTCGAATAATTATGTGAGTCATCTTCTTCTCCACATCCGAATGGATTCATTTGGGAAATTATAAAAGGAATTGTTTGGATTTCACCTATAGCTGGAAATCAAGATTTTGCATGTCCATGTTTTGTTTTCATGGCAAAAATTTTGATACTGTTGTAGATGATAAATAGGAGAGAGAATTTAAAGTGATAGAGAGATATTTTAGAGTGAGAAATGAAAGATAGATGTGTGGGTGCAAAGGGGAGGCCGTTTGGGGGATGCCTTCCAATGGCTAGCCTGTGGGCGACCTAGGTCACCTAGATTGGGTTGGGTTAGACAACACAGCCTGACCCAACTGATCCAGTTGACCGGAGCAGCTGGATCAGTCAATTCGACGTGTAGTTCAGATTGATGAGGGCCAACCCAACATTCCACAGTTTTGGGGTGTGTAAGAGTAACCTTTGGCTAGATCCTAAATGCAGCATTCATATTCCAGTCTTTCCATGGTAGGACCACCACTGCTGTAAATGTTCCCACGATACTATGATTACTCCAATTTAAAAGGTCTCAAATGCAAACGAGGGTAAGGATGACATTTAAAATTATGTATAAGATTTCAAAACGATAAACTATCAAGTGGCATGAAGTGATAATTATGCCATCTTTCCCAAGGAACCATTACATCGACGAGTTTATGGAAGCATTTGCTGAATCAAATTCCTGCAGATGTTCTTGGCATAAGATGATAAGATAAGACCATTTCATTTTTCCTTCTACTCAAGTTCTCAAATGCCTGAAACATGTTTCTCACATCCATTCCTACCACAAGCATTTTAACTAATAATATCTCTTATTCTTGGTTCTTCTAAAATTTGTCCCTTCCCTCTTCCTAACCTTGGGAGTTGACCTTTCTTCATGTCGGCTACTGTGATTTACATTTAGAACAGGAAACTCAACCACCAAAAATCCAGGCAAAATTGTAAGCCTGTCATAACCATGTAATCGGCAGAAGGCTTGTGCCAATATCAAGATAGGGCCCAATACGATGCCTTTAAGGAGATCTTAATGCCAAGATTACAGCCGGTGCCTTAAGAACAGCTTGCGTCTTCCTAGATCTTGACCTTTTTCTTGAACAACATCCCAAAATCGATAGCAAAGGGGACTATCTCTTGTCTTTGAAGCTTAAGAACAAAGAAATGTGAGTTCTGAAACTCAATGTCCACTTGCCCTATTAATTGAAAAACTTGAAGATGAAGTATCACTAAAAGTGTAGCCTAGAATATAGAAACAGTATCAACACCGAAAAACTGGACAAAGGGAAAGAATTCTGAGCAGATTAATAAGAAGTGTGGAAGGTGCACCTACCGAAGCTGAATCCATATGTAGCCATTAGAGCCTTGTTAACCATGATGATCCCAACGGAAGTGACGACATTGAACAACCAAGACAAAACATCCAACGCCGCTTTCCTGTCTGCCTTCCCCGCGTTCACCATCTTCTTCTCCATCTCCCCCATCAAAGGCGCTCCTCGCTTTCGGCTATGCAGCCTTATCTCCGCATCTCCAGTCTCCTTCTCCGGCAGAAAGCACTCCGGCTCGCTCTACAACACAAACCAGAACATGTTTGTACCTCTTTTCGTTATCTTATAAGAACGAAAACCGGGAGGATTTGGGGGAGGGGACGACACTTGCGAAAAGGAATTAAAGAGACGGGTCAACGGAAAGCAAGGAAGCGGATTCCAGAGAATATCCCGACATGGTTAGGCCTCCTACCAACAGCTTCCTGACGCGAGGACAGGGCAATGTAATTAGACAGATCAAACTACGACGGCAGTAGAAAGGAATGTCGAGGTGAAAACGGGGGAAGCAAAGGAACAGAGGTCACCTCCGATCTTACTTCGCCACCGCAGCTCCAAATCTGCGGGAGGATCTGACAAACCGCCGGTCGGCAGCTGGCACGAGGTACAGGCAGGAGGATCCAGGGAGGAGACTGGAGGTGGGGCGCGGCTAGATGCTCTGCCTGCACTGAATCGGGGAGGGCGGAGGAGCCGGCGAGGGGAATTCGCTTGGGGGTCAGATCGCAGCGTGCGGCGCCCCATCTGGCCGTCTATTTCTATGGAGCCAGATGCGGGACGCAGCAGACAGCAGTCCACATGGAATGTTAGAACGTAACCGCCGGCCGGCCCCCGGGGCCAGTTAACAATCCCTCCGCTCGGCCTGGCGGGCGGACGTTTCGGTGAATACAGTAGCCGAAGTAACGTTAATATGGGTGCGTTTGGGAACCACCTAGAAGGAATTTTTTTCCACTTCTCCTTCTCCTTAAAGTGCTTCTAATTTTTAAGACACCGTTTGGTAACATTCGCATTTTTTCTTTTCCTCCTCGTCGAAGGTAGAAGTTTGGAGGAGAAAATATCTCCTTCTACGACGAAAAAGTGCGCCCGTGCTTTCGTATCCTTGCCCCCGTTCTCGTTGCGACGGTGCTCCTCCCCGACGGAGACCTCCCCCGGGCGATTCCCATCGCGAGGCCTGGTTGGCAAGCACCCTTCCTCCGCTGCTGTGACCGGCGGCAAGTGCGCCCCCCTTTCCCCCTTGCTGCGACCGGCGAGCCCCCCCTCCGTCCCCTGCTGCGACCGACGAGTGCCCCCCACCCTTCCCCCTGCTGCCACCGGCGAGCGCCCCTCCGTCCCATACTGCTACCGGTGGCAACTGTGCCCCCTCTTTCCCCCTTGCTGTGACCATCGAGCCCCCCTCCGTCCCATGCTGCGACCGGCGAGCGCCCCCCACCCTTTCCCCCCTGCTGCCACCGGCGAGCGCCCCCCACCCCTTCCCTCTACCGCGACCGGCGGCAAGTGCGCCCCCCTTTCCCCCCTGCTGCAACCAATGAGCGCCCCCCTCCGTCCCGTCTTGCGACCGGCGGCAAGTGCGCACCCCATCCTTTCCCCCTGCTACGACCGACGAGCGCCCCTCCCCCCCACCCACCGCGACGGGCCAACAGTGACGACAACCCCACTAGAGAGCACCCTCCTCCTGCCGGCGAGCATGTGTATCCCCCGTCCCCGTTGCAACCTAAAAAACTCTTTTCGACGGGCCATCCCCCTCCCCGCTGCGACCTCACGAACCATCCCCCAACGGCGAAGACAGCCCGACCAGCGAGCAACCCCCCCTCGCTGGCAAGCAGCATCATCCCCTCGACAACCCCCGGCGATGAGCACCTGCAACCCCTCGTGGAGTCCTCTCTGCTGGAGATGATCGGCCAGCCCTCGCGATGCCCTCCATGGTGACTTCTTTTGAATTTTAAGACCCAAACACCTTTAACTTCAGTGAACGAGAAGGAATTTTGAAAGAATGTCCTTCCACATGAAGTCCTCCGATCGAGTTGCCAAATGCACCCTTAGATTCGCTCTAAATTTGTATCCGTTTAAATAGATAATATTTAATTTTAGATATTCATCGAAACAGATATTTGAATACAGATATTATCCAAATGTTAATTGGAACGGATACGAAAATACCTGCTTCACTCTGTTTAAGATCCGTCATCAATCCATCTTTGATAATATATATAATTATATATTTAAAATCATTATATTTATATTATGATTAAATATTTTCTATTATATATTATTATACTAAGTTAATGTTAATATATATATGATTAATTTTATATTTTACACTTTTATTTTTATATATTTGTATATTATAAAATAGATTAATTAAATAATATTTAATTAACATTTCGAAACGGATATCATCCGTATCCGCTCCAAATCCGAAGATTATACAACTTATAATATTTGATCCATATTCGTATCCGATTTGGATCAGATACGAATTATCTAAATAGTTAAACGGAGCGGATACGAAAACGTGATATCCGCTCTATATCTGCTCCGTTTTACAGCCTATCTCCAAAGTTCTTCGCCACAAATGAGACAGACACAAAGATGTAGGAGATGAAATATTAAATTTAATATTAAATGAATTTTGACATTGATATTGTAGAAGATGAAGAATCAATATTAAAAGTGATAATATTAAATCTCTTAAATATTTAGTAATATTATATCAATGGTAAAATTAATATTAAGTGTTTATTAAATTTAATAAATATGAAACTTATTAATTTTAAATCTAATGCTACTAACCAAACACTTAAATGTGTTGTATTAATATCAATTTTAAAAATAATATTAATACAAGTACTTAATAATTTAACCAAACAGGGTTGTTCATCTGTCATCTTTTACGAATATCAATATTAAAATTCATATAATATCAAATTTGATACCCTAATCTGTTAATAGAACCGGTGGCCAACCTTCCCGAAGTCATCGGAAGGATGTGCATCGACTAATCGGAACGATGCGGTTGTTGGCGTAACCGTCGGTGACGGTTTCCAACGAGACGAGGCGGATAAGGATTTAGGGGCGGAGATAGAGGGAGGCATCGCCTCTATAAAAAGGAGAACTCCTCCCGAATGAAGTACAGTGGACGAACCTTCTATCGGAGCCCCTAATCCATCGCCACCAGAAATTTCCCATCTTCGGTGAATATCTTCCTTCATTGGTATCAGAGCGCCAGGTTCATCCGTTGCTGTGCCGTCTCACCGTCACCAACGTTGCTGGAAGCCGCTGTCGACACTCGGCAGGATTTTGACGCCGTCGCTCTGCCTTTGCTCGACATAGGCAACCCTATTTCGTCAAGATAAAGAGGCGGGTCGCAGGCGAACTCATCTCTTCTGCACGCTTGATCTTGTCTCGGCGCATCCGCCTGCGCCGGAGCGTCTCCAATCGGTCGCCGGACGCGATTCTCCTCCGTCGCCGACGCTGCCCCATCTGAACGCATTGCGCTGTTGCCCCTTCCCTGCGGCTGCGGATCGACTATTCACCGTTGCTGCCGAGGCTTATCGTCGAAGGAACTCCTTTTTCCCTATTTACCTCCGCACGTTTTCACTCATCACAGTGCTCAAAATTTCCTAATGGCTAGTAAACTTATTGCTTCCGAGTTGGCTAAGTTGGATAAGTTGAACGGTACGAATTATGACATGTGGCATAGAAAGATAAGATATGGTTTAATTCATGATAACATTGAATATGTTCTCGAGGGCTTTGCTCCAGAATTAAGTGAAACTTCCACTAAAATTGAAAAGAAAACACAGGAGCTATGGTTAGTGGATGATAGAAAAGCTAGAAGTTTAATGCTGATGTTTATGGATGATAATCTTATCAAGTTTTTTGAGACTTGTGAGACCGCCCGTAAACTATGGCTTACTATCAAAGAAAAATATGACACTACCACGGAAGTGAACACCCAATTGTTATTACATAGGTATAACACTTGTAAGATGCAAGAGGGAGAAAATGTGGTAGAACATGTGAATAAGATGATAGTCATGGCCAAAGATCTATCTACAGCAGGAAGTGAACTTCCTGAAAAATTGCAAATTGCCACTATACTTAATAGTCTTCCTCCCTCATTAGATGTTGCTGCCACAACTCTTAGAATGAGTAGTACCGTTCATCAAGTTACTGACTTGCCAGCTAGATTAGCAATAGAGCAAGACATTTTAGCCAGAAGAAAGGAAATGGAGCTAAATTTGCAGGAATCGAATGTTGCTCAACACAAGCCTAATGTAGATGCTTCAAGAAGTCATTATAGAGCTATTGGACCAAACATGGCACAATTCAAAGGAAATACACAGCATAAAGGCAAGAAGGTTCCTCGTGGCGCTTGCTATAATTGTGGAAAGTTTGGCCACTTCAAAGCCAACTGTACACAAGGAAAGCCAGGAAACAAAGGGAAACACCCAGAACATGGAGGAGCCAACAAAAGGGAATTCATCGGCGTGACCGAATGCAATGCTGTTGTATGTGACACCAATGGCTGGTGGGTTGATTCTGGAGCAACTCGTCATATTGCAAATACGAAGCAAGGGATTGTGGAATTCACAAAGCTGAAAGCTGGAGAGCAGCGAATCTATATGGGGATATAACACCTACCTTGATGTGGAAGGTGTTGGAAAGTATCGCCTAGATGTTGGGGACAGTATCATGGTCCTCAAAGATGTCTTTTATGCACCTGGTATTAGGCGAAACTTAATTTCCGTTCCTGCATTGATGAAAAATGGACTTGAAGTCCGGTTCTATAATAAGCGAGTGTCGATAGGGAAGGACAAGAAAGTACTTGCAATGGGAAAATTTGTTCCTGAGCATGATTTATTTTGTATCCATGTAATCGACACTGAAATCAATGAAATTGAAGCCTGATTATTCCTTATATGTCTTTTTCTATGTGTGATCTATGCCATTTTTGATTAGAATATTCCAGTGGATCTTAGATGGCTGAAATGGAATTGTCATCTTATTTTAGTTAGAACAAATGACTAAGAAATGATCTTAAATGGGACATAGATCACAGGAAATGTAAGAATAATTGGTCCACTCAAGTATTTGTGGTCCTCTGAGCTCAAAGACATGATAATAAGGAATATTCTAGAAATATTGAATGGGAATAGATAGACAACTTGGAAGGAATATTAAGGTGTTTAGAATAGATAAAAGGTGGTGGATTCAACTCCTCTTAGCAAAGTATTCTTTATTCGCCACCAAGTCTATTGAATGAACACCTTATGAATTGTGGAATGAGAGGAAACCAAATCTGAGTCATCTCAGGAAATGGGGGTCAATAACCCATGTTCTTATTCCAGAATAACATAGAAATAAGTTCGAACCAAGTGTGTTGAAATGTAAGTTCATAGGATATTGTTAAATATCGAATGTCTATAGGTTCTTCCATAATGAAAAGGGATCTTTGAATATATGGATGTTATATTCCCAGAAAAATCTAGAGGAAGAGGGATCTCATGAACCTCTAATTATCAATTCCAGAAATAATCCACCAATGGAAGAAGAACCTAGGATAGTAGAACTTGCTCAGCAGAAATAGTTGAGGATTAGAATAATGAAATGATGAAAGCACATCATGATATACTTGCTATTGGCAACATTAGAATTGAAACTCCACCTGCTTGAATGGATGATTTATTTGTACCCACGTAAGCATTTATGTCTAAGAGTGAACATAGATGAGGAAAATCACACATACCTGATAAATTATGTTGACATAGAAAAATCCCGTGAATCAGAATTATGGCTGAAAGCCATGAAAGAGGAATTTGAACTCTATAGAAATATTGGAGTGTGTGAATTGTGTGATTTGCCTAAGAAAATAAAGGTTATTGGGTATATATGTGTATTTAATAAAGTTTTGAGTTGATGGGTCTATAGAAAATATTAATAAGACCCAATTAGTTGTCAACTATTTTTATTAAGAAAGGCAGGTATCTATTATCAATAAACATATTCTCCTATGGCAAATTTGCATATATAAGGGTGATTAAGGCAATTGATGTATATCTTGTTTTTGAATTATACCAAATTTGGATGTCAAGTCTAAATTCCTCAACGAACAGTTGGAGGAAGATATATATATATGCGATAACCTGATGGATTTCAGGTAGAAGGATAGGAGAATAGGGTATGCAAATTAAGAAAATCCTTATGTGGATTAAAGTAGCTATCTAGACAATGGTATCTCAAATTTTATGTGGTAATTATTCAAATCGGTTTTGATCCAAATTAGTTGGATAGCCGTGTGTATGTCATGAAGAGTGGGAGTATGTTTATTATATCATTCTTATGTGTGAATGATATATTACTCTCCAGGAATGACATAAGGAAATTGAATAATGGTAAACCTGAGCTCAGTGAAAAATTTGAGATGAAGGATATAGAAGAAGCATCCATATCCTTGGTGTCCAGAATGAAAAGGACAGGAAGTCTAGATCATTATGAATAAACCAGGAATGGTACATTCGGTTTGTACTAAGTAGGTTTAGGTTGCAGTATTGCAATCCGGTCAATAAACCATTGGTTTATGGAATGAAGTTAAGTATGGAGTAATGTCTCGAATAGGAACAAGACTCACTTAACATGTCATATGCTCAAGTATGTTAAAAGCTTAATGTTTGTAATGCTTGTAACAGGCCTGATGTAACATTGGTAGTAAGCTTGATGAGCATATATTTTGTAATCCTGGGCCAGCAAATTGAGAAGCTGATAAGAGGATTATACTGTACCTGAAGGGTATGTGGTATCACCATTTTTTAACCAAGTAGTAGAAATACATAAAGTGCTTGGTTACTTCGATGTGGTTTTTCGGAGGGTTTAAGATGACGGAAAATCCATTTTAGGGACACTTGTTCATCTTTGGTGATACGATTGTTTTCTTGGGATAACAAGAAACAGGTGTGTAGGAAGGTACACACAAGAAGTTAAGTATATTGCCTGGTATTAGGCATGGTTGCTATTCATGTCGTCTGAATTAGACGATTTATAGTAGTTTTAGATCACAATTTGGTTGATGGGCCAATTGAGATCTATTTTGATAATCGGGTCACCATCAACCTGATTGTCAGTAAAGTAAATAGCTCAAGAGGAAAGCATAATGAAGTACAATATCATTTTATAGAGGATATTGTGCAGAAAGGAGAAATAAAAGTTAATTCTATCCCCACTAGTGATAAGATTGCCGATCTTTTGACAAAAAGTATTTCGGCGGAAAAATTCATTAAGCATATTGGCTTAATGAGACTCAGAATTATGAGTCAATGATAATATTCATGAATAATGATATCATTCACGGGTAGTTAAAAGAGAAAATATATGCATCTCATATATAATGAGTACATATGAACATATATGTATTTCACGAATAGTGAGAGTACATAAGAATGCATATATGAACATCTCGAGGATATTAAGAATGCATAAGAATGTATATGTATCTCATGAATAGTGGGAGTACATATAGATATATATTGACATCTCAGAATATAATCATAATATTCTTGATATTGAGTATATGATTAGAAAATCACTTGGTCTGGTTGGCCAAGTGGGAGATGTTAATAGAACCGGTGGCCAACCTTCCCGAAGTCATCGGAAGGATGTGCATCGACTAATCGGAACGATGCGGTTGTTGGTGACGGTTTCCAACGAGACGAGGCGGATAAGGATTTAGGAGCGGAGATAGAGGGAGGCATCGCCTCTATAAAAAGGAGAACTCCTCCCGAACGAAGTACAGTGGACGAACCTTCTATCGGAGCCCCTAATCCATCGCCACCAGAAATTTCCCATCTTCGGTGAATATCTTCCTTCATAATCAACAAAGAGGACGTAAATATTTCTCTTGAGGATAATTGTTGTGCGTCCCTTTTCTAATACGTATCGCTCGGACGTAGAAAATAGCTATATTTTTCTATTTATAAATAACATTAATATAGTATTTTAAAGCATACACAAGTCAAAATTATTTAGTTTAATTTTTTTACGTTTATTCACATTGTGCTATATATTTTTATGCGTTCTCCTGGGGGAGGAACCGTACTTTTTTATTACTTTTACCTACTTTGTAAGTAAGTAAAATACAACAAAGTGCAACTCTCTTCTTACCGTACTTGCATACTTCTGTAAATGCAAAAAAAGATGACTGAATATTTGATTGTATAATAACTTTTATATATTTATTTATTAAGTTAAATTAAAAATCAAATTGTCATGTCCGAAGCATAGTTAGTTAAATATTGGTTAAATATATACGATAAAAATACTTCTTATATAATTGGTTTATAAATTTTAAGAAAATGATTATATATTTGGTCAAACTTTCGATCATTTCAAAAGTCCAGTATACTATATATACGTAGAATTATATGGTTATGTTTCAATAATACTTATAAAAAATACGAAACTTTAAAAAATATATACAAAATTACAAAAAATAAAAAAGTACATACTTACAATATAAGAATAATAATCACAACAATATATAATACTTAAAAATATATAATAAACATAATTTAAAAAATATAAGGTCCGTAACCCATGAAAAGGTCATACGATCATCACAAAAAAGTAATTACTTAATTATATTTTGTGCGAGTAATTTCTTCAAAAAATTCGTTTCACAGAACTTATATTCAAAATGGCTGCCAAGATCTTTAACATAATTTCAAATTTATTTTTCATCTATTCATTTTCTTATATTGAAAATACATTCCTTGATTTACATTTGTTTTCTTTCCTAGCTCTAGAACTTTCTATTGTAACCTCCTCCACCACATTCTTGTCTACAAGGAATATGCTCTGCCCACTCTGTATTTTCAGTCTACCTACTCTGTACGCACCATTGGTGCATCTTTTGTAACAGACCAATAAGCAAATATATAAATGGCTGGGTGGTGAACATTGTCACCACCACGGTTCCCCCAAACTCTTCCTCTCGTCTTCTCTTCTTCTTCTTCACTGCTATCATTCGTTTCCACTAAAGTCCTCTTCCGTTGCTGTGGGTGCATCACAGGATCAAGCTTCAACCTCCAATTTGGTATCAGAGCAGGGACGTGCATCCAGTCGTGCTGCAATGGAGAATACTTCTCACATCATCAACATGCCACGCTTCGGAGAATCAGTCGACACCAACAACGATGTTGAGAACCCATATTTCTTCAACTCATCCGATAGTCCAGGTATTGCCCTGGTATCATCTCTCCTCATCGGTGAAAACAATATATCATGGCAAAGAGCCATGACTGTGGCTCTGTCTACAAAAAACAAGATGCAGTTTGTGAATGGCACTATCTAGAAACTGACTGAAGAAGATCCTATTTACAGCTCATGGGAGCGTGTCAACAATATGGTTTTATCATGGCTATTAAATTCCATCCACAAGGATCTAGTTTCATCTGTTATTTACTATGAGACAGCCTATGAAATATGGTCTGACTTGAAGAATCGATTCTCCCCAGCTGATGGACCAAGGATTTACAGTTTAGAAAGGTCCATTGCAACCTTGAAACAAGGCTCAGACTCTATTGGGAAATATTACAATACACTTGAAGGGCTATGGGATGAACTGCCCAGATAGAACAAGGGACATCCTCAAATAGCACCAGGCACCTGATTCAATTTTTGATGGGCTTGAATGATGTCTATGGGGTTGTTAGGAGCCAAATCCTATTGATGGAGCCTCTATTACATGTATCCAAGGCCTATTCATTGGTTCTTCAAGATGAATCACAAAGAGCAATTCAAACATCTGCCCAACTAGAGATATCGGCCATGCTTGTCAAGAAGAATCAACAACAATCCAAGTTTAACAGAAATGGGGACAAACGACCATGGTGTACTCATTGCAACATAGCAGGACATGACAAAGAACAGTGCTACAGGATTAATGCTAGTCGGTGCTCACATTGTAACATTCCTGGCCACACCAAGGAAGAGTGTTACAAATTGAATGGATATCCATCAACACCTCGGTTCAACAAAAGAAGCCAAGAGAAGAAACTTGCACTGATTGGATTAAGCCTAGAACAATGTGCCAACCTAGTAAAACTACTTGAAAACAATCAGATTGTACAGGCCAATACGGCTGCACCTACCATGACAGACATGAGCAATTATTGGGTTCTTGACTCTGGAGCAACAACACATATATCCTCTACACCTATGGACAAGAAAACTGGTAACAATTCCAACCAAAACCCAACCCCGTAGGTATCAGTTTACCCGATGGTTCACTTTTTCATATTAAAGGCTCAGGTTCAGCCATGATTTCAGACATTTTCCTGCCTACCGTTTATCATGCTCCATTTTTCAAATAGAATCTATTGTCTATTAGCAGATTAACTAAAGACTTGAATTATTTCGTGACATTTTTTCCATCTCATTGAATTATCCAGGACCTTGTTTTGAAGACTGCGATTGGGCAGGGCCTTGAAGCAAATGGATTGTACTATCTCAAGGCCGTTGATGGACAACCAAGGTGTTTTGCTTCTGATCTCTCCAAATCTGAAACCTGACATTATCGTTTTGGGCATCCTTCAGATGAAAAGATGAAGAAAATGTTGTCTCCTTTGAATGTTTCTTTCATTCCCTCTAAGTGCCTGATTTGTCCTCTAGCAAATCAAACTCGTATCCCTTTTGGGCACAGCACTAGTAGGTCTGAAGCTCCTCTTTCTTTACTTCATTGTGATGTATGGGTACTATATAATGTTTTGTCTAGAAATGGAGCTAGATTTTTTGTTACAATTGTGGATGATCACTCTAGATTTACTTGGGTACTCATGCTTAAATTCAAATCAGAGGTACCTTATGTGTTAAAAGAATTTATACCATATGTTGAAACACAATTGTCCTTCCCCATAAGGGCCATAAGAACCGATAATGGATCTGAGTTCATAAATAATGAATTACAAAACTACTTAAGGAAAAAAGGAATAAACCATCAAAGGACTTGCACATACACTTCCCAACAAAATGGATAGTGGAAAGAAAGCATAGACACCTATTAGAAGTTGCTCGGGCCTTAAGGTTTCAATCACATCTGCCTAAAAGATTTTGGAGTGATTGTGTGCTCATGGCATCCTATTTAATTAACTGACAACTAAGCAAAGTTTTAAACCATAGCACACCCTATGAAGTCATATTCAAAAAAACCCAATTATGAAAATCTCAAAATTTTTGGGTGTTTGTGTTTTGCCTCCACATCACATCTAGATCATGATAAACTGAACCAAAGAGCTAAACCATGAATATTCCTAGGTTATCCATCTGACCAAAAGGCATATAAGGTTTTTGATTTAGACACCAAGCATGTGTTCACAAGTAGGGATGTGATCCTCCATGAGTCAACATTCCCTTACAAACATTATCAAGAAAATGATGAAATCCCTCTTCCTGTACCCATCTCTGAACCTAACAATTCCACTATCCAGCATCATGAGAATACCATTGATATACCAAACAACTCCTCCACCAACAACATAACTTAAAACAATCCCACCACTTCTGTTAAATGGATAAGAAGGAAGCCAAAACACTTGGATGACTACATCACGGGCTTCAATGCCATGCCCAATCAAGGTACCAAACATTATCCCATTTCAAACTACATAAAATACAGCAACCTACCTGACGGTTATTTGGCCTTTCTTGCTACCATTTCCAAACATGATGAACCTGAATCCTATGAGCAGGCTAAGGACATTCCACATTGGAAGAGGGCCATTCAAGTTGAACTTACAGCTTTGGAGCAAAACAGAACATGGTCATTAACAGAATTACCACAAGGAAGAAAATCCATTGGTTGCAAGTGGGTATTCAAAGTCAAGTACAATTCTGATAGAAGCATATCCAGATATAAAGCCCGTCTTGTAGCCAAGGGGTATGCTCAAATTGAAGGGATGGAATATAATGAGACATTTGCACCGGTTGCAAAACTTGTAACAGTTAGAGTTCTTCTATGCATAGTAGTAACAAAGGATTGGGACATAATCCAATTAGATGTGAACAATGCATTTCTTCATGGAGACCTTGAGAAAGGGATATACATGTCTCTACCACCAGGGCATCTGCAACAGGGGGAGAACATATTCTGCAAACTGCAGAAGTCTATTTATGGACTTAGGTAGGCCTCATGAAACTGGTTTTCAAAACTACAAGATACACTTCATTCTATTGGGTTCATACAGTCCATGGCAGATCATTCTATGTTTGTCCACAAGAAGGAAAACTCACTAACAGTGATATTGATCTATGTAGATGACATTTTGATTACCGGTAATGATAGTGCAACACTACAAATGCTCCAGAATACCTTGTGTAAAACCTTTCACCTGAAGAATTTAGAGAAACCAAGGTATTTCTTGGGAATTGAACTATATAGAACCAGTGAAGGAGTGTTTTGAACCAAAGAAAATATGCATTGGATATAATTTCATATTGTGGTCTGCTAGATGCAAAACCGAATGAGGTGCCTATGGGGCAGAACCACATATGTTTTAAAAACAGTACTAGCATAACAAATCCAAGTAGATACAGAAGATTAATTGGTCGTCTACTCTACTTAACAGTCACTAGACCAGACATCACATTTGCTGTCAACTTACTAGCACAATTCATGGCAGATCCCAAAGATGTACATATGGCAGCAGCCATAGATGTGGTAAGGTACTTGAAAGGAAATCCTGGATTAGGGATTTTTCTACACTCAAAAGACTTCAATAAAAATCCATGCATACACAGATGCTAATTGGGGAGCATGCCCCATCACTAGAAGATCCACGACAGGCTATGTGGTATTTTTGGGAGATAATCCAGTGTCATGGAAAACCAAAAAAACAACACACTGTATCAAGATCAACAGCAAAGTTGGAATACAGAGCTATGGCAGCCGACAGTGCAGAAATTCAATGGTTGCTATATCTGTTAAAGGACTTCAACATTGATGAGAGGCCAGCTACATTGTATTGTGATAATCAAGCTGCTCTTCACATTCCAACCAACCCAGTTTTTTCATGAGCAAACAAAACACATAGAGATCGATTGCCACTTTTTGAGACAAAAAATTCAATCAGGATTGATTACAACAGAACACATACATTCAGGTTTACAAGTGGCAGATGTATTCACCAAACCACTGTCCAAGGAACAATTCAAACTGCATTCAAGCAAGTTGATACGAAACATATTTGTATCAACTTGAGGGGGAGTATTGAAAATACATTCCTTGATTTACATTTGTTTTCTTTCCTAGCTCTAAAACCTTCTATTTTAACCTCCTCCACCACGTTCTTGTCTGCAAGGAATATGCTCTGCCCGCTCTGTATTTTTCAGTGTACCTACTCTGTACGCACTAGGGGTGTAAACGGAATCCGATATTCCGATATTCCGATTCGATTTCGATAAAAATTAACGGGTTTGGAACTTGTTTTTGTATCCTATAAGTTATCGGAATCGGATATTCTGGTAGCTTATCGGAATCGGAATCGGAATTAGTTGGTTCCGTTTCCGTTAATCCGATTTCGATAAAAAAATAATTATATATAAATAAAATTAAATAAAACAAAGTTAAATAAATTATAATATATAATATATAAATTGATAAAATAATAAAAATAAAATTTTAAGAAGATTATATAAAAATTTATTAATTATATGTAAATTATTGACTCACTTTTGAATAAAAAATAATATTTAATATGCATTTCGGATTTTATCAGATTCGGTTCCGATTTCGATAACGGAATCGGAATCGGATCGAAATCGGAACATAGTGATTCCGAAATTATCGGAATCAGAATCCCTTAACCTTTATCGGAATCGGAATCGGATTCTGGTGAATCCGCTACCGAATCCGACCCGTTTACAGCCCTAGTACTCACCATTGGTGCATCTTTTGTAACAGACCAATAAGCAAATATAAAACGGCTGGGTGGTGAACACTGTCACCACCACGGTTCTCCCAAACTCTTCCTCTTGTCTTCTCTTCTTCTTCTTTACTGCTATCATTCGTTTCTGCTGCAGTCCTCTTCCGTTGCTGTGCTGGGCGCACCACAGGATCAAACTTCAACCTCCAACTTCTTACGATAAATAAAACATAAAAATAAAATTTTTTAATATATTAACAAAATATTAATATAATAATGACAAAGAAAAAATACGTACACTGATTTGCGAGAAGTAGACGTCAGGATTTATTTAAATTTTCTTAAGAATTTAACATCTTCAATCTTGGAGAAAAAATGGAAAACAAAAAAACATGACATTCAAGCTTTTATCTAACCAAAGATATCCAAAAAGTAAAAACAACGGTAAAGAAGAGATAAATGAACAATAGTAAAATAATTTATTTCCAATTTCGAGCCCGGCTGTGATCAGCCGGGACCACCTCCCCATGGGGGGGGAGGTGGCATCTAGTGGGGATCGAGCGCTGCACCCGGCAGCGCTCGATCCCTCGCCGGCGCGGAGCTGCGCCTTCGGTTTGGCCACCGGGTCATAAAAAAAAAAAAAAAAAATAGAAGACAAATATTTAATCTTTATACTAACATTGAGAGAAGATGGTGCATGCGTGCGAGAAAGGAAGTCGGTGGCCGACCGAGCATAGCTCGGTTGGCACGACGCCACCCCCGCGGGGGGGGGGTGGCGGGGGTTCGATCCCGACGTTGATCGCCGGGACCACCTCCCCATGGGGGGGAGGTGGCCTCTAGTGGAGATCGAGCACTGCACCTGGCAGTGCTCGATCTCTCGCCGGCGCGGTGCTGCGCCCTGTGTATGGCCACCGGGCCATCGACCAAAAAAAAAAAAAAGAAAGGAAGTCGGTGATGGGGTCGGCGTGCTGGCAATTGGCACGGCCGGCCCGGGCGCACTGGCGCACGAGGAAGGTGAGGGCCTAGCCGTGCGCAAAGCCCGTTGCTCGTGTGGAAGGGCCCGAGTGCCAGCAAGACTAGTTTGACCCGCGGAGGGCGCACGGGGCACCACGCACCTGATGGCGATGAGGAGCTTGGAGGGCTTGAACATGCTACTGGTGCTCCGCGGGAAGACGGCCCGCGGGAAAGACAGTTTTGCAGTGGCGTAACGGGGGCCGGTGATGCTCCATGGCAAAGTGGAGGGATAGAGGGGCAAACAGAAGCAGGGGGTGAGTGCTAACGAGGTGTTTGGCTGCACGATGACGAAGAATTTTATTTTAATTTTTAAAAATTATAAAAAAATTTGTTAAAAGAGATATTTGATAATTTTGACAAATTTATATTTTAAAAATATTTTTTAAACAAAAAAAGAGGATCTCTCCTCTTTCTTTTTTCCTGTGATCCCCCACTTTGTTTTGTCATGAAATAATAGTAACTCTTTTTTGTTATCACATCCCTACAAATATGATAATTTTATGACATGAAAGTGTACAAAAAATTATTATGCAACCAAACACCCGTTGAAAATTGAAAAGCAAATAGAATGGCCTCTTTGATTTGATTCGACTCGATCAGATTTGAGTCATCTTCAATTTTATTTGATTTAAAAATCTTATAAATCACTTTAAATCAAATTAAACGGTTTAAAGTGATTTGATAAAGAAATTATAAAAAATATTATAATATTAATAAAAATAAAAATTTTATTACATTTATAATAAATAATATTTATTTTGATTATTTTTAAATAAAACCTAAATAAAATTAATTAATTAAAATATTTTTTATTTAAATGAAATCAAATCGATTTAAAATCCATTTGACTTAGTTCAATTTAAAAGGTTGAATTGATTTGATTTAATTTAAAAAAAATAATTTAAATCGGATCAAATCGAACCACGCTGAACCCTAAACGGAAGTGGAAATCAGGAGCGCAGATCACCTCAGTCCCGGAGTGGAGGGAGAAGCCTCAGTCCCCAATCAGGGGCGGCCACATACCCCCGTCACTTAAGTGGCGGTTCAAGTTATGTTACTGAACCAGTTCGGTGAACTGCTACCGAAAAGGGTTGAACCGCTACCGAGTCCTTTGTAAATCACTATCCGTCGGTAGTGAGTTACAAAGGGCTCGGTAGCGGTTCAGCCCTTTTCGGTAACAGTTCACCAAACTGGTTCAGTAACATAACTTAAAAGTCTTGAACCACTACCGAAAAGGACTGAACCGCTACCGAGCCCTTACTAACTCACTACCGACGGGTAGTGAGTTACAAAGGGCTCAGTAGCGGTTCAGCCCTTTTCGGTAGCGGTTCATCGAACCGGTTCAGTAGCATAACTTGAACCGCCACTTAAGTGACAGGGGTATGTGGCCGCCTCTGATTGGGGACTAAGGCTTCTCCCTCCACCCCGGGACTGAGATGATCCGCTCTCGGAAATCAAGGAGTCGGCTGGCCGCTGGAGTCCGAGGCGAAGCTTGAAAGTCATCTGGAATAAAAGATTGCAAGAACAGAAGATCGGAGTGCGACCTGAGTATTCTTTAAAGAAAATTAATTGCAGAACCACCATATTAAAGCAACGTTTAAAATGGAGCTCAACTAATTCGCCAATGCTCCAAAATCCTTTAGAATAGAACGGTGTGATCGGATTTGAGATGGGAATGGAACGAACTTTTGTTTTACACGCATGCTGTCACGACCCGGATTTTTAACATGCACAGCGGAAGATAATCCGGCGACGTAACGGGGAAGGATATCGGTCTGAAACCAAATAAGACTAAAATCACAATACAAATTCATAATTCCAAACTTTACAACATACTAACACCATAAACAAACACCTTTCTAAACAAAATTAAATACCACTACGCTAGCTCCTCGGACTCCAAAACACCACTACGCTTCTGCTACGCTAAACCTGCACTCCTGAAAATATTAACAACGGAAGGGGTGAGTCACCACAGACTCAGTAGGACTTACACCCGAACTACCCCACTATAATAATGATTCTAGTGGTATACAATACATATTAAGCCTAAAAATCAGATTTAATACATAGGATTTAACTAATCATATATCTTTAATTAATTGATTACAAAGGTCATTTAACTACCCCAAATGATAACAGACTCTATATGCATTAAAACCAACATAACCTACACTTTAGACTACTCTAGGTATGCACACAACATACACAACCTGACATAAAACCAATGACACATCTATAACACTACCATCTATGCCAAAATACACAACTAAACACATGTCTGAGTAAATATCATGCTCCATCTGATAAAATGTAGTCACATCACAAAACTAGCACCAGATTTACCATATAGTAGGAAGTAACATATAGTAAGCTAAATCCCATAGTACCCCATAGGCAGGGGAGTACTTAGGATAAACCGCGGTATCTGGGATCGAAGGATGCTCCAGATTGTTCTAATTCATCTCGCCGCCCACAGACCGAATTATAGTCCGGTGAAGTATATTTCCATCACAATGCACCACCGCACTAACCACATTCCACACCATGAAAGCATATAATTAACTCAGACAGTAAACATGAACATTTAATTGGCAATTCAAACATGAAATACATAGATGAACACCCATGGTTCTATGCACCACATATTTGCATACCACACCACAATCTAGCACAAACTAATGCATATAAATAAGATCATGCAATTTACAACCTAACCATGACAATTACATACTTAAACAGAACTACCTATCACATAAAAAACAACAAACTAAATTCTAACAACATTATGCCTAAACCTTACATCGGCTTTTTATCAAATCGGAATATACATGATTAAGGTTCATCGCGATGCAAATATACTAAACTAGCTAAATTTAGACATACACAACCTATCATGATGACCAACATACATGAATAACTAGTTAAATCTAAACATGCATGATTTAAACAGATTAATCTAACTCTATCGAAACATGCTAATAAATCCAAAACAGCCCATTAATCACAATCTTCTAATCCTGGTGATCTAAACATGATTCTTACGGTTTAATAAAAATATTAGAGTGCTAAGAATAGCTGAGACCCCTACCTTGACGGCAACGGCGAACGGCGCACGAAATTCCAAGGAAATTGAATTTGGTGACGAAATTGCCGCGGTTGCGTCGGCGACGGAAAATCGAGCCGGGTAGGTGTTCTTAAAATCTGCTGGTAGAAGAAAAATAATGAACTAGGGTGTTTAATAGAAGAGGATAGAAGAGAGAGAATAGGAGAGAGAGAAGAAGATACCGCGCAGGGGGGAAGAAGCCGGCGCACGGTGGCGCACAGCGGCGGGGCCGCGCGGGCAGGTGGCGCAGGCGGGCGCACGGCGGCGGTGAGACGGCCGCGCGGCGCGACGACCAAGGCGGCGGGGCGGCGCCGCGAGGGCCGGGTCAACGGGAGACAAGCCGGGGGCGGCGCCGGGCGGTGACGCGGCCGCGTCACCCGGCGGCGGGTGATGTGCACGCGCGCGGGGGCCGAGGCGGCGACGACGTCGCCGCGAGCGCGCGGGCGGGCGGCGCGCACGGTGAGGTACGAGGAGGCCGCGGGCAGCGGTGTCGCGTGGACACGCGGCAGAGGGCGGCGGGTGCGCTGGCGGAGCGCGCAGGAAAGGAAGAAGGCAGGGAGGCGCTGAGCAGAGGCGCGCGGCGGAGGAAGAAAAAGCAGGAGGGGGGGGGGGAAGTAGGGGGTCGTCGGGGGAAAGAAGAGCCGCGTCGGGGGCTGCATACGGGAGGTACGGGGAAGGAGGATAAAGGGGAAATAAATAGAGGGAGGAGAGGATTAAAATAATAATAATAATTTATTAACTAAATTTTTTTTATTTATTTAAATAACTGGGGTATTACACATGCGGGCGTACTACCCGCGTATTGACTATGGCATGGAGAGAGACAATACCAAAAACGTGAGCTATCATGCTTAAGTAAAGAAGGTGGAGGAGCACAAGAGGAGAAAAGTAAGTGAGCGTCTAGAAAAGAAATATCTTTTAAATTATAAAATTGTAATGATGCCAAACACTCTTTTCAACATATTTTGTTGCAAAAACGTAAAATTGTAACAAAATTTTAATTTATTAAGAAGCAAAACACCCTCATTAGTGGCACATTTTTAATGATACAAATAATTTTGAAGAATTTTATCGGTGACGTTTTAACCCTTTTATTTTATGATCAAGATAGAATTTTTGTTAGATTAATCTTAAATTTATATTTCAATAAATCAATAATTAGAATATCATGAGAAATATTATGTTCTAAATATTGCTTGATTGTTGAGTTAGGTGATGCTTACTTAACTTGGGGGAAAAGAGTGAGGATATAAAATCTAAAGTACTACCACTCTGAAAATCATGTAAAAGACTTGGATACATATATAAAATACTCATGATTAGAAGCCTTTTCTTTCTTATGACATGTTTGATACGAGGATTGTAATCACACAAAATTGATCTAATCTCGAAGTGAGTTTATGATTATGGGTAATATTTGAGTTTATATTGTTAAAAATTACGTTGGGTCATTCATGCCAAGTGAGACACTTTTTGAGTTAAATTACATGTAAAATGAGCATTTCTAGTTGACATGCCCTACGTATAGGGCACGTGGGCATGTGGCCCAATGGGGGGGGGGGGAACATGTTACCCCCCTTTTGGGGTGGGTGCGTAGATTAGTTTTCAAATTTTGATATGTAAAATTTGTATCTACATATGACTGAGGGTGCGTAGAAACTTACAATTTTAATTGATTTAGAGCTCGATTTCTGAATATCCATGTGCCTAGAGAGGGGCATGTGCGCCATTTGATAGAAATATATATCCTACAAATCAATTATGTATATGATCTAATTTAACAATTTTAGATATCTCATTCAATTAAATAAATAAATTTTTATTACTTGATCTTAATAGATGTGTACATCGTAATAAAATTCTTGATCACATAGAATGATGATTGAATCATGATGAGATTATGATAATGAGATAAATCATCTAGATGTAAGTAATCTAAATATTTTTAGTCATATAATCTTTGAGACAGGACATCAAGGATATGTAAAGACTAGTATTTGTGATATTTTCTCATATGATGAGGATAACTGATTTTTCTGATCATTAGCATGGAGACACTAAAATACACATATATGTGTTTATTAAATGAACGAATTCATTGAACTAACCAGATTTGAAACCATGAAATATATCTTACCAAATTGTTGAATTAACATTTATTATCATCATGGTTGCATAGTTAGACATTTGACCTAAGTCACCAAAGATGTCTTGAACAGATTTTGCATTTTGACCATTAACTTATGGATTACTGATTTGATGGTCTTACATAGCGATGGATTGGGTACAAGGAAAGCTCAATAGAAAAAAGTTGAGTAGACAATAAGGAGTCGTCCACTCTCTATAAGTGAGAGTAAATGTCCTATGAGATAGTACTCTAAAGTTTAGGAGGGATAGAATAATTAGAAAATATTTTTCTAATTGATCCAATACTGAGTACAAGATCTGTAGTGCTAGTGTACTAAAGAGTTGACATGTGATGACTTACTCTCATTTGATTAGGATATTGAATGGAAGAGAGTTTATATCTATATAGTAATTAATGATGGAAAGACTCAATATAGAAAATATTATCTCCATAGTCATTTGATATCATGAGATGTCGCTTATATCTTTCTAATCTGTAGGCTGTTAAATATGTTACCAGATAATAGATTTAATTTAATTAAATAGAATTATTCTATTTTAATTAGGTCTCAACCAAATAGTCTATTGGGTCATGGGTCACACACAGAAGGCCTAATCCATAAGTATGAGGACATGTGCATAATTTATAAAGATTTTGGTCTTTTATAAAAATTCAAATTTCTTTATAAATATAAGTGAATTTGGTCTAATCCTTTGAAGCCAAGGAAGCCAATTTCATGGTTAGCCTTCTCTTGCCTTTTCTCTCTCTTTGGAGCAAATTTTTTCATGGTGGAGATGCGTTCAAGATGATTGGAAGGTTTGACACAGGAGAACCCGCTTGCAAAGAAAGTTCGTGTGGATACCGCTAGAGATTGTGCACTTGGACATTTTGAAAAGCTTGAAAGTTATTTCTTCTTTTCTTTTAAGTGATTAGATGAATCCTTAACAAGTATATTGGAACCCATTTTAATTAGTATTCAATTTTTATCATTCAGCTCCAAATGAGACATCAACATAAATTCATAGGAATCATTGCTTTCACTAGACAAAATTTGGTAGGACACTTCCTTACAATGCTATCATATCCAGTTCAAGTCTTAGTCAAAACTGACATCGAATCGATGTTACTTCATGCATTTTATGTTTTCCCAAATCTATGCAAACTTCTATTTTGTCAACACCACCATAACTCTTATGTGATATAGATTTAGGATTAGTTGACACTGGTAGAATCTTGTGGCATAGAGCTTTCCAAATACTTTAAACCTTTTGATTTTTAGATCATCGGAGAGTTCGATAGAAGGTTTGAAAATGGTGAATTGATTTTCTGCAAAACATCAAATGGATTTGGGAATTTTGTAAAATCTACATTCATGGAGGGAATTAAAGCCTTGTGAAGGCTCTAGAAGATAGATAATACAATTAGTTTGTGTTCTCCATGATCCCATACTTTTAACAACGATGTAGGAGCTGGATTTAACAATTTTTTATCAGTGATGTCTACATAAGTGCTCTAGTTTTTCCCCTATTTTTGAAGATTGGAAATTCTTTCAGAAATAAGGATGATATATTTCTAATCTTAATTCTATGTGGATTTGGAATCCTATTTTTTGGGATTTTTACAAGATCGAAAAGTCTAATTTTGTATGGGTTTCCTATTTTTCTAGCCATTTTCATCTCTTCTCTACTTGGTGGAGAAGAAGACAGACTAAGTCCATTAGGACCCTATTTTCCCAGCTGGTCGTGAATCTTGGCCTTAATTGTGTGGGTATTGCCATAGCACACAGCCATGCACACAAGTGCTAGTGATTTTGACCATGTCAACATGGTCAACACGGATATGGGATGATGAGCAAGATGTTCAGCGATAGCGTAGACCTTGATCACCTTCTGCAGGACATAGGTGATATCAAATTGAGATAAAAAGCTCTGCCATCGCCCTAACCAATCAAGCAAAATAGTCTTTTTCAAGAGAAACTTGATGGGATTGATACGAGCAATGAGCTTGACTTGGTGAGCAAGGAAATAGTGCTAGAGTTTCTGAACTACCCAAACATGAGTAGCACGTCTTTTCTACCACAGTGTACTTCAACTTATAAGAGTCAAAGATCTTAGACAAGTAATAACTAGCCCGCTCTTTCCTTTCTTCATCAACTTGTGCAAGGATTGTCCCAAGAGAGTTCTCGAGAACTGAGATATAGAGGACCAAGGGTTTGTCAGAAATTGGTGGTCTAAGTACAGGGGGACTTGCCAAGTATGTTTTCAATTTATTAAATGTTTCCTGACACTTCGAATCCCATTTAAACTCGGCCCCTGCCTTGGTTAGCTCATAAAAAGATTTACACCTTTGGGAATGTCGTGAGATAAACCGGTGGACAAATTTTAGTCTCCCAATCAATCCTGAAAGCTCTTTCATATTCTTTGAAGGAGACATAACAATGATTGCCTTGGCCTTGTTTGGGTTGATCTCTATGCCCTTTTACTCACTATAACCTTAATAGTTTTCCTGTTGAAACACCATATTTACACTTCTTAGGGTTCATTTTCAGCTTGTATTCTCTAACTCGTTGCAAAACTTTCCTTAGTACTTCAAAAAGATCTTCCTAACTCTTGGATTTGATGACTAAATCGTCCATATACACCTCTACAAGGCATCATGTCATAAAAAATAGCTATCATAGCCCTTTGATATGTAACACCAACATTCTTTAACCCAAAAGGCATGACAACATAGCAATATGTCTCCCAAGGTGTGGTGAATGAGATCTTTTCTTGGTACTCTTCAGCTAACCAAATATGATTATACCTAGAATAACCATCCATGAATAAGAGCATTTCATACCTAGTTGTGTTATCAACCAATACATCAATATGAGGTAAAGGAAAATCATCTTTAGGACATGCTCAGTTTAAGTTCTTGAAATATATGCAAATCCAAACTCGTACATCTTTCTTCATAACAGGGATTGTGTTATCCACCCACTGTGGATAAAAGATGACTCTAATAAATTTTACTTAGTGTAATTTTCGGACATCTTCTTTCATTTTGAGTGCAATGTCAGGGTGGAATCTTTTTAGCTTTTGTTTAAATGGGGAGTTCCAGGTTTCAAAGTTAGTCTATGTTCAACTAATGAGTTATCTAATCCTGGCATGTCTTCATACGTCCATACGAACATGTCTCTGTATTCCTCCAGAATTTTGATCAAACATTGTTCCTCTGAGGGAGTGAGGTTTGCACTAATGAGGACAGTCTTAGGATCTTTCAAAGTTCCTAAATTTAGTTCCTTGGTCGGTTCATTCCCTGTGGCTGATGGTTCTTCAAATCTTTTAAATCCAGATGCATATGCATCAGCCAAGTTCTCAATTTCATCCTCAAATTTAGGATCCTTCTTTGATACTACCTCATATACTCCCAAGATACGATCTATGTTATGCCCATTCTCATATCAAATTTCATCCAACTGGATAGCATTCTCTATAAAGTTTGGGAGCCTCGCACACTCTATGCATTTCTACGCCAATTGTTGTAGATATCTGGTTGAAACTCGTTTACCTCTAACTTTTCTATTTCCTAACCTAACCTAACTTACTGAAGACAAAGCTGGAAAGATGGTATTTATAATGAATGGAGGATCAAGTAAATCGAATCAACAATTTAGGGAAGAGGGATCCCTGATTGAGAGCACCATCTGGGATGAGTCCACATCTCCTCGATGGAAATGTGAGTTTCAAAGCGAACAATTTTTTTGATTTTTGAGTAAAAAGATAGAATGAGTCAAAATGACTCGAGACTTACTAAACATCAACAATATTAACAAAGAGAAAAACTTGAGAATAAAGGGGAAAAGGGGCTTGTAGGCCCAATGCTGACAGAAAATGGACACATGGGCCCAAAATTGATGACAAATGTAAATGGGTATGTGGACCTGGTTCTAGATATGGATGGGCATATGGGCCCATAGTGGTTGTGCTGAAAAGAGCCCTCAGTCTTGAAGCTGATAAGGGAATTGAGTGAACAAGTAGACCCAGTAAGAATGGAAGACTCGAAAGGGCCAATGGGCCCAGGATGGATTGAAAGATGGAAAGGGCCCAAAGTGGGTTGTTGGCCATGATGAACCCTATTGGTTTAGTGAAAGAAAGTGGGCCAGAATGCTCATCCAAAAGATCCAAGAATAGTGACACGAGATTCTTAAAATAGGTGATTGTTGGATATGGGCCTCATGGAATGGTTCTGACTTGAGCAATGGTTTGTTCAATAGAATGCTCTAAGATTGGTCTGTCCTTGTGTGGTTCTTGATGCTCTTCCTCAGTCGAGAATAGACGAGTTAGTGACAAACACAAATTTTTTAGGTCTTCTTCTTCATCCGAAGCTTTCCTCCTCTTGATAGCTATGATTGGTTCTTTATCATCCTCAACCATCATCATGGTCTCCCCTTTGATAAAGAATGCTTAGAATGGTATATCTTGGCTGGATGACTCTCCTTGGGATGAAGTCCTCTTCATATCCCAACCCCTGCCTACGTGCCTTTTCACAGTTTCAATCGGTTAAAGTAATTTCTTGAAGATCCTTGCCCAAACCTTTTCTAGCTTGATAGCCCAATTTTATCATCATTCGTCATCCTACAGTGTCTGGTAGAGAGGCAATTATACATCCAATTTCTGGAAATTCTCCCACTAAGATCCAGGGCTGTACTGATAATCCTAGGGGCGATGCAAAAGAAGTATTGTTCACTTTGTCCCTTACATGCATATTAGTCACTTTGACAACTTGTCCTTTAAAGGGAAACTATATGCATTGGCGATATGTTGAAGCCATAGTCCCTATTGCTTCTAGGTATGGCCTTCCAAGTATATACCAAAAAGTTGAATCCAACTTTAGGACATGGAAATTAGTAGTTACAATACACAGCCCAAGTCTCATCTTTAGGGTGACCACCCCACGTGCAGACTTCTTGAAGTTATCATAGGCTGCCACCATGGCACATGATGGCTTAATTTTTTGTTTAGAAATGTCGCACAACTGCAAGGTTTCTAGCGGCATGACGTTGAAAGAAGATTTAGTGTTAACCAAACAAGATTTTACTTTAACGTTAGAGATGATAACAACCACATATAAAGCATATCTCCTAACCTCTGGGTCTATCAATTCTCTCTTAGAAAAAGCGAGCATTGGGTGTTCACTTCTGGGGACTAACACAGTGGTGATCTTCTCAGGCGGGAGATCTTCATTCACTATAACCCTCTATAGATACTGTTGTAGAATCTCCTGATGCACCTTTGATCTCTTGATCAATTCAAGTATAGAAATACGAGTTGACGTCTTTTCCAAATGCTTCAACAAGTCATAGGTTTTGCCCGACAATGGTTTTTCTACTTGTTCCTTCTCTACTGGTTCCTGCAATTGAATCCCGGCTTGAAGAAAAAGCCACTGGAACATTCTCCCACTCCGAAGCATCAGGGCTATTTGATGGTCAGGTAGGTGTGGTGCTAGTATATGGTAGGCAATGGGATTTGTAGGACGGCTAAAGGCTCTAAGGTGATTGGATTTGTAGGCAGAGGATTGGGATTTGGGGATGGTGGGGATGGTGATAGTGGTGGCCTAATAAGGAGAGGCCGAGATGTAAGAATGGTTGGTGGGTTTGACAGAGATACTAGTATGGGTGGTTGTGGAGTTGGTGGTGTTGTAGGTTGGGGTTTTGAGGTAATGGAGCTCATAGGCTAGGAGTTCAAGTTTGAGGATGATGATGATAGTGAAGGTGGTGGCCGGATGAGAAGGGGCAGAGGTGTAGCAATGGTTGAAGGGTTTGATGGAGTTGTAACTGATGTGGGGGCTGGCCTAATGATAAGTCAGTGAGAAGAAATAGCGGCCAATGGTTGAGGTATTGAGTTAGATGGTGGTGGGTGGGTGTTTGGAGTAGGTGGTGCATGTATTAGTTGTCTGGAAGTGATCATGTATAATTGGGTTGATAGGCATGGTTGCTTTATGGTTTTCTAGCTACCAACCTTGGGCACAGCTTGCAATTTCATGAGCGACATAGTGTACTAAGCCAATCCCTGGATTCAGTGGTGCTGGTGCTGGTGTGGGAGCGGGAGCGGGAGCATGCAACGGAAACAGATTCTGTACAATCCTTAAGCCATGTTGCTATTGAGGTTGAGCTAGTGGGTGTTGTCACTGTTGTTGTCTAGCCTTCATTACCTATATGCATTTCCCCATCTAGGCCCAATCAATGCTACCTTGGTTATTGAGATTATGAATGTAATCTTTAAATTGAAAACACACTTCAACAGTGTGGCCAAGGTACCGATGGTAAGCACAGTATTAGGACATATATGCATTAACTGGCCAATCCTCCATTTCCTTGGGCAATTCCAATTGCTTCTCTACCATGAGTACATTGAAGATGTTGGTCAAGTAGTAAGGTAGTTGCTGGTAGTTCTCTCTCTTAGGACCTCCCCTTCGTGGTACTTGATAGGGTGGTGGCGGTGCCCTATTGTAGGTGGATTGACGAGGTTGCTGGGGTTGCACTACTAGCTGAGGAGATCGTTGTGATTATTGTGGCCTAACTTGAACTTGTTGTTGAGGGGGCGGTAAGATGGGTTCTGTGGTGAGTTCCAATACTGGTTTTGGTGGTTTCCTCCCTAGTTTTCCACGATATTCACAACTTCATTGTTGATTACTCCCTCTGTTGTAGGTCCAATTAGTGCATAAGTAGTTTTCCTGATGTTTCTAGGCTTAGGATCAGAAGGATTTTTCATTATGACATTCTTAAAGTGGACTTGCAAATATCGGACACTGTCATAAAGCTCATTCATAGTAGTAGTACGGTGTATGATCAAGACATTCCATAAAGCTAATATATTGTTTCTAATAAGCATATTTACTTGTTCTCCTTCTGAGATAACATCTGTCAATTTCTCTACCATTTCTCTCCATTGGTTAGCAAACTAAGATTTACCTAGTTAATTGAATGAGATATTTATAAAAATGCTAAATCATATCATATATGATTGACTTGTAAGACATACATTTCTATCAACACTCAAAAACCATCGCCATCAAACTGGAAGAATGACCTCAATGTATATCAAAAGAAGAAAACCTAGAAAGGCCCCTCTTTTCTATTCCAAATTGTGGGCCCCAAATTCGACATGATTGTGCAGAAGAGATATAAGGGAAGCAAGCTAATAGAGAGGTTGAAGAGAAGAAGAGCAAGGTGAAGAAGGAGATCCAGAATGAGTTGATCCAAAACAACGGCTAGAAGATAGTGGGAAGTTAAGCATGGTTGTCTCTATCGAGTATGGAGCAAAAGCAAGAGTAGCCGATCAAGAGATGGACCTATGCGTGGGTGAGAAGTGGAAGCATCAAAGAAGGCAACTGGAATAGCTACAGTGACGGTGAGTTCCTTCCCCACAACAATTCGATGTGAGCTCTTTTTTAGCCACCGCAGATCATTGCGAGTTCCTTCCCTGTTGTTGCGAGTTCTTTTCAAGATCTACTACTAGCCGCTAGTTGCTTCCTAGTCACTGCGAGCCACTAAATCCTTCTAAGATCTGTTGTGACTTGTGAGCCACTAAATCCTCGTGAGATCCACCATGAGTCGAGCTCCTTCCAAGATTCTGCCACAAGTTCCTTCCGAGATCCGTCACCAGCTGTGAGTTTCCATCGCGAGCCACCAAAATACTACCTAATCACCTTGGGTAGAGCTCCTTTGGGGATTCCACCACAAGCTGAGCTCAATCACCGCAAGGTCCTTTCAAGTTCCACCCTAGCAAATTTTTGTCCTTTGAACCAAAATAAGCTCATGTTAATATCTGAACTGTTCAGATGCTTTCAAACTTAAGACATTATATTAGATTTTAATTAAGAGATTTTATTAAACACAAGTAAAAATCTAATCTTTGATTGAATCGGACATCAAATGCCCATTGAGTGTTATCAAACGAGGCCTCCCTCCATAAATCCTGTTGGACGTCAAAATTTCACTCTGACCAACCATAAGGTGATAATCCTATTCATATTCAAAAATATCAAATGTCTCTAGCTCTTTGCTAGCAATTAAGAAAAAAATAAAAATAAGCTTGGATTTAGATAATAACTAATAGATTAAAAATAAATTCATATTTTCTATATTTTGTAAACCATTGAATTAAATTAGTTATTTTGATAACTTATGAGAATTTGAATTGAAATAGTTAATTTTAAATCCTTTTATTTAAAAAAATATTAAATGCTCTTAAAATTAATATAATAAAAAATTATTAAATAATACATAAATAAGTAAATTAATATATATAAATGTTGAAAAGGTAAACATAAAAATTTAAAGGCATCAGATCAAAATTTTAATAGTGATATAAGATTTAATAAACTACTTATTAATAAAAATAATATAAAAAATTTAAAATTTGATCATCAGATTAGTCGAATTTTGAAATAATGTTTTAGATTTTCAATGCATTTTTATATTTGACTATTTGTGCAAATCCTCACATTACCCCAATCATGTTTTAAAAATTATATTCTTCAATAAAATAGTTTGTGAAAAGCTTATTTTCTATACGTTTAAATTTATTTATTTATCATAACATGTTTTATGAATATTATGTATATTAAATTTTTATAAACCTAGTTCTTGGTCCATGTCGAAATTATGCAATGTTTTATAGATGTTGCTTATATTCCCTATTGTCATGTCTATACATAATCTCAAGGCATGATGTGAAATCATTTTAAATAGAAGTTGATTTAGATGTTTTATCAAACAAAATTTATCACTTATATCTTAACTAAATTCAACATATTTTTACTATCAACTAAAAGGTATAGGTGAAATTATGAATTTAAAATTTCAGATTAAATCAAAACAAATGCCATCTAAGACTTCAGATTTTTCATATTAAGCCACTCTAGCCTGATGAAAAATTTCAACGGCTAACTATTAAACCAAAACTTTTGGACAGAAAACATGCTTCTCGTATCTTTGATAATCTTTGAAGAAAAATAAAGTTTATTGGCGGGCAAAAGAGTAACATTGGATGTTTTGTGGCATGGCATGATCCACACGATCCACCAAATTTTGAGGGTATGAGAATTGCACGCGTTTGGTTCATAAAGAAGCAAATAAAAAAGACAAATACGTTCACGCCTATCATTTACCAAAGGATAAAAAGATGTTGAGACCATATTCATACATTGAGGTGCAAATGCTATCTAATGGCCTGTTTAGTTAGAGTTTCAAAATTGATACTATATCAATACTGATATTGATATTTTTAGAGGTTGAAATATCGATATAAAAATTGATACATGTTGACCCTTATATTACATAACGTGTTTTGTTTCCACCATCAATTTCAAAATTGATACTATTAATCAAACACCTTTTAATAATTGCTATAAATATCAATTTTAAAATTAATAGTGATAAAAATATCTAATAGTATTACCAAACGGAGTTAATCCAAAATTGATTTAGTTAACAGTTGAACAGATTTTGAGCCTTTTTCTCATCTTTTAAGCCATCAAAATAGAAATCAAGTTTTTTAATAATTCCAAAACAAAATTGAAAGTGGTCAATTCTTTATTCATTTTCTCAATTCCGATGAAAAATCAATGTAAATTTTTAAAAATTAATACAATAATAAATAATTAAAAAAAGAACAAAAGATAGAAATAAACTTTAAAGATACTACATTAAATTTTAATAGTAATAGTTTGATTCATTAACTTCTTTTAAAATAAAACTTTTTAAAATTATGTGATCATTTTGATTCCAATAACATAATAATCAGAATCAGAATAAAATCGAAATATCATGAATCTAATTCAATTGGAATGACTACCGCCTTAGTCATATGCAACACAACGGTAATTGCATTGACACAGTCTACTACTCTGAATATGTTACAGATCCTTGGCGGAAGTTATATTTTGACAAAAATTATACATGAGTAATCGAAGTACTTTTGGAGCTACATCTGACATCCATAACATCCATAAACCGATTGTGAGCGACCTACTTTGATTCCCTGCGAAGACCCACCACACATGTAGTATCTTCAGAAAATCCATTCAACACCGCGAATAGATGGAAAGTGGGAGGGAAGTATTGCAGAAATAAAAATACATTAAAAAGGATTCACACGCAAAAAGGTGTTGAGTTACGACGAATCGACGAATATAGATATAACCCCTGCGCGCATGCAGCAGTTCTAGTATAGCCTCCCTCCGACGTCAACGGAGGGAATTAAGATCTCGCTCAGATAAACATGAAGACGGGAGGAAGAAGGGTGCACAACATGGAGACCAAGGCTCTGCGGTGGGGAAGAAAGGTAGACACAATGGGCTTCAAGGAGGAAGCCCCAGATATGGTGTCGATCATGATCTCAAACCTACAGGTCTGAGTGGAGGGGTCCTTGTCAGTGACGGTGGATACGCCCGGGAACTGGCAGGCCTGGTCATCCTGGTCATTCTTCTGGTAGTAGCTGTTGAAGGCGTAGGAGACGTTACCCCGGATGTCCAGGTCACCACATGACGTCTTATAGCCAAGGCTGGTACAGTCGGCATTCGCACATGCATAGCTTATGCTGTCCGGTAGCCTGGAGTCACTCAGGCTAGCCGACGGCTTCATGACGCACCACTTCTTGTCCAGGTACTTGATGTTCCTTGCCCTCTGCAGCCCGCGGGAGCTGTTGACACCGAGGTTCAGCTGGTACTTGGGCATCCCGTCATAGTTGAAGACGCCCCAGTGCCTCTCAAAGTTACCCGGCTGGATGCTCTTCTCGTCCTCATCTATCAGGCTGAAGAGGTAGGCATCCACCGGCCCTGGCCGCAATGGCGTTCCCCGGCCCGACAGGATGTGGGTGAGGAACCCCTGGTTGAACCTCTGGGCATACTGCGGATTGGCATTCATGTCGCCATCAGTTGGCCAGCCGACCTCGCCAACGATGATGGGCAGGTTGCCGTAGCCATTCTTCTGCAGTGCCCAAACAAGGGTGTCGTGGTTTGCGTCAAAGACATTGGTGTAGGAGGTGGAGCCGTCGGTGATGCTGCTGCCACCGTCGAAGAAAGCATAGTTCACAGGGAAGTTGACGTCATTGTAGAGGCTGATGAAAGGGTAGATGTTGACGGTGAATGGCCCAGAATTGTCGCTGAGGAACTTGACAATGGAGACCATGAGATCATGGATGTCAGTGCGGAAGTCGCCTCCAGAGGGGACACTGGGGGAACTGTAGACATCGGCATTCAGGGGGACAGTGACCTTGATCTGGTTGCTTAGGCCGGCCTTTATCAAAGCACTCTGGACATTCTGCAGCGCAGGGAGCGTAGTCCCAAGGAAGCTGCCGTTGTAGGTCTTCAAGAACGGTTCATTTCCCACCGCTACATACCTGATGGGATGATAACATGCATACACAAAGAGATGGATCAACAGAAAGTCTCTTCTTCTCCCAGCGAGATTGGCAGTATCAACAGATAGATATGATATCTTGTAAGCATTACAAATTTAAATCATCATTTTAATGGTAGAAACATGATTGGAAAGCCTGATTATGGCATAATCCTCCCAATTATGGTTTGCCATCATACATTGAAACAACAAATACACTTAACCCCATAAAATTGCAGGTTACAATCTCAACCACCAAGGAGCAACAAGAACGAAGTCTTACAGGATCATTAACATGATGGAGCTTGAGATTATCCTATTTAAGTTGAAATTTAACGGGGCTCATCCCTTATTACCCTGCCACAGTGACCTAACATCTTCCAAGATTGCTAATATGCTGGAACTCCCTTTAATTCTTTCTACCCTGTGTCATCTGCTGAATTCACACACTATATTCAATTACCCAATTGAATGTTGTCCTTCAAAATTACCTGCAGTCATATGGAATTCATGCGGCTTCTTTCTGTTGGTAGCATGCCGATATTTTCCTCTGGAATGCCCTAAGAATATAGCCTCCAATGACCGAATTTCTTTCATCATGTCAATGCTATAGATCTGATTTCTTCTGACCATGTTACTGAACATTACAAAGTATTTTTCATCTAGAATGCCTTATGCACCTCCAATGACCAAACTTTTTCTTGTCATGTCAGTAAGATGGATCTTATATGCTCTAACAAATGTTATTCATTGTACATCAAATACCAATTTCCAAAAGAGCTGTGGAATCCACGTTACCTTGAAGCACTTAGAAGATTCACATCTTCCTTTCACTGAGATATATCCCTCTCTGCCTCACAGGTTTACCAAAACCAAAGCTGTTCTGTGCCACTTGTGATAGAGCCAAGATTGCAGCGAGGGATAATCTCCATGGTTTCCAGGAAGTTGGACATATCAAATCGTACTAATTCCGTCAAATTCTCCATCTCACTTTCTTCCGAACTACTTGTGCCAAAGCAGAGTAGATTTCTTCATTCAGGAAATCACCAAATAGCTTTTCTGGGTTTACGATTTTGGGTTTATGGTTTAAATAGTTTTGAGAAATGTTATTTTCTCCTGCTCACAGGTTTACTACACCAAAGCCATCCCCATGCCAGTCAACATAGAGACAAGGTTGCCACCGGCCCACCAGGATTGCATGGTCTTCTGAAAATCCAACATATCAAACTCAAATGACATTAGAATACACCTCATGTGATTCCACATCAAGTTTTAATGGGTCTAGAATTGATTTCCATCTGAAGTTTCAAGGCCTCCATTCCCAGCTGATCTTCATTTTTCATGGGCAATGATACCTCAGTGATTCAACAAAGGGCTATGTTGGGTTTAGGGTTCACACGCTTCCACTGAGTCCGAATTTTCAACTGTTTGGCTGCTGATTGTTAATAAGTTGGCAGAAAAGAGTGCTCACTGCTGTAGAAGTTGGCTATCTTGCATGTGCAGACAGAATCAGCTGCTTGTTTAACAGAAAACATACATTTATGCATGTTGTTACAGCACCAGAACATAAATGATAGATTTACTGTTGCATTAAATTATTCTACTACAGTACTACCCAAATGCACATGACTGATCCTTATTCAAATTTCAGAGCAAGACAGGAAGTGAAGATGCCTGGTAAATGAGAAGCCATTCCACCTTTTTCTTGCTCTTGGCACACAATGTTTGATTCCTGCCTCCTACAGTTCTCCACACTTTTGCTATTATGGTAACACTCTGCTTCAAGCATGGCAGAATAATAAAAGTGTGGCTAACACTATGATATGGGCAAATAAAAGATTATATGCATAACACAACTCGGAAAGTTTTGATACAAATTATTTTGCATCAGCAACTAGATTCCCTGTCTACAGAAGATGCATATGCTTATGATTGTAAGCACCAAACTCTGGGTGATTTCCTTTCATTGTTTTTTAATTTGGTAGTCAAAAGTGTTTTTTGTTTCCACATGTTTTTTGTTATTCAAAGCATTTTTCATTTTCTCCTTTTTCTTATTCAAAATATTATTTTAGTTAATTTAATTTGACTAAAAGGAAAGGAAATAATCAAGGCAATCTTCCTTCTACAAAATTCGTATAACCAAAGTAGCATTAACTCACTATACAGCACATCTCTCTCTGAAGATAGTACGTACACATCACACATACAGTAATGCTTACCTCCCTGTCCACATTCTTTCACCCGGCAACTAATTGCTGCAGCGCAAGGTCTAGCTTATGAACTAGCCATTTAGAAACATAAACATATATAGATGGTCAACTCGATGAGATGTGATGTTTGATTGATAGATTTTCGTTTAGGCATCTTATTTTATTCTCTAGTTTTAAGTGCATCAAAACAAAATTTTAAAAGTTAGAAGAGTTGTGAGAGACACATTTTGTAAGAAGTGGGGTAACATTTGTTTATATATTTTATAGCCTAAATTGCAAAGTAAGAATTGTATAGAATCCCCAATCTCGTGCCACAATTGAAGTCGGTGAATGATGAAATGCCTTCTTCCTTCTCTCTTCCGCCAACGAAACTCATGACCCACAGCTTTAGATTGTGACTCCAAAGAACTGAACAGATGAATGTCTAGCTCTGATCTGCCTTGCCTTTTCCTTCTCTCTTCCATCTTCCTTCTGGGATATTTTGCTTTCATGTATTACTCTGTCTTCATCTGTATATCCTCTTCATCTGAGCTAGATGAAGTAAGTTCAATTTGTTGTTACTTTTTTCCTTTGCTCATCTCAATCATTAAAACGGTACCTACGCGTCATACCAGCTCAACATGTAACTCATTGCTGCTCAATAGATACTCTTCTTGTAAGTACACTCCTCTTCTCTTTGTTTTGCAGGGACTTATCACACCTTTCTACATTTCCACTATCTTACCAATAATCTTCCAAGGATCGAAGAAGAGATTGAATCGAGGCCGATCGGAGCTTGAATCAGCGGAATCCCTTGAAGGATTTGGCTCGAATCTTCAGAATCGCTGCTGGAATTGCTCCGGAATCGGGGAAGGGAGCTGGGATCGAGCTCGGAATTGCTGGAATCCTCAATTCCAAGGGTTGATGGAGCTCGGAATCACCGGAAGAAGACACTGCTGCTGCTGGATCGCCGAAATCGACCTGCAGCGGTCGATTCTGGCCCTTTTAGGGTCGTAATTGGTTTGATTCCTGGTCCATAGTTGAACCGGGAATCAAACCGAACCGACCAGATAGGTCTTCGTTGGTCGACCGATTTCAGATAGAATCGCCGGAATCAAATCGAATCCAACCGATTCCAACCGATTCAGTAGAATTCCTCCTGGAATCGGCCCTTCCGCATGGAATTGGATCGGAATCGGCCGATTCTGATTCGATTCCGGTGATTCTGCAATCAATGATCCAAACATCTTGAACCACGTGACGATTGATGTGACTTGATGTAATCCTATTGACCAAGTGTCGATAGGACACTGATTTGACGAGACTCACATGACATTGACTTTGATGTGACATATGTGACACTAACTTGACTGATTAGACGTGTAATTAATGTTATTTAAAATACGTATACAAATTGAAATTGACTACCTAAAATAAGAATACAATTTAAACTTGACTACCTAAAATAACAATATAACTTGAACTTGACTACGTAAAATATGAATACAATTTGAACTTGACTTCTAAAAATAAGAATACGAATCTGTACCTAACTACTGGAAAAAAGAACACGAATTAAACTTGAACACTCAAATTCAATGAATAGTAATTAATATCTCAAAATACGTGTACAATTTGACACTAACACAACTTGACATGATGTAATTATAAAATAATAATAATATCAATTTTTTTGATAAATTCAAGGTAAATATATACCTTTTTTTCAAAAACCTCTTTCCTTATTTTTTGCTTTTGAATGCAGACTTTTTTCTAACTTTTGTTTTCTTTGTTTTTTTCACAATATTTTTAAAATTCTTTTTCCAACAGACTCTTATCCTTCTTTCCTTTTTTCTTTTTTTTTGGGCGGGGGGAGGGTTCGGTTTCTACTAAATAATGCTACAGTAACCTAAAGTCCTAATTTAGCTACAGTGCTGAGAAGCCTTCACGTGCGCGTGGAAGCCATGTTCGGGTAGTGGCCATGGTAGCTAGAATCAGAGGCATCGCTGGCAACCGGAGGTGGGGGAGGAGGCAACAGCAGCGAGAGGCAGCGACGGCAACAGCGACCGGAGAAGGGGGAGGCGACGGTGGCTATGGTAGGAGATGGAGGAAGTGGTGATGGCAGGAGAAAGTGGGGGGGCCAACTAGCAGTGTTGGCAATGGACGGCAGTGTCAACAGAACCGGACGTGGGGAAGGCGATGCAACTGAACTGACAGCTGTAGGAGATGGCGATGACAAGTGAAGGGGAAGATGGAGGCATCAACGACAACAAGAGGTGGAGGGACTTGCTGGCAGTTGTCCGGTGCTGAGCGAAGCCGACGGCGTTGACAAGAGAAGGGGAGGAGGGGGGGAAGAGAACCGGACAGAGTTCTTCCGGGGAGGGGAGGAGGATAGGACCGGAGGGACACTAGCTTCCTTCCGAGAAAGGAGAATGGAGGAGACTCCAGGGAAGGGAGACGACGCACACAACAACACTCAAATTTTTTTATTTTTTTTCACAAAATTCATCATCATCGTACATAGAAGGTGGGGGTTCATAGGGGTGTGGGTACAAAATTTAAGATAAACCTAAAATTTTTCCACAAATACACAAAGACCCTTAATTAGCCTAAATTGCCTAAATATATTTTCTAATAACACCTGATGTCGACTAATCGTCCCCGATCCACAGGGAGTCTAAGATTGGACGGCGACGTCAGTATACTCGGTTCGAATCAAAGCGGATCCGAGCTCGGGTGTCCTAACTAACTCTCCCCGACTGGGTAGAACTCAACCCCGTCGAATTCATGGCTACTCTGATAGCGCTCCAAAAGATCCAGGTCCCTTTGCTAAAGCTCTTCTCCTGTCATCCAAGTATCCTCGGTGGGAGGTCGACCCTTCCAACATACCAAGTAGCGCTGGTTTGCTCCATCTCGCATCGTTACTACCTACTTATCCATTATGCATTCGATTTGCTCGTGTCGCGGTAGTGTAAAAGCTGGAGGTGGACACTCGGGTGTGGGATCACTCGAAAGAGGGGGAAGTGTCTTGGAAATCTAACTAGGTATCACTGTCGGATCTCGATAGGCTAATAGATCAGAGACATTGAACGTTGAGCTAATACCATAATCAGGCGGTAGGTCCACAATGTACGCGTTGGTCCCAATCCGCTCAACCACTCTGAAGGAAGCAGCTTCTCGGGGCTGAAGCTTCTTAACGGCTCGTGTAGGGAGTCGCTCAGGTCTGACCCTAATCATAACATAGTCGCTAACCTGAAATTCTTGTGCTCGTCGATGTAAGTCGGCATGCTACCTGTATTGTTTATTGATGTCCTCTATTCGACGCCTAATTTGATCATGTAGACTTCTAATATGCTCAGCTAAAGATTCTGCAGAGACTGATACATGGGCATAATTGGTCTCCTAGGTCTATGGCCATCAACTATTTCAAAGGGACTCAAACCGGTAGACCTATTAACTGAGTCATTGTAGACAAATTCTACTAAAGGGAGGACGAGATCCCATGTATGACCATGCTCACCGACTAGGCAACGTAACAGATTCCCTAAGCTTCAATTGACAACCTCAGTTTGACTATTAGTTTGTGGATGATAGGCAGTGGAGAACTTAAGCTTGGTTCCTAGGAGATGCCATAAGGTCTTCTAAGAATAGCTAACAAATCGCACGTTACGGTCCAAGACAATTGTCTTTAGTAGCCCATATAGTTGCACAATTTTTGAAAAGAAAAGTCGGGCTACTACTAATGCATCATATGTCTTAAATCATGGAATAAAGTGCACCATTTTGGAGAATCGATCAACTACCACGAAGATAGAATCGTAGCGGCGAAGGGTACGTGGCAATCCAAGGACAAAATCTATGCTAACGTCCTGCCAAGGAGAATCTGAGACAAGAAGTGGAGTGTAGAGGCCCGTGTTTTACTTTCACTACTTGGCGACAACGCAAGTACGACATTGGGAGACAATACGTGCAACATCACGCTTCAAACTAGGCCAGTAAAATCGAGCTTCCATAAGCTCTATTGTCTAATTCTGACCAAAGTGACTGGCAAGACCGTCTGCATGTAATTCCCAAACCAAAAAGTCACGAATAGAAGTTTGTAGGATACATAATTGAGATCCTCGAAAAAGATAACTATCTTTTAAAAGATACTCGCTGTAGTCACTAGATGGTCCTGACTGGATAGCTGTAAAGATGGAGTCGAAATCTGGGCAAGCAACATAATCTTCCTTAATTCGTTCAAACCCAATAACCTCGACTCCTATGATAGAGAGTAAAGATACTCGACGACTTGAGGCATCAGCTACTTGATTCTCTACTACTGCCCGATGCTTTATGACAAAAGTGAATGATTGGAGATAATCTACTCATCGACAATGTCGATAGTTGAGTTTCTTCTGGGCATTCAAATATCAGAGAGCTTCATGGTCGAAATAAAGTATGAATTATTGGGAGAGTAAATAATGACGCCAATGACGTAAGGCTTGCATGACTGCATAAAGTTCTTTGTCATAAGTGGAATATTTTAGTTTAGCATCATATAGCTTCTTACTAAAGTAGGTGTAAGAACCTCAGTTTTTAGAAGTTTTGAAAAAACATTTTCGTATCTCCTTTGGACTACTTAAGAAAATAGGTGATAGCCTATAAATGTATTAAATAGTGGACCTTCTGGTGGTGTTTGATCGTTATTGGGCCGACATTTGGTCGGTCGGATCCAATAAGGCTTATTGGGCTTATTTGGCCCATTGGCCCAACATGTAATGAAAAATGGATCCAACTTGTTTGTTCAGTTTTATTCGTATATTTCACCCAACACTTGCCATTCTTTGGTGCTGCGACATTTTATGTGCCAACAAATGCCCCCCACGGGTGGTTTCTTGGAGACAGGAGTCAAGAAGGGACCGTCCATGTCAGTTGGCCCTATGCCTTTTCTTTTTTCTATTCCAACTGGTTCTTCAACTTGAATGTCCATGGTTCAAGAAGGGCATAGGCTCTTGGAGGTGACACGAATCTTCATCATCTTGAGCTTGGCTATTTATCTCCCCGGACGTGTGCTTTCTATTTTTATTTGCTTTGTTGTCCTACTCGTAGTTCCTGGTGCATACGACATTTGGTTTTTTGCTCTTTGCCGATGGGACAAAATTTTTGATGAGCTAAATGAAGTTGATGTAGGCTCATGGCTGCATCATGTTCCTCTATTCTTTGTTCCCTTTTTGTGTTTTATTTTCTTTATTTTCTTGCTTTTTTTGTCTTTCTTCCATTCTTTCTTTTCACTCTCTCCTTTTTTTTTCTTTTTTTTTCTTTTTTCTTGTCTTTCTTTTTTTTTTTCACCGAAGAAGATATTGTGTAGGGATTTCAGCCTACCGGGTTCTTACGAATTTCGTCACCAAGGTGATGTGGTGTAGGGATTTCAACCTACCGTGTTCGGAGTGAAATTGTTCTATAGAAATTTTAGCTTATGGGCTCCTTAAGAATGTTTGCCACAAGGGTGACAGTGTTATGTAGAAATTTTAGCTTAAAGGGTCTCTTGGAAATTTTGCCACAAGGGAAAAGTGTCGTGTAGGGATTTTAGACTATAAAGTTTCTTGGGTATTTTGCCACAAGAAAAAAGGTTTGAGTGTAGGGATTTTAGCCTACAGGATTTTTTGGAAATTTCACCAAAAGGAAGAATGTTGTATAAGTATTTTAGCCTACAGGGTTCCTCGGGAATTTTGCCACAAGAGAGAAGGTAGTGTAAAGATTTTAGTCTACTGGATTCCTTGAGAATTTTGCCACAAGGGACAAGATTTAAGTGTAGGAATTTTAGCCTAAAGGGTTCCTTGGAAATTTTGCCACAAGGGAGAATGTTGTATAGGTATTTTAGTATACAACGTTTCTTGTGAATTTTGTCACAAGGGAAAAGGTTGTGTAGAAATTTTTAACTTACTGGTTCCTTGAGAATTTTGCCACAAGGGGAAGGGTTTTGTGTAGAAATTTTGCCTACAGGGTTCCTCAGAAATTTTGTCACAAGAGAAAAACAAGTCGGGAGAGCGACATTCGAGTAGGAACTTGGGCCTACTCAAGCCATTAGGAGTGAAATTGTTGCTTCGAAATTTCATTGGGATAGTGACTTTTGAGTAGGAATTTAAGCCCACTTGGTTTGCCTTAGGAACTGCACTGAGTAGGGATTTATGCCCACTCAGTCTTTTGACGGTTTTGCAATGGTGACTTGTAAAGTCAAGATAGTTGACTTTTGGTAGATCATCCAAGCTGGAGTGACCAGGATAGCAGAGCTCTTGGCTTTCTTCCTTCTTGAGAGTGTCCAGAACGGGGGGTCTGGGTGATGTTCTTTTTTGTAGACTATCGACTGGGGCAATCGAGATGGACTTTTTTCGAAAATTGTACATGTCGCACATGACATATGACGATATGGGTCTCAAAACTGTGTAGGCTAGGAGGGTCACGATGGTGTGATTTTTGTTGGTTGTAATAGTTGACTAGACAAGATCGGGGAGAGCTCTTTTGTAGTCCATCAGGATCAGATCGATCAGGATGGTTGAAATTTCACATATCACCGAGTCTGGATAGACAAGAGTGACAGAGGTTTGCAACACCACAATCAGCATCATGGAATGCGATCTCCCGAGAACCTATTTTCTTCCGTGTGTCCGAGAAACGAGATCGCCGAAATGAGAATATCTATGTAGTACTTGTGATATCTTGATCTTCTTCGCCTATTATTATCCCTAATTTGTTAGATGATCTTGTTAAGTTTCTTCTTATATTGCCAATTTATTATAATATCCATCTAAATATTCATCTAAATATTATTGTTTGATAAAATTTCATAGCTTAATATTTTAATGACTATATATGTACAGTTGACTCAAAGTGTTATCAATCTCCTATCCATATTGTTCAAGATGAAACTTTGGTCTGACATAAGATCCTTTGTATGTCTCATGCTAACAATAGTTCACCATCTCTGTATTATGCTTTTAATTCTCTCACAGCTTATTTTAATATTTAATATGAGTTCCCTTGTCCTTTTAAAAGAGATTATATGACATTCTGCATTTAAAGATGCACATTGATTGGTATTTCCAAGATCTAATCCCTTGAGATTTTTTCAAGATCTTTTATCTTCAATCTCCGTGAGATAAAATATAGATGTGAGATGACAATCATGAGGTAAGGTATATATACCCTGCATAAATGAAATCTGAGATTCAATCTCCCGAGATTTTTTTGAGAATCTCACGAGATCTCTTCTCTTTCACGTTTCCGAGACGAAGCTAAGATTCGAGATGACAATCCTTGGTCAGCATAGCAGAAATGGAGAGGATTGTTTGAAATTGTCATGGTCGGAAGGACCAATATTGCAAAAGTATGCCGAGAGGGCTGAAAGAGGATTTCGCCATTTGTCCCTTCCAGAATAGATTGCGAGAACTTCCCTTAAATTTTATAGGCGGAAGGTGGTTGATGTAACCTCAATTATCAAAAGATTTATTCTTTTGCTTCGGAAACTCATTTTCCTTTTGAATTTGAATTAGACCTTAGCATTGACTTTGTAAGAAAATAGATGATATTTCATAAAAGTACTAACTAGGGTCAAAGTTATATGTTGAGGTTGTTAGGTTCTTTGAAATTTGTTTTGACCTCTCCCCGTCGGATGGTGCGAAGATCCGACGTTAATTACATCGAGACAACTCGAATACCCTTGATTAAGCGTCATAGCAATCCATGGAGTAGAAAACATACATCCACAAAATAAGCATTCACATATACACATAGGAGAAAACAGTCCCATGAATTTGATGGAAGGCAAGCATTTGATTTGTTTGCATTTTGATTTAAGTTGAATTGATTTGAATTTCGGTTTGAATTGAATTTAATTTTGATTTGTTTAATTAATTTGGATTTGTTTCATTGAGCTTGACTTTGATTTGGAGAGTTTAATTTGAGTTGATTTGAGTTTAATTAGAGTTTGTTGACTTAAACTTGGGAGATTCATTTGGATTCGATTTGTCTTGTTTGCTTAATTTGGATTTATTTGAGTTGGATTTATTTGGGAGTTGATTCAGGTTGATTGGATTTGGCTTAATTTGAGTTTGTTTTATTGAATTATCAAGTTTGGTTAAGATTGATTCACATTTTGCTTTGAGATTTATTGAATTTGTGATCTGTTTTATGATTCAGTTCAGATTCTGTTTTTTTTTTGTTTTACTTGAGTTTGTGTTTTGCTTGAGTGTGTTTTTATTAATCTAGAATTTGGGTTGCAGATTTTAGATGATCATTGTGAGTTGGATTAAATTACAGATTCTTGAAATGTTTTGATTTTTTATGGGTTCACAGATTTAATTCAGGTGATTTAATCTTCCGGTTGAATTTTGTTTGATTAGCTTAAGTTTGAGAGAAATTTGTTTTGATTGAATGCTTTCCAATTTCGGATTTTACAGTTTCAGATTTACTTGAGTTTGGATTACTTAGAGAAATTTGATTTGATTGAATTGGAGTTGAGCTGGATTTGAGTTCAATTTTGATTGGTTTAGATTTCAGTTAATTCTGCAGATTTTGTATTTCATGAATTTGACAGTTTCTGGATTTTCTTGTCTTAGATGTGAGGTTCAAATTTTAATTTTGATTCACACAGGTTTATCTTGACTGAATTTAATTTAAACATGTTGGGACTTTTGTGTTCAGCGAATTATCTTCAGATTTCTGCAAAGTTGACAGATTCTGCATGTTGATGGATTTCACGTTTTGTTTTCAGATTTTTAGATTCAAGTTGTGTTTCAGATTTTGGGTTCGGCAGGCTTCAGAGTTTCAAATTATGCAGACTTCTAATTGCTGATTTCAAATTTCAAATTTTAATTTCTGCACATCTTGCAAAGCTCAGATTTCAAACACCAGACTCCAGATTTCTGTGTTTTCAGATTTTTTAAATTTCAGATTTTCAAATTTTACAGGCCTCAATTTTTTGTGAAGTTCAGATTAGCAGGTTTTAATTTCTGGTTTCTTGCAGATTCTGCACTCTTCATATTTCCAGATTGTAGGTCTCTCTTTTCTTAAACGGATTTCTGCACCAAAACAGATTTTCAGATTTGTGCACATTTGCAGATTTTTAAATTCAGATTTATATATGTTTCAGATTTTTGTTTTCAGAATTTTCTTCTTATTGTCTTGCCTTCCAAAACTTCATGCAGCGGCTCTCTCCTTGTAACATAAGTCCGTTGCACCAAACATGAAATTTCTTTTCTCTTTTTTTTACTTGTTCTCTCAAAACGAGACATGATTTACATCTTGACCAGAAATTCGGTCCTTTGAGTCCTTGATGAACCTGTCAATCCATGGGCGGCATGTACCCGGTCTTGATAGACTTATGGGCATCCCCCACTGTTTTGAGATTGAAAATACCCGGCTTTTGACAAGCTTATGGGCAATCAACTCACTGATTTGAGATTGAGCACACCCGGCTTTTGATAAGCTTGTGGGGACTCATCTCATGATTGATGAACCTCATTAGCTCATAGTTTGGCATATCGGCATGTTGATCATGCACAGCTTTCCCATGGCATAATGGGTAAGTAACTCCCTCTTGGGACATGGTAAGACATTGGGGTCTTTTCAATAGACCTTTGTATGTCCACCTTAAAGGGTCAAGGGGCGTGCTTAAAGCCGGCCCATTGCTTTCCCTCTTTGTTTTGAATTCTTTTAAATTAAGCCAAGACCATGAGGCGGGTTTTTAGCCGGCCGGATGCTCGTCTCGGTTTGTTGATTAATTAAATGAATTATTATTTAATTTATGTTTATTGTTTATTTTATTTTATTTTTGAATTATGGGTCAATAGACGTGCTTAAAGCCGGCCTATTGCTTGCCCATTTATTTTGATTCTTTTAAGTTATGCCGAGACCATGAGGCGGGTTTTTAGCCGGCCGGATGCTCGCCTCGGTTTGTTTAATTAATTAGGTGCATTTTTATTTAAGTTTGAACTTGATTGTTCCTTTAAAAAAAAAATCTTTTTTTTTCATGCCACCGGTCAGCGAGGGATATTGGGCCGTAGCCCATCTCCTTCTTCCCCTTCCTTTCTTCTTTTCTTTTTTTTTTAAACCCCTTCATAAGGAGGGCCCCACCGTAGGTTGACCTTGGGTCAACCTCTCCTGCGAGCTTCTCCCGCGCGTGAGGCGCCTGGCCGCGGCTGCGGCCGCGGCCTTTTCATTTTTTTTTGCTTCTTTCCTTCCCTGTGGGCCCCACCCTTTTCATTTTTTTGCGACCGGGTCAAAATTGAGTCCGAGCTAGCTACGCCCTCGCCCTTCTCCTGTTCATGCGCCAGATGGACGTAAGTCCGCAAAAAATAAAGCCGGCGGCTTCTTCTCCTCCCCCCGACCAGACGGCGGCAGCGGGGCTCTCTGGCGGAAGCGAGCGAGGGCGCGGTGCTGCGGGCTCTTCCGACGGCGGCAGAAGCCTTGGCAAGGGCAGCTTACGGAGAAAGGGGGTCTTACGGCAAGGGACTTCGGCGGAGGGAGCTTCCGCAGAGGAGGTCCGGCGATAGGGAGAGGCTTCCGGCGAGTGTAGCACCTACGAGAGGAACTTCCAGCGACTGTGGCACCTACGGGAGGAGCTTCCGGACGGACAGATTGAGGTGGCTCCGAGCGACGGCAGGGGGGGAAGACAACTCCGGTAAGTCCTCTTTCTTTCCTCCTCCTCTCGGTCTCTCGATGGCTCGCCTTGGGGGGTCTTTCACACGCGGCTCTGCTCTTCCTTCGGGTCTCTTGATGGCTCTCTCCTGGGATATTCACGCACCGGGGGTCTTCTTATAGGCTTGGCGCTGTCCCGCCTCCGCCGGGAACCTCCCAAAATTGGGGTTGCGGCTCCGAGAAGGGCTCGGATCAATCCCGTAGCCTACGGGATCGACCCCCTTCCCTTCTTATCCTCAACTACCTCCTTACGACATCTTCTTGCCGTTGCTAGCCTTGGCTCCGGGATAGAGTCCGATGGGGAGTTGATTTCCTTCCCCACTCCGACAGCTTCTCTTCCTTTATTTATTTTTTCTTTTTTTTTTTGACGTGGACTGGTTATAGAGGAGATGGCATCCATGGGCCGATGATTGCTGGCTCCGTGGACTGCTAGCCCAATTGGGCTGCTTCAGACTTCAGCTCCTGGCCCAATCGACCTTCTTTCGATTGCTGGCCTGCTTCCCCCCTATTTTTTTTTTAAACGTATGCATGGCTAGCTATACTCTATTTGGGATAATGATAACTCACAATTCGGACCACCATGCACATTCAGCTATTTTTCTCTTGTCCACCTATGAATTTTTTCGATGCCAATAAATGCCCCCCACGGGTTGTTTCCCAAAGACGAGAGTCGTCGGGGAATTGCCCGTGCAAAATTTAGTTGTAGCACTTTCTTTTGTTGCCCACCATTTGTTTATTGCTTCATGACTGAAAATTCTTTGAATTGCTTGTTGCAAATATAGTTGAACTACTTTCTTTGTGCCATCTTGTATTTGTTTTCATCCAACTATATTGTCTCGATGTCAACAGGCAAATGCATTATGACCTAGAAGGTAGTCCTTCGTGCTCGTGCTCCTTGGTGCGGTGCCGATGCCAGGAGCTTTCATGAGTAAAAAGACTCTCAGCCATAGAAGAGAATACCCTGGGGTTTCATGTGTGTTTACACCAGGCGAACTGCTTTAAGCCAAACCTAGGCCTCGAGGGTTGTTCGAGCACAATGTACTCCTTTCTATTCTCTCCAGTTAGTCCTGAGGCTTGTTCGGGCATATAGAGAAATATTGTTCATTTCCTGTCAAGGCTGCACATGTGCATATTGTACCCTTTTGTATGGGATTGTATAATAAGAAGTTGTTCTTCCCCACTCTCCCATGTTGCATGTTCCTTTGTTGTGACATTTTGCTTTTGTCCTCAACTTGATCAACCAATCTTGTGAGGTCCGTTGTTCTTCTCACTGCCGTGCTTTGCTTTGATGTTGGAATAAACTGTTCTTTGGTACTGTCTTTTTGTTGATTGTGCATCTTTGGGGCTGAGAAGGGCTTGGGCCCTTTTTGCCGACTCTTTGAAGGCCTTTCTACATGCTAGGCTTGCCTGCCATTCCGGTGCTTCTAAGGGAGCTCAACTGCAAATCATCCTTTGATAGGTTTGTACAGGACTCCCAGTCAGGTGACTCTTGTGGTCTGGTCAGAGCTTCTCCTCTTTTTTTTTCTTTGCTTTGCTTTGTTTGTTTCTTTTTTTGTTGTTGTTTTTGTTGTTTTTTGTTTTGTTGTTTTTTTGTTTTTTTGTTTTTTTGTTTCTTTTCTTGATCCATTGCCCTTTTTCGGGTTTTCACCGGACCCATTTTGCTTTTTGCCTACATGCCTCAAAAGAGGTTTTCACGTAGCGGGGTTACCTGATTTTGCCTAGAGTGCTTTTTTTCAGGTTTTCACTCTAGCCAGGTTTTCTTGACCTTTTTACCCTCAACTGATCAATGAGATTAGATCAGCCGAGTCCGTCGGGCACCTCCATTTTTAGCCCACTCTCTTTTTTTCTTTCCTTTCTCTTTTTTTTTTCTCTCTCTCTCTCTCTCTTTTTTTGTAGGGAATTAAGGCTTCCCTTGAGCCGTGAAGTTGCTTTTGGGCGGTGAGGAATTAAGGCTCCCCCTGGGCCGTAGGTTTTGGTGGCTTTGCGCCAGTGAACTTGTAGACTTGTGAGTATGAAGAAGTCACACTCGGTCTATTGGGTAAACATGTAGTGGCTTGGTGCCAGTGGTTCACAATTTGTGATGGCTTGATGCCAAAAAGGAGTTGTGGTGGCTTGATGCCAAAGGGGTGTTATGGCTTGATGCCAAGAACATTTTATGGCTTGATGCCAAAATTGCCCGTGGGACATATGAGTATGGGGGGACCACACTCGGCCTTTTGGGTATGATTATGGCGGCGGCTTGATGCCAAGAAAGGACCCGTAGGACATATGGGCACAAAGAAGTCATGCTCGGCCTATTGGGTATGCGTTTTGTGGCTTGATGCCAAGATATTGCGGCTTGATGCCAAGATGGACCCATAGGACATTTGAACACGAAGGAATCGTATTCGGCCTGTTGGGTATAAGTTTTTGTGGCTTGATGCCAAGATGGACCCATAGGACATGTGAGTGTGAAGAAGTCACACTCGGCCTGTCAGGTAGAATTTGGTGACTTGATGTCAAAGAGGAACCCGTAAGACATGAGCATGGAGAAGCCACACCCGGTCTTGTTGGGCAAAGTACGATGGCTTCATGCCGAAAGGATATGGTGGTTTGATACCAAAATGATTTGTTGGACATATGAGCGTGAAGAAGTCACACTCGGTCCATATGAGCATTAGGGTAGCAATTTTGGGGCGGCTTTGTGCCATTAGAACTCCTAGACTTGTGAGTATGAAGAAGTCACACTCGGTCTATGGAGTATAAAATATTGGGTGGCTTGATGCCAAAAGGACATGACGGCTTGATGCCGAATGTAGTGGCTTGGTGCCAAAAGAGGTATGATGGCTTGGTGCCAGAAAGAATGTTATGGCTTGACGCCAAAGAGGAGGTGATGGCTTAATGTCGAATGTGGTGGCTTGATGCCGAAAAGTGACAAGATGGCTTAATGCCACTGAATTTAAAGACTTATGAATGCGAAGGAGTCGCATTCGGTCCAAAAGATGAAATATGGGATGGCTTGCTGCTGCTTGTAGAGTTGAGGGACATGCGAGTATGAGATGATCATGCTCAGCCCGTGAAGTATGAATTTAAGGTAAAACCCATGCTTAAAGGCTCGAGGCTCAGATGTTGCTGGTGGGACTTGGGACATGAGAATGGTTCCATATCCAGCCTTGGTGACATAGGATCCAAACAACATTTAGACCAAAAGACCATGGCGGTATGGGATTTATGAAAACCATATAGACCGAGAGGGTCATACTGGTATAGAATTTGACAGTCACATAGACCTTGCTGGTCATGATGACGTGAGAATTTGGGGACCATGTAGACCGGAAGGGCCATGATGGTATAGAATTTATGAAAACCATATAGACCTGAGAGGCCATGATGGTATAAATGTTTGAAAACCATATAGACTTGAAGGGTCATGATGGTATGAATGTTTGAAAACCATATAGACCTGGAGGGCCATGATGGTATGAAAGGTTGAAGGCTATGTAGGCCAAGAAGGTCATGATAGCCTGAAAACTTATTAGCAAACCATATAGACCGGGAGGGTCATAATGGTATGAATGTTTGAAAATCATATAGACCTGGAGGGCCATGATGGTATGAATTTATTAGAAGCCATGTGGATATGAGAGTCATAATGGCATGTGATTTTTTGAAACCATACGGACCATGAGGGTCATAATGGTATGAAAGGTTGAAGGCTATATAGGCCAAAATGACCATGATAGTCTGGAGACTTGTTAGCAAACCATATAGACCGAGAGGGTCATAATGGTATGAAATTTGGCAGTCATGTAGCCATAAGAGACATGATGACATAAATGGGTGAAGCCATGTAGACTTGAGGTCACGATGGCATGAAATTTGACATGTTTAGAGAAGAGATGAGTCCCCTCTCTCTTTGAACTTGGAATTTCTAGAGTTTCTCTCTTTTTTCTTTTCTTTTCCTTTTCTTTTTTTTTCTCTTTTCTTTTTTTTTTCTTTTTTTCCCTTTTTTTTTTTTTTTTTAAACTAGCCTGACCGCCTTTTGCAAGGTTTTCACCCAAGCTAGTCCCCTCCTTTCTTTTGCCTGTATGCCCTTTTGCAGGGTTTTCATACAGCAGGGTGATCCATTTTTGCCTGGGGTGCTCTCATCACCTCAGCCGGATTTTTTTTCTTTTTTTTTTCTTTTTTTTTACTCTTTCTCTTTTTTGTTTGACATATCTTGCCCTTGGTCAATTAATGGTGTAACTAACCAAGTCTGTCAAGGTATTTCATTTTTCTTTCTTCTCTTTCTCTCTTTTTTTTTTTGAAATTCCTTTGGAGTTCACACAGGGGAACTGTGTAAGACTGGTCACAGGAATATTGGGGGCCTTGGGGATGGCTTGTATGTGGGCATAGGCATGTCAAAGCCATTTAGAGTGAGTTGGGACTTAGGCATGTCAGAGGCCATGGAGGTTTTTTTTTATTTGTACATGGGCATGTCGGAGGCCATGGAGACTATTTCTTTTGTGGTATGTGAGGGCATATGAGCAGTCGTTTTGGGTATATCCGGGGGTAGGTTGATGGCCTACTTTGGGATTGAATTGAAGAGTTGTGGAGGGCTGCCCTAAGGACTCTTCATTCCCCAAGCAAAGGGATAGAAGAAGATCCAGCCCTTGGCTCTCTCTTGAGAGATATTTGGGATATTCTAGCTGAGAGCTGATTTGGGAGTTCTTTGTGGCTTAGATATCCAGGTCTCCAGGAATCATTTGAGAATGGGTCAATCTCGGAAAAATAGAACCCGTTCTTTTTGCCCCCAGTGCTGTTTTAGGTAAACTTAGCCCTGTTGTCACAACGAGGCTTAAGGACTTGTCCCTGGCCTTACATGACCGTCTCAGACCATTTGTCAAATCCCTTGACATCAATGAGCATTTTGGACTAGATATTGCTTCCTTGCCAGAGCAAGACTTAATCGGGCTGCAAACGGCTCAATTTGTGACGGGTGTCAAGCTTCTTCCCTGTCCGAGCTTTATGCTTTGCATTGGATTGATGGTTGACCCTGGCATGTTGACATGTAGGGATAGATTTCTTTGTTTGCCAACAAGCATAATTAGGTTGAGCCATTGACCAGTAAGACTGATTTGAAATGTCAAGTTGAGAGTTGGTCTCCCACTTGAATTGCAGCATCGGGGGCTGTTGGTCGGCCTGATCTGCTAACGTGTAGTATGGAGGGTTGCTCCCTCTCAGACAATATAACCGACTTCATGTAGTCTCCTATTGAGACAATGATTTCTTCCTTGTCTCCCTTTGTAGTTAGCGCAGGTTGGTGATTTTCTGGGGGTTTATTGATAGAGGTTGGTCCTCTTGCCCCTGGCCAGATGAGTAGTTCCCAGAATCAAGAAACTATCTGTTTTTTTTATGCATAATGGGCCGAGAATTGCCTTCTCTCCTGAGCAGAATCTTATCAGGTGATGTCATATAGGCATCATTCAGTGAGGGCGCAAGATTTGTTCTGAGCCCAATTGACATATGACAGTTGCATCCATTCACTAGATAGAGGATTGAATCCTCACCTGCAAGCAAGAATTAGAAGATTGGACCATTGGTTGGTCATATTGGTTGAGAGAAAGGGCGAAAGGCTGATCTCTCTGTAGCATCATAGGCCGTTGATCGGCTGGCTCTTTCAAACTGAAGAATATAGGGTTGATCCCTTGCTTCACTGAAAGCCATGTTTTGACCGCTGATCGGTCAGACGAGTTGAAGTATGGAGGATTACTTCCTTACTCAGTAGCCAGAGGACCGATCACCTTGGTTGAGTGCATTCCTCTCATATGCAAAGGATTTCTTCCTTGCTCTTTACCAGTATGATGGGTGTTTGGTTGATCCTTAGCCCAGGCTGTACTGGAGTGCCTTGGAGGCTTGCCCCCGGTCAGATGAATGAATTTGCGGGATTGACCAGCAAACCAACCAATATCTGATGCATACCGAGTGACGGATTGATTCCGAACCCGAGCATGGAAAAGGCACCACATCTGGGCCATCTTTGATGTGGTCATTGGATTTGTTCCAGGACCAAGGAGTACTTTGAAGTTGCACCGATAACTGGGCAGCATTCCTACAATCTGGCGAGCATAGGATTGATTCCTAGCTCGTCGAGTTGTCTTGGTGGACGGAACCGTTAATCAGTTGTCCTGCTTGAACTGACGAGTCGAGGGTTAATCCCTCACTTGGAAGATAATGTCCAGGGATGAAACCGTTGATCGGTCACCCTAGTTGAAGTCACGGGCCAAGGGCTGGTCCCTTACCCGAGAAATAACATGGCTAGCCGTTGATCGGCTGGATTTGTTAATTTTCAGACAAGAGGACTGATTCCTCTCTTCATTAGCAGTTGGGACCATTATTGGTCAGGAATGAATTGACAGGTGAAAGATTTCTTCTTTCCCGTGCGAATGCAGCAATGTTGGCACGGGGGCTGGGCACATTCTTATTCTTTTCATCCAATCGGGCCAGAGTGGCGAGACGATTGGCTAAATGATGTATGGTGAGCTACAACTTCATCTGACTCAGCATAACAGAAAGGTGCCACATCCCGGCAAGTTTTGATTTGGTCATCAGATTTGTTCCAAGAAGACCAAAGGATATTTTGCAGTTGTACCGATAACCGGGCAACATTTTTCAATTGGTGGGCCTAGGATTGATTCCTAGCCCATTAAGCAGTATTGGGGATAGGACCGTTGATTGGTCATCCTTGTTGAACTGACAAGTCGAAGGTTGACCCCTCACTTGAAGGTAGCATGTGGGGATGAAACCGTTGATCGGTTACCCCTGTTTGAATTATGGGTCGAGGGTTGCTCCCTCACCCGAGCCATATCTTGGTGGGCCGTTGATCGGTCAGAATTGCTGATCTTTAGGAAAAGAGGCATGTTCCCTCTCCCCAATAGTAATTAGGACCACTGACCGGCCATGAATAACTGACGGGTGGAAGATTTCTTCTCCCCCCGAGTGTGCCTTGCAGCAGTGTTAGTGGAAGACTGGGAAGAAACCTTGTCCCTTTTGTCCAACCGAGCCAGAGTGGCACAACGGTTAGCAATAAGAAATCTTGGAATCTGTACTGACTCTCCCTTTGAGGTGGAGGATTGCTTCCTCCCTGATCGTTTGATAACATATCGGGCATGTGGTTTCTCCTTGGCCCATGTTGCTATGGTGTGGCTGGGCGATTGCCCCCAGCGAAGTATGAAATTCTGAATTGTTTTTCTTGTTTATATTGAGTTTGACGAGCCTTCCATCAAGTTGGCTACAGCATGGGCACCTGATTTCTACTTTGCCCAAAAATTTTCTGGTTCAACTGAGAATTGGTTGACCACGATGCATGAGCAGACAAAGGATTGATTCCTTGTCTGAGGGCAAGCATAAATTAACCAAGCCGTTGGTGGGCCTGACTTGTTGAGGTGTCGAGCTGAAGATTTGACCCTTCGCCTGACCAATATCATCATGGACCGTTGATCGGCCTGCCATCCTTGGACTGAGGAGCAGAGGGCTGCCCCCTCACCTTGGTGGTAGTGGTTCACTTTGACTTATTGTCAACTTAATATAGCATGTATAAATGAGCATCTTGCCCCCCGAGTAGAGTGCGATGATGCCCTGCATATGCAAGTTTTAATGTGAGCATCGGATTTATTCCTAGCCCGAGGGATATCTTGGAGTTGTGCCACTAACTGAACAGCCTGGGCCACGAGACAAGTGTGAGATTAGTTCCCAACTTGAAGAGGAGTATGAGAAGCCTGAATTGCTGGTCAATCAAGCTTGGTTGAGAATTGAGATTGTGGGTTGAGGGCTGGTCCCTCACCCAAGCAGCAACATGTTGGGCCATTGCTTGGCCCTAGTTGTCAATTTTCGGATTGAAGGGCTGATCCCTCATATAACTTTGATGTTGTTTGTCGGCTAGGCAACCACAAGGTGTAGCATCCTGAGACTGTGCCCATGATCGGTAGCCCTTTGGCATTTCAAGAGTAGAAGATTGATTCCCCTACTTGGTTAGCCAGCCATAAAGACGTCATGTCAGGATGTGAGGATTGATTCCTCATGGAAATGGCATTCATGTGGCATACGCCGTTGTCAGGTTCCCCATTGCATGCTGAGGATGAAGGCCACTAATGGCAGCATTGTGGATTGAGGGTTGAGGGTTGTTCCCTTCTTGAAGCAGTTTTGGCATGGGCCATTGACCAAGAACTATGGTAATCCCCTGGATTTGAGGGTTAATCCCTCCTTGGAACAACTTTGGCATATACTGTTGACTGAGCAGCCATGCTCTGATGATTTTTGTTTTCTTGGGCATAAGATTTGCTCTTTACCCCAGTGCATATGGGGTTAAACTGAAGCCACATTATTTTCCCAGGTCAAGAGTTAATCTCTTACCCAGTCGAAATGCCTCATGATTTGAGCCCTCAATTTAACCAGCCATAGTGAATTTGAGAGATGGCACCTCGATGAAATGTGGGCCACCAACCAATCTCAGCAAATTTTTCTCAAGTGATGGATTTGTTCCTTACCCAAGTAGCATTTGTTTGGAGCCAAACTGATATTCGGTTGGCCAAAGTGTGCTTCTATTTTGGAAATATAGGATTGATTCCTTGTCATTGAATATGCCAAGCCTCTGGTAGGTCAGCCATGGTAACTTCATGAATTAAGAACTGATTTCTCCTTGACATGTCATTTGGCTTGGCCATTGCTTGACCAGATATGACTTTTAGGCGAAGGATTTGTTCCTTGCCCCCATTTGATTGACGGAGTTCATCCGGGTTTAGGGATTTATTCCCTGCCGAATGACGACATCACCAGTTTGAGTGTGAGAGACTTCTCTGTCAATTGGCCAGCGATGGTAATCTCACGAGTTGAGAATGTCTTTGGCATGGTCATTGCTTGACCATATATGACTTTTGGGTAAAGGATTTGTTCCTCCCCCCATTTGGTTGATAGAGTTCTTTTAGACTTAGGGATTTGTTCCCTGCTGAACGACATCTTGCCAGCTTGAGTCCGAGAGCTTTCTCTGCCGGTTGGCCAGCAGCCCATTTTTTATTTGTGGTCAACCTTCTCCTGTTGTAGTTGCCCCAGTGCTTTGCACTTGTTGGGGGTGGAGGAATTGAACTTTGCTTTGGCATTCTCCTCCTTCTATCTTGGTCGGGCATGAAAGACCGACCTTGATATATAGTTGCATGGGTCTTGAGATGACATGTTTGCTATCTCCTTGACTTCTTTGAGGGTTGGTGGTGACAGAATTCATGAACATCTGCCCCCAGAGTTGTTTGTTGGGGAGCTTCCGTGGTAAGCTCTTTGAAAATAGGACCAAGTTGTTTGACCCTTGAAATATTCTCGGTGGTGGATGAACTCCGAGAGCGGCTTCTTGAGATGCTTGCAGCATCAGGATGAAGTCTTCATGGCGAGGTGATTGGACCCCACCGGGTCTCATCCTTTGACATTTTCTGCCTCCTCCTCGTACAAAAAGGAAAGAAGCATGTGTTAGATATATATGAAAATTGGGATGTATGTCTTTTTGAATTGCTATGACGGAGAGATGAAGGGAAGGAGAGGTCCCACCGGGCGTGCCATTTGATGTAACCTCAATTATCAAAAGATTTATTCTTTTGCTTCGGAAATTCATTTTCCTTTTGAATTTGAATTAGACCTTAGCATTGACTTTGTAAGAAAATAGATGATATTTCATAAAAGTACTAACTAGGGTCAAAGTTATATATTGAGATTGTTAGGTTCTTTGAAATTTGTTTTGACCTCTCCCCGTCGGATGGTGCGAAGATCCGACGTTAATTACATCGAGACAACTCGAATACCCTTGATTAAGCGTCATAGCAATCCATGGAGTAGAAAACATACATCCACAAAATAAGCATTCACATATACACATAGGAGAAAACAATCCATGAATTTGATGGAAGGCAAGCATTTGATTTGTTTGCATTTTGATTTAAGTTGAATTGATTTGAATTGAATTGATTTGAATTTCGGTTTGAATTGAATTTAATTTTGATTTGTTTAATTAATTTGGATTTGTTTCATTGAGCTTGACTTTGATTTGGAGAGTTTAATTTGAGTTGATTTGAGTGTAATTAGAGTTTGTTGACTTAAACTTGGGAGATTCATTTGGATTCGATTTGTCTTGTTTGCTTAATTTGGATTTTTTTGAGTTGAATTTATTTGGAAGTTGATTCAGGTTGATTAGATTTGGCTTAATTTGAGTTTGTTTTATTGAATTATCAAGTTTGGTTAAGATTGATTCACATTCTGCTTTGAGATTTATTGAATTTGTGATCTGTTTTATGATTCAGTTCAGATTCTGTTTTTTTTTTGTTTTACTTGAGTTTGTGTTTTGCTTGAGTGTGTTTTTATTAATCTAGAATTTGGGTTGCAGATTTTAGATGATCATTGTGAGTTGGATTAAATTACAGATTCTTGAAATGTTTTGATTTTTTATGGGTTCACAGATTTAATTCAGGTAATTTAATCTTCCGGTTGAATTTTGTTTGATTAGCTGAAGTTTGAGAGAAATTTGTTTTGTTTGAATGCTTTCCAATTTCGGATTTTACAGTTTCAGATTTACTTGAGTTTGGATTACTTAGAGAAATTTGATTTGATTGAATTGGAGTTGAGCTGGATTTGAGTTCAATTTTGATTGGTTTAGATTTCAGTTAATTCTGCAGATTTTGTATTTCATGAATTTGACAGTTTCTGGATTTTCTTGTCTTAGATGTGAGGTTCAAATTTTAATTCTGATTCACACAGGTTTATCTTGACTGAGTTTAATTTAAACATGTTGGGACTTTTGTGTTCAGCGAATTATCTTCAGATTTCTGCAAAGTTGACAGATTCTGCATGTTGATGGATTTCACGTTTTGTTTTCAGATTTTTAGATTCAAGTTGTGTTTCAGATTTTGGGTTCGGCAGGCTTCAGAGTTTCAAATTATGCAGATTTCTAATTGCTGATTTCAATTTTCAAATTTTAATTTCTGCACATCTTGCAAAGCTCAGATTTCAAACTCCAGACTCAGATTTCTGTGTTTTCAGATTTTTTAAATTTCAGATTTTCAAATTTTACAGGCCTCAATTTTTTGTGAAGTTCAGATTAGCAGGTTTTAATTTCTGGTTTCTTGCAGATTCTGCACTCTTCATATTTCCAGATTGTAGGTCTCTCTTTTCTTAAACGGATTTCTGCACCAAAACAGATTTTCAGATTTGTGCACATTTGCAGATTTTTAAATTCAGATTTATATATGTTTCAGATTTTTGTTTTCAGAATTTTCTTCTTGCCTTCCAAAACTTCATGCAGCAGCTCTCTCCTTGTAACATAAGTCCGTTGCACCAAACATGAAATTTCTTTTCTCTTTTTTTTACTTGTTCTCTCAAAACGAGACATGATTTACATCTTGACCAGAAATTCGGTCCTTTGAGTCCTTGATGAACCTGTCAATCCATGGGCGGCATGTACCCGGTCCTGATAGACTTATGGGCATCCCCCACTGTTTTGAGATTGAAAATACCCGGCTTTTGACAAGCTTATGGGCAATCAACTCACTGATTTGAGATTGAGCACACCCGGCTTTTGATAAGCTTGTGGGGACTCATCTCATGATTGATGAACCTCATTAGCTCATAGTTTGGCATATCGGCATGTTGATCATGCACAGCCTTCCCATGGCATAATGGGTAGTTAACTCCCTCTTGGGGCATGGTAAGACATTGGGGTCTTTTCAATAGACCTTTGTATGTCCACCTTAAAGGGTCAAGGGGCGTGCTTAAAGCCGGCCCATTGCTTTCCCTCTTTGTTTTGAATTCTTTTAAATTAAGCCAAGACCATGAGGCGGGTTTTTAGCCGGCCGGATGCTCGTCTCGGTTTGTTGATTAATTAAATGAATTATTATTTAATTTATGTTTATTGTTTATTTTATTTTATTTTTGAATTATGGGTCAATAGACGTGCTTAAAGCCGGCCTATTGCTTGCCCATTTATTTTGATTCTTTTAAGTTATGCCGAGACCATGAGGCGGGTTTTTAGCCGGCCGGAAGCTCGCCTCGGTTTATTTAATTAATTAGGTGCATTTTTATTTAAGTTTGAACTTGATTGTTCCTTTTAAAAAAAAATTCCTTTTTTTTTCTTGCCACCGGTCAGCGAGGGATATTGGGCCGTAGCCCATCTCCTTCTTCCCCTTCCTTTCTTCTTTTCTTTTTTTTTTTAAACTCCTTCATAAGGTGGGCCCCACCGTAGGTTGACCTCGGGTCAACCTCTCCTGCGAGCTTCTCCCGCGCGCGAGGCGCCTGGCCGCGGCTGCGGCCGCGGCCTTTTCATTTTTTTTTGCTTCTTTCCTTCCCTGTGGGCCCCACTCAATTTTGACCCGGTCAAAATTGAGTCCGAGCTGGCTACGCCCTCGCCCTTCTCCTGTTCATGCGCCAGATGGACGTAAATCCGCAAAAAATAAAGCCGGCGGCTTCTTCTCCTCCCCCCGACCAGACGGCGGCAGCGGGGCTCTCCGGCGGAAGCGAGCGAGGGCGCGGGGTGCTGCGGGCTCTTCCGACGGCGGCAGAGGCCTTGGCAAGGGCAGCTTACGGAGAAAGGGGGTCTTACGGCAAGGGACTTCGGCGGAGGGAGCTTCCGCAGAGGAGGTCCGGCGATCGGGAGAGGCTTCCGGCGAGTGTAGCACCTGCGAGAGAACTTCCAGCGACTGTGGCACCTACGGGAGGAGCTTCCGGACGGACAGATTGAGGTGGCTCCGAGCGACGGCAGGGGGGGAAGACAACTCCGGTAAGTCCTCTTTCTTTTCTCCTCCTCTCGGTCTCTCGATGGCTCGCCTTGGGGGGTCTTTCACACGCGGCTCTGCTCTTCCTTCGGGTCTCTTGATGGCTCTCTCCTGGGATATTCACGCACCGGGGGTCTTCTTATAGGCTTGGCGCTGTCCCGCCTCCGCCGGGAACCTCCCAAAATTGGGGTTGCGGCTCAGAGAAGGGCTCGGAGCAATCCCGTAGCCTACGGGATCGACCCCCTTCCCTTCTTATCCTCAACTACCTCCTTACGACATCTTCTTGCCATTGCTAGCCTTGGCTCCGGGATAGAGTCCGATGGGGAGTCGATTTCCTTCCCCACTCCGACAGCTTCTCTTCCTTTATTTTTTTTTCTTTTTTTTTTTGACGTGGACTGGTTATAGAGGAGATGGCATCCATGGGCCGATGATTGCTAGCTCCGTGGACTGCTAGCCCGATTGGGCTGCTTCAGACTTCAGCTCCTGGCCCAATCGACCTTCTTTCGATTGCTGGCCTGCTTCCCCCCTATTTTTTTTTTAAACGTATGCATGGCTAGCTATACTCTATTTGGGATAATGATAACTCACAATTCGGACCACCATGCACATTCAGCTATTTTTCTCTTGTCCACCTATGAATTTTTTCAGTGCCAACAGTGGTCTTCCTCGTCGCCTCAAGTATGGTCTCCATAGTGTATTTCTACTACAAGATAGATGTGCCTATGGGAGCCGTTTCGTCATTGGCAACTCGGACCTCCTTCCTAATAAAATTAGGGGGAAGATCTTGCTCACCTTGGTAGGTTGGGAGCTCATCCTAGTTGATGATATTTTTTTTACATCAGCCTGACTGCTCTTTGCAGAGTTTTCACCCAAGCTGACCCCTTTTGTATTTTTGTTTGCATATCCCATTGTGGAATTTTCATACAACATGGTTATCTAATTTTACTCGAGACGCCCTTTCAGGTTTTCACCTCGACCGGATGTTTTGACATTTTTGCCCTTAACCGTTTGTTGTGCTTGGGCAGCCAAGTCTGTTGGGCATCTTTATTTTTTAGCCCCCTTTTTTTCTCTTTTTGTAGGGAATTTAGGCTTCCCCCAAATCGCATGTATTGTCGGGTTTGACTAGGTATGGATTTCCACATAGTCAGTATAGAGTGTAAACTTCATATAAGATGTGGATTTCAACTCGAGGGTAGGAAAGTTTAATTGTGGGTTTGACCAATCGTGAATTTCAATGTGATCAGAGAGTTGCAAAGGTATGGATTGCTTGTAGAGGCAAGACATGCTCTTTTTTTTTGCCTGTGGGGTGGAGGCTTTTAATAGATTTGTATCCTAAAGAACTTATGAGTGGGGCTTCGTGTCCACTCGGTCCTTCGGATGGGTTTACGAATCCAACTCGTTGGAGAGGCTTGGTTTGTAGAATAACAAGGCTATGTTTGGTATGACAAGTAGCTTGGAGGATTATTTGTAAACCGTGAAAACCCGTGGTGGCTATCATAATAAAGGTTTGACGACTGTGGAGATTGAAAAGGTCGAGACAATGTGAATTTTGAAAATCGTCGAGACTTGACGGGTTAAGGTGGCGTGAACCTTTTAAAATCTGACATAACTGAAGAAATCTTGATAACAAGAAGTTTTTTTGATTTTAGCACTCTTTTTTGTTTTTTTTCATCTTTTTGGTTTTGTTTTCTTTTAACACCCTCTTTTTTATCTGTTTTTGTCTTTTGCTTTTTTGTTCTCTTTCTCTTTTTTCTCTTTTTTTCTAGGGAATTGGGGCTTCCCTTAAGCCGTATACAGGAAGGAGAGGGCCAGGTCAAGCACTGGACATAACTTAGCACGATGGCTCATATGTTTCGGCTTGGGTGTCAAGGACAACTTGGCGAGTGCCTCGCCGAGTGTGATTTTCAACTCGTAAAGCGAGGGGATGGTTTAACATCTAATATATGGCTGTTATCGGGGCCCGGGACCAAAACTATTTTGTCCTTGGATGACTTGGGGGAGCTTCATGAATTGGACAAAGACCCGGGGGTGAGTAGGTTCACTCAAACTGCCCCCCAATCTCCTGACTTTTCTACTTGTTGCCCTTAAGAGTGGCGTGGACGACGTAGGAGAAGCTAGTGGGACCCATGTCGGTGTGGGGCCGTGGCAGTTGTACAAGGTAATATTAATATCCAATTTTCAGGACCTCATTCTTAACCAAATCTTCCAGACATCTTTTAACCACCTGATAGTCTTCGATGCTATGAAAGCGCGAGTGATGGTATCCACATCCGCCGTTAGAAAAGGATATGACATGATGTCCTTTCATTTTTTTAGCACTCTCTTTTTGTTTTCTTTTCATTGTTTTTTGGTTTTATTTTTTTAGCACCCTATTTTTTCTCCTTTTTTTTTGCCTTCTGTTTTTTTGTTCTCTTTCTTTTTTTTTCTCTTTTTTTGCAGGGAATTGAGGTTTCCCTCAAGCTGCTGCATATTGGAAGGAGAGGGCCAAGTCAAGCACTGGACATAACTTGGCACGATGGCTCAAATGTTTCGACTTGGGTGTCGAGGACAACTTGATGAGTGCCTCGCCGAGTGTAATTTTCAACTCGCAAAGCGAGGGGATGGTTTAGCATCTAATGTGTGGCTATTATCGGGGCCCGGGACCATAATTGGCGAGCGGGTTCAGTCGAATTGCCCCCAACCTCTTGTTGCCCTTAAGAGTGGCGTGGACGATGTAGGAGGAACTGGTGGGACCCATGTCGATGTGGGGCCCTGGCAGTTGAACAAGGTAATGTCCAATTTTCAGGACCTCAATCCTAATCAAATCTTCTAGGCATCTTTTAACCGCCCGACAGTCATCGATACTATGAAAGGACATGACATGGTGTCCATATTCAAGATGGGGCTCCATCAAGCCTTCCTTCGCGACTTTCTCATAAAGAAAATACGTCATGGCTTGGGAAAAAAGTATCGCGTATAAACATGGTATCGTCAGCGCTTTCTCGGTTGCTCCTCAAAGGGTGCTCTAGCATGTACCGCTGGGGAGCACAGTCGACACCTTGGGCTCTAGCTCATACTTCTCAGCGCTGTCCCAAAGGTCGTCTGGCTGATTTACAGTTTTCCCAATGAGTGGGCGTGAGCCAGAAAAGGATGCTCCGGGATTTTCAGCTCGAGGTGGACAAATCTCTTCTGAAGTCATGTCACATGTTAACAACTCCACGACGCTGGCCATAGTGGCCATGATATTAGTCTTCAGGTGCGCACACCTGACACGGAATCCCTTGAGGATCGAGCAAACTCGGGAAGCCATCTGATAAACTATTGGATGAGGGAGCCATTCCTCGCGGTTGAGGTCATTGGGGAGTAGGCGAAGGAGGCTCGACGACTAGAGGAGATGGTCGGTACTATACCGCGTTGACGGTGAAATTCGTTGGCCGTGGGGGCACACCATGCAGTTGAGGGGGCTGCACTAGCCGTTTCCCTAGATCTAAGACCTTGTCTCAAATCATAGTCTCTGTAATGTCTTAGAAATTATATAACTCTTCGATGGCGTGCCCGACCTTTCTGTGATATGGGCAGAAGTTTGCTTCTTGGCTCCTCACGGCATCGCTTAGACACCAAACTACCGGTAAACTGATTAGGTCATTCTTAATGCAAGTATCGAACAAACTTCCCATATAATCTCACATGGAGTATGGTTTCGACATACGTTCCTCCCATGTGGGCCTTTGTCCAGTGTTATCGGTTGTCCTCTGTAGGAGAGTCATAGTGACGTTTTTGCCCCCGACATTGTTATTCCTTGAGGAGGAGGAGACATCCACTGTATTGATATCTTGGGAAGCTGGCTACTTATCTGTCATCAGCCTCAACTTCAGTGCAATCTTCAGAGAGTTATTGACATAGAAGTGTTTTATGTTAGCAACGGTGACAATTAAGTCATCGAAGGTCTGGATCCTTGTCCCCAGCACCTTTTCTTGAATTTCGGCTTGTAGGCCCCTTTTGCACAACGCGACTGCTTCCTTGCTCGATGGGAGATTACGCATTTCATACAAGCATTTCTCCAACGACGAATATAAACGACCGCCGACTCATTCCTCCCCTGGAACATGATGGTTGGCTCAACTAAGGTATATGGCCGCTCAAAGAAGCTGAATTTTTCAACGAATTTGCACTGCATGTTCGCCCAATTAGCAACTGAGTTCGGCTTTAGTTTGGAGTACTACTCAAAAGCCGTACCAGTCAGGGTGCTAGCGAAGTACTTGAGTAAGTACGACTCGCTACATGCCAATTTGCCCATGTGGGTGAAATACATGGCCAAGTGCTCTCACAGGGAACCATACCCATCAAATTTCGAGCACTTCGGCACCTTCTGGACATCCGAGGGTAACTTGACGAATTGATGATGTGGTGGGAAAGGAATCTGGTAGAGGCCCACCATGTTGTACCCCTTGTCATGCTGAGCCAACTGTGTAGAAATCATTTGTTCAATTACAGCCCGTTGAGTGGGTCCAAAATGTCATGTAGCGGCGAAGGGGGTGGTTGATACCCAAGCTGGACAAAAATGTCAATGCCGGACAAGATCCTCAGCGCCTATTGATGATAGGCAGTAGTTTGAGGTGGGATTACCGCGGGTGGCTCGACTTGACCGACACGAGGTCGGAGTTTTGGCCTGACAGAGATTGAATTAAGCCTGCGTTGGCAAGGAGGGCACGAAATTGTTGGTTCTCATGCTAAAGGTCTTCCAACGTCAGAGTAAGAGGAGCGACCTCTTGCATGTTGTTATCTTCTCGCGTGGCTTCCTCCCCATCATTGTGCGACGCAGATCCGATGGTGGCAACAAGTTGGCGGTCACCTTGACTACGAGTCCAAGGTCTGGGACGGGCTTTGGAAGCAAGTGGACATTTGCAACCGTCTACCAGACGTCCATGTCACTTGTCTCCTGGGAGCATTGTTAGGGAAGACCAGTTGGTTGAACCCTAAATCCTTTCGGTGAGGTAGCTCTTGCGGAACCATAGGTTCAATACCATTGACAAAATGGTAGAATTGTCGTCGAAAAGGTAGGGAAAAACGAGCCTTAAGCCGATTCGAAATGGCTTTAGGCAACAATTCACAGACGGCCCCTGGTATGGGCCGAGGTTGGGGTTTCGACCCAGCAGGGCCTACAGTTGAGGGCTACGGAGGATCGGGCATTGAAGGAAGAGGTTCCGCTGGGGGAATGTTTGTCTTCGGCTGCCACATTTGTTTCATGAATGGGGCAGAGGGTTTGGCTCCTTGCCCCCGGTCGACACGAGAGTCTGCTGTCCGGGCTCTCAGAGAGGTGCAACTTGGGTGGGGAGCCTGCCCCCAATTGGCGGTGTTGGGCGCCGAAGCGGCGAGTCGTTGGCTTCGCCGACCGCCGAAGTTTTCTTCATGGCAGACGCCTCCTGCCGGGTCTTCATTGTTGGGATTGCTAGTTGGCCCGGTTGTAGGTTGCGGGCCAGGGGATAACCCCCTGCCCAAGTAGCTTCTCTTTTTGGAACCACTGGTCGGCACCAGGCTTCAATATTCAAAGAAGAGGGCTGCCCCCTCTTCTGAACTCTCATGGCCACTGATTGGCCAGACTTCTTTAAGTGCACGGAGGATTTCTTTCCCTGGACAGGTGTGGCAATGGCGGGTATGAACTTAATCCGGCTGTGTTTGTCTAACTGCCCCAAAACGGCGAACCGGTTGGTGAGGGGAAAAATAGTGAATTGAGACCTTTGACGCCTCAATCGACTAGTCTTGACAGGGGCGCAAACTAGCGTAGTGCACCAGGTCTTCCAATCCTAGAACACCCTCATGGGGCCTGCCATGACACACGGATGTGAACTGGCTCGGGGCTTGGGCTTTTCGAGTTTAGTTTGTCGAGATGCCGGTCCAGGGCAAGTTGAAATTTGGTTAACGAGGGCTGCCTGCTGAGGCACCAATTGCTTCGCCTCTTTGACGGCTAAGATTGCCATCGATGCGTTCAACTGTTGAGGAGTTGACTTGATCCCCCATTATGTACCGAAGGAGACCATGACGGGCTCGATGTCGACGGCTTGGCTCTGGAGTGATTCACAGAAGATGACTCCAGAGTTGTTTGTCATTTCGGCTGAAATAAACAAGACAAGCTTCGTTAGATGTAGAGTTTACCAGAAGACAATGGATGTGCACTTTCTTAGTTTGTTACGACGGAGAGATGAAGGGAAAGAGAGATCCCACCGGGTGTGCCACTTTGTGAGAACCTCAGTTTTTGGGAGTTTTGAAAAAAGATTTTTCGTATCTCCTTTAGACTACTTAAGAAAATAGGTGATAGCTTATAAATGTATTAAATAGTCCGACGATACATTTAAAAATATTAGAACCGAGGTTCTGGTTCTGTGAAAATTTAATTTTGACCACTCCGTCGGATGGTGCGAATATCTGACGTTAACTTATATCGAGCAACTACTCGAATGTCCTTGATTAACCGCCATAGCAAACTGTCTGATAGAGCGTGCACATCCACGTAAAATAATAAACTCGAGGGTCGTAGCCTTGCAAGCCCGATAAGATGAAAACGAGTTGGTTTAGATTTTTTGGAAGCAAATTTTATTTGAATGTGGGTTGAATTTTATGTTCAACTTGATTATTGTGATTTGATTTTGAATTCAATTTGTTAAATTTTTTTGTTTGATTGGTTTTAATTGAAGTTACATTTTTTATTTGAATTTGAATGAATTAAATATTTTGGGATTTAATTTCATTTGATTAACATGTTGATTGAGATAATTTAATCATCTTTTTCTTATGTTGATTTGATATTTTGAATTTATTTTGAATATTTTAATGCGACTGGAACATTTTGCGTGTTTTAACTGTTTGAATATGTTTTGGAGGATGCTGATTTGAGTTTTGATTTATTTATGATCTTATATTTAAAGTTTAAAGTGTTGGTTTAATGATTTTTAAATATTTTAAATGTTGTTTATTTAATTTTTTTAAAATCAATTAATTATCACTTAATTAAAAATTTAATTTCATTAAATTAAATGAATTTTAATTAAAATTTTAGATTATTTAAAAATTTAATTTTTGTGTATATTCATATTTAATGAATATATTTTAGATTTATTTTATCTTATTTATTTTAGTTCGATTTGCATCTCATCCGATCCATCGAGCTAACATCCGTGCCCGATTTGCAATGGTCGACATCAACACTTCAATTGTTCATTTCATTTCATCCCATGTCGGGGTACATCATGTCGGTCCACATCGGAGTACAAGTGAAATATGAATGTAGTCATTTTCTTTCCCCCGGATTAATTTTTCATAAGATTGAGAGATGAGTTCGACATTACGACGACATGCCGACCCATTCTCATTCAAATGGATTTTTACCCTCCTATATAGCTAAGTCTTTCGACTATCTATATTAGGAGAAGGGTCCGTCTGCAGTGGGAACGTGTCCCATGTCTACACCCGGGTCAACATATCAGAAGCAGATCTGGACTAGCCGCCCAATTGTGAAGTGCAAGATGTGGTGCTAATTCCTTATTTAGAAGTGTAGACAGGCCTTGGTCTCTCTAGCACGAAGGGGACAGCTGGGTTTATTTTTTACGTGAGTTTGGTCCACCGTGGCATATACAGTGGGGCCCACCGACAAATGAAACAAAAAAAGAGGGAGAGGAAAGGGCGCGACGGTGGGCCATTGAGCCGAAGGATGGCCGCGATGGGCCATGCGAATGAAGGAAGAAGGCCAAATAATCTTGTGTGAACAGTGCTTCAGCGGAATAGATTCACAAAAAATAAAAACTAACACTCAATTAAAATTAAATAAAAATCTACCTCTTTAATCAACAAATCGAGACTACTTGGGAGGTCGACTAACCATCCGCCCCTACGTCTCGACTTAGCCTAAAAGAATACTAAAATTCGGACTAGTTGGGGATCGACTAACCATCCGCCCCTACAACCTTTTTAAGGTAGACATACAAAAGTCTATTAAAAAGACCCCAAAATCTTATCATATTCATCAAGCTATATGAGGCTTAGCATGATCAACATGCCGATAAGCCGATTATATGCTGATAAAGTTAAAAAAAAAGTGGGGGTAATACCCATAAGTCTATCAAAGACTGGGTATATTCCACTCATAAATTGACAAGTTCATCATGTCCAGCAAGGATTGAGTGAAGATGGCCTCAAATCGATCAAGTTATAATGACATGGCTTATTAAGCTGCTAATCAATGAGATGCCATGTTCAGTGTACAGATTGGTATTGAAAGGAGGCCAATGGTTCCTTTGATTTGATGGGATGCAAAGACATAAAAAAAACATCAAACAGATTTTCAAAAGATTTAATGAATCGGGACTGAAATTCTGGGCATCCACTGAACTATCCAGACCGATTTCATAATTTGATTCAATCAGAATGAACCAGGCCCTGAGAATAAAAAAAAACGAATAAAATCCAAGTCCATAAATCTGTGAAGTCCAAGACAGGTTTTTAGTCTGCTCAAATTTTGATGATCCGTCCAGAGAAGACCATGATTCCTTAACAGATTCTGTCAATCCTCAAGTCAATTTAAAAAAAAGAGAGACAAATTCAAGAATATCTTAATCAGAAGAATACAGTTCAGAGCAGTAGTGTCCAGCCAACAGACGAAGCGATATGAATTAAAAAAGGGGGGGATCTGAAAATCAGGTTCATGTGTGAACCTACAATACCCAAGGAGCCGAAATCCATGAACGTGCCATTGCAGAAAAAAAAGGAATCCCCATAGGAAGATCTGTTAATCAAATTTGGAACAAACCCCATGTAAAAAGACAAAGAAATCTCATAAATAAATCTTAAACTTCAAGCTCAAATTAATTCATCAAATCCTATGGTATCAAAAATCTGGGAGGTAAGTCCCAAATTAAAACAGTCCCGAGCAAATCACAAATTAAGAGAAGGATTAATCTTAACCCACTCAAACATGGCCATGAACCTGTAACAAAGAAGAAAAGAGCCCAGATGTAACCTCAAAAATCTCCAAATTTAAATGATTTTGGTTTTGGAAATTCATTTTCCATTTGAATTTGAGTTAGACCTTGACCTTAGCATTGACTCCTTAGGAAAATAGATGATATTCCATAAAAGTACTAACTAGGGTCAAAATTATATGTTGAGGTTGTTAGGTTCTTTGAAAATTTATTTTGACCTCTGCCCGTCGGATGGTGCGAAGATCCGACGTTAATTATATCGAGATTACTCGAATACCCTTGATTATCGTCATAGCAATCCATTGGAACAGAAAATATACATCCACAAAAATAAACATTCACATACACACATAGGAGAAATCAGTCCCATGAACTTGATGGAAGGCAAGCATTTGATTTAAGTTTTGGATTTCAATTTGATTAATTTGACTTGAGTTGAATTAAATTGATTTGAATTTTGGTTTGATTAGATTGAATTTGTTTCATTAAGTTTGTTAAAATTCAGTTGAATTTGTTTGATTTGGAGAATTCAAAATTCAGTTTGATTTGGATTGAGTGAAATTGATTTAAATTTGTCCAAGTCAGATTTGGCTTGAAATGAAGTTTGTTTGGGTTACTTTTGTTTGATTAACTTGAGCTTAATTTAAGAGTTGGATTTGAATTTTGATTGGTGTTTCCGAATTTCAGATTTCTTGATTTGGAATTCTGCAGATTTTTACAGTTTTCGGTTTCTTGTATTAGATGCGAAATTCAGATTTCAGTTTGATTCAAGCAGGTTTATTGTGACTGAGTTTGATTTGGACATGATGGGATTCTTTCATCATTTTGGATTTCTGCAAAGCTGGCAGATTCTGCTCGGAGTAGGCATTTTCTGATTGAGATTGCCAGTTTCAGATTCGAGCAAGGTTTGCCATCTCGGATCTCGGCTTTGTCTCGGGAGGGTGAAAGAGAAGAGATCTCGGAGAGATCTTGGAAAAATCTCGGGAGATCGGATCTCGGATTCTCGGATCAAAATGTTTATATGTATGAAACATAACATAATATCTTATAAAGATAGGAGTACATCAATGAATTTACATGAAAATATATAACACATTTATACATCAATTGTGTGAATGAACAATTACAAAGTACTCTCAATACCAAAAAATTGATCTTTGTGCTTTTAAAAGATTTAATCTTGCATACAATTATATTTAAATACTAATATGGTATTAAACTTGTAGCACATTTTTATCTGCGATAGTATAAGTGATAGTGAGATATATTAATATGTTTACACTATTATAAATGGGGGGGCGCAGAGTAGTCGCGGATCGACCTTTGTGGGGGGTTGTCAGGGGGGCAAAGCTCCCCGAAAGGATTTTTTTGGTATTATGTATAAATTTTGGGGGACTTCCCAATAGGCGCTGGTCAAGTAGTGCCTTGTCACCCGCCTTGACAACTATAGTATCAGGGGGCAAAACCCCCCGAAGAAATTTGTTTTTCGGACCAGGCTACTTGGGGCGAGATCTCGACAATCTCGTTTCTCGGCCCCCTTGGTGAGACCGAGAACTCGAGAGAACTCGCCGAGATCTCGCGAGATGGCATTCCATGGATTCGAGTGATCTGATTTTGAATTTCGGACTTGGCAGGCTATAGATTTTTTTAACTTCTGCAGATTTCGGATCTGCCAAACTTCAGATTCTGCACATTTATGATTTCAGATTCTGGATTCTACTGGTTCCGGCTTCTGATTTCCAGGTTCCAATTTCTGATTTTCAGGTTTGGGTCTCAGATCTAGTTCAGATTTCGGATCTCAGAGGCAAGTCTGGTTTTCAGGCTTAAAGATTTCAGATTTTAAATGGCGGTTCTACACAGATCCAGATTTCAGATGTGATTTCAGATTTTTCAGATCCTGTTTTAAATTCCAGTTTCAAGTCTTAAACCTTCTGATTTTGTATTTCTGCAGATTTTACAGGTTTCGGACCTATAGGTTCAGAATTTTTGATCTCCTGCAGATTCTATACGTTCCAAAATTTTCAGATCTGGAATTTCCCGAATCGACCCTCTTGCAGAATTTCTGATTTATACATTTGGTCTCTGACCTCTGATTTCCAGACTTTTGCTCCAGACCTCAGACTTTCAGACCTCTGTTTTCTGGATTTTCAGCCTTCAGATTTTTAATTACAGATTCACATATCAGATTGAGTTACAAACCTGGGTATTTTTAGGTTCAGATTTAGTTTATCTCGGTTCAGGTTATAAAATTTCAGATGTTTTTCTTTCAGACTTCAAGTTTTCAGATTTAAAACCATTCGACCTTCAGCTTTTTTATATTCTGCACAAGACAGACTTGAACTTTAACCTGCAGATTTTTGTGTTTTTTTAAGCCCAGAGAGATTTTTATTCCAATTTCACAGGTTCGGTTTCAGATTTTACAGCTTCTGGATTTTCTTTTGTCTTGCCTTCCAGAGTGTCATGTGATCATCCTCTCCTTGTAGCATAAATTTAATACACCGAACATGAATTCTTCCACCTGTTCTCTCAACATGAGACAGTTTACAATTTGACTGAAAATTCAGTTCCTCGAGTCTTTGATGAACTTGTCAATCCATGGGTGGCATGTACCCGGTCTTGATAGACTTATGGGCATCCCCCACTATTTTTTGATGATTTCACTAGCATATGACCGGCATGACAACATATTGATTATGCTTGAGCCTTGCATAGCTTGGTGAACTTGGTAAGACATTGGGGTCTTTTATAGACCTTTGTATGTCTACCTTAAGGACGTAGGGGTGGATGGTTAGTCGACCCCCCAACTAGTCCGAATTTTGAATTCTTTTAAGTTAAGCCGAGACGTAGGGGCGGATGGTTAGTCGACCCCCCAACTAGTCCGGTTTGTTGAATTAAATGTATTTTTTATTTAATTTTCATTGTTTTGCTTGTTTTAAATTTTTTTTTGTTGAAGGCCCTGTGCTATGTGTGCGCAGGGTTCTGCTTCAGTCGAATAGGGGCCCGGCACTGTTTGGACCGGCCGGGTGCTATTCCGGACCGGCGGTCCACCTCCGCAGGGGCGGCCGGCTTCGCCCGGTCGCGCCCTCCTTTTTTTTTGGCGTTTTCTTCTCCAGGCGGGCCCCACGCATTTTCCACCGTGGACCAATGTTCGGGGACATATTTCCCCACGGCTATAGTGCCCGTTCGACCTTCTCTAGCACCTGACGGTAGCTCGGGCATCGTTTGCGGCAGCTCCCGGCCTCGTTCAACGGAGACGGCATCGGCAGGAGGAGGAGAAGGGGCCGTCGGCCCTAGGGGAGGAGGAAGAAGTCCTCACCGGTGGCGACGGGAGGGGCTTCTGGCCTCTACGGCGCCTACTGCGGCGTGCTACGGAGACTGCGGTGTCCAGAGGTAGAAGAAGCCAGCGGAAGAAGAAGGAGACGGCAGGAGAAGAAGAAGACGAAACCGTACAGCTCCAACCAAGTTGCGGGAGGACTGGTAATCCCTTTGACTCCTCTCTCCCTCCCTATTTCCGCGCCGTCCGCCTCTGTCTCCTCTTTTCTCTCTCTCTCTCCCTGAGCGGCGGCCTACGGTGGGCTTCTTATAGGCATCGGGAGAGCTCCTTCTTCCGTTAGGAAGCTGGTTCCGGGTCTGAGAGGGACTTAGACCTTCCCATATTCTCGGCCCTCGAATTCCGGAAGGAGATCGGGCTCCCCTTCAAGTGAGGGAAACCTCTATCGATCGCTGCCTTAATTGTCTCCGAGTGGGACTCGGAACTGCCATAACATCCAGGATCAGATACCGATCGGGACTCAACAGCTCGTTGACACACCCGCGGTTCCTGATCTCCTGCCTCGTTCAAGAATCCTCTTTCTATTTATTATATATATTTTTTGAAACCAGCCCACCTTCCAGTAGGCCTGCGGAGTAGATGACGATGACCTGTTTTGAGGTCTCCTGAGTGGGCCGCAAATGGGCCTTACAGCAAGCTGAATTGGGCCGATCGGGGTCCTATTCTGGGCTTTGACGATGGACCTGATCACAAACCTGTGTGGGGCAGTTTAGGGTGCCTGCCGGTGGACTGAATTGGACTTGTTTGGGTCTGTTTACAGTGCCTGCGCATGCTGTACACAGAACAGGTTTGGGAAGCCGGTTATGCCATTTTTCCTTTCTTTCTTCTCACTTTTTTTTCTGAAATCGACTTCATTTCATTCATGTTCTTTTCTTTCATAAATTTAGGTGTCAACAAGCCCACAACTTGGATAAGATTAAATCATTGTATAAACCAGATTTATTTCACGTTAAGACAGAATGGACTCATGGAGTCTAAAACGCAAGGAAGGAGGGGTCGGGGGTCGGCCCGGGATCGGCCCCAAAACTGACCTAGTCGGGTAGGGTCGCGACCTCAGGTCGGATTTTATTTATTTTATTATAAAAAATAAAAAAAATTAAAAAAAAATAATAAAAATAGAAACAATATTTTTTATATTATATATTTATGTATAGATAAAATCTATACATAAATATAATTATATTTTTTATATTATAATTAAATATGAGTGTTTATCTATGTATATAAGTAAATATGGTTTTTTTTTGTGATTATGTTGTATTAGTATATGTTAGGAAAGAGTTAATCTTAAGTGAGAAGGTAAACAGAAAGAGTAAATCTTAAGTGAGAAAGTAAACATACTTAACAAACAATTTTATAAATTTTAAGATGTATCATATATTTATAATTATAAATTTTAACTATATGTAATAATATAAGTGATAGAAAAATATTATTGTACTATCAATAAATAGAACATTCAAAAAATAATTATTCTTTACAAACTTGATGTTTGTGTGAAAGAGAAGAGAGTTAAAATAGATTTTTAAAAATTTAAATATATAACATATATTTATGATTATAAATCTTATATATATGTGATAATATAAGTGATAGTAAAATATTGTTATAGTATTATTAAATACGGTGCAGAGTAGTCGCGGATCGACCCCGGAGTCGGGCAACCCGGCTAACCATGCTAAAATGTACTCCACAGACCATCAGACTTAAATAACAAGTCAAATCTGCACAATGAATTCAAACTAATTCTAAACAAGTAAAACATGATCCTAAAAGAGATTTTCATAGACAGATCAAATTTCCCAGACCCAACTCCTAATAATGTCAAAATCTGAACCAAATTGTAATTAAACCAAATTTGATCCTAATAATATACCTCCCTGTTAGAAATCTCAATTAAAACATTAACCAGGAACTTGAACAGATCATTAAATATAAAAGCCATAAACCTAAAACTGATTAAATCTATCTTAACCAAATCCTGATTAAACCGAACCTAGTCCAAACAGCATATTTGAAGCCAAATTCCAATTAGAACTTGAATTAATTCCAAATCATAAGCCAGATAAATCTGTAGATCTAGAAATTTTAAAGAAAACTCGGAAATACCAATCAAAATTCAATTCAAATCCAATTGTTAAGTCAAACCCAAATTGATTTCAATCAAATAAACCAAGCTGAATTAATTTCACCTCAAGTTAAATCTGACTTAAACAAATTGAAATCAATTTCACTCAATCCAAACCTTAAAACAAAATTAACTTTAACTAAACAAATCTAAAACAAACTAAACTTAAATCAATCCATAAACAACTTTAACCAAGTCCAACCGAATTAAAACCAACAAACACGATTCAGTTCTCAAATCAAACTGAATCAGAATTCCTAAATCAAACTCAAATCAATTTTTTCAAATTAAACCCAAATCAATCTTAATCAAATACATTTAAGTCTCTCAAATAAATTCAAACTAAAATTCAACCAAACTTTAACCAAACAGATTTAATTTAAATTAAACTGAACTTAAATAGACAAGAAAATCCAAATTCAACTCAGATTAAACAAATCATTAAATTCAAATCCAATTTTCCCAAATCAAGTTAAAATGAATAAAGTCAAAACAACAAACAACTTGTCAAATATCAAATCCAAGTCAATTTCAACTCAACAAATTCAAATCAAACAAACTTAAATCAAACCCATTCAATTCAAATCAAACTGAACTTAAAAAAATGAATTAAGTGTTTGCATTCCATCAAGTTCATGGGACTGTGTTGGCATACGTTTTTTTTTCAAACAAAAAAAAAGAAAAGAAGAAGAGAAAGAAGTAAAGCAGGCGGCCTGGCCCAGGAGCTGGCCCAATTGCCCATGAGATTAGCCACATTTGGGCCCAATAAAACACCCTAGCAGGGGCCGGATCCATCCAGCCCACAATTGGCACAAATCAGGCCATGTTCAGGCCATGTGCGCAGCCCACAGGAGGGCCTGGGCTTCTCCTCAGTCCGCTGGCCCAGAAAACAGGCCCAATTGGGCCAGGCCCACTTTAGCAGCCAGGCCAATCAAAGCCCAACCGCACCCACTTGCCACCTCAGCTCCTTGGTGCGCACCCAGCTGCCAGCACAGCCCCCCAACAGTCACTTGAAGGAGGGAAAGCCAAGAGACAGCCACTCAATCAATGTGATTAAGTGGAGTAACTCCCATGGGGGAGGCCAAGGGTCACCTGCGTACAGCACCTCCTGACTGTTCATCTGCCCTCTTCACTCTCTATAAAAGGAGGAGGGGTGCGCACAAAAAAGGGGAGAAGCTGGAGACGCCGCCAGGCTGCTGGACTGCACCCTGCCCCTTGCTGCCTTGCGCCCTGCTCCTGCTGCTGCTGCAACCTGCTGCCGCCAGAAGAAGGAAGGAGAAGAAGAAGGGAAGAAAAGGTAAAGAGGACTGATTGGTGCGCCCATGTAGCCCCTTCAAGGGGCCCTCTTTTCTGCTTATTCCAGGCCCATCTCCTGCCCCTCGTATGTCTGCAGAGGTCAGCCTGTACAGCCTGTGTTCGGACCTAGATCAGACCCTCTAGAAGCTCCCATGCGCATGCCTGTTTCAGCCCATGGCCGACCCACTCTCAGGCCCACATACAGCCCATTTAACAGGCCTACCTGCAGGCCCATTTGAACCAGCCGAACATCCTCCCACAGCAGGGAAAACTCCCCATCTCGGCCCATAATCTGACCTCTGATCAGACCTGGAATTGGCCCATAACCTGACCTCTGCTCAGGCCCACAACCAGCCCACGTCTGGCCTCAAACCAGCCCCATGTCCAGGCCCCCAAACAGGCCATTTGCAGGCCCAATTCCAGCCTTGTTCAGCCTCCTGCACGGTCACCTGCAGTTCACCCAGAAGACCCCTATGCAGGACCAGAAAAGAGCCCACAAATCTGCCCAATTGCCTACCCTCCTTGCAGCTAAAATCAAGCCCCCATGTGGCCCCACCGAACACACACCCTGCAGGTCTGAAACAAGCCTCATTCAGGCCCATCTTCAGCTCCTTTACAGCCTACCAGAAACAGCCTAGTGCAGGTCCAAAGAGAAGCCCACAACCAGCCCATCTCCAGCCCCTGCTAAGCCCACTCTCAACCCAACCAAGTGCCCTCTGCGCACCCCCAAAACAGGCCCTAAAACAGCCCCTTTGTGGCACCCATTAGAGCCCTAGGTGAGGGCGGATGACCCGGGGATTCTTGGAGACCGCACGACGGCCCAAGTCTACTCCGGGCGGGTCCTCAAGCCCCTTGTTTTCATGCCCTCTGCGCACCCCCAACCAGGTCCCTCAAAGCAGGCCATTCTCAGCCCATCCTTGGCCCATGGTTTTTGCCGCCACAGCAAGAGGTGAAGTGTGCCAAAACAGGTTCTGCAGAAGCCGTACTTCAGCAAGGCAGCAGACCGGCGTGAAGGTGACAGCCCGGCACCCCTTGGAAATCGCACGACGGGCCAAGGGCATAGCCGGGTGGCCTTCCAAGCCGGTTCCATCAAGAAGCTCCAGCAAAGCAGCAAAATTTCAAGCAGGCCCGTTGAGCCTATGAAAATGAAGCCCGGCTTTGAACGCCGAAGGAATGGACCGGCCCGAAGTGGCCTTCAGAAAATCAACAAATAAAAAAAATCAGAAATGCGAAAGCAACATTAAATTAAGGACTTCACCCCTACCGGGGGAACTCCACCTTGGGCGGAGGCGCGGGCATGCATCCCGTAGCTTACGACCCGGATGGGGGTGCGGGCATGAATCCCGTAGCCGTCGATCCTTCCCCCAATATGGCTAAAAGCTAAGGCTGGCTATTTTGGATGGGTAAATTTTCACTAAGTTGGAAAAATAGCCGGCATGCCGTCGTAATGCCAAAATTTTTCCAAAGTAGTGGAGATGAACCTACATTGGGGGAAGGATCAACCATATTGTACACCGATGTACCCCACTCATCTTTCAATGAAATGAAATTCATAGTCAATTCGATGTATGAAAGTGGGCACCGATTGGCAGCCCAATGTGCTCGATCAGATGCAAAAAAACAAACTGTTTTCAAACAATCAAAAAAATAAAACAATGCAGGTTCTGAAATGGGATTTTACAGCCACATTTTCCCAACCGCCTGCAGGTCTTGAAACCACCAACCAGAGCCCAGTTCGGCCCAAGAACAGAACCCTGTTCAGGCCCTTAGTCGGTCCCCTTGTGACCTGGTTCCAGCCCACCTAAAACCACCTGCGCGGACCCCAATCCAGGCCCATGAACAGCCTCCTGTTCGGCCCACCTGCTGCCCCTTTTTCAGGCCCAATTCGAACCCATATGGTCAGACCCAAGAGCTGGCCCAAGTCCAGTCCAATTTAACCTGCAATCAGTCCCCTTGCGACCTGATTTCAGCCCATTTAGAGCATCTCTAATAGGTCATTTGCAGGCCCATTTTCAGCCTTGTTCGGCCTTCTGCAGAGGTCATTTGTAGCCCATCCAGGGCATCTCAAACAGGCCCATATTCCGGCCCTCCAGCAGGCACCCCTGTCAGGCCCATATTTCGGCCCACCTGCAGGTCTATGTCCAGAGCCTAAAACCAGTCCCCTTGTGACCCGGTTTCAGCCCATCAAGGACATCTCAAACAGATCCCCGACCGGTCTATTCAAAGTCATCTGAACAGACCCCTTAAGAAGGTCCGAAGCTGCCCTTGCTCAGCCCACGTTCAGGTCCTAGAACCGGTTCCAAATCAGCCTCCTGTGCAGGCCAATTTCGGCCCACCATAATCTATTCATTCCAGCCCCTTTGTGGCCCGGTGAAATCCCAAATCAGTCCTCAAGTAAAAATCAGATTTTTTACCGAATCCAAAGCAGATGAACTCAAAAATCAGAAAAAATCAAAGTCGACAAAAAATAACAAATCAATAAAATCAACCCGAACAAAACGATTTGCATCTGATCGGACCCAAAAGGCCGCTGCCCTTTTGAGTTCTTTACTTTATTTTGTGGATGTGCATGTCTCCGAAAAACAGGTTGCCGCGACGGTTAATCAAAGGAGTTCGAGCCGTTGCTCGATGTAAGTTAACGCCGGATACTCGCACCATCCGGCGGAGAAGGGTCAAAAAATGAAATTTTCAAAGAACCCGAACCTCGGTTCTAATATTTTTTAAAACTATCACCGGACTACATAATATTTTTAGGATATCACATATTTTCCTAGAAAAGTCCGGAGATGTCTTTCTTTCTAAAAGAACAGACGCCAGAAAAAAGAGGTTCACACAAATGGCACGCCCGGTGGGACCCTTCTTTCCTTTCATCTCTCCGTCGTGGTAGCCTAGAGATGTGCACATCCACTATCTTCAAAAAAAAAAAAAAAAACGGAATAAAACACTCTCTGCATTTGATCGAGTTGTTTTCATTTCCAACAGAAGAAGAATCCATGGAAATCAACAACGGAGTCTGCTTTTCCCAAGCCTACGTTGAACAGCGACGTATCGGCTCCGTCACCCCCGCCATCGCTTTCGGAGGCTTCTCGAAGACTGTGCTGTACCCCGACCGGCTTGGGGCGATGCCGGAGAAGCTGATCGCGGAGCCTGAAGTCATGCACCCGCTACTCCAAGTGTTGGCCTCAGGACAGGAGGCGGTCAAGCTCGCTGCCACTCCACCGACTGAGACCCCGCTACCACTCCTACTGCTGTCGGCACAGCCTTTGGTGCCGAGCGGGGGCACCCCCGCTGTGGATCCCGCGCCTAGGCCGACTGCTGCCATGAAAGCCCGGCGCCGCTATGTTGCCCGCCGCGTCCTTAACGCCGGGAAACTCAAAAACCGCTCCGAGGAACCGGCCGATGTCGCCAAGGCCCCGGCCAACCTCAAAAGAAGCATTCTGCCAACGTCACCACTGGGGGCACTGCCGCTCCACAATAAGTTCTCGGCGTTGACCCTGCTCAGGAGAAATGACCGAGTCGAAGAATTACCACTCGTCGTCGGGCCCTTGGCCATCCGCGACGGAAGAAGGTCTGCTGGTGCCGATTGGGCTCCGGCCAGCTTCAAGCACGGGGGGCATCTGCCCCGCGTAGAGAACCAGGTGTCCCGTCACCTCTCGACTCCACCAAAGAAGGAATGGCGAGTTGTTCGCCCCAAGACTCACGACGTGCACTCCCCCACCGGGACTGCTCGTCCTACTCAGGGATGCCCTCCATTGGTTCCCCAACGTGCCGAGGAGGGCGGTTTCTCGCACCCCCCTGTTAACCGGGGGCACTATCTGGCCCTACCGGCCCCGCCGTCCTGGGGGCACCGCCCCGGAAACTCCAATAACTACCGGCGCCAGGTCGGCACTGCATTGAAGGCCCCACCTCCCGAGGGGTGTGGGGTTCTAACACAGAGAAGCTTCGTCTGCCTTGTCACGTCGAGGAGCAACATGCCCGAAGACGTGCCGGAGGCATCCCGGACCGCCGTCCGAACAAAACCCCGGACCCGCGCCGACACAGCCCAGGAATCGGCCGCAGCTGCCGAGAGGGCCCAGAAAGCTAATAACGAGCCAGGTTTCCAAGAACAAGAAGAGGATGCGCCTCTTACGCCCACATTTGAAGACCTGCAAAGGGAGAATCAACGGCTAAGAGCTCTGATAGCTAATGCCGGGCTCTTACACCCTCAGCCGATTTACGAATCGGAGGAAGAGGAGGCCGCCAGGGCCCCTCAGCTGGCCGGAGTGGACGCACCATTGCCGCCGCCGCTCTTAGCTATGCCGCAACCCTCGGTCCCAAGGCCGCCAGCCCATGAGGAGGTCTTCGGAGGACGACGCTATCAACCTCCCCCGCCACCTCTACAGGAACCCTTGGACCCGGCTCAACGGGCCGTGATCGATCAGCTGATCGCCACGCGCCTCGCTCAGCACGAGGAGGGACACAATGTCATGAGCCTCTACCAGGTCCCCTATCCTCTGCATCACCAGTACGTCCGGCTTCCGCGGACGTTTTAAATCCCGAAGTGCTCAAAGTTCGACGGGCGTGGGTCCCCGAGAGAACATCTGGCGCTATATTTCGCCCACATGGGAGATTTGGCTTACAATGAGTCATATCTCCTGAAGTACTTCGCCACCACCCTCACTGGGACCGCTTTCGAGTGGTACTCGAAGTTGCAGCCAAACTCCGTCGCCGACTGGGCTGACATGCAGCGGAAGTTCTTGGAAAGGTTCAGCTTCTCCGAGCGGCCACACACATTGGTCGAGCTCGCCACAATGACGCAGGCGCGGCGAGACCGCCGTCGACTACATCCGGCGATGGCGCGACGTCCGTACGAAGTGCGCCAACCTACCTTGCCGAGGAGGCGGTGGCCTTGCGCAAGGGAGGGCTCCGGCCCGACATTCAGAAGAAGGTGCTGGGTACCAAGATCCAAACCTTCGACGACCTCAACATCACGGTGGCTGACATCGAGCACTTCTACTACAGCCACCCGTCAACCGCCACCGCCCGCCCGAGGCCATCCAAAGACAAACAACCGGCTTCCGCAGAGGTAAACACCATTGATGTTGCCTCACCCTCTTCTAAAAATGTTGGCGGGGGAATGGGAGACCCGCCACGGCGCCCTCCACGTAACTCGTCAACATCCCTCCGAGACCAACACGAGGAACGTACCCGTAAGCCCTACTCCTTCACGCGCGACTACACGCGCAAGCTTTTCGAGGTCCGTACGCAAAACGACCTCATCGGCTGCCCGCCGCCAGCCGGCGCCCCGACGACGCCAAGAGGAGTAACGAGGCTAACTACTGCCCCTACCACCGATTGTTGGGGCACGTCATCGAGGACTGCTACCAGTTCAAGAACCTGGCGGAGAAAATGATTCAAGACAAAGTCTTCAATCTGGAAAATCGGCTAGTCCAGCCACCCCAACCACATCAAAGCGCCCGTCAACAGGCGAATTTCGCCGTCAACATGGTACATTGCCGCCATCCAGGCTCCGGGCCCAAGCGCCCCAGGACACCGCGTTATCAGGTAACGCAGGTACAGACTCCGCGCCCTCGATCGGCACCGCCCCGGCATCAGCCTCGGCAACGGTTGTCTCCCCACGGACCCCGTCCGCGGCAAGAACCGGTTCCGCGCCCCTCGGCGCACCAAATAGCCTCCAACGTCACTGCGATGCTGGAGAGTTTCCGGGCCCGATGCGCCCGCCTCGAGGCCGATATCACGGCAGCCCCCGGCCGATCTCCCCGACATCTTGGCCGGCAAGGTAACTTTCGAGGAGGCTGCCGCCCGCGGCGCCCTCCAAGATTTTTCGAATCGTCCGTTGCAGATCGCGGCGGACGGAGGAGCAACCCCGAGAGCCGCACAACGAGCGGGCGGACACCGCGAGCGCAAGGCCGAATCCGAAACCCACTCGACCGTTCTCGTGCGGCGGTAGAAAGACGTCCACCGGGTCTCCTCAGAGGAAGCGCCGGCGGAGTTACACCTACACCTGCTACTCCTTCCCTCAGTCTATGACTCGGCAGCTGTTCGAGAAGGCCGCCACAGAGGGTCTGATCGAGCCCTGCCCGGGGAGGGAGTACCACATTATGTCATTTCCCAAGGAGGGGTGTGGGTATCACCATACCTACTCCCATGCCGTCGAAAACTGCTGGGCTGTAAAAAGAGGTCTGGAAGAATTAGTCAGGGGCGGAGTGCTAAGATTAGGCCGCTACTCGGTCCATCCGCCACGGCCTCATGTCAGAATAGAGCCGGCCGGCTCCTCCTGCGTTGTCAGCATCACTCCGGGAATTGAAGCTGCCCAGAAGACCGGGCTGGGCGTGTCTCGCGGACCCCCTGCACCAGGGTATTTCCCTTGCTATGAGAGGCTCCCCCAGGAGCTGATTCAGATGAACATCGAGGCTGAGGCACGCCTCCGACAGCAGACGGGGAGAGTTGCCAGGGCGTCAGGGCCTCAGAGGCCGACCCCTCGCCAGAAGCTACAAAAGATGAAAAGCCGGTTGGAGGGATGCGCCCCAAAGCAGCCTGTGGGCCTCCCGACGCCGATGGAGTTTACCTCCTGGGCCGAGTGGATTAGATATCAGGACCTCGCCCGCCGCCTCAACGTTCTTGAGCAGAGGGTCACCATTGGTGACGGGGCCGCGTGCCCAAGTTTCCCGGCTATGGGGACCAGATGAACATGAACCTGACCTGGAGGCACTTAGGAACCGCTTCCAAGTGTTCTCCTGCAACATGGTGAACTTCGCTCCCCCGAGCTCCTACAACAAGCAGCACCCTTCGAGGCCAGGCCCGCGCGCCGAACTTGTTTACCAGAGGAAAGAGAACAAAAAGAACCAGCGCCAGCTGGGAGGACAGAAATCCAACCCGGGGCGAGTTATTTATCTTGGAGATGAGGAGCCTGGCCCCGTGCCCGCTCCCATTGTCAGGCAACCTCCGCGCCAGCAACCACGCAGAGGTAACCCAGTCAGCATCCGGGATCTCCCCAGTACCAGCACCGCGCCGCCCACCGCACGCGCGGATATCCAGGAAGGCACTGAAGCACAGACGGATGCACAACAGAGTCAACCGCAGCCGACGCTGCCTCAAGGCGAGGACGAGGGCCCAAGCCCTTCGCAGCTCTTCGTCACACCAGACCTGCCTTATTCAACTCCGCTTCCGTCATTACCGGAGGCCAAGCGAAAGGTGGATGACAAGCTACTGGCTAAGATCAGACGTCTCCCAGTGCGCGTCAGTGTCTGGGAGGCCCTCTCCCTCAGCCAGGAACTTCGGGAGGCATTGATTGCTGTAATGCAGCAGCCCGAAGTCTATGAGGCGCAAGTCGCCGAAATACAAGACACCCAGGTTCCTCCGGTGACCTTCACAGAGGAGGATATGGTCTTTCAAGCCCCGTTCCACAACCGGGCTTTATTTATGAAAGGGTCCATCAACGGACATGGAATGAACCGCATCATGATCGATGCCGGCTCGGCATGTAATCTTATGCCGATGAAAACATTCAGGGCACTCTTCCTGGCACCGTATCTACAGAAAGCCCCCGGAGTCACTATCTCCGGGTTCAATCAAGATTCAGAGGAGGCACTCGGGCGAGTTGAGGTAGAGCTGGACATTGGAGGGTTGGTTTCTAAAACCACCTTCTACATTATTGATGCCGACACCACGTACAAAGCACTCTTGGGACGCCCGTGGATTCACACTAACGGCGTCGTGCCATCGACGTTGCATCAATGTATCAAGTATTCTATGGACGGCGAGCAGTACAGAGTCGAAGCTGACCAAGCCCCGTTTGAAGTTGCAGAATGCCACTTGGCAGATGCCATACCATATTTCCAGACCGGGCCGGTGAAGCCCCCAGTCAGCAAAGGAAAAGGGAAGATGGGAGAAGAGACTCCCGCTGAACCAGAAATCAAGGTTGATCAGGTCAGAGCCCAGATGTTCAAACTCTCCTTGAAGACTAAAGGCCCAAGGACGCAACATACGTAAAGGGAACCAGACCTGTCACCTATAATGCCAACTCTATCACAAGGGAGATCGAAGAAAGTATTGGCATGCCCCACGGCTTGCTATGGCTAGCAGGGGAGCGGGAGCTCCAGACGGTTGAAAAGCTCTCCATATTCCGGGTCCGTTACCCTAACGAGCCCGATCATGTTATGCATGGGGTCAAGCCTACCCAGAAGCGAGTCCGGGATGAGCTTGACTGGCACGAGCATTCCGACTCTTATTCGGTCACCATCCAACCCTCCCCGGGTGTGGCCCCCGGGATCATTCAGATGTACCGGAAGATGGGTATCCCTCAGAGGCAGTCCTGGAAAAAGGCCCGCGCCTTCCACAACATGTGTTACCCCCAGGAGAACCATAAGTCTACCAGCAAGCACCCCGGTATCGCCTACGATTCAGACTATGAGGCACCGGTCCATTATGCGGTAAACATGGTAAGTGTGCACGGAGGTGAGGAGCCTGAGGTACTAACTTCTACTCCTAGTGAACTTTGCCAGCAGGTCGAGCACCCGACTCCGAGTCCGGACAGCGACTCCGAGTCAGCAGCTGAGCTGATAGTACTCCCAGAGTTCGTCGACCTACGACCAGCTCCGGAGCAGATTGAAGACGGCGGCCAGGCGACAGTCGACGACCTGCTCGAGATCAACCTCGGCACGGAGCAGGATCCGCAACCAACCTTCGTCAGTACCCTACTGACCGAAGAGGAGAGGGCCCAATATCAAGCCCTTCTCCAGGAGTTCAAGCATTGCTTTGCCTGGACTTACAGAGAAATGCCAGGACTGAACCCAGACGTGGCGGTCCATAACTTGGCCATCCTACCCGACGCCAAGCCGGTGAAACAGGCGCAACGGCGAATGCGGGCAGAGCTGGAAGTCGGGTGAATGCCGAAGTGGATAAGCTCGGGGAGGTGGACTTCATCGAGCCACGTACCTACCCCGTCCGGTCGGCAAATATTGTCCCCGTCGAAGAAAAGAACGGGCAGGTCGAGTCCGCATCGACTATAGGGACCTCAATCGTGCATGCCCGAAGGACGATTTCCCCTTGCCAATCCCCGAAAATATGGTTGATATAACTATGGAGCATGAAGCGTTGTCCTTCATGGACGGGTCGTCGGGCTACAACCAGATTTTGATGTCCGCCCAGGACAAAGTTTTCACAGCCTTCCGGACACCCATGGGAATCTTCAACTACAAGAGAATGCCCATTGGCTTGAAGAATGCAGGTGCCACATACCAGAGGGCAATGACGAAGATTTTTGACAATATGCTGCACGACATGGTCGAATGTTACGTCGACGACTTGGTTGTCAAAACTAAGTCTCGGCAAGACCATTTGCCCCATCTGAGGAAGGTCTTCGAGAGGCTTCAACAGTACAATTTGAAAATGAACCCAATGAAGTGCGCCTTTAGCGTCTCCAGTGGTAAGTTTCTGGGCTTTATAGTCCGTTACAGGGGGATCGAGATCGATCCGGAGAAGATAGAAGCAATTCAGAGTTTGCCTCCACCCCGAAACATAAAGGAGCTGAGGTCCCTATAGGGGAAATTGGCATATATCCAGCGCTTCATCGCCAATCTGTCTGGGAGATGTCAACCTTTTTCCAGACTTGCAAAGAAAGGAGTCCCATTCAGATGGGATGATGAGTGTCAAGCTGCCCTTGACGGCTTGAAGCAATATCTCCTCAACCCCCCTGTTCTGGGGGCACCAGTTCCAGGTCAACCATTGGTCCTCTATGTCACAGCCATGGAAGACTCTCTGGGGGCAATGCTTGCCCAAGAAAATAATGAAGGAAAGGAGCAGCCTTTATACTACCTAAGTAGGAGGTTGGTCGGGCCTGAGCACAAATACTCTCCAATGGAGAAGACATGTCTGGCCCTCGTTTTTGCTGCCAAGAAGCTGAGGCATTATCTGCTAGCACACGAGGTTAACCTCATATCCAAGGTTGACCCCCTGAAGCATTTGCTGAAGCAGCCTGTACCAACTGGGCGACTGGGGAAGTGGGCACTGATGCTCATGGAGTACGACATCAAGTACGTTCCTCGCCGGGCGATCAAAGGCCAAGGTATGTCTGATTTTCTTGCAGCTCATCCCGTTCCAGCCAACTCTCCTCTCAACTTCCAACTTCGGGACGAGGAGACGCTACACGACTCGGTACAAGAAGTCCAGCGTGTGGATATCAAGCCTTGGCAGCTCGTCTTCGACGGAGCCGCCAGAACCGAAAAGAAAATGTCGGGGAAAACCGAAAGCAGGGCAGGCACGAGAATCATGCTTCTCAGCCCTGATGGCGGGGTTCTCCATGAATCATGCTCCCTCACAGGAATCTACACCAACAACGAAGCTGAATATGAAGCACTCGTCATTGGTCTACAAGTTGCCCTCCACATGGGCATACAATGCATACAGGTGTTCGGAGATTCCATGCTAGTCATCCGACAGATGTCGGGAGTCTTCGAAGTCCGCAAGCCGGAGTTGGTGCCATACCACACGAAGGCTACCCACTTGTCACAGGGGTTCTATCTCTTCAGCATAGAACATGTTCGGCGAGGGCAAAATTCCCAAGCCGACGCATTGGCCAAATTGGCCTCTGCCATCAAGCTGCCACCCAAAGGTATGCTTGAAATTGTTGTAAAGCACAGGCGTCTCCTACCGGGCAGGAGGCAGTTCGAAGAAGGTGAGGACGTTCTGGAAACAAATGTGATTGAAGACGAGCAAGGGCCCTTTGAGCCTGATTGGCGCCAGCCGATCATCGACTTCAAGAATGGCATTATGCCAGAAGAACGAGCCCAGCGGGTACAGATGGCAAGAAGAGCAACTTCCTATCAAATTGTTGGTGGGGAATTGTACCGGATGATGCCAGAGAAAGAAAGGGCAGTCTTAGCCAGATGTGTCTCCAGACAAGAGGCCATCCAGATCATGAGGGAGGTCCACGGTGGTCTATGCGGCGCTCACCAACCGGGGCCCAAAATGAAGATTGCTATCAAGCTTAAAGGTTACTTTTGGCCAACCATGTTCGCCGATTGTGACAAATTTGCCCGAGCATACCACGAGTGTCAAGCTTTTGGGACCATCCCGCGGCGTCCGCACACTCAACTCCATCCAACTACCCCGACCTGGCCTTTCGCCGAGTGGGGCATGGACATAGTCGGACCCTTCAAACCGTCTTCCAGGGGATGCAAATTCATCTTAGCAGCAACAGACTACTTCTCCAGGTGGGCCGAGGCCATTGCAGCCCGAGAAGTTACAGGCGAAGTCGTGTCACGCTTCGTCACGCAGAACATCATCTACCGATACGGCGTCCCTAGTCGGATCCTTTCCGACAACGGTACTCCGTTCAAGAACCACACAGTCTACAAAATGGCGGCCAAATTCCGCATCGATTGGAGGACGTCCACCGTCTACAACCCCCAGGCCAATGGCCTAGCAGAGGCATTTAACAAGACATTGTGCAAGCTCCTGGTGAAAGTGGTTGGGGGAAAGAAGCGAAGCTGGGACGAGAAGATGCAGGAGGCGTTGTGGGCATACCGTACAGTGTACAAGACCCCCACAGGCTGCTCCCCTTTCTCCCTAGTCTATGGAAGCGAGGCTGTTATCCCGGTAGAGATCGAACTGGCCTCTTACAGGGTAGCTGTCCATCATGGTCTAGCCACCAACGAGCCCGATGAAGCACACAGAAGCCCCTGTTCAAGCCCACCACCGGCCCAGGAGCAGTCCTAAACCAGGCCCACAAACAGGCCCATTTCCTGGTCTTCATCCAAGCCCACAAACAGGTCCCTTTGAGACCCAATTCAACCCACCTGCAGGCCCACTAAGCAAACCCAAAAACCTGATCCTAAAACCTGCAGCAAACAGCCCCTCTGTGGCCCCATTCAGAACAGCCCCTCTGCGGCCCTATCCAGAACACCCCAATCAGGTCCACTTGCGGCCCAGCCAGATGCCCCTTGTGCAGGCCCATACCGGCCCATTTGGGCCCACCTATGCTGCCCTCTGCTGGAGTCAAAAAAACTGAAATCTGTCCCGGATGAAATGCCCCCTTGTGCAGGCCTGAGCCGACCCATTTCAGCCCAGGATAGGATTCCCTCTTGGGTCCGGGTGAATACCCCAATCAGGTCTATTTTCATCCCATCCAAACTCCCTCAAACAAGCCCCTTTGTGGCCAGCTTCCTTGCCCTTTTTGGCAATCACACTTCAGCCCTTTTGTGGCTTGGCGGAATCCCAAATCAGTCCTTAAGTAAAAATCAGATTTCAGTTGCATCCAAAACATAGAAATTTCAGATTTAAGACAAATCTGTAAACACATCCAAAATCAGGTTTTGATAATCTGAAAATTCATTTAAAATTCACAGAACCCTGCCCGAATAAATCAAACCCCCAGGGAGATCAAATAAACAGCATTCCAAACATCAAAGCTTGGCAAAACCAACTCAAAACCAAAAAATCCAGAATTTGAAAAATTCAGAAAAACCAACCAAATCAAAAATCCAAACATGTTTAAAACACTTCAAACACATCAAAATTAAAACCAAAAACAAATTAAATCAAACAAATTCAAAACAAAACAAACCAAAAGAAACCAAAACAGAAATCAAATAAAAACAAGTCAAACAAAATCAACACAACCGACTTTCAGGTCAACCAACAAACAAATAAAACAAACCCGCACCAATTTGGTTTGCATCTCATCGGACCCAAAAGGCCGCTGCTCTTTTGAGTTCCTTATTTTCTGTGGATGTGCATATCTCCGAAAACAGGTTGCCGCGACGATTAATCAAAGGCGTTCGAGCCGTTGCTCAATGTAAGCTAACGCCGGATACTCGCACCATCCGGCGGAGAAGGGTAAAAAAATGAAATTTTCAAAGAACCCGAACCTCGATTCTTATATTTTTAAACTATCACTGGACTACTTAATATTTTAGGTATCATCTATTTTCCTAGATAAGTCCATGATATCGAAAAATGTCTTTCTTTCTAAAGAACAGACGTGTAAAAAAGAGGTTCACACATATTGCTATGACGGATAATCAAGGGTATTCGAGTATTCTTGATGTAATTAACGTCGAATCTTCGCACCATCCGACGGGAAGAGGTCAATATAAATTTCAAAGAACCTAACAATCTCAATCTATAATTTTATACATATCATGGACCCTAACTAGTACTTTTATGGGATATCACCTATTTTCCTAAAGAAGTCAATATTATGGTCAAAATAAATTCACACCAAAACGAAAAATGAATTTTCAAAATTTTTAAAGAGTTTTGAGGTTACATCAACCATTAATAGACACAATGAACCCTAAGAAGGTGATAGAAGGAATCATGAAAGTACATTTCTTAAGGTTTCCAAACAATTGCTCTTGTCGAAGGATGTGACAAATCTGTCGAAGGTGATCCAAATGATCTTTATAGGAGTGGCTGTAGATAAGGATGTCATTGAAATATACCACAACGAATTACCCGATACAGGGCCGAAAAACCTGGTTCATCAGCCTCATGAAAGTGCTTGGAGCATTCGATAATCCAAACGGCATTACAAGTCACTCATAAGTTATCTTTTGTCTTGAAAGCCATTTTTCATTCATCACTGGGTCGAATCCGAACTTGGTGATAGCCACTTTTCAAGTCAATTTTAGGGAACACAATGGTTCCTGCTAATATGTCAAGCATATCATCTAAGCGGGGAATGGGGAACCAAGATTTAACGGTAATCCGATTGATGGCACGATTGTCGACATATATCCTCCAAGTGCCATCTTTCTTGGTAACTAAAAGTGTAGGGTCCATGCAGTAATAGGGCAAGTTTGGGAGTGTGGATCTTGGGACAAGATCAATGGCATGCTGAATATCACACTCAGGTAATAACCTACCGAGGAATTCCTTAAAAAAATCCTCAAACTCCTGAAATAAGGAAACTATTTCTGGCAGATGGGACACATCAAACCCTTTTCATTCTATGTCACATACCCCATCCCTTCCTGGTTCAATGTACCACCTCTCTTCCTTCCCCTTGTATAGTCAATTGCACCAACCATCCCACCTGTTGCTTGCCCACCTTCCTCTGCTCCAGTAAGTCTTGTGTCACAAGTCGTTGTGCATGCCAATCCAGCACTGTGATCGCCAGCCTTAGAGGGCCGCTCCCGCCTCCTTCCATGTGCCAAGTCCTCCATCATCTTCTTCCTGCCATTCATGTGCCCACTGGGGAATCCAACACCAGCTGCCCTCTCGAACAGTTGGCCGTGCTACTCCAGTAAGCCTCGTTGAATATGGTAGCCCCCCCCCAATTGCTACTTCCCCTTCTCCCTCTAGTCGCCCTCTTCGACAGCTGCAACACAATAATGCATTGAAACCGCTAGGAAACTGGCCCTTGTAGCTAAGGGCATTTGTGATCAGGAACCCAACATTCATTGACATTGATGGTCTCACCTAACTGTCCCTCCTCGGAACTAAGCTCCTCCACTCTGACTTCTTGTTACTCCCAGATCCCACCCTCAGGTTGTCAATCACCAAACAACTAGCCTCGAAGTTGGTAGTGTCAATGTCATAGCTATCTAATGCCACATTGCCATCTGCCACAGTAACCACACACCAAAGCTCCACCCTAGTTGACAGGGCCTTGGCTGATCACCAAGCTCGACCCACAATTGTGAGGCCCAAAATCCTTCTCTCTCCTCAAAGCCTTGCACCATGTGCCTTGTGCTATTGGGAGCTAGGACTGATATCAGTGGCACTTACAGTCCTCTAAGTGCATGCCGACAGCCGCGATAATGATATTAATGTGTATGTTATTTTTTATCCCTCTATAAATAGGTTTTACACCGCGATGTATGATGCGGGACAAAAATACTAAACCGAATCTACAACGACTAAAATGACTAAAATGCTAGAAAAAACAAAATCGACAACATCCAAATTCTGTTTATTTTGTTAATTCCGTATCGTGGACACCCGCGACGTGGTTGTTGGATCCTTCAACACCAGGCGTCTTCGTCGTTACACTGAAAATCGAAGGTCGCATAGCAAAATAGAGCAGTAGAGAATCACGGAGATGGTAATTGCTCGCATCCGAGCATCTGGACAATGGGAAGCACAGGCAGCGTGTAATATCCAAAAAAAATGAAGAAGAGGGAGAATAAATTACTACAATTTTTTTATTAGATTAAAAATCTTGGTGTTAAGATAAGGATTAAAAAAAACTAAAATTTATCTCTCTTTTTCTCTTACATAAACCATGTCAACCCCATTCTTTTTGAGTCCTAATAATAGTAGAATTTATTTATTTTTATTAAGACTCATCTTTGCACAGCGTCCATCCCAATCTCTCTCAACGTCTCCCCACGTCTCTCTCTCTCTCTCTCTCTCTCTCTCTCTCTCTCTCTCTCTCTCTCTCTCCAAACAGTAGTTAAAGAAATCTAGCTATCAAATATCCCCTTCCATCCATTCCTCTCTCCCACCGTTATTTCTCCACTAGTACCGGCGAAAACTCCTCACCCGTCGTGTATACCACCACCCCTGTTTACGAACCTTGTCGTTATCTCTCCACCGTGTGTAATTGCTTCTCCTTTGTTTATTTTCTTCCTCTGTCCAACTAGCGCTCCCCCCCGTCTCCCTCGCTTGGACGCCCACTCGTCTACAGCTGCAATGTAGAGAATGCTTCCATCTCTCCCTCTGTTGTAGCCATCAAGCACTAGTTCTCGCCATGTCCACCGTCCCGCTCGGCCCATTCACCAGAGCCTCCCACTCATGGTTTACGGAATCGGTGGATTCCGATCCGATTCCCGGCGGAAGGACCGATTCCGGGAATAATTCCGCGGAATCGGTATGAATCGCCTGGAATCGGTCGGAATCGACCGATTCCTTGTGGAATCGGTCCCTTCGGAAGACCGGTTGAACCGGCCCGGTTCGATTCCCGGTTCGATTCTGGACCGGGAATCGAACCGATTCCTGCCCTTTTAGGGCCGGAATCGACCGCCGTGGTCGATTCCGTCGATCCCGCGGCGGTAGGGCTCGATTCCGGCGATTCCGCGGCGATTCCAGCTTCGATCTAGCGATCCGGGGCGATCCGAGCTGCCAGCACCGATTCCAGAAGGATTCCAGCGATTCAGCACCGATTCCGGCGATTCCAGCTTCTTCCCGCGGCGATTCCGGCGATTCCAGCGATTCCAAGCGATTCCTTCAGCCGATTCTGACGATTCAAGCTTGGACAGGCATCGAATCAACCTCTTCTTCGATCTTTGACCGGTTTTTGGTAAGATTTCTTCGCCGAAAGCTTCGTACGTCCATTCGCAGTCCGGGGAAAACGAAAACAAAGATGACTGCACGGAAAATGGGAGGATTTGCAAAGTTGAAAAAAACTTTGGGTTCCGGTCCTTCTGGTACTTCAGAGATAGCTGAAGAGGTGAAGAGAAGGAAGAGGTCGGCGTCTGTCGACGTATGACAAAGACGCAGTGCTCCTTCTCACTCCTCAGTGATGATGACGAGGAGTGCATACCACGACGCAGCCATCGCCAGCACCGAGTCTCCCGATTCACGCTTCCAAAGCCGTATTACACGCCGGATGAGCGTACACGCATTCTTATATTACGAAGCCACAAGATTCCAAGATTTCGCGGGTTGACCAAATGCGGGGATTACACCACCAAGCTCCACCATCCTCTCGCTTACGTCCCGGTCGTCCCGCGTCCGATCCATACGACCTTGATGGCATGGCATCGGCATTATTTTCATACGGATATGGTCCCGGACAAGATACAAGACCGAGCACGAGGGAGGAGCATCACGAGCGAGGGAGAGGAGAAAGACCCATATCTATATCATGGATATTGGTAGTAGATTGATATGATGTAATTTTTTTTATGATGTATCAACTCTTTGATTTTTGAATCAATGGAATTGGAATATGTACTTAACTTCAAGTCTTCAATTGGAGTTCATTAGTATTTATTCGATGTGGTCTTGTGGATGAATGCATTGGTTATTTTAAAAAAAAATTATAACTCATTTCTTATTTTTTTAGAATTTTTTAAGAATTTTTTGAATTTTTTTGACGAAAAAAAATTCAAAAAAAAAAACCGATTTCGATTCCGATTCCGATTCCGGAATCCTTGCTCTCACTACTATCCTTGTTCCACTAGCCATCTACCCATGCACCAACCTAGCCGCAAGGAACATCCAGCACCACCCTGCCTCTGCCTTGTCCTCCATCCACATCTCTAATCTTGCTAGATACGCACCAGCTCTTGCAAACCGTCTTTGCGTCTTCCCCTTCCTTACATCTGCTACTTGCTCCCATGTGCATGCAAGGATGTGCATGCAAGGATGTGCACATGCAGGTCATGCTCCCTCCCTCCGGTCTACAGCTGCATGTATCGATGCATGGACATCACAGCAAGCCGCCTCCTTGTCGGTCGTCGTCGCCACCTCCCGCGTGAGTGTCCCCTAGTTCCACCAGATGTACCACCGTGATCCCCCCCGTTCCGCGGGAAACCACCACCGCGGGGGTTCTCCCTCGCCACCACAACCGGCCTTCGTCCCCCTTGACATCGCCATCAGCGACGCCAGCATCATCTTTGCCGATCGCTACCGTTGCCGTCAACCGTCGATCGTCCCCTCTTCGTGGCCACTTCTAGCGAGCGCGTGTGAGCGCTCGGTCGAGCGCACCAGCCGCCCTACCGGTCGAGCCCGGCCTACCACCTTGGCCTGGCACAGCGAGCCGCCCGGTTCAGCATTTTGGGATTACTTGATTTATAAATTGCAGAAATCTGATAAAATGCCAGAAAATAGCAGGAAATCCAGAAAAAAATCCAAAAAATTCACAGGAGCTTCCAGGTAGGTTTCTCAAGCTTGTCTATGTATTTGACCTCATTTAGATAAGAAAATATGCATGATTTAGTATATGGACCTTAATTTGACTAGTTTTAGACTTTGGACATGTAATTAATGATTTTCTCAGAATCTTTGAAATCAAAAATTTGAAATTGGTATTTTGTATATCATAAAACATGTTTAGCATGATTATGCTTGGGTATAAGTTTTTGCTATCAGATTTGATCCTATGAAAATTATGTAAGTGATTTTATGCTAGTTTGGAACGAGAATTGAAAGTTAATTATGTGTAGACTTGGAAAACTCATGAGTCATCAAATTATACATTTTAGGACCTGTTTAGGTCAAATTATGGTTGATTACTTTAGAAGTTAATTTGTTTAGTTATGCCAAGCTTGATTTAAGTTAATTATCTTGTACATGTAATTAAGTATGTCTAGTTCGGCTTGTCATTGCATGTGTGTAGATCATGTAAATTTTGATTAGTCTGGCTTCAAATTATGTGTTATGTCATGCATGATATGATTATGTTCATATGGTCAAGTTTGGTATAAGTTTGATTTAGAATATGTCAACCAAGTCGGGTTACCATCTGTCTTGTCTAGTTCATTATGAATGTTATGTCCTGCATGAAGGGTTATGAGATTAGATGGTTATGTCGTGTATGCATGGTATGGTCAAGTATGTCATGATTCAAAATTATGTTATGAACTCTTGATATGACATGTTATGAAGGCTTCACCAGCCTATGTTAGTCAATTACCCGTGGGTAGCGGGTAACTTAGATGAATCCGACCCTCCCACAAATCTCAGATTAGCACGGTTTTCCTTTAATGTCACCACTACCTAGGTGCACTTTGAGCTAAGCTTAGTATATGTTACTGCTATATATATTAGAGCTGGTAAAAGCATTTTGTACATGTGAAGTAAGACGACCAATTCCTTGCTATTTGGCTGTGTTTTGGAAATGATATGAAATATGTTACTTGTATGTCATCTATAGATGTTAAACCATGTCATGTTAGAAAAATCAGATTTGTCTTGTTTTAATTTGGTCATGTTAAGTTAAGTCTTGAGGTCATTTAGATGATATTTGTTTAGTTGGTGTGATCTTGTGTGCATTGGTCTAGAATTGAGTAGCATTGACATAATCTTTTTCCTTAAAGATAATCATGGTTTGGTTATGGGTTATGGATAAATATAGAAGACATTATTATTATATCTCAATTTAGATATATTGTCTATCATTGCTTAATTATATGTTAGTTATCCGATTGGCAAGAAAAGGGTGTAAATCCTACGGAGTCACCGGACTCACCCCGTTGTGGGTTAAATTTTTCAGTAGGTTTTGAAGATTTAGGAGTTTGAAGATGAGGTTCGGGTGGAACTAAAGGAATCAAAGTCATTTACACTTGGAGATGATTGATATTCTCTACCTAGGTAGATGGTCTTAGTTGTTTTTGAGCAAGAGTGTTATTAGACTTAGTAGTATGGTTCTATTCCTTTGTTTCGATGGATTTTTTTTGTAATAAGGATTGTTTGAATTTGAGTTTGGAAATTCATGAATCCGTTGAATTTTAATGGAGGTTTTGTAGTATGTTTAGTTTGAGTTATAGAATCTATGTATTGGGTTTCATCCCACTGTCACGACGTTGTGTATTTTCGCTGCATATTTATGGTTGTGTTAATTAAATTTTGGGTCGTGACACAACGTCTGATTTAGCAAGCATCTTCATCGATGGTGAAGATGTTGCATGAAGGCAATGAATGAAGCTCACGCAGTGTTGAGGAGCATGTTGTTGTTTGCACACGGGAAGATGATATGCTAGACAGTCTTTGCCTATGTCCTCCTGCCTTCTCCGAAGAGGTTTGTCTGCAGGAAGATGTGCCACCCGCGAAGAGGAAAAATGCCCGGCCATGTTGCCAACGGTGAAGGGAACTCGTCAACAGAGATTGTTGAGGGGGTGTAGGAAACGGATCGAGGATCGTCGATTTTGTTTATTCCTCCAACAAGGACTAATCTAAAGAAGTTCGATGCCGATCGATCTTCCGTTGCCGAAGACATTGTCAGGGAATCGCCAGATCTGCTGATGCTGTAATCATTCTGTACATTGGAGGAAGAAGATGTTGTATCTGCCTTCCTCGTCAATGATGGTCGATCAAGAGTGCAGCCGCCAGATCTTGAAGCTAACCAGGGTGAACCAGGGGCAAGAGTGAGAATAGTAGCTTCGAAAACCCTCATGCACGCCAAACGTCGTCGGACTTGATTCCATTGAGGATGCAGGTTGATAACGCTGTTGGTGGAAGAAGGTAGAGCCTGGGGATCGTTGGACTAAGGAGGGTGCCAAAAACCAGTTTTCCTTCGAAGGAATTGCATCGACTCTATCCTCTTCTCGATCAGTCGGAGTTGTCTACTATTGAAGAGAAAAACTCTGTCGAGATGCTGTTGAAGGGGAACCGAGAAGGAGGTGTCGGACGAAGGCACGGAGGCCGGAGGGTAGAGAGAGGGAGAGAGGGAACGGCACCTAGCCGAAAGGGGAAAGGAAGAAATAGTCATGCCAGGGATTCCAAGAAGGAGGTTGTGCTAATCGCCGAAGGAAGAAACGGGCCTTAGCCCCTAGGCCCCCTACGCGCAGGAGAACCCAAATACTCCAAAAATTCCAATCAATTCTATTCATTTTGATGGGAGCTCTCCTCTTATATAGAGAAGACTCAAATTACAAGAAAAGCCAATCCAAAAGACTATTTACATATGTCCTTTTCAGGACTTGAAGAAAAGCAACTAAAAGCCTAAAAATATAAAAGTAAACAGGAAAAAACCTAAGAATAAGGCTAAAAATCGTCCACATCAATGTAAGAAGACTACTGTCCAAGAGATTGCCATGGAAATGTCACTTAAGGACACATGCTACTTCACATCTAGAAGACTTTTCTACAACAACCAACAAAGATTTATGGTCTCATATGGTTATATTAAAAATCACCATCTTTTAACCTGTGCCAATCTCAATCCTGGACCAACATAAATGAAATTTAAGTTTGAATGTTTCTAAATTCTATTATGCATCATTTTGGTCCTGGATCATTTTTCTTAAGATTTTTTATTCAAAAAAGGCATGTAACGTAAAACCAAAATGTAAGCAAGTGTTCAGTCTTTAAGGATGATAATTAATGCTAAAAATTTATCATAAATCACTGTTAAAAATTTAAGTAACATAAGTATGTCCGATCTCATGAGAAAGAAAAAAAAGGAACAAGTTTAAAGGAAATAAAAAGTACAGACAAAGTCTGAAGTGAAGATGAGAGCATCGGTCCAATGATGATAACCAGAAAGTCAAAATGTTTCCTTGGGATTAACCATGAAACATTAGGATGGAAGAGATGGAGACATCAAATCTGTCAAGAAACATTACTTTAGAAAGAATAAAATAGATTATGTGACATGAATATGTCCCAATCTCATGAAGAAGGAAAAAAAGCAACAAATTTAAAAGAAAAAAAAAGTATAAGTCTGGAGCAAAGATGAAAGCATCAATATGATGATAAAAGCCAATGTTTCCTTGAAATTAACCATGAAGCATTTAGGATGAATGAGATGGAGACATCTAATTTGACAAGAAACATTGCTATGGAAAGGATAACATAGATTATGTGACATAAATATGTCCCAATCTCACATGAAAGGAAAAAAGAACAACAAATTTAAAGGAAATAGAAATTACAACAAAAGTCTGAAGTGGACATGAAAGCATCAGTTCAATGATGATAACCAGAATATCAATGTTTCCTTGGGATTAACCATGAAGCATTTAGGATTGGAAGGGATGGAGCGATCAATCTGTTGAGAAACATTGCTCTAGAAAGGAAAAAAAATAGATTGTGACAAATGTCTCAATCTCACAAGAAAGGGAAAAAATAGCAACAACTATAAAAGAAATAGAAAGGTATTGTATGAGTCTGGACTCTGGAGTTCAGATGAAAGTATCACTCCAATGGTGATAACCAAAAAGTCAAAATGTTCCCCTGGGAGGAACCATTAAGCATTTAGGATGGAAGAGATGGAGATCAAATATGTCAAGAAACATTGTTCTAGACTGCAATAACATGATTTTTTATGCACCAACAATCTTGGGTTGAAGCTCGTTAACAAGCAATTCAAAACAAAAAAGGTTGCAAAGGACATATTTTTGCTACTCTGCTTTTTTCTCCATTCTTTTCTCTTGAGAAAACTTAAATAATGTCCTTTCAGCACTTTAAACTGGAAGGTTGCTTAATCATTTTGATCATCCCGCAGAATGAAGAAATTGTAGAGTTAGACCCAACAAAACCAGATAGCTAAATGATATTCTTGTTTGAGTGTTACAGCACACTATTTTTCTGTTGACCTGCTGACGCAACTACTGAACTACATAAACTGAAAACTTTTACACTAAAAACTTTCTGCACACATCTTGGTTCCCCAATGACATTAAAGTTGTTTGTAAAATGTTGTCAAGTATTTCAAAATTCATTGACACATTATCTTCAGGATCTAACAATAGAAGATAGCTCATGATTACCATGCAAATTTTAGATTTACTACATTCCATATTTGTGTTTTCTATATTTTCACCTGGCAAGAATGACATTTGTTGTCACCAAAAAATTGGAAAGATCATAATGAGCTTCAAATCAAATATTATGTTGTCAGAGGAATGAAAAGCTTGAGTAAAGAAAAGGTTCCCCTTGCCATAGGTGCCCCATGTGAATGCCCTAGATACCAGAGGCAAATGGAGGAAAAGAAGAGTTTTCTAGAGGTATATGCCGCTTAGGAAGGCTAGATGAGCATCACCTGAGACATACAAGTGATAGAAGAGGACTGTGGAGGCCCACTCCTGTCGCAATTTGGCGAGGGAACCTGACTGCAAATCAGGTGGTGAAGACAGCTCAACCAGGTCTCACGGACCTGATATAAGGGGATCTGAAAACTTGAAATGGACACCCCTCATTGGGTCCATGGGACACATATTTGGATGGAGACCACTGCGGTGCATCCCTCCCCCCCCCCAAACCCCAAATACTATCAGCGGTATAAGGGACTACCTAGGCGATCTTCACAACAACGAGGCAGGGATGGGCTGCCGTGCCTCCTATTGTCGCCTAGCTGGTCGCCTCAAGCATCTTTGATGATATAACTAAAATATCAGTGACACGTAGAAGTACATGGCAGCAAAGATAAATATATACAAGAAATCACAAAGTTACGTGGGCACAAACTGGCGACATCCGGTCAGAAAGCTATACCATGAAAGAATAGAGTAAAGATCAAATAAAAATCACGGGATTCAAAAAAAATCAAATCAGAAGGAGGAAGAAGATTTAAAGAGCCAACCTGACATTGACGCCCTCGTTGAAGTACGAGGAGATGTTCTTCGATACCCACTGCTCTGCATTCTTCATATTGGAGGCAAGGGAGGCCAACATATCATTGGGGATGCCCACCATCACCTCCAGTCCGCTATTCTTCAGGGCATTCATGCTACCCTCATCGGCATCAAACAGCTTCACCTTCTGGAATCCATTGTCCTTAAGCAGCTGCACCACCGAGTCAGGAGGCAAGGGGTGACTAGTCTGTGTTCCCCAGTTCGCACCAATACCACTCACTACCACCATCAGGCAGTGACACCAGGTAAGTCCAGTGAACAAATAATACTCCCACCTCATGGTTCTAAAGGTCGACCTCGGGAAGACCAAAATGTTCGAAGTGCCGAAGGTACTAGGCAACAGGCAAATCAGGAGTACGGATTGCTAAAGGAAGATCCGGGAGCGCGCGGCGGGGTATGAACACTAAAGCTGAGGACTTGAAAGGCTTAACAGTTGTACAAAGCTGCTCAACAAATGAGAAAACCTCCGGGGATCTTAGAGAGTGATATATCCCCAAGTTAAGCCAGCAGACGAGAAAGAACTTCCAGACTTCGTTCCAGTAGACTGCAGAAAACAGGAAACAGAACCAGTGGGAGGGAAAGGATGAGAAAGGGAAAAGTTCTGGGCTTGAGATTCCTCCCTTCAACTCCGAGAAAAGCTAAGCCGAACTTATAGGTTACGGCCAGCACAAATCTACGATCTAAATGGAGTTTAGCGACCAGAGACGAACAGAGATGAGTAAAGCCAAAAAGTGTATCAAAAAAAATCCTTGATTTGAGATAGAGGGAAGCACAAAAGGTAGGGCTTTTACTGTGCGAATAGCCACAAGTAAACAGTAGACGGAACTCGCTGGAAAGATATCAGAGGGCAGACGAAAGAGATCGCTTCTGAGGCGATATAACCACGCAAGAACCCGGCTTGTGGATGAAACCGACCTCCGAAGGGAAGCGTTTGCTCACGAAGGCCTCCGACAGAAGCAGGGGAGATGCCACCTTGACGACGGAAAAGAAAAAGCTGCATAGTTATTCCATTGTGAAAAACAATACGAGCGCGAGAGAGAGAGAGAGAAAAGGAGGGGGAATACTTGTTGAGTGCCTGTCCGGCTGTCTTTTACCGGGGGGTATTTAACTATTTACCAGGCTGCGTCTGCGCGCTTTTGTCCGCCCATCGCCACCCTGCCCAACGGACAAGAAGCCAGCCTTCCAACGGCAATTACTGCCAATAGTAGTTTTAGGCGCTGAGCGACGGACTGCCGGGGGGAGCCCGCCGTGCGGTCCTGAGAGGGTGAAGGAGTTCAGGTCCGACCCTCTCGAGTGGATGTTTATCATCTTCAATATCTTCCCAGTAGATTTGAATACAAACGGCCCTTGCTGCAGACATTCATACGAAGAAGAGAAGCGTGCCAAATTTCAAATGTTAGGCAGAAGAAACACCGGAGCCATTAAAACCAGCGCAGCTGCGCTGCTCAGTGGATTTGTCGGCTTCTTGATCCAGGCGAGGCTGGGAACTCATCGATCAAAGCAAAGCGAGTCCTGAGAGGGAGAATATTCGTCATTACACCAATATCAACTTCTCTTTCTATAGATTATCGCCTTGATGCGATCTGAGGAGACTGCTTTGCTACTTGACGATTTAAATCATCTAAAGATGACGCGGGCAAGTATATCCGACTGTAGGGAATAAGCCAATCTGACGCGTGACGCAGCTCTTATCCGACGACGACCCCACCAGAGGGCAAGCTATGGGCCGGGCCGGTTCTTTTCTGACCGCGTCCCGGCTTGGTCTATTGACCGAGACGCGTGCGACAGGTCCTCCACCTTTCTTCGCCCGTTTAGAGTTGGCGGAGGCCCGAGCCGACAGTTCGGGGGCCGCACCAGCACAGCGGATGTGAAAGGGATATAAGGATACGTGTTTATTTACAATTGCAACGTAAATATAAGATTCTTTTTGGATCTTTTTATTCTTTAGTCTAGAGTTTAATATGTATTTGCTTACAGTCTGCTTTGTTAATCACTATGGTAAAAAAGAATAAAATTGTTAATGGTGTTGAATTATAAAGATAAGAACAAAACTTGCACAATATCAGATATTTTCTGAAGCCTCTAGGTTTGGAAAGAAAACGGGTAGCGAACGAAACATGTGTGGGGCAGTTGGCATTGGCCTTTTTTTTAAGAAGAGGATCAAACTTTTTATATCATATTTGAATTTTCAATTAAACTGTAGGAAAATTGATTTATACCTAGTCTAATAAATGCATTGCAAATTAAAAACAAACAAACATAGATTTTCTCCTAGGTATTTATGGTTGGTTCAGACATCATAGATCAACAACATTTAAAAAAAACTGATCTTACCATGTGGAGATGATAAATCTCCATGATCTAGTGCCAGTAAGTTCTTGTGAAATTTAGGAGCTCTTAGGTATCCCATATAGTAGTTTCTCCTCAATGACAATCTTCTTGTCTCCTTTGATATGTTGGTTGGCTCTGCAGTCTCTTGTTGTTAGATAGAACTTTGGTTCAATCTAAGAAAACTGGCATTTAGTACGGTTTATTGGGCACTGTTGGGAAAAGTCACAAGTGACAGCTTTCATAAGCCATCGCCAATCAAAATATTTGTGATCACTTTGTGTCATGAACTTAGAAAAAAAACCCTTAATCAATAGTAACGGGCACTACAGGAAAAAAAAGTTATTAGCGATGGCTACAATATGACAATGCCATTGTAAAGAAGCATGTCGCCAATGCAGCTTATTGAAGACCATCCCTAGTCAACTTAGTGGTGACGGCTTGTAGCCATCGCCAGTTTCTATTTCCTTAGATGAGCGAAAAATGGCAACAGCTAAAGTCGTCACAAATATTCTTACTAGTGATGGTTGCTAGTGGTCGACAATTTCCATTTGTTCGAGGAAATGAAAACTAGCAATGTCTACATGCCATCATCACTAAGTTGACTAGCAACAGCTCTAAGTCATCGCCAAAATAGTTAATTCTTTTCCCACTGAACTATCTAGGAGTTGATTGAATGTTTTGGCAATAGCTTCCAGCCATCTCTAATAAAACCCTTTCGTCGCTAACAAGTATATTGACAATAGCTAGAGAAGTTGTGGCCATTCAAGCCATCTCCAATACTCCTATAATAAAAACGATTTTAATATTATAAGATTAAAAAATTCATGTAGAACTATAATCATACATGAATATACATTAGCGACCAATTTTCACTTGCATTTTCAAAATAATTACATTTATTCACAATTTAACTATATTTTATACAAACCACGAAAATCATTCATTTTTCTCCAAACCACACAACATATACATCCATTCAAACAACTCCAATCATTTCCATACAAACCATAAAACCATTCACATAATTCATACAAACCAACATTGTATACATTCAAAGATATATACAAACTATTCATTATTTACAAGCCATAGTGAAATGTCTAACAAGTGATGAACTGGGGTGTAAGAGATACAATATCAATCATCCTCCTCATTCTCCCCAGTCGAAGACTTCTCGTCATCATCCTTGCCCTTGTCATCATCCTCACCCTCATAATCACCTTGAGTTTGTGTTAGAGGAGGCATTTATGTGGATTGTATATCTGGTACTGGTAGTCTTTTATTGATGTTTTCATACATCTAAGTTAGGCATAATTTCTTGGAACGATCTTTGTTGATTGTTTAGTTATTACTTCAAAAAAAATCTCATATCGACATTCAATGTAACATTAAAATTAAATAATATATATTAATCTATTTTTATAATATTCTTTCTCTTTCTCTTTGCAACTGGTGCATGTCTCATCTCTCTCTTGTATTTTTTTAATTACGCTAGAACCTTGCCATAATAAGATCTTTAATTATTTAGTAACTCCGATCCTTCACCTCTTTCTCCTTCCTAGTTACATCCTAATCCGATTAGCAAGACATTTATCCAATTTATAACCATGACCCCCCATTCACGCTCACAACTTCCATCTGTTCATCTCTCCTCGTTTGTTCATCTCTCTCTTGTCCGACGTCATTGCAGCATCTCAGTAACCGTGCAACAACCCAACCCAATCATCTCACTCTATTCTACACTCTACCAACACACCCGCGAAGTCTCTCCACAGCCCCCATCCCTCTCTTCCAACGATTGCCGCCTTCACGGTCCTTTCCTGAGCGACGGTGCCACCATTTCCACCTACAGCCTGGCCAGGACGACACCCGATCGCTGCCTCGGTCTCTTGTGCCTCCTGCGCGCGTTGACACTGCTATGGCATTGATCTACTCCACTGTGCATCCTCTGGTCGCCAACCCTTGGTATTGCATCACCACTTCCTACTGCCGCCCGTGCGGCCCCTCTAGTGCAACCCACAAGGTGTTGTCGCCCGCTCACCCACCCCGTTTGCCATGCGCCTATGTGGATGTCATGCAGCCGCACACCCTTGTGCCATTGCAACATCATCGCCGACGTCCCGCCATCCTCGCTCCCTTACTAGTGCCGCCATCGCCATGCTCATATCTCCACGGCTCTCGCCATGTGGCTCCCCCTGCCGCGTCGAGCCGCTCAGCCGCGCAACCACGCCTCCCGCATGTGAAGCTCGCTGCTGCCTCGCCACCTCTATCTCCCCGTGCACCCGTCTCTGCTCGCCAACGTGCCAACACACCTGTTGGCCTCGGTGCACCACCGTGCACCGCCACTTCATCCGCCGGTATTTTGAGAAATTTTTTATACTAACACTGTTCAAAACTTGATTTACAGAAATGACACACAAAAGTTTTAATTTTCAAAACTAACACGGTATGACTGAAGTCGCTATCGACGAGAACGACTTCAGGTCCGAAAGAGAAAAGTTGCTGGGTTCCCTAGTGACTTCGGCATAGTCGTTGGGGAACCTAGTGACTTTGGCTTTGTCGCTGGGCACCCCAGCGACTTCGCCTCTCTCCTATACTCTCTCTCCACCCTATCACTCCCCTTCCTCTCTCTAGTCATTCTAAATATATGCTTTTATCAAATTTTCTTTCTATTTTTATTCACATCAAATTATAATATAATATTTTACTTAAAGTATGAATAAAAAATGGTGTGCGGGGTCGGCGACCCGGTCGGCCATGTCGGCTGACCCGGTCAGTTTTAGGTCCGATCGACTCAGTATCGACCCCCGACCCCGCCTTCCTTGAATAAATTAAAATTAAAAATAATTTAATATAATATTTTTGCTTTAAAATATTATATGTATAACATTTAATAAATATATAAATTTAAATAAATTATTTAAATTATTTAAATTATTAATTAAATTTATTATGTAAATATAGTATTAATAAATATCATATATTATAAATATAATATAACAAAGAATATTATTACCAGTACTTTTAGATTGTATCAAGACAAAATAAATAACCATAACTTTGGAAAATAAGACATGTCGATTAAAGGGTACACAATCAAGTACATGAATGAAGTTTACTTTTGACTTCAATGTATACTCTTCCTTCTTCTACTTCTGTTTCCCTCATCCTCTGTAGTTGGCGTAAACTTAGGACCAGATGGAGTAATGGGTGTTTGTAAAGTGAGTTCTGGATCCTGAGTATATTTGGTATCCAAGTAGATGGGCCTGCACCCACAGCAAAACGTGTTGGGTCTTAAGTCCATGACGAAAGTGGTTGGCACCATGCATTTACGTTTATTTCACGGGGTGGAGGTTCTTCATAGTCAACAATATCAAGTTGAAGACTTCTCAACGTCAATTCTTGTAAACGGAGTATTTCACTTTTTGTTTGTCTGAAATTTGTATCTTGGTGTGATTGTAGTAACTATCTTGTTCGATTCGTTAAGCCAAGCTGAAAATATGAATATGGTCAAATTAGTAATGAATTTATATTATGTATAAATAAAAATTAATTACTTACCAATGTTCTTTCAACAACTCCTCTAGAATAATATTGTTGAGGAGCGACATGAGAATGTTCAAGAAGATGTGGAAGACCATACTCAGAGTACCAATCATGATATTGATCTTGCACATCTTCAATTTGTTGACCTTCATAAGTTGTCACACAAAATATGTGCCATTCTATTATTCCATCTCTCCACATAAGGGCCGTAATATTCTAACCAATTTGTATTTACCCTCCTCCGTCCATCTATTCGAGTATACTGCTCTCTGTCAGCGGGTTGTTGTTCTATATAACCAAATTGGCGTAACACCTGCTCAGAAGCATGAACCTCTATCACTGACATACATAGGATAAGAACAGATACCCTCCACACGTTCATATTTTCAATATAGTGGAACATTATTCATGATATCTTGAGAATATGGTCGCCACATAATCTACACAATATTATATAAATCATTGTGATGTCTAAAAAATTTGGAATTGTAACTAACAAATAGTCTGAAATGATCAAAAAGTAACGTACTTGGCTTTCTTCTTGCATATCTAACTCATTTCTATAAAACAATAAATAATGATGCCTTGGTTCGGTTCGTTCATACGGATTCCATCTGATATATAATGTTAAATTGTTAAAAATCTATAGTGGAGTGTAAAATTTAAAAATACGAAGCAACTTTAGTATTACCGTGCTCCAAGTGGTTGACCAACATCCTTCTCCGACAATGGTTGTGGAATAGCAGAATGACCAACGTGGAGGTGTTCCCAACTCCATAGCTATATATAAAAAGATAACAAATATAGGGATATGAAAGAGAAAGAATGAATACAAATATGAAATTCTAATAAAATATTGTACTTGCAACAAATGAAGACACCCTCCTATGCGGTTACGCGATTTTTCTGTTGCACAACATAATTGTCGATATAAAAATGCCAATATGGCACTACCCCAAGAGTATTGTCCACAAATTTGTAAATCTTCCAAGAATATTAAGTATTGGAGGTGAATCTCATTACCAGATGTATCTGATAATAGCACGTAACTGAGGATCATCAAAATATAAGCTCGAGTATGATACAGACAAAGTAGTCTCGTTTATTTATTGTCTATATCATCTGGCAAGTCATGAGCTTGTGTACGAAATTGTTGTGTCAGCCATCGTAGTCTAATAGTACTATGACTACGATGACCGAAATCCTCAGTCTAATAGTACTATGACTACAATGATCGAAATCCTCGATTGATGGTATTTGACCAAGAAGTTGTTGACAGGTGGACCATCCACCCTTAGTCCAAGTAGCATGGACACATCTTCCAATGTAATTGTCATCTCTTCCCGAGCAAAATGAAATGTGGATGTCTCTAGATGCCAACGCTCACTTAGAGCTGTAATGAGACATCGATTTAACGGCACCCATCGTAAAGATGTTGTATGTAAAAAACCAGCAACATCTAATTTCTATCTCACTAATACATTAGTAATTGGCCAATTAGTGATTGATTTAAAGTGAGAAAGAGGGTATAGTAATGATGATTCCTATAAAATATTATAATAAATGTTAGATGTATAACTATCAATAATTAGACAAGAAAATTTATATCATACCTCGAGATGTGAGGAACGGTGTGTCTCTTAGTCATACAACAATGACTTATCCCGAGGGGTGGCCATATCTGTAAAAAATAATGTTAGTAATTCATAGATATTCATAATAAAAACATTATCGACGTGGACAAGTCGACTTATTATGTCCTCTTTCCTTACATATGCCACATTTATTATGTTGACGATTTACGTCACGATTCATTATCATTGGCAATCTCTTATTTTGAGGTCTTCCGACCTTTCGAACATTAAAGGGAGGTAACAAAGGAATCAAATTATTGCTATGGTCAAATGAGAGATGTAGGCACCCGGAAATGGCCCGTATGGCGGTTCACCCTCTTTCTTTCTCTTCTTCTTGGGGTGAAGAGTTATAGGTGTGTGTGGGTGTGGTCGCCAGGAGCCAAAGGCTCCAAAATGTGATTAAGTTTAAAGAAAATGGAATGAAAAAGCAAGTTTGATCGTCGTACCTTTTGAAATGGAGAGATTGCTAGGTTCTAACTTCTCCTCTCTCGGTCGGCCGAAGAAGGAGAGCTTTGGTGAGCTCTTTTACTTCCGATCAAGTTGAAGCTTTAGCTCAATCGGGTTTACCGAAGAATGTCCTACGGAGAAACACGAAAACAAATGAAGATCATTAGCTCTGGCGTGAGTATAGTATCATGCTTGGTGTGAATCTTAAACATACAAATGGAGATGAACTGATCGGATTGGGACTAAATCTCAACCCATATTTTTGATAGGTTTTTAAAGAGGTATGAAGATGCAAAGGTGTGGCTTAATGCATGCCAAATAACATATCAATGAAAGTTAAAATGAAAGAGGGGAGTAAAAGATTGACTAGAAAGGTAAATAAACTCAAAAAAAATGCAAAACGGGGTCTGCTCCTGCTAGTGCCTCATATATGGGGCGCTAGCTGCAGGTGTCTCCTTGATGGGGCACGTTGACCAAAGTCAAAGTGCCCTATTTATGGGGCACCAGGGACTGGTTTCAGCAGATGTTCTTCCCTTCTTCACGGTGTCACCCCCGTAGTGTAGGAAGACCTCCAAGATGGAAGAAGGAGTTCTTCAAGCAGCCAATACTCAAATGAAGCTAATGGAAGAGTGTTTTGGCACTAGATGTAAGGGAAATGGAGTGTAGAGGCCCTCAAAGTTGGAGAAAAATCATATTTTTGAAGAAGGAAACTGTAGGTTTTTTGGGGTTTTTGGGAGAGGGTTTTGGAACGGTTTGAGAGCTTGGATAGGGGTTGTAAGGCCTTGGGAGTGTTGTGGTGGATGAGAGGGATTGGGGGGCGCCCTTGGTGTGTCCTCAAGCCTCCAAATGGGGGTCCTTTTGTAGCCAAGAAGAGGGCAACTTTATCTGCAAAACTGTCCCATCAATCTGTTCAGTCAGACAGATCAACTGAAGGTGCCAGGTGCCCTATATACAGGGCGCCAGGTGCCCTATATACAGGGCGCCTGGTGCCCTATATATAGGGCGCTTTGACCCTGGTCAACGTCTATCGATCTTTTTGAAATGTGCTGAAAAACTTGATTTTCCAGAAAACTCGGTTCCCTTGAAAGGTTACTCAAATATTATTCATGAAAACAAGAATTCAAGCTCTTCAATTGGACCAAAATTGCGTGTCTACAAGAGCTAATAACGTGCATTTAGAACAGTATGAAACTCTGTTTGATATGTGTCAAGGTATTGTTTAGCTATGTACTAGTGGAAGACATATTGGTATGGATCCCAATTGACGGAATGCATTGTGCACAATGCATGCTTACACGAAAAATGACGCACTTGAGGTTCAGACAAGTGTAATGTAAACTGTGTCGAGTAATATCAACATTGTAAGCATGTCCATAATTGTTATTTACTTCCCATTCTCCCACATTAAGTCGGGCTTGAATATGCACAATTCTACTTTTTTCTGTATGTTCAACCATTAAATTCTCATGTTTAGGAGTCAACACAGTCTCTATATTGTTTCCAATCATACGATGCTGAAAAAACATCAATCTTAATCGATGATATATCGTATGGATCAATGCATGGATTGGTAGACTACGAGCTATCTTTAAAACACTGTTGAAACATTCTGAATAATTTGTGGTTATGATACTAAATCTCTTACCATCAGTATCGAATGATAATGCCCAATATTTAGGATTTATTTGCATCAACCATGCATAAGCATCATTGCAAATAAGTTGAATCTCACCTATTTTACCCTGAAAATCCATCTGATTATAAACTTGACCCGCATTATACATCCTCTTGTATAACTCTTTTTCAGTAAAATGTGCTTGAAAATTCTGTCTATAATGGTGAAGACAAAAATGATGTGCAGTAGTAGGAAACCATCGTTGTATAGCATTTTTGATACTAACATGTCTATCAGAAATTATACACAACTCATGACGTCTATCTCTAATAGATGACACCAACTTAAGCATTTGTTCAAAAAATTAAGACCATGAATGATCATTCTCACTGTTAACTATAGCAAATGCAATAGGAAATAAACCTTGATCGGCATTTACACCACATGCAACAAGTAATGTGTCACGGTACTTTCTATGTAAAAATGTACTATCTACACTAATAAGTGGACGAGAATAGCGCCATCCATCAATACTTGGTTTGAAACTCTAAGAAAAATACATGAGTCATGAAGTTTCATTTTCACAAGCATAGTTGTGTACACAGCCTGGCATAGCACCTCTTACTACCTCTATTTATCTCAATAGGTGTGTGTATGAGCCCTCCCAATCTCCAAATAGCTTTTGAAATACTTTTGTACGAGCATTCAAGCTTTGGTATAAGAAACCTTAATTGAATATTTTACTTGTACAAGATCAATGATATCTCTTGGGCGTATTGTTAAACGAGAACGAATTATAGGTAAAATCATCCGACATATAGTAGTTGACGTTAACTATTTGTGACTATTTTCAATTGGAGTACGACAATAATCCACCAGCTCGTTTACTAACTCACGCATGTAATCTTTATTTACAACTTTGATCCTTTGACAAATATATTAATATAAGATTTGATCTTGTAGACCGATCAGTTCGATGTTGAACATTGTGTTTTAGAGTCTAAGAAGAAGTTGCATGTATAAGATCTTCTTTTGACGTAAAAATTTTTCTCATTGCAATTTCATCAACATTTTGTCCATCACAATCAAATCATCTTCTTCGCCACTTTCATTTTATTATCATTTTCAACATAGCAGTTACTAGCAACTGCATGTTCAATCCATGTAGTATCCTCATGTTCATGAAACTTGTTGACAACATCAATACTGTTGAGTATATCAGTCTCGATTTCTTCGTCATCACTTATAGACCTATCAGACATCTCTTCATCTTTATGCACTTCATTCACATCTAAGTCTTGTTGATTAATACTTTATATTTCAACGGGGCAAGAGATATTATTACTCGGTCCAACATCTAAGTTCCATGACATTATCGAATGACACTGATTAAGGAGTTCCATTACATTAGGTGCATTATAATCCGCTGACCAATTCATTTGTGGATTATAAAAAGCCCCCCTTATATATTCCTTTTCAACAAATAACTGTATATTATCTCTAAAGCTTCTGTCTATCATAACTTGATAGGATGCATCGTGTACCACACTTATTAAATTCCCGTAATAATTGTAACTCAATTTTAACTTAACCATATCTGGAGTATAGTGACTGGTATCATAGATAATATTCTTCACTTCTTCAAAAGAGGATGTTGTTGATATATGAATGTTATTTTCATATCCACTATCATAATAGGTAAAACCATTACCAGTGTATCTAACAACTGCATCATACATAACAGTGATTGTCAATTCTCCCGAATACATGATAATAAAAATTAAAAGATATCATGTAAACATTTAAAATAACTATAGTAAATAATGAAAACAAGTAATTATGTGAAGTTTAAAAGAACAACACCGAGTCTACGAATGTTCGACGAAAGAGAAAAATGTGAAGTCGTCGCAGTACCTCGAATTCTTGAAAATTAAAGACATTGTTAACATAAGAATTATACCTATAATGTATATTACTTTGATAATTTAATAAATATATATTATTGATGATACATTTAAAAATAAGTCCATAATTTTAAATTATAATTTTGGTATTACATAATAATTATCTAACATAGTTAAATTTTGGTATTACATAATGTAGTTAATAATTAATTAACTATTTTATTTTAATATCATTTTAAAAAATTAATATCATATTTTACAATAGTATATTAATAATGTGCAAAATATTCATAATATTTTAATAGTAATCTGTATATTAATATATGTTATAAATATTAACTATGTATTTTAATTAATTTTTTTTGCTATTTATAAATCAAATATTATAAAATAAAAATTACTTGTACTAATATTATTACTTACATAAATTAAAAATTACATTAAATTATTTTAATATTTTATGTTAAAATAATATATGGATAATATTTAAAATATTTAAAATTAATATATTCAAAGTGAAGTATATTATAATAATTTTTATGTATAATAAATATATTATTATACTTGCAATATAGTAAGTAAATATTAGTAATTTAAAACTTATTTTTTTCTTATAAACAAATAATATAATTATAAAAGTTAAATATTGTTTAGAATAATATGTATTTAAATATAATAACTTTATTTATATTAATATTAAACTATATTTATATTTTTGAAAAATATAAATTAAAAATTTTATTATATTTTTATTATAGTATATTTTAATATTTTAAAAATATTTAATAATTAAAAATATTTTTTATTAATAATATATAATAAATAATTAACTTAAATATAAATTTAAACATACTATATATAAATTATACAAATTGTACGTATAAAGTAAATATTTTCAAAAAAATATAAATATATTTGAGGCATGTATACATTAATATATTATATATATATGATGATATAGAGAGGAAAAAAAGAAAAAAATATACTAATATCACGTGCACAGTGGTCGGAGATAGAGCTACGTAAGAGAGAGAGCTGCGTGAGAGAGAGAGAGGCGAGAGAGCCAAGAGAGAGAGTCGAGAGAGAGAGAGAGAGAGAGCTGCGTGAGAGGGGGAGAGAGAGCCGAGAGAGAGAACCGCGTGAGAGGGAGAGGGAGAGCCGTGAGAGAGTGCAAAGAGGAAGAGGAAGAGCTGGTTCGGTGCGATGGAGGAGGAAGAAGCGGAGCCTTTAAATAGGCGTGGGGTGAAGGAAAAGCCAATAAACATAGACGGGTGCGTGTGCTCACAGGTGTAAAGGTTCACGGATGCCACAGTCGGCCGTTCACGGGAACGCAGCCACGGGCAGCACAGGCGGAAGTTGCTGGGTTACCCAGCGACAAAGCTAACCCAGCGACTTTGTGTAAAGTTGCTGGGTTCCCCAGCAACTTCCTGAAGTCACTCTCGTCGGTAGCGACTTCGGTCATACCGTGTTAGTTCCGTAAATTAAAACTTTTGTGTGCTATTTCCCGAAATCAACTTTTGAACCGTGTTAGTATAAAATTGTTCTCCCGGTATTCTCCCCCCCTCTCTCTCCTATCTGATCTCTCCTCACTCTAATTCTTATATTTTATCCTATTCTCTTTAATCTAACAGGTAGTAGAGAAACTTCCTAACCTGATTTTTTTCGCCGCCATCGTGACCACGGCATACTTATCGTCCAGTCAAATCTTCCTTGCAATTTTGTACACCGATCGTCATTATTTTTAAGATTGACGTCTCGGCTATTCTTAACACTCTTATATAATTTAATTAAGTCGTAAAAACATGTTAGATCTCCGTGGTTAATAGAGTATGATTAGTGGGTTATTTTAGTTTTAATAGTATGTTTAGATAGAGTTAGATTATCTTGTTTAATCATGCATGTTTAAATTGATTCAATTAATTATGTATGTTAATCGGCATGTTAGGTTTTGGAGCGGGGACCGCCAGGCTTAATGAATATTCTTTTAAGCAGAACCTCACCGATTTCAAATTTTCTCTCTACCACCCTCTTCTGATAAAATCTTTTAAGTCTATTCTGATAAGATCTAGCATGTTCAGCAGCGGCCAGCCTCCTTTCGTCCAAGAGTTTGAGTTGCGCGAGAAGGGAATCTCGGCATTCATCTACCGGGATGTCTCGATCGATCTAAACTCGGAGGGAAGAGATGAGTACTTTGTATGGTACTACCGCCTCCATCCCAAATGCCAAGGCATAGGGGGTTTGAACCGTTGGAGTTCGAATAGAAGTGCGGTAGGCCCATAGAGCATCAACTAACTTATCCAGCCAGTCTGCGAACTTGCTAGACTTACAAGTTTTCTTAATGATTTTTATCAGAGTTTTATTGGTGGCTTCTGCTTGACTGTTGCCTTGAGGATAATATGAAGATGAATGATGCAATCTGATGCAATACTTGTTGCAAAGGTCACGCAGCTCCTGAGATATGAATTGCTGTCCATTGTCGGTGATGATGTCGCCTGGGATCCCGAACCTGGCAATGATGTTGCATTTGATGAAGATGAAGACTGTTGGTGCCTTGATTTCCACGTATGCTTTCGCTTTCGCCCACTTGGTGAAGTACTCCGTTGCCATTAGGATGAAAGACTTGGTTTTGTTTGTGGAGTTTGGGTCGCCAAGGAGTCTGATAACATCAAAAGCCCACATAGCGAAAGGCCATGGGGCATGAATCAGGTGAAGGGAAGATGTGGGAAAGTGAATTTTGTTGGCGTGAAGCTAACATTGATGACAGTGCCTGACAAAGATCGAGCAATTTTCTTCCAGAGTAGGCCAATAATACCCTTGCCCGATGATCATTTTGGAGAGGGCTTGAGCATTTACATGGCCTCCACATACTCCGGAGTGTGCTTCTTTAAGCACCAATTCAGTCTCTTCATCTACGCATCTTAATAGAATGCCAGCCAGGCTTCTTTTATAAAGCACTCCACCTAAGATGGTGTATCTCTCTGAGAGATTCTTCTAATGGCTTTTTTCTCTTTGGCAGTTGATCCTGGTGGGTATGTCTGATCCTGACAGTAATTTGAAATCTCATGATACCATGGTTTCTCACCCTCTTCTAGTTCCTCCAACTCGACCAAAGATACTTCATCATTTTGCTCAATGTATTCCTTCCTTTCAAACTCTTCTTTAACTTTCAAGAATCGTGCATCTTCCACTGCCGGAATGGTACGTCAGCGGACATAGATCATCCTAACCTGTCTGCCTAGCAGGACAGATAGTGAAGATGCCAGAGAAGCGAGAGCATCGGCAAGAATATTTTGAGCACGAGGAACATGAATGAATTCGAGTTTAGAGAATAGCTTGATGTAACAGGCGATGAGTTCCTGGTATGGCCTGAGCCCGGGATGAGATGTGCGGTATTTGGCAAGCACTTGGCGGAGAATCAACTGACTATCACCGATCACCCTTAGTTCAGTGCCACCATAGAAGTGAGTGGCCTCCAGTCCAGCCAGTAAGGCTTCATACTCAGCTATATTGTTTGTTGCTAGAAAATGGAGCTAAAAAGCCTTTGGAATGGTGACACCTTCGGGTGACAGAAGAACAATCCCTATCCCTCTACCCTGGGAGTTTAATGCTCCGTCAAAATATAAAGTCTATAAATTGGAAGATCGAATGGATATCAATTCTTCATCGGGAAATTCTGATTGGATAGGGTCAAAGATTGGGATAGGATGATGGGCAAGGTGTTCAGCAATTGCTTAGCCCTTGATTGCCTTCTGTTGAATGTAGGTGATGTCAAATTGAGAAAGAAAGCTCTACTAACGTGCCAACCGGTCAGTCAGGACAGATTTTTCTAGGAGGAACTTGATGGGATTCATGCGAGCAATGAGATTAACCTCGTGTGCCAGAAAATAATGTTTAAGCTTCTGGACCACCCAAATCAGGGCGGCACAGGTTTTTTCCATGGTTGTATACTTATGCTCACAAGGATCAAAGATTTTGGACAAATAGTATGCTGCTCGCTCTTTCCCTTCATCATCTAATTGTGCCAATACTGCTCCAAGGGATCCTTCCAAAACTGAGATGTATAAGAGTAAGGGTCTGCCGGGAATTGGAGACTTGAGCACAGGTGGTCTTGACAAGTACTTCTTTAAACCGTCGAATGCCCCTTGACATTTTGAATCCCATCTGAATTCGGCCTTCGCCTTGGTTAACTCATAGAAAGGTTTACACCTTTGGGAGTGTTGTGAGATAAACCGGCGAACAAATTGTAGCCTACCAATCAACCCTCTCAGCTCTTTTAAGTTCTTTGGTGGAGGTATATCAATGATGGCCTTGGCCTTGTTGGGATCGATTTCAATGCCTCTTTTACTGACGATGAACCCAAGTAGTTTTCCGGATGATACTCCAAACACACACTTCTTGGGGTTCATTTTAAGCTTATATTCCTTGGCTCGTTGCAAAACCCTTTTTAACACCTCAGCATGCTCATCTCGGGTCCGAGATTTGACTACCAAATCATCCACATACACCTCCACAAATTTATGCATCATGTCAAAATATCGCCACCATGGCCCTTTGATAAGTTGCTCTGGCATTCTTTAATCCGAAGGGCATGACGACGTAACAATAGGTTCCCCAAGATGTGTCGACTCTGAAAAATTCGACGGGGTCTTCTCCTTTTCAGGGAAGTCCGTGAACCCAGATCGTCACCTCAAGAGGGGATGAGAAAAGAAAGGAATAAAACATCGGAAAGCAATTCTCACCTCGGTCCCACACTCACATTGATCCCCGAACTTTCATCCCTTGGGTCGCTCGATCACCAAAGAGACGGTTCGGGTCATGTGGGAGGAGGGTGATAAGAAATAAATGTGGTCGCCAGGAACCGTGGGTTCCGATTTATAGAATTAAAAGGACCGTGTGTACCTTAGCGTGAAGAATGTGAGTTAAAGCTTCTCCTTCTTCGGCCGGCCGATGAAGAAGAGTCCTCAACGCGGTGGGTGCTTGATATTCTGTGCAACTAGACAAACAAACAAGTGAAATAGACAATTAGAACTAGACAAAGTGGAGTATATGTAAAGAGAATGACATAAAACACACAATTGACTAGAAACTGACCAGATTCGGGTTATCTCTAACCCCTTTTTTTATTTTTTCGGAATAACAGAATAAAAGTAATGCAAAAAAATGTAAAAAAATGATAGGAGGATGGAGAATAACTAAAACAAGAGATAGGAAAAAGAACTGAAATATTCTGAGTTGAATAGAGAAAGATATAGCCAAATCTGTGTTGTCGAAAAAGCGGAGCAGCAGTCCAGGATCTGCCAGACGCAACTTTGCTTCTGCGCTCGTCACGACCAGCCTCGACCTCGGAATCAAGTGCCGTTGATTGCAAACTCAAGAAGACTTGGAGATGAAGAACTTTGATGAAGAGAGCACTGGCAGAAGACGTCCACACACTGATGTAGAGGCCGAAGAATAGAGACTTGGCAGATCACCTGCAGAACAGCCTTCCTCTCTCTTGAACCGACTTTTCTCTCTCTAAAAACTCGAAATTCTCTCTGTAAAAATCACAAAATCAATTCAGGATGGAGTTTGGATGTCTTGAGATGCCTGGGGGGTCGTGCTCCTGCCTATGGAACGACCGGAATCAGAGTTAATTTATAGGAGAACGAACGGCGTCATCTGGACTAAAAAATAGGAGCCTTGCGCCCCACCCCTGGGCGCATGCGTCCTGGTGCAGGGCGGATGCGCCCCACTGAGGGGCGCATGTGCCCCCCAGTGAGGGCGCATGGGCACAAATCCCGAAAAATGAGGCCTTATCCGATCGACGGTTAGTGGTAGAGTCCCGGTGAAAAACTGGGTCCCTCGTGCCTCAAAGGTGGGGCGCATTTGCCCTCAAGTGAGGGCACAAGGTCACATGCCTCACTGGTAGGGCGCATGAGACTGGTTTCGCGCGTCCTTCTTCCGGAAGCCATTGCGAACACTCCCGAACTCGGAATTCGACGCCGTTTGTTGTGTTGGAAAGATAACAGGCCAAAGAAGCTTTCTATAGCATCGGATCAGCCATCACACCCTCCAAAACTTCAGAATTTTGTCCGGAAGTTAGGGCAGTGAACAGAAGGTCCAATATAGGTCAAAATGACTTCGACGGCAAACCAAAAAGGCACGGAATGCAACAAAACTTGTCCAGAGTGTGAATATGACCATAACCTTTAATTCATGATCATTAGCATTGGTCATTCAGCAAACTTCCGTGTTTACACGATTTACGTGTGGCTTTCGCTCGGAAATTACGGCTTTCTGTGGAAAACGTCGGAAAACATCCGATTTCGTTTGGCGAAGCTCCAAATCAACTTTAAAAGACCCGGCATCATTATAAGGTCAATCATACATGTTACCCTATAAAACATGAGTTTTATGCTCTGAATTAGGCGAATTTGGCGTGTCTACAGCCAAGATGTAGTGAACGAGGTCTCCTCTTGATTCTCTTATGCTAACCTAATTTGATTATACCCTGAATATCCATCCATGAACGATAGGGTTTCATATCCAGCTGTGTTATCAACAAGAACATCGATATGAGGAAGGAGGAAATTATCTTTCGAACACGCTCGGTTTAAGTCCCCGAAGTCAATGCAAATTCGAACCTTTCCATCCTTTTTCATGACCGGGACTATATTTGCCACCTATTGCGGATAGAGGACAACTTTAATGAATTTTGCTTGGTGTAACTTATCGACCTCTTCCTTCATCTTCAATGCTTTGTCTAGGTGGAATCTCCTTAACTTTTGCTTGACCGGGGTAGCTTCGGGTTTTAAAGTTAATCGATGCTCCACCAATGACTTGTCTAACCCTGGCATGTCTTCGTATGTCCAAGCGAACGTGTCCCTATATTCTTGTAATACCCCCATTAGCTTCTGTTCTTCTAAAGGTGTGAGGTTGGCATTGATGAGGATATTCTTAGAATCTTTCGGTGTTCCAAGATTAAGTTCCTTAGTTGGTTCATCCACCGTGGTTGATGGTTCTTCAAATCTCTTTAATCCGGATGCATAAGCATCAACTAAATCCTCTTCTTCATTCTCAATATTAGGATCCTTTTCCGATACAACCTCATAAACGCCTAAAGTTGGATCAATGTTGTCCTTCTCCTTATATCAGATCTCATCCAACTGGACCGCATTTTGTAGATACTCTGGTAACTTGGCACATTCTAAGCTTTTCTGAGCCACTAGATGTAGATATCTTTCTGGAACTCTCCTACCCCTGATTTTTGTTTTGTTTTTATTGGAAGCTAAACCTAAAGAAGAAGAAGGTAAATATGGGAAGGAAAAGGAGGTTGAGGGGGTGGAATTTATTGTAGAGGATGAAGGGCAAAGGAGATCGATCAGAGACTGGTGGCCTCTTAGTTTGGATCATTCTTCAGAGCAAGTTGGGATGTTTCTTTGATTGAAACTTGGGTTGAGAACATGACATTTTTTTTGATCTTTTTGAGAAGTACTAAACATAAACACAGAAGGGGTCTGGCCGGTTGTGGTTTCTAGTGCGTGCTGGGATATTGATAGGGAAGGAAACAAATCGAGCAAAGATGGGTAAAGAGAGCATCCATCCTTGCTGCCTAGTGAATCTGATGGTGAACTTGTTGAGAATGAGTCTGTTAGATCCGTGGAGATGACAAGAGGTAAATGCCCCTGATTCTGATTGCCAGAAGGCTCGTTATGGAATAATTTGCCACTTGACCCTTCTTCAGATAATAACCATGATATGTCGAGATGCAGCTCATCTTCTAGGCCATCAACCTTCTTCCTCTTTGCCTGTTCTTGCTGTTCTTGTTCTTCAATCATTTGTATTGTCTCCCTCGTATCGAAGAACTTGTGCAGACACCCCTTGAAGTATTTTTGACTGATCTTTTGGCCATTATTGCATGTCCCATCGTATCCTATCCCATTTTTTGATGTTGTCTTTACTAGCTGGATGAGCTCTACGATGCCCTGCAGTTCTCTTCCCAACCCTCGGCCTTCTTGATATCCCAGATTTTCCATGATTCGCCACCCAAGAGTCTTGGTAGCATCCTTCTTTCTTTTCCAGACTTGCTTGGGCTGCCTTCCATCCTTTGGCAGATTAAGGATTGTAAAGACTGGTTGATTTGTCAAGCCAGGAGGGAGAGTAACCAGGCAGTCCACAGGCATGCTTACCACCTTAATGACTTGGCCCTTGAAAGGAAACTTGATGCACTGGTGATTGGTTGAGGCTACGGCCTCTAGTGCTTCAAGGTAAGGCTTCCCAAGATGGCTTTGTAAGTTGGGTCCATGTCCAGGATGTGAAAGTCAACAGTAACAACTTGGGGTCCGAGCTTGACTTCGAGTGTAACCATGCCATGGGCGGGCCTCTTGGAATTGTCATATGCTGTCACAGTGATCTGTGATGGCCGAATATCCTCTTCTGGGATTCCACATAGTAGTAGCGTTTCCGGTGGCAAGACAATGATGGAAGCACCGGTATCAACTAAACAAGACTTGACATCTATCTTATTGATGCTGACAGTGATGCAAAGTGCATATTTCCTTGTTTTTGGTTCGACCAACTCTTCTTTGGTAAAAGTGAGGGCGGGGTGCTCACTTTTCAGAGTCAAGACTGATGCAATCTTCTCAGGGAGGAGGGTTTCATTGACCATTACTCTTTGTAAATACTGTTGAAGAACTTCCTGATGAACCTTGGACCTTTTGATCAGCTTTAGAATGGAAATCCGTGCAGGGGTTTTGTCGAGGTGTTTCAGCAAGTCGTAAGATGTCCTCGGCACTGGTTCTTCTGGGTGTTCTTCTTCTTCTTCTTCTTCTTGTGGTCGGCCCGGTTGACCGTTCTGGGGGAAAATTCTTTGAAACATGCGCCCGCTTCTAAGCACCGTGGCAAGCTGAGGGGCTGTGGTTGGTGTAGTAGAGATGGATGGAAGGTTAGGTCGGATGATGGGAGGCCTTGGTAGGGGCGTAGTGATGATAGTTCAGGTTGTAGGGATGTGGGTAGGTTGTGATGACATGGTTGTATGAGGTGGTACGATGATGGGTCCTAATAGTGACAGCGTTTGTGGTGGCTCAACCGGGCGGATCAGGGTTTGACCCGGTTGGAGTTGTATGGTTGGTGGCGTTATGGTTGGTCGTGACAAAGTGCGTGTGGGAACCTCGGGAATCATTTTTGATTCTTAGAAAAGATTTTCTTGTTTTTGTATGTTTTGAAATATCGACATCCAAATTTTCTAGTAAAGTAGGTGACAGACCATAAAAATACTAGATAGTCCAGGTGATATTAGAAGAGTATAGAACCGAGGTTCAGGTTCTGAGAAAATATTTTTTTGACCTCTCTCCATCGGATGGTGCGAATATCCGATGTTCATTTACATCGAGCAAATACTCGAACACCCTTGATTAACTGCCATAGCGATCTTGTTTGATGAGAGCGTGCACATCCACAACATATAAAGAACACAAAGGGCCCTAGCCTTTTAGGCCCGATGAGATGCAAACAAGTTTGATTAGATTTTGTTTGAAGTTGATTTATGTTTGATTTAAGAATGGATTTTGATATGGTTTGAAATGTTAATTTCAGATTTCCATTTGATTTAGATTTGAATGTTATTTGTTTTGAGTTTGTTTGAATTGTTTGGTTTGTTTTACTTCAATTGGTTGAAGTTTATTTTATTTTTTGTTTGAACTTGATATTTTAGATGTGTTGATCTAATTGACTTGTTTAAGTTTAGTTGACATGTGCCGAGTCATTTTAATGTGGTTTTCTCATGTTGGTTGGTGTTTTAGTATCGATTCGGGTGCATTCGGTATGTTTTAAATGTTTTAAAGTTTGGTTTAAATTGATTAAACTTGAACTTAAAATTTTTAATGATCTAAATTTGACATGTTTGAAAATGAATTTCATATGCATTAATGTTTTCTTCATGTGTTCTTTTCAATTGGTTTGATTATTTGATTTGCACTTGTTTAGAAAATTGAATTCCAATGGATTAAGTGTATTGAATCAATTTTTCCAGATTGTATTAAATATGATTTTTGTTGAATATTAAAGATTTAATGATATGTTTTAAGCATGTTTTAAGGTTGATTTGAATGTATTTTCAGATTTAATTAAGTTAACTTCAGATTTGGTTAACTCTTGTTCGGTTTGTATCACATCCGGTATGTCGGGCTAGTGTCGATGCTCGGTCACATGCAATCAACTCAGCACTTGAAATGTTCATTGAATATTCATGTTCATGCTGGTGTACATCAGATGTGGCAGTTCATATGCCATAATGTTTGTTGAAGTGTAAAAGTCCTTCCCTTGGTGTAAAATCCCACTTGACCAGGAGAATTTTGGCAGCATGCTACCTTATTTTTCGATCAGTGTGAAATTTTACCCGTCCTACAAGGCATAGTCATTTGACTTTCCAAGTAGTGGGAAAGGTCCGTCTGCAGTGGGAAGAGTGTCCCATGCCTACGCCTAGGTCAGCGTTTCAGTGCATGCCGGATGAGCCACCCAATGAAGTGTCCAGTTGTGGACTAACTCCTTATTTAATTTTGTCATTTCGCCTTCAACTTTAGTTAAGTGTGCTTTTTAAATGTCCGGGGCCCAATGGGCTAGTTTCATCAGCACAATGGGCTGGTCTTCATGTCATGTTAGCCTGGTAAGGCTCATTCTTGAGCTTCATGGGCCCTGGCGGCCTGATTTGCACTCCATGACCCAATGGGCCTGATTTGCACCTCCATGGCCCGGTTGGCCTGATTTGCACTCCATTTTTTTTGCACCTTGAAATCTTTCTATCGCAGCAGGGTAGGTGAACCTCAGAGGGGCTGGAATGGGTTGGATAAGGTGCTGTTTAGGTGGGCTTTTGGTAGGACTGCACAAGGGGCAGGTTTAAGTGTGAACTAGGACTAGTTTAGGAATGCACAAAGAGCATTTTGACATGTAGAAATCAGGGCCACCCGGCTTAACTCTTGGCCCGTCCAGCGGATTCCAAGAGGCCCGGGCTGTCACCCTTCCTTCCATACATCAAAGAGAGTGATTGGTTTGTTTGGGGGTGCCAAATGGGCTGTTTACATGCCACCTATGGGCTGTGCGCACATGGGCACTGAGGAGCCAGAATTAGGACAGCAAGGGGTCTGAAATGAAGGGCTCAAAAAGACTGATTTTTGATGGCTTGTGGGACCAACATAAGGAGGTTGAACATGGGCTTTAGGTGGTACCAACAAGGCTGGGTTTTTGGAGCTTCTTAAATGGCCATAGAGAAGGCCTAGGGGAAGAGAAAGAAGAGGAGAGGGAAAGAACTAGAAAGTACTACATCTTTCCTCACCTTTTTGGCACAATCCTTGTTGGAGATTGAAGGAGAAGATGGCTGGCCTTATACCCTTCTTCTTCTTCTTCTTCTTCTTTTGTTGCTGAAAATGGGGCTGGAATCAGTGCTCCAAGAAGGAACACCTGCTGTTGGAATCGGTGCACCACTGATTGGGCTGTTGCTGGAGCACCTGCTAGAGGGAGGCCATTTCTCCTTCTTCTTCTTCACTTGGAACACCACAAGGGGGCTGGAGAGGTTGCTGACTTGATGATGAAGACGTCCAAGCAAGGGTAAGCTGTCTTGGAGCAGGGTAGAGGGAGGAGAGGCAGGGCTTCCGCAGGGTGATCAACTTGTTTTCACATGGCCAGCAAGGGGGGGTTTATATAGGAGTTGATGGCGCCATCTGCAGGAGGAGATAAAGCTGGAGGTTGTTGAGGGAAGATAAGGATAACTAAAGGGTGGTTGAGGATGATAAGATTACCCGTACTTGGTTGTTGAGAGGGATAAGGATAAACCATGGGAAGTTGAGGTGGTTGAGGATGAGATAAAGTTAAACCAAAGAGAGATGGAGAGAGTTGGGAAAGACTTGCGCACCCTCCCCTACTTTCTAGGGCTGTTTGCGCACACATCAGATGAGGGAGATGGTAGGTTCGGCCATGATAGGTTGGGTTAGCCCATCTTGGGTTAGGTTTAACTCTGGTTTAATCAGAGTGCTCCCGATCCAACGGCTAGCATTAATTCCGGCCAAAACCAATTAAATAAATCCCAAATCGACTTAAAAAAAATTCCAGATCATGACCTGATGGCCATTGATCTTATGCTCCATCCTGATGTGTGGTTGAGATCACTAGAATTGCAACGGATCTCTTGATTTAGCTAGTTTCTCTGATCGGTGCGATCTCGGCCGTCGATAATGCCGAAAACTGTATCTAAGTGAAATTACCCTCTCCCATTGGCCAAATTTATTTTTCATGCATAAATATTCATGAGATAAAAGTTTTGGGTCATGAAAATTGAAAATTTCAGCCCATGGGTCGATCCAGAGCTAATCGGACCATTATGCCCCTGGTGCGAGAACATACGGCTTTCCATCCAGATTTGCTCTTTCTTGCATATCTCATCATATGGTGGTCGGATTTTCGATCTTTTTCGAGTATTGCCTAGATCTATCCAACCTTGACAATGTGGTAAAGTTGGAATTCCATGCTAGAGTCCCAATTTGTCCCAATGTGTCAGGGGAAAAATGGTCATTTCGGTCTTCTGGTGTCCATTTTTTATGTTTTGGGCACCGTTGCGAAGCTCTTGACTGGGGCCATGTAATGAGCACATTATCTTGGCCATTTGTAGCATGTAAGGCCATGCCAAGGCATTTCCAAAGCCTGTTTACATTATCTATTCACGAATTTTCCAAATCTGGGTCAGATTTTCTACACCGTCTTCGGCATTGCTGAAACTTGTATCAAGCAAGCTAAGCGTAAAAATTTGATGCCAATAGTGCGGATGATTGGTGGTTGGCTTCTTCTGGTGGGTATAGCTCGTGGTATGGAGTGAACGGTTCGGTTAACGTGGTTTGGAGGGTTAATGTTCATGAAGGAAGCAGGTTCCTCGATTTGTCAATTTTGGCCTCTATCGCGGGGTTCATCAGTAGAGGTCAGAATGGGATTAACCCTTTGATTTTCTGGTTCTATCGTGGGTGCGTGTGCGGGTAGCATATTCTGAATGATCCCCAGACCGGATTCCTGTTGTTGTTGTTGGACCAGTACCTACTGTTGTTGCTGAGGCTGGTTCTTTACTGCCTTGATGTATTCGCCCATCTGACCCTAGTCAATGCTTCCCTGCTCGTGGAGGTCATGGATATAATCTTTAAACTGAAAGCAATTCTTCACTGTGTGCCCCGGGTATCTATGGTATAAGTAGTATCTATCTGTATTGGCATTTTCTGGCCACTCCAACTTTTCTCTTGGCAATGAAATCTGCCCTGCTGCCATAAGAGCATTGAAAATATCTGTGAGAGAGTATGGTAATGGTGGGTAATGGTTTCTTCTAGGCCCTATTCTTCATGGCGCATAGGCGGCGGGGGGAGGTGCCTAGTTATAGGTGGTCGGTTGGCGTGGGGGTTGAGGTGCAAAGGTTTGCACGGCCAACTGCCGGGGTTGCTGGGGTACTGGTGTCTGCGTTGGTTGCTGGGGATATTGATTTGGTGTTTGGTGATGGAAAGATTGGGGTTGAATCTGAGGGCGAGGTGCCGGTTGGGTTTGGCGGGGGTTTCTGTACTGGGGGTTTCTGTACTACTGTTGGTGGTTGTTGGGTGGGTTTCCTATGATGTTGACGTGTTCATTGGTTACCACGCCTTCAATTACAGGACCAGTGGCAGTGGTGGTTGTCTTTTTGGTGACTCGGGGCCTAGGGTTGAAGAGGTTCATGATGGGAGAGTCTCAGAGTTGTGTTTGGATGTACCGTGTTCTCTCATAGAGCTCGCTCATGGTGACAGGGTGATGCAATGCCAATACGTTCTTCAGAGTTGGAGTGGCGTTAGTGATGATCATCTTGACTTGTTCCGATTCTGATAGTGCATTTGTCAGCCTTTCTGCCACTACTCTCCATCTGTCAGCATATCTTATGAAATCCTCATCATTTCTCATCTTTTCGGCCATAAGATCTGTGATTGAATATGTAGGGCCAACTCGATCTTGGTATCTTTGTAAGAATTTTTCTTTGACGGTATCAAAGTTGCTGGCTTCCAAAGGGTCAAGTGAATAGAACCATTCCAACACGGAGCCCTCTAGTGATCTTCTAAACAAGTATGCAAGGGCCTTTGGATTGTTTCGCCACATGACAGACTCATAAAGAAAATCTTTGATGTGAATGAAAGGATTCCCATTTCCGTTATACCGGCGGTAAATGGGCATTTCAGAAGGAGGAAGATGGAACACGGGGAGAGAGAGAAGGGATATCGGGGAGAGCTCTTGTGTCGATCAACCGCTTGAGCTCCTGATATTGTTAAACCATTTTGTTGATTTTTTTAAGCACGGTTTGATCAACAGAGGATTCTCGGACGAGAGGAGGGGTAAGGACAGATGTTTGACTTGTCGGCATGGCCATTGGATAGGCTGAAGCGGCTGGGCAAGGAGGGTGTATTGGGTGTTGCATTTGTGGGCGGGTTTGATTAAAGTGTGCAGAAGAGTAGACCGGTGGCCTGAGTGGTGTGGTGTTATTTGGGTCCGGGTGGTTCAAGATGGTCACCGGATGGGGTGAGTTTGGAATCAAGGGTCCGTTGTGAGAATGGCCCGGTACTGGGGCACCGGGTTGGTCAGTTGCTAAGTGGGGGGTAGAAGTGTGGTGGTCACCTTTGGCATGGGTGTGATTGATAGGCAATTTTCCCTTCAAGATGGCCACAATGACTTGTAGTTGAGTTGGGTAGGCATGAGCGAATGCCTCCCACAGAGAATCCAGGTGGAGTCGGGGTGAACTGGTTTTAGGGAGAATTTCGAGTTCGTTAACGGCACATATGGCGTCCGGGTGGAGGTAGGATTGATCATACTCCAGCTGCAGCGGCTTGTATCCTTGGTCCATCATCCCGACGACTCGCCCTGATCTCAAGTTCATAAACACAAGAAAAGATGATGAGTAAAAGCACAAGGATCCTTTTTTTGTTTTAATCTTTTCTCCCCTTCTTTTTTTGGTTTTGATTTTTGTTTGAACAAACAGGTTATCAAGCAAATTAACCTCAAGCAAAGATTTCTTTTGATTTTTGTTAAGCATTTTCAGATTTTGTTTTGGTTTTCAATTTTGATTGGCAAACAAGTAATGTCATAGACTTAAAATGATTACCACATTTTTTTTTGTTTCAACCTTGAAATAGTGGCTTGTTAAGAGAAGTAATGTCCACTCAAATAAATGGGTAGGACCCTATGCTCTCACAATGCCGAGCGATCTAAGGTTGTTGCTCTTTTCACGATGGTAGGTGATAGGTACTCCGGGTTTTGGGATAAAAGGTATAACCAGCCCGATCAGCAAAGAGAGAATCCTTCACGTCTGGGGACTTACGAAGGTCTTGATGAAAGCTACCCAGTCCTTCTGAGAGGGAATCCCTGGAGGAGGAGTTGGCAACCACCAAGAGTGGTGTTTGGGTGTGTAGGGCTTTGAGAGGAGAGAGCCTCCCTTCTCGGATGACCTAAAAGAGTCAAAGAAACCCCAATGCAAACTAAATGCAAGTGAGATATCAAGGAGTGAGAAGCAAACAAGAATAAAGTAAAAGCATGCAACGATTAATGGAGTGTTGGAAAACAAGTAACAAGACAATAATATGCAGTCAAACAAGGATAAAAGCAAATACTAATTCGACTAAAGATGCTTAGGAAAGAAATTAGACTTTTAAGGAAAATAGGCAAAGATGCTTAGCAAGATAATCCCTAAGGAGCAAAGTTGGAGCAAGTTGATAAAACAAGTCTAAAAATTGAATCATGCTTTTCTTTTTTTTAAAAGAGAAGGACCAACGGAAAGCAAGTAAACCAGAAGAAACTAAATGATATTCAAAGGAAGCAAGTAAACAAGCAAGCAAGTAAGTAGGAACACTAAGAAGATGTAATAACTCAAGCAAGAGCCAAGGTAAAGATGAGCATGTTGGACATTCTTTTGAAGGGATGAGAAGAGCTCACTAAAGCAAGAGTTCTCCCACCGTGGTCGCCAAAAGGTGTAGGCACCCGGAAACGGCCCATACGGTGGTTCGCCCTCTTTCTTTATCTTCTTCTTGGGGTGAAGAGTTAGTGGTGTGTGTGGGTGTGGTCGCCAGGACCGAAAGGCTCCAAAATGTGATTAAGTGTAAAGCAAACGGAATGAAAAAGCAAGTTTGACCATCGTACCTTTTGAAATGGAGAGATTGCTAGGTTCTAACTTCTCCTCTCTCGGTCGACCGAAAGAGGAGAGCTTTGGTGAGCTCTTTTACTTCCGAGCAGGTTGAAGCTTCAGCTTGATCGGGTTTACCCAAGAATGTCCTGCGGAGAAACACGAAAACAAACGAAGATCATTAGCTCTGGCGTGAGTATAGTATCATGCTTGGTGTGAATCATAAACATACAAAAGGAGATGAACTGACCAGATTGGGACTAAATCCCAACCCCTATTTTTGATAGGTTTTTAAAGAGCTATGAAGATGCAAAGGTGTGGCTTAATGCATGCTAAATAACATATTAATGAAAGTTAAAATGAAAGAGAGGAGTAAAAGATCGACCGGAAAGGTAAATAAACTCAAAAAAAATGCAAAACGGGGTTTGCTCCTGCTAGTTCCCCATATATGGGGTGCCATCTGCAGGTGTCCCCTTGATGGGGCGCGTTGACCAAAGTCAAAGTGCCCTATTTATGGGGCACTAGGGACTGGTTCAGCAGATTTTCTTCCCTTTATACAGTGTCGCCCCGGAGTGTAGGAAGACATTCAAGATGAAAGAAGGAGTTCTTCAAGCAGCCAATACTCAATTGAAGCTAATGGAAGAGTGTTTTGGCACTAGATGTAAAGGAAATGGAGTGTAGAGACCCTCAAAGTCGGAGAAAAATCATATTTCTGAAGAAGGAAACTGTAGGTTTTTGAAGTTTTTGGGAGAGCGTTTTGGAATGGTTTGAGAGCTTGGAGAGGGGTTGTAAGGCCTTGGGACTGTTGTGGTGGATGATAAAGTTTGGCGGGCGCCCTTGGTGTGTCCTCAAGCCTCCAAATGGGGGTCCTTTTATATAGCCAATAAGAGGGCAACTTTATCTGCAGAACTATCCCATCAATCTGTCCAGTCAGATAGACCAGGTGCAGATGCCCTATAAGTAGGGTGCCTAGTGCCCTATTTATAGGGCGCCTGGTGCCCTATAAGTAGGGTGCCTGGTACCCTGTATACAGGGTGCTTTGACCCTTGTCAACGTCTATCGATCTTCTTCGAAATGTGCCGAAAAACTTGATTTTTCCGGAAAACTCGGTTCCCTTGAAAAGTTACTCAAATATTATTCATGAAAATAAGAATTCAAGCTCTTCAATTGGACCAAAATTGCGTGTCTACAAGAGCAAATAACGTGCATCTAGAACAGTATGAAACTCTGTTTGATATGTGCCAAGGTATTGTTGAGCTATGTACTAGTGGAAGACATATTGGTATGGATACCAGTTGACGGAACGCATTGCGCACAATGCATGCTTACACGGAAAATGACGCACTTGAGGTTCAAAACAAGTGCAATGTAAACTGTGTCGAGTAATATTAACACGGTAAGCATGTCCATAATTGTCATTTACTTCCCATTCTCCCACATTAAGTCGGGCTTGAATATGCACAATTCTACTTTTTTCTGTATGTTCAGCCATTAACTTCTCATGTTTAGGAGTCAACACAGTCTCTATATTATTTCCAATCATACGACGCTGAAAAAACATCAATCTTAATCGATGATATGTCATATGGATAAATGCATGGATTGGTAGACCACGAGCTATCTTTAAGACACTGTTGAAACATTCTGAATAATTTGTGGTCATCATACTAAATCTCTTACCATCAATATCAAATGATAATGCCCAATATTCAGGATTTATTTGCATCAACCATGCATAAGCATCATTGCAAATAAGTTGAATCTCACCCATTTTACTCTGAAAATCCATCTAATTATGAACTTGACCTGCATTATACATCCTCTTGTATAATTCTTTTTCAGTAAAATATGCTTGAAAATTCTGTCTATAATGGCGAAGACAAAAATGATGTGCAGTAGTAGGAAACCATCGTTGTATAGCATTTTTGATACTAACATGTCTATCAGAAATTATACACAACTCATGACGTCTATCTCTAATAGATGACACCAACTTAAGCATTTGTTAAGAAAATTAAGACCATGAATGATCATTCTCAATGTTAACTATAGCAAATGTAAATAGAAAATAAACCTTGATCGGCATCTACACCACATGCAACAAGTAATGTGTCACGGTACTTTCCATGTAAAAATGTACTATCTACACTAATAAGTGGACGACAATAGCGCCATCCATCAATACTTAGTTTGAAACTCCAAGAAAAATACATGAGTCGTGAAGTTTCATTTTCGCAAGCATAGTTGTATACACAGCCTGGCATAGCACCTCTTACTACCTCCATTTATCTCAATAGGTGTGTGTATGAGCCCTCCCAATCTCCAAATAGCTTTTGAAATGCTTTTGTACGAGCATTCCAAGCTTTGGTATAAGAAACCTTAATTGAATATTTTACTTGTACAAGATCAATGATATCTCTTGGGCGTATTGTTAAACGAGAACGAATTATATGTAAAATCATCCGACATATAGTAGTTGACGTTAACTATTTGTGACTATTTTCAATTGGAGTACGACAATAATCCACCAGCTCGTTTACTAATGCACGCATGTAATCTCCATTTACAACTTTGATCCTTTGACAAACATATTAATATAAGATTTGATCTTGTAGACCGATCAGTTCGATGTTGAACATTGTGTTTTAGAGTCCAAGAAGAAGTTGTATGTATAAGATCTTCTTTTGACGTAAAAATTTTTCCCATTGCAATTTCATCAACATTTTGTCCATCACTTCGGACAATCAAATCATCTTCTTCGCCACTTTCATTTTTATTATCATTTTCAACATAGCAGTTACTAGTAACTGCATGTTCAATCCATGTAGTATCCTCATGTTCATGAAACTTGTTGACAACATCAATACTATTGAGTATATCAGTCTCGATTTATTCGTCATCACTTGTAGACCTATCAGACATCTCTTCATCATTATGCACTTTATTGAAATCTTGGTCTTGTTGGTTAGTACTTTCTATTTCAACAGGGTAAGAGATATTACTCGGTCCAACATCTAAGTTCCATGACATTATCGAATGACACTGATTAAGGAGTTCCATTACATTAGGTGCATTATAATCCGCTAACCAATTCATTTGTGGATTATAAAAAGCCCCCCTTATATATTCCTTTTCAACAAATAACTGTATATTATCTCTAGAGCTTCTGTCTATCATAACTTGATAGGATGCATCGTGTACCACACTTATTAAATTCCCGTAATAATTGTAACTCAATTTTAACTTAACCATATCTGGAGTATAGTGAGTGGTATCATAGATAATATTCTTCACTTCTTCAAAAGAGGATGTTGTTGATATATGAATGTTATTTTCATATCCACCATCATAATAGGTAAAACCATTATCAGTGTATCTAACAACTCCATCATACATAACAGTGATTGTCACTTCTCCCGAATACATGATAATAAAAATTAAAAGATATCATGTAAACATTTAAAATAACTATAGTAAATAATGAAAACAAGTAATTATGTGAAGTTTAAAAGAACAACACCGAGTCTACGAATGTTCGACGAAAGAGAAAATGTGAAGTCGTCGCAGTGCCTCGAATTCTTGAAAATTAAAGACATTGTTAACACAAGAATTATATCTATAATGTATATTACTTTGATAATTTAATAAATATATATTATTGATGATACATTTAAAAATAAGTCCATAATTTTAAATTATAATTTTGGTATTACATAATAATTATCTAACATAGTTAAATTTTGGTATTACATAATGTAGTTAATAATTCATCAACTATTATATTTTAATATAATTTTAAAAAATTAATATCATATTTTACAATAGTATATTAATAATGTGCAAAATATTCATAATATTTTAATAGTAATATGTATATCTAACCTAGTATATAGAAGCGCGGATCGCGTTTTTTCGTCCTCCTATTGTGAGCCGTCCGATAACTTTTGTTTCTTTGTTGATAAGTACATGATTTTAACAATCGTTTGATGAGCGCAAAGCCCCGTTCCTTGGCCGTTTGCCCACCCATCTTCCGTCTCGTCCCGCCTTCCGCGCGACGATTACCTCCTATCTTCTCTCTTGATCAACAACTCTCTCTCTCTCTCATCTCTGGCCCACCTTTGCCATCCTTCTCTACTCTATATGATCTGCTCCTGGTACGCCTCGACGTCACGGCCCCCTCCTCCATCCCCTGGGGTGGGGTGTTTGGGCTGCTCTCCAAGGCAGTGGCGCTGGTGGTGGCCCTCCCCACCATGATCATCACATGGATCACCTTTTTGGTGATGCTGGCCTACGCCGACAAGCCTCAATGGGCCCTAGTGCAGGAGGGCCACCGGGCTACCACCAACATCGCCGGTATTGCTCTTCAGGTCCTGGTGCGGGAGGGCAACATCGTCGCTGCCTTGTACACCATTGTCAACTTGGCCACCCTCATCCACTATCAGGAATGGAACGAGCCTGCCACCAGATCCTAATAAGATCCAAATAAGATCCATCGATTTAGGTTTTTCTTCCTCTTTCTTCTCGCATCTAACTAAGTAGTCAGCAACAATGATTGTCTGCTTGATGTAATCTAATAGGAAGATTTATGTTCTTGACTCAATGTATCCCTTTCACGTTTTCGTGTAAAGAGAGAGAGTGTGCAATGTAGATGTTGTTTAGTTTTCTTCAACGATGTTCATCTTTTTTTTGGACTTGGATTGTTTTTTTTACATCTAATCAATCGTTATAATTTTAGTTGTATTCTCATATTAATCTCACTTGCTCCTCAATTTATTTTTCAATAGTTCATATTTTTTGTGCAGAGAGATTGCTCGTTTGGTTAGTGTTTTGAACCTAACAAATGTTACTTCTTTTTTCAATAATAGGAACACTTCTTTTTTAAACTTCAACCTCTCGATGATATCAGCATGTTAATGAACACAATATATCGCCTTCACCTTGGTTCACACAACTTAGACATCCTTTATTTATTTATTTTTGCATCAAGAAATTCATTTGTCTGGATTTGTGCATCACAAATTCACAAGTTCTGGTATGTGCCAACGTACGTAGGTTTTTCTTTTTGTCTTGGAATATTGTTCAAGAAGAATGCGTATATATGAGTGTTCGGGGACATGGACCCTTGACATTTCTACCCTTTTTAATTGGGGTATTAAAAATGATGATGTATTAATTTCATCATCAATAATTATAAGAGTACGCAGTACCAACAACAAAATTGATGTGGGTCAACAGTTGTGCTGCATTAATTCGTGCTTTAATTATATTACAAAATCTAAACGGAACAAGAATTGCCATCAAATAGGTCATTTGATTGTTTATGAAATTCCCGATAGAGAACAAAGAACGTGAGCATCACTGTTTCGTCTGGTTGAATTATCAATCTTCCCTTCAATGAAAAAAGTGAAAAGGCACCCACTGGCCATGGCATGACATCAAAATATTATGTTGTTTCATGAAAATTGAATAGTATCTTGGCACTTGGCAGACATTTAAATGGCACGAGATCGGTGCCTTGTAATGAAGTGCAAAGGATCATGAAGTTTATTATGTGCCACTCTGATTTATTATCAAATTTTAATAAAGTTCTCTATTTAATTCTTCATACACTTATGGGGATACACATTCTTTGTATAGCTTATGCACCACATTTATATCATTTAACATAATAAAGTTCTATTGAAGTCTATACACAAGTTGACCAAGATACTGAAACCAAAAGCTTATATAGCAGTTTCATAGTTTTACATCATTAGACTAATTATAACTTCATTTTTGTAGAACTTAATGTACCCCAAAAATGTAATATGGTCGGTACTACACAATGAATTGCATCATTTTGATAAGCATTAAAAATAATGCATCCATGAGACTGGCATCTAAAGACATTGCTCACTTAGAATAGATTTGGAAGGATGGACAGAACATAGAAGAGATGCTTCCAATTTTCTTTCTGATCAAGTCCTTTTATAGGGCATATTTATTATTTGCCAATTAATTAATCTTCTCAAACAATCTCTCACAATTATTGTTAAGATTTATCTTTCTCCTCCATTTAAAAATAACCAGCTTTAATTGTATTTCAAATAAATTTGATTTTCATATGTCGGTCCCTATAGATTATCACATTTTCAATTTCAACTAAATTTGTATCCTCATACATGTTCTTACTTACATCTTAAGATCTTTTATTCTCTAGGGGAGAGATGGAAGATATTGCAATCTATGGATTTTTTAAATCAATATCTTGTTTAATTTTTAAACCATCGATTTTTTTCTGCAAGTATGTTTAATTTAATTTTATTTTTTAACCGAATTAGGCCCGCTTGCAGCCCTCTAATTATTATCATTTCCATTAGGTGGAAGGATTCTATATTGGACCTCCGTCTTCCTTCCATAGCAGGAGGATACCATCGGGTACACTCATGCAGGCTTTGTTTGGTCTTTCTATTACTTCATTTCAAGTTGATATATACAAAAAATGCAAAAAAAAGGAACAATCAAGAATGTCGGTTGATGTTCTTAACAATGAATTTGTTCACAGCATGTCTATTTGGGTCATCTCTTCACTGACAATGTAAGAACAGAGTCTCTTTATTTTGTTTTCCCCATCAAATTTCATTCCTATTTGAGGTGGAAAACCAACAACAAGACTTGCTTTTCCTATTTATGCTTTACATATTGTAGCTCATCAAATAGTAATGTAAAATATATGTTATGCTCCCATTGAAATTGTATTTCTTATTCTAATCAGGGCATAAAGAAAATAATCCTCTACAACAGAACAAATTCATATTCAGTTATATTAGAACATACATCTTTCATAATTTCCTATTTGCCATCTTATTTTTTTACAAGTCGAACAGTAAGATCAAACCCACATAAGAACCATAGATATGTACAAATCATGTTCCCACATTCAAGGTACATCAAAAAAGAAATGCAAACTAACACCCTCAAATAAACTTGAAGGAGCAAACATAATAAAGTACTTTATTTGCTTATGAAATTTGTCATATTTCTGGTAAAGGTTTAGGGTGATGGTAGTAATGTTATTAGCTAGAATTAGCAGAATAAAAAGCTAAACATAGCTTATTTGAGGAACTAATGTCCATTGAAACATTTTATTTTTAATCCTACCATATTTCTGTAAAGGTTTAGGATGGTATTAATAATAGGATGTCCATTGAAACATAGCTACATGGCTTAGCGTGCTGTAGGAAATGGGTCTTTTGGAATAGTTTTTTAGGTATATGTCTTTTGTTTAAAGTTCTATCTCATTTCTTCTATCACCAATTTTTTATCTAAAATGTTTCTGCACAAGTCAAATGCTTGGAAACCGGGTAGATTGTGGCCATAAAAAAGGTCTTACAAGACAGATGGTACAAGAACTGTGAGCTACAACTGATGTGTTTCATGGATCATCCGAACATAATCCAGAAACTCACCGTGTCTTGAAGTTGAAGCATTATTGCAAAGTAAACCAGAGGATGTCACTGATTTATGTGAAACTATACACTTATTGGGTACATTTCAATTATTCATGTTTGGTGAAAGATGCCTTTACAATGCAAAAAAATATGGTATGGAGTTGAGATCTTCTACTAACCGTTTTTTAGGGGATTGGCATACATCCACATGGTCCAAGGCATTTGTTATCGAGAAATGAAACCACATATTCTCTTGGTATAGATATAATTAATGTTTTTTTTCTTTATCTGGCATAAACCAAAGCTAACGCCCTGTTTGGTAACACTATTAGGTACCTCTATCACTATCAATTTTAAAATTGATATTGATAGGAACCATTAAGCGGTGTTTGGTTAATTATATCAATTTTAAAATGTGTAGTGCAAACAAAACATATTATGTAATACAAGTGCCCACTTGTATTACTTTTGATATTGATACTCCAACATTTGAAAATATTAATATCAATATTGACATAGTACCAAAAATGAAACTCTAACCAAACAGGGCATAAGCCTTTTGATTGTTCCTTGGTAAAGGTGTTTCTCTTTTAACTTTTCACTTGTTTGGTTCAAGTAGTCTACAGTTTGATCCTCTTACTCCTTGAGTGAAGCTCTGTGATTTTGGTAGTACCAAAATTTTGGCATGTGCTTCACTTCCCTTTATCTTGCTCTTCTGGATTCAATACATCAAAAACAGGTGAATTGTATTCTCGAGTGCTTTGCTACAAATTAGGCTATAGAAAATGATAACCTGATCTAATTTTTGATGAGAACATATATAATAAATAATAAATTAGTTCTTTTTGTTTTTTTCTATGTTGCATAGTTATAACTTTTCTGACAATTGAGTATTCAAATAACTTTATATCTGACCTATATAAAGATAGCTTGGAGTGCAAGAAGTTATTTTAACAAGTTTTTGTATGTTTATGTCATTGCTTGGAGTTGATGAATTAACTTTTTTGTCAGATTGTGGACTAGACTTTGAAATTGATTATTTTGCTAATACCTTATGGCCTGTTTGGTTAGAGTATCAAAAATGATACTATATTAGTATTGATATTGATAATTCTAGAAGATGGAGTATCAATATCAAAATTGATACAAATTGACACTTGTATTATATAACATGTGTTGTTTGCACTACAAATTTCAAAATTGATATTATTAGCCAAACACCTCAAAGGTGATTACCAACAATATCAATTTTAAAATTAATAGTGATAGAGGTGTCTAATAATATTACCAAACAGGACATTAGGTAGGCTATGCCTTAAAGAAAGCAAGTTGTCCTCCCTGGGCTATTAATGGGTGCACTCTATCTCGATGCATCTTCTTACAAACCAAATAGCAAACTAACTTATTTATGTTGGCTAATACTTCTTTCTTATTCAATAAACTGAAGGAGGTTTATTTTTTGGATCGTTTGCTTGCTTATTATTGTGCATCTTTGTGGCTACTTTCTAAATTTATCTGATTATTATTTTGTTCATCCAACCTATTCTGTCACGCCCCGGATTTCCTAACCTGCGCAGCGGAATAAATCCGGGTACGAGACCGGGGAATTAACCCCTAAACTACGTCGGTTTGGGAAAATTGAAGAATAACAAGTCCCAGTTCATTAAAATAAATGATTCAATCCAAATATATACCATACCTTGATTCAACATAAATAATTCATAAACCAAATTCTCTGAACCTCTTCTTCACTAAACCTGATCCACTACGTTTCTGCTGCGCTACCTGTTTTCCTGAAAAATGTTAAACGATTTGGAATGAGTCACACGGACTCAGTAGGACTTATACCCAACTTTCCTCATATACTAATCAAATCTAAATGATAATGATAGATGATAAATTTCACAAATCACATTATAACATAATTGCTAAACTAATTATCGAGATTCTATTATTTAATTTGGGTCCTTTCTAAAATCGATTAACCGATTTAACCATATTCTACATGAACCAAACTGACTGATTACCAATTAAACATGCTTCTACATGAACCTGACTGCCAACTAAACTAGTCTATATGTGCATGCCATCTAATCTTGCATGAGCCAACTGTGCATACTTTAATGCCATTTTCATTCCATGTGTCTGAGTAAATCATATGCCATACTTGGACTTCTCAACTCCAGCTCTAAATATATATAAGAAGTACCATATAGTAAGCTAGATCCTTAGTACACATAGGCAGGGCGTACTTAGGATAAACCGCGGTATCCGGGATCGAAGGATGCACCGGATTCACTACGTCATCTACTGCCCCAGGACCACTAATGTAGGCTGGCGGACCTCAACAAGTAAAAGCCATATATTTACTAAGACAAAACCAATTCAATCAACCAGATATGCCAATTATCAAGTCAGCACAACCATTTCATTATACCAACAAATCATGCAATAGACCCAATCAGAACGAAATATGCAATGTCACATCATTCACTTAATTCAATTTTACACCAATTTATGCAATTGACCCAATCAGAAAGGAATATGCAACATAATGAGACATATTAACTTCAATTAAGCACAATTTCATATCCATTTATCAAATTATGCACTTTACAAGATCAGGCCACTATAATATTAATTAACCACATCCCATAATTATTATGCCATCAATTTCCATTCCAATATAAGTATTAATGATTTAAAATCATTCCACACATGAATCGGATACAATTATAATCATAAAAGGTCTCAAATCATTTCCATATAACAATTCATGTCATTCATATTATAAATCAGGTATAAATATAATCGTAACAGGTCATATCTCAATTTTTATGAATCAATACAGTTAATCTAATTAATCATCACATTATGTCTAATTTAATAATTTTCTAAACCACATTAATTACAAATTGCATCTAACTAATGCAAATCATGAAACTATGCATGAATGACATGATAAACATTTAACCAATCACACGCAGACAATTAAATACATAACCATCATTTATTCATCATTTTCTAACTAATAATCTAATAATCATATTTTAACACATTAATTACAATATCATGTGCAAAGGATAAGTTGGGATGCCTACCTCAAGTAGTCCAGTGAATTTTCGAATCCAGAAAAACCCAAATCGATTCAATCCCGAGGTGACCGAGTCAATTGCGGCACCGGGGTATCCTCCAATCCTATTGACATTAAAAATGGTAAAAGGGTTAAATAACTCACCCAATTTAATTAATAAAATAATTAGAAGGAGAGAGAGGGAGTAAGATAGGAGAGAGAAAGAGAGTGTGCGAGAGAGAGAGAGAGAGAGAGAAGAGAGAGAGAGAGCGAGGGAGAGAGCTAGCAGAGAGGGAGAGAGAGAGAAGGGAGAGAAGGGAGAGAGAGTGCATCGGGGTGGGGAGAGACGGGAGGCGGTGCAAAGCGCCGCCCCCCTCGCGGCGCAGCCGCATGCGTAGCGGCGCATGTGGTCGCCGCGCGCACACCGCGCATGGGCGCGGTAAGTCAGGGGGGGAGAGGAAGAGAAGGGAGAGAGGGAGAGAGGGAGAGAGCGCGAGGCGCGGGAGAGAGGGGGGGGGCGAGCGGCGGAGGCGGGGGGCGACACCGGCGGCGGTCGATGGCGACGGCATCAACGGCCGACGGCGGAAGAAGAAGAAGAAGAAGAAGAAGAGGAGGAGGAGGAGGAGGAGGAGGGGGGTGCGGCGCGGCCGACCGCGGCGGAAGAAGGAAGTGGAGGAGGAGGCGACGCGGCCGGGGGGGGGGGGAGCGCGAGCGCGGCGGCGGCCGGCGGCCGGCGGTCGCCGGGCAACGCGTGAGCGGCGTCAACGGCGGCCCTCGGCGACGCCCGCGATGACGGAAGAAGAAGAAGAAGAGGAGAAGCAGGGGGTGCGAGCGGGAGAGAGCGGCGCGGCGCCGGCCGCGGCGGCCGGAGGGGGAAACGTGGGAGAGGAGAAGAAGAAGAAGAGGGAGGGGACAGAGGCGGTGTCGACCGCGGGAAGGAGGGAAGGGGACGGCGATGTCGACGGCGGCCCACGGCATCGCCGGCTACGGCGGAAGAAGAGGAAGAAGAAGAAAAAAATGGAGAAGAAGAGGAGGGAGGAGAGGCGGTCGCGGCGGCGACCTCATGACGGCGGCTCGCAGCGGTGAAGGCGTCGACGACGTCGACAAAGAGAGAGGAGGCAGACGGCATCGATGATCGACAGGGGTGGGCTGGCTCGGGAAGACGCCGACGGCGAAGTGGCGAGGTGGTGAGGCGGCGTTCGACGGTAGAAAACGTAACGGAAGAAGGCGGTTCGCGGCGACGGAGAGGCGGTGGAGGAGAAGATTCGGGAGAGGGAAGAGAGGCGGCGAACGGAGGCGGTGAAGGATGAGGGGGGGTACGTGGCGAAAGGGAGGAGTTTTTCATTTTTTTTTTGCCGGATGTTACATTCTTCCCTCCTCACAAAAATTTCGTCCTCGAAATTTCAAATCAAGATTTATTAGAAAAGGGTAATATAAGAATATCTATTCTCTCTCCATCTAATCTATCTATTCCCTATCTTATTTCTAATCTACCTATCCAAATATCCATTTGATCCATCTACCTACCTAGGATAATCATCGTTCTATCTATCTAGTCAGTTTGTCAATCCCTTCTCTACATTATCTTATCTACCCTTGATTCATCTAATCGATCTATCCATCTATCTGTCTACCCTTCCATCTATTTACCCGCCAATCCACCTATCTACCAATCTATCTATCTGCGTATCTACCATATCTATCTTTCTGACTATCTGTCTCCTATCCACAATTCTAATCGCCTATTCCTCATCTAATAACTAATTCTATCCTCTATACCCAATCTAATGATCCATATCAAATTATCGACTCATTGCCATCCAAACTGACATCCTACACCCAGGAAGGTCAAAATAGACCTTCCGGCTGGGTTATTGCTCTGATACCAACCTTTCACGCCCCAGATTTCCTAACCTGCGCAGCGGAATAAATCCTGGTACGAGACCGGGGAATTAACCCCTAAACTACGTCGGTTTGGGAAAATTGAAGAATAACAGGTCCCAGTTCATTTAAATAAATGATTCAATCCAAATATATACCATACCTTGATTCAACATAAATAATTCATAAACCAAATTCTCTGAACCTCTTCTTCACTAAACCTGATCCACTATGCTTCTGCTGCGCTACCTGTTTTCCTGAAAAATGTTAAACGATTTGGAATGAGTCACACGGTCTCAGTAGGACTTATACCCAACTTTCCTCATATACTAATCAAATCTAAATGATAATGATAGATGATAAATTTCACAAATAACATTATAACATAATTGCTAAACTAATTATCGAGATTCTATTATTTAATTTGGGTCCTTTCTAAAATCGATTAACCGATTTAACCATATTCTACATGAACCAAACTGACTGATTACCAATTAAACATGCTTCTACATGAACCTGACTGCCAACTAAACTAGTCTATATGTGCATGCCATCTAATCTTGCATGAGCCAACTGTGCATACTTTAATGCCATTTTCATTCCATGTGTCTGAGTAAATCATATGCCATACTTGGATTTCTCAACTCCAGCTCTAAATATATATAAGAAGTACCATATAGTAAGCTAGATCCTTAGTACACCTAGGCAGGGCGTACTTAGGATAAACCGCGGTATCCGGGATCGAAGGATGCACCGGATTTACTACATCATCTGTCGCCCTGTGACCACTAATGTAGGCTGGAGGACCTCAACAAGTAAAAGCCATATATTTACTAAGACAAAACCAATTCAATCAACCAGATATGCCAATTATCAAGTCAGCACAACCATTGCATTATACCAACAAATCATGCAATAGACCCAATCAGAACGAAATATGCAATGTCACATCATTCACTTAATTCAATTTTACACCAATTTATGCAATTGACCCAATCAGAAAGGAATATGCAACATAATGAGACATATTGACTTCAATTAAGCACAATTTCATATCCATTTATCAAATTATGCACTTTACAAGATCAGGCCACTATAATATTAATTAACCACATCCCATAATTATTATGCCATCAATTTCCATTCCAATATAAGTATTAATGATTTAAAATCATTCCACACATGAATCGGATAAAATTATAATCATAAAAGGTCTCAAATCATTTCCATATAACAATTCATGTCATTCATATTATAAATCGTGTATAAATATAATCGTAACAAAGTCATATCTCAATTTTTATGAATCAATACAGTTAATCTAATTAATCATCACATTATGTCTAATTTAATAATTTTCTAAACCACATTAATTACAAATTGCATCTAACTAATGCAAATCATGAAACTATGCATGAATGACATGATAAACATTTAACCAATCACACGCAGACAATTAAATACATAACCATCATTTATTCATCATTTTCTAACTAATAATCTAATAATCATATTTTAACACATTAATTACAATATCATGTGCTAAGGATAAGTTGGGATGCCTACCTCAAGTAGTCCAGTGAATTTTCGAATCCAGAAAAACCCAAATCGATTCAATCCCGAGGTGACCGAGTCAATTGCGGCACCGGGGTATCCTCCAATCCTATTGGGATTAAAAATGGTAAAAGGGTTAAATAACTCACCCAATTTAATTAATAAAATAATTAGAAGGAGAGAGAGGGAGTAAGATAGGAGAGAGAAAGAGAGTGTGCGAGAGAGAGAGAGAGAGAGAGAGAGAGAGAGAGAGAGAAGAGAGAGAGAGAGAGGGAGGGAGAGAGCTAGCAGGGAGGGAGAGAGAGAGAAGGGAGAGAAGGGAGAGAGAGTGCGTCCGGGGGGGAGACAAGAGGTGGCGCAAAGTGCCGCCCCCCTCGCGGCGCAGCCGCATGCGCAGCGGCGCATGCGGTCGTCGCGCGCACACCGCGCGTGGGCGCAGTAAGTCAGGGGGAGGAGAAGAGAGAGGAAGAGAAGGGAGAGAGGGAGAGAGCGCGAGGGCGCGGGGGAGAGCGGCGGAGGCGGGGGCGGTACCGGTGGCGGTCGACGGCGACAGCATCAACATCGACGGCGGAAGAAGAAGAAGAAGAAGAGGAGGAGGAGGAGGAGGAGCAGGGGGGTGCGGCGCCGACTGCAGCGGAAGAAGGAAGCGGAGGAGGAGGCGACGCGGCCGGGGGGGAGCGCGGCAGCGGCAGCGGCGGCCGGCGGTCGCCGGCAACGGTGACAGCGTCAACGGCGGCCCTCGGCGACGCCCGCGACGACGGAAGAAGAAGAAGAAGAAGAAGAGCAGGGGAGGTGCGAGCGGGAGAGAGCGGCGCGGCGCCGGCCGCGGTGGCCGGAGGGGGAAACGCGGGAGAGGAGAAGAAGAAGAAGAGGGAGGGGACAGAGGCGGTGTCGACCGCGGGAAGGAGGGAAGGGGACGACGATGTCGACGGCGGCCCACGGCATCGCCGGCTACGGCGGAAGAAGAGGAAGAAGAAGAAAAAAACGGAGAAGAAGAGGAGGGAGGAGAGGCGGTCGCGGCGGCGACCTCATGACGGCGGCTCGCAGCGGTGAAGGCGTCGACTGCGTCGACAAAGAGAGAGGAGGCAGACGGCGTCGATGATCGACAGGGGGGGCTGGCTCGGGAAGATGACGACGGCGAAGTGGCGAGGTGGTGAGGCGGCATTCGACGGAAGAAAACGTAACGGAAGAAGGCGGTTCGCGGCGACGGAGAGGCGGTGGAGGAGAAGATTCGGGAGAGGGAAGAGAGGCGGCGAACAGAGGCGCTGAAGGAGGAGGGGGGGTACGTGGCGAAAGGGAGGAGTTTTTCATTTTTTTTTTGCCGGATGTTACATATTCTCGGGTTCTTCCTTTATCTTGCATCTTTTGATTCATTCTTGTATGTTTGTCAAGTAATTCTTCTCTGTTTTTTCTTGAGCAGCCACACAAATGCCACTATGGAGCATGCCCACCTTGTTGAATTATTTGTGGGGAACAATTTCCATGCGGACATACATGTAAAGAAAGGTCTCTGTTCATTCTGATTTCCTTTTGTACTTTGTTCGTCTCTAGGCTTGCCTAATACCTTGGCTTAAATTGATGTGGAGGCTTTCACCTTATAGGTGCCATGGTCCATTACCTCCTCCCAACCCAGAGTTCTTTTTAAACCAAAGAGAAGGAAGCCAGAAAGGCCTACTGAAAGCTCACATGGATCACCATGCTCTCCTTGCCAAGAAGTTGTTTGGATATCTTGTCTTGGAAAACATACTGGGGTGGATAAAGCTATATGTTTCTTTTTCCTCCTTCCTGAAGCGCAATGCTCTATTTTAATGGTTTGAATTTCTATTTTCATACAAGTTACAACTTTGCTTTTCCCTCCACAGATGCTTTGTTATAGGCAAACAATGTTTTCTTGTCAAAATCTCTGCAGTAATCTTCTTGACTGTGGCAACCAGTCAACCACTACTGTACAAAATCTTGTCATGCATTAAGCCATAAGCTCCAGTCAGCTATGTCAAACCTGGGAGGACAACCTGATGATGATGATTCTGGGATCAGTGAGCCATGTGAATAGTGCTTTCTTCCCTGTCAAAAGGTCAGCTCTTTTCTAGCTACTTAGAATTAAGGTCATCTTCAGTGCAATCAGTTGTTTTGAATATTGTTTCCCCCTATGTTTAGTTCTATATACATAAATTTCTAGCATGGTTTTTATTGGCTTTCAGCCAAAGTTGAAAAAAGATGGTTCTCATATTTTCTATTGTTGACTTTCTACATTCGGTATCATGAAAGACAACCTGCATGCCCGCATCCTTGTCCCTTGTCCTGTCATTCTGATGTTTGTCCTCCTTGCAAAGTACTCATCAAAAGATCTTGCCATTGTGGGTCCATGATACATGTTTTTGAGTGTATATATTACAATAGCTTGTCTGGTGAGGAACAACAGAAGATACGTTCCTGTGGTGGCCCATGCCATAGGTAAGCAGTCTTATCATATTTCTAATAAGTGCTTTATAACTTGTAGAGCATGTTCTATCCAAATAAATCAAGTGCCCTCCCAAACCAATGGGTATCTTTTAGTGTGCACATGTTCTATCCAAATCTCACATCACCAGAACAAACCTTGGGGAGTAACAATTGTTAAGAACAAACTATACCTTGTCATACAGTCAATAACAATCTTTTATAGGGTGTTTGATTGCATAATAAATTTTTATGATAAAAAAAGTTGTATTAAAATAAAGTGTGAGCTAATCAATGACATAAAATTATTATGTTTGAGAAGATATGATAACAAAAAAGAGTGGATATCATATATGGCTAAACAAGGTGGGGGACAACAAGATAAAAAAAGAGGTGACATCCTTTTTTTGTTGAAGAAGGAAAATTCTTTAAAAACATAAAATTGTAATGGTCCTCGAGCACCTCTTTTAATAAGTTTTGTTACAAAAAATATAAAATTGTAACAAAAACTCAATTTATCATGCAACCAAACAACCCATTACCTACCAAATTCAGAATTTGACATGTTTTCATCTACAAGCATCTTGCACGCGTATACTCTTTAAAATAGGCTTTCTGCTTTCTATATGCTTTTCTGATGGGGTGATACATGGCAAAACATCTGCATTATAGTCTCTTGTTATGTTGAATGCATGCTATCTCTGCCGAACAAGTAACGTACAAGTTTTTGTTAAATGGAATTTATGGTATGTTTTAAGATATTAATTGATATTTACATCTATACAGTAGGTGAAAGCATGGCTATGATGACAAACTAGCCAGTTGATAGTCATATCCTATTTTGAACAAGAAACACGGGATAGTAGGATGGGGAATGACGGTGGTGGCAACAACAAATAGGAATTTCAGCTATGGTTGATGACTTTAGGCTTGCAACCGGCACCCGTTTCATTTGAGGGGTTTAAACTTCATAGATTAGCTTGGTCTTTATTTCATTGTCTATACTTGCTTGTCTTCATCTTTCTTCCCCCAAGTGATATAAACTACTTCCTTGGAGAGGTTTAACCTGCATGTAACCTCATTATCTTTTTCATTCCGTAATTGTAATATTTTCTAGCCATTCTTCGTTCTCTAATATTCTCAACTGGTTGTAGTCATGCTAAGTCAGGTTGTATTCATGGAGAACAAAAGTGTCCAATTTTATAGATATGTTAACAAAGTAAAAATGGGCTTTGAATATGTATAGTCTAATAAATAATGTATATGTGTAGTGAAAGGGGTTAACCGGAATAAGACCAGATGTGGATTTAAAAGAAAAGAGTGTACCTAGACATATTTGCATTATGCGGTTTGGATACGAGAGGTACATAGGTGGACTATGTTAACCATGTGTGGAATAGAGTCAACCTCTCCAAAATTTAATTATTTGTTGGAAATTTGAACGGAGACTGCATACTAGGCTACCAGTAAAAATTAAAGACTTGGTGCATCGTGACACTTTTATTAGACTTACTCTCTACAAGTTTACGTAATTCTTCTGGATAATATTACTTCATAAGTTGAAAATACTTTATAAGATAGACGAGCATCATCTCTTCTTCATGTCGAACATTTGTTGTTTTGATGAATACGTTCATGGCGAAAGATTTTTAGTATTTTAAAATTAGATGGTGAGAATTACTATATATCTACTCTTAGTTGGGTGGTTAATAATAATAAATTAAAATCATGATAAATATTTATAAATTATGGTCATATAAAATAAATAAATAAATAAATATGAATATATTATTTAACACCCATTTTAAACTACGAGCACACGTGCGAAGCACACGTTTCACTTGACTAGTTAATATATGTTATAAATATTAACTATGTATTTTAATTAAAATTTTTTGCTATTTATAAATCAAATATTATAAAATAAAAAATTATTTGTACTAATATTATTACTTACATAAATTAAAAGTTACATTAAATTATTTTAATATTTTATGTTAAAATAATATATGGATAATATTTAAAATATTTAAAATTAATATATTCAAAGTGAAGTATATTATAATAATTTTTATGTATAATAAATATATTATTATACTTGCAATATAATAAGTAAATTTTAGTATTGTAAAACTTATTTTTTTTCTTATAAACAAATAATATAATTATAAAAGTTAAATATTATATAGAATAATATGTATTTAAATATAATAACTTTATTTATATTATTATTAAACTATATTTATATATTTTTCAAAATATAAAATTAAAATTTTATTATATTTTTATTATAGTATATTTTAATATTTTAAAAAATATTTAATAATTAAAAATATTTTTTCTTAATAATATATAATAAATAATTAACTTAAATATAAATTTAAACATACTATATATAAATTATACAAATTGTACGTATAAAGTAAATATATTCAAAATAATATAAATATATTTGTGGCATGTATACATTAATATATAATATTTATATATTATGATATAGAGAGAGGAAAAAAATAGAAAAATATACTAATATTACGTGCACAGTGGTTGGAGAGAGTGCTACGTAAGAGAGAGAGAGTTGTGTGAGAGAGGAGAGAGAGAGAATCGAGAGAGAGAGCGTGATGAGAGAGAGAGAGAGAGCTAAGTGAGAGGGGGAGAGAGAGCCGAGAGAGAGAACCGCGTGAGAGGGAGAGAGAGAGCCGCGGGAGAGTGCAAAGAGGAAGAGGAAGAGCTGGTTCGGTGCGATGGAGGAGGAAGAAGCGGAGCCTTTAAATAGGCGTGGGATGAAGGAAAAGCCAATAAACATTGACGGGTGCGTGTGCTCACGGGTGTAAAGGTTCACGGATGCCACAGTCAACCGTTCACGGGAGCGCAGCCACGGGCAGCACAGGCGGAAGTCGTTGGGTTACCCAGCGACAAAGCTAACCCAGCGACTTCCTGAAGTCGCTCTCGTCGGTAGCGACTTCGGTCATACCGTGTTAGTTCCGGAAATTAAAACTTTTGTGTGCTATTTCCGGAAATCAACTTTTGAACCGTGTTAGTATAAAAATGTTCTCCCGGTATTCTCCCCCTCTCTTTCTCTCCTATCTGATCTCTCCTCACTCTAATTCTTATATTTTATCCTATTCTCTTTGATCTAACAGGTAGTAGAGAGACTTCCTAACCTGATTTTTTTCGCCGCCATCGTGACCACGACATACTTGTCATCTAGTCAAGTCTTCCTTGCAATTTTGTACACCGATCGTCGTCATTTTTAAGGTTGACGTCTCGACTATTCTTAACACTCTTATATAATTTAATTATATCGTAAAAACATGTTAGATCTCCATGGTTAATAGAGTATGATTAGTGGGTTATTTTAGTTTTAATAGTATGTTTAGATAGAGTTAGATTAGCTTGTTTAATCATGCATGTTTAAATTGATTCAATTAATTATGTATGTTAATCAGCATGTTAGGTTTTCTTATAGTGGAATTTAGTTTGCTTAGCATGTTTGTATTGTAGTGATCTTTAATATATATATTTTTATTTAGTAAAAAGTCGACGTAAGGATTAAAGCATAGTGTTATTAGAATTTGGTTTGATTTCATATAGAGTAGATAGTAATGGTGGTCAAGGCATGTATTTGGTATGTTTGGTTTGTAACTTGCACAACATGTTATGTTCATATATTGCATGATCTTAGGGTAAATGCATTTAGGTTATTGATGTGGTCATGTGTTGTTTAGCATGTATGTTGTGAGGCATAACATTTACTTGAGTTATGTGTAGAGTTGCATGATTTTAAAATAGTTCTGCCACTTTGTTAATTGTTACTAGATTGGTTAATCATGACTTAGTATGCATGCAGCATGTTTTCAGGAGGACTTCATAAAGTTTGCTGATCACTGGAGGGGAATGGCAGAGAAACTAACAGTTGTTATTTCTGAAGGGGAACAAGTGAAGATGCTTATTGGAAACACTACACCTGCCCTAAGAAATGTCTTGATTATGCACTGTCCTAACACCATGAATGAACTTTATGACAGTGCTCGATACTTGCAAGCCCACTTCAAAGATGCCACACTGATAAATTCTTTTGATCCAAAATCTAAAAACATCATGAAAACTACCACTACACCAGCTGGGCCTACAACCGAGGGAGTAGTCAACAATGAAACTGTGAACATTGTGGGAACCAGGGAGGGAACCGTTAAAACCAGTACAGGAACCCATCGCAGAAACTTTCTTACCACCCCCCTCAACAGCAGGTTAGGCCACAATAACCACAACAACCCCCTCAGCCAGTAGCACAACCCCAGCAACCTCGTCAACCTACCTACAATAGGGCACCGCCACCACCCAATCAAGCACCATGAAGGGGAGGTCCTAGGAGAGAGAATTATTGATAACTACCTTACTCCTTGATTGACATCTTCAATGTTCTAATGGCAGAGAAACAATTGGAATTGACCAAAGAAAGAGATGTTTGGCTAGCAAATGCAGATATGTCCCAATATTGTGCTTACCACCGGTACCTTGGTCACACAGTTGAAGTGTATTTTCAATTCAAAGACTACATCCATGATCTCAATGACCAATGTAGCAATGATTGGGCTCAAATGGGGGAATGCATACAGGCAATGAAGGCTAGGCAACAACAACGACAATGTCCATCAGCTCAACCTCAACAACAACTTGGCTTGGGGATTGTTTAGAATCCGCTCCCATTGCATGCTCCCACTCCGGCATTGACACTAACACAACCAAACCTAGGAATTGGTCTAGTACACTCCATTGTCTAGAAAGTTGCCAGTCGTGCTCAATGTTGGCAACTAGAAAATCACAATGCAACCATGCCAGTCAACCCAGCTAGGCCTCCTGCCAGGAACCCCCCTAGATAGATAATCCATGCATAGACTACTCCACAACCACCACCAAGCTCAATAACCCAACCATTGGCTGCTACTTCTTCACGCTGACTCATCATTAGGCCAGCCCCCGCCTTAACTACACCTCCCTCAACCATTGCTACACACCAGCCCTTGCTCATCCGGCAACCACAATCACCACCAAACCTGAACCCCCAGCCTATGAACTCTATCACTCCAAAACCCCAACCTATCACACCACCAACTTCACAACCTACCACATCAACCACTGCTGCACCTCGGCCTCTTCTTATTAGGCCGCCACCATCGCCATCACTACCACCTCCAAATCCTACCCCTCTACCTACAAACCAAATCATCCAAGATCTACCAATCCCATTGCCTACCATACATGCACCTACACCACCTGTTCCACCACATCCCACCCTAGTTAACCCATCACCTCTACTCGACCGCCAAATAGCCCCGGTGCTTCGGAGTGGGAGGATGTTCTAGTGGCTCTTTTCTCAAGCTGGGACTCAACCGTAGGATCTAGTGGAGGAAGAACAAGTGAAAGAACCCTTGTTGGGCGTGGCCTATGATTTGTTGAAACATTTGGATAAGACACCGGCCCATATCTTCATACTTAAATTGATTAAAAGATCAAAGGTGCACCAGAAAATTTTACAATAGTATTTGCAAAGGGTCATGATAAATGAGGATCTCCCACCAGAAAAGATCACTACACTGTTAGCCCCTAGAAGTGAGCACCCAGCACTCACTTTCTCTTAGGAGGAATTAGCAGATCCAGAGGTCAGAAGATACGTCTTACATGTGGCTGTTATTATCTACAATGTTGAAGTGAAATCATGTTCGGTTGACATTGAAGCTTCCATCAATGTTATGCTGCCAGAAACTTTGTAGTTATGTGGCATTTCTGAACAGGAAATTAAGCCATCATGTGCCATGGTGACGACCTATGACAACTCCAAGAAGTCTGCACGTGGGGTAGTCACTTTAGAAGTTAAACTTGGACCATATATGGTCACAACTGATTTTCATATCATATAATTAGATCCAACTTTTTGGGCTATACTTGGGAGGCTGTACTTGGAAGCAACAGAAGCTGTGGCTTCAACAAACCATTAGTGCAAAAAAATTCCCTTTAAATGACAAGTGGTCAAGGTGACTAGCATGCCCGTAAGGGACAAAATGAATGATACTTCTTTTAAATCACCCCTAGGGTTATCAATACATCCCTAGATCTCAGTGGGAGAGTTGCTAGAAGTTAGATGCATGACCGCCTGTCTGCCAAACATTGTGGGATGGCAAATGATGATGAAATTGGGCTATCAACCTGGGAAAAGTTTTGGCAAACACCTTCAAGGCATCACTCAACTGAATGAAACTATGAAAAGGCCACGTAGGCAAGGGTTGGGATACGAAGAGGATTCCATCCCAAGGAGGGTCTTCCAGCCAGGATATGCTATGGGACTCCACACATTTTTTATCAAAGGGGAGACCATGATGATGGCTGAAGATTGTCGACTCTGAAAATTCGACGGGGTCCTCTCCTTTTCAGGGAAGTCCGTGAATCCAGATCGTCACCTCAAGAGGGGATGAGAAAAGTAAGGAATAAAAACATCGGAAAGCAAATCTCACCTCGGTCCCACACTCACATTGATCCCCGAACTTTCATCCCTTGGCGTCGCTTGATCACCAAAGAGACGGTTCGGGTCATGTGGGAGGAGGGTGAGAAGAAAGAAATGTGGTCTCCAGGAACCGTGGGTTCCGATTTATAGAATTAAAATTGACCGTGTGTACCTTAGCGTGAAGAGTGTGAGTTAAAGCTTCTCCTTCTTCGGCCGGCCGATGAAGAAGAGTCCTCAACGCGGTGGGTGCTTGATATTCTATGCAACTAGACAAACAAACAAGTGAAAGAGACTATTAGAACTAGACAAAGTGGAGTATATGTAAAGAGAATAACATAAAAACACACAATTGACGGGAAACTGACCGGATTCGGGTTATCTCTAACCCCTTTTTTTATTTTCGGAATAACAGAATAAAAGTAATGCAAAAAAATGTAAAAAAATGATAGGAGGATGTAGAATCACTAAATAAAGATATAGGAAAAAGAACTGAAATATTCTGAGTTGAATAGAGAAAGATATAGCCAAATCTGTGTTCTCGAAAAAGCCGAGCAGCAGTCCAGGATCTGCCAGGCGCAACTCTGCTTCTGCTCTCGTCACGACCAGCCCCGACCTCGTAATCAAGTGCCGTCGATTGAAAACTCAATAAGACTTGGATATGAAGAACTTTGATGAAGAGAGCACTGGCAGAAGACGTGCACACACTGCTGTAGAGGCCGAAGAAGAGAGACTTGGCAGATCACCTACAGAACAGCCTTCCTCTCTCTTGAACCGACTTTTCTCTCTCTAAAAACTTGAAATTCTCTCTCTAAAAATCACAAAATTGATGCAGGAGGGTGGTTGAACGTCTTGAGATGCCTGGGGGGTCGTGCTCATGCCTTTGGAACGACCGGAATCAGAGTGAATTTATAGGAGAACGAACGACATTATCCGGGCTAAAAAATAGGGGCCTTGCGCCCCACCCCTGGGCGCATGCGCCCTGGTGCAGGGCGCATGCACCCCACTGAGGGGCGCATGTGCCCCCCAGTGAGGGCGCATGGGCACAAATCTCGAGAAATGAGGCCTTATCCGATCGATGGTTAGTGGTAGAGTCCCGGTGAAAAACTGGGTCCCTTGTGCCTCAAAGGTGGGGCGCATGTGCCCTCAAGTGAGGGCACAAGGTCACGTGCCTCACTGGTAGGGCGCATGGGCACGTGCCCTGGGTCCCGGGCGCATGTGACCAGGAACCCGGGTGCATGGGACTGGTTTCGCGCGTCCTTCTTCCGGAAGCCATTGCGAACACTCCCGAGCTTGGAATTCGACGCCGTTTGTTGCGTTGGAAAGATAACAGGCCGAAGAAGATTTATGTAGCATTATATCAGACATAACACCCTCCAAAACCTTAGAATTTTGTCCGGAAGTTAGGGCAATGAACAGAAGATCCGATACTGGTCAAAATGACTTCGACGGCAAACCGAAAAGGCACGGAATGCAACAAAACTTGTCCGGAGTGTGAATATGACCATAACCTTCAATGCATGATCATTAGGCATTGGTCATTCAGACAACTTCCGTGTTTACACGATTTACGTGTGGCTTTCGCTCGAAAATTATGGCTTTTTGCGGAAAACGTCGGAAAACATCCGATTTCATTCGGCGAAGCTCCAAATCAACTTTTAAAAGACCCGACATCATTATAAGGTCAATCACACATGTTGCCCTATAAAACATGAGTTTTATGCTCTAAATTAGGCGAATTTGGCATGTCTACAAAGATGATGAGGGTTCCATTACAGTGACAAAAGAAGAAAAACTTCAAATGAAGAAGAGGATTTGGAAGATTTGTGCTTGTCATTGACTCATTTATTCTCAAGAGGAGAAGAGCACCAAGAACCACACAAGGGCAGACCAATCTTGGATCAATTGGTTGAGCATACCAACCAAGTCAAAACCATTCCACGAGGCCTATATCCAATAATCCTATGTTTAAATCTTGTACCATTGTTTTTATATCTTTTGGATGGGCTTCCGAACCCACTTTCTCACTTTGGGCCCATGTGCCCTCTCCAGCCTTCCACTCTTACTGGGCTTGCTTGCCCATTTAATTCCCTTATCAGCTTCAGGACTGAGGGCTTTTCCCAGCATGGGCTCACATGCCCATCTATATCCAAAACTAGGTCCATGTACCTGTTCACTTTTCTCATTAGTTTTGGACCTATGTGTCCACTTTCTGTTAGCATTGGGCCCATGAGCCCCTTTTCCCCTTTATTCTTAAGTTTTTCTCTCTATTAATTCCGTTAGCTTCTAGCAAGTCTCGAGTCATTCTGGCTCAGTCTGTCTTCTTACTTGAAAATCCCAAAAAAGGCGTCTTCTTTGAAACTCACATTTCCATCAAGGAGACATCTCTACTTATCCAAAGGGTGCTCCTAATTAGGGATCCCTCTCTTCTGAATCATTGATCGATTTACTCGATCCTCCATCTACTATAAATACCACCTTTCCAGCTTTGTCTTCAGTAGGTTAGGTTAGGTTAGGAAATAGGAAAGTCAGAGGTAAATGGGTTCTAAGTAAGTATTTACAACAATTGGCACAAAAATGCGAAGAGTGTGCAAAACTACTAAACTTTTTAGAGAATACCATCCAGTTGGATGAAATCCGATATGAGGATGAGCATAACATAGACCATACTTTGGGAGTATATGAGGTAGTATCAGAAAAGGATCCTGAATCTGAGAATGAAATCGAGGACTTGGCTGATGCATATGCATCTAGACTTAGAAGATTTGAAGAGCCATTAGCTACAGGGAATGAACCAACCAAGGAACTAAATTTAGGAACCTTAGAAGATCCTAAGACTATTCTCATCAGTGCAAACCTCACTCCCTCAGAAGAATAATGTTTGATCAAAGTTTTGGATGAATACAAGGACACGGTCGCATGGACATATGAAGACATGCCAGGATTAGATAATTCATTGGTCGAACATAGATTAACTTTGAAAGTTGGAACTACCCCAGTTAAACAAAAGCTCAGGAGGTTCCACCCTGATATTGCACTCAATTTAAAAGAAGAGATCGACAAATTACACCAGGCAAAATTTATTAAAGTCGTCCTATATCCACAATGGGTGGCTAACATAGTCCCTGTTATGAAGAAGGATGGACGTGTTCGGATTTGCATAGACTTCAGGGACTTGAACCAAGTGTGTCCTAAGGATGATTTCCTTTTACCTCATATCGATGTTTTGGTTGATAACATAGCTGGATTTGAAATGCTCTCATTTATGGATAGTTGTTCTGGATACAATCAGATCCGATTAGCTGAGGAGGACCAAGAGAAGACCTCGTTCACTGCACCTTAAGGAACATATTGCTATGTTGTCATGCCCTTTGGGTTAAAAAATGTTGATGTTACATATCAGAGGGCTATGATGGCTATCTTTTATGACATGATTCACATCCTTGAAGAGGTGTATGTAGACAATTTGGTTATCAAGTCCAAGAGTCAGGAAGATCGTTCTGAAGTGCTAAGGAAAGTTCTGCAATGAGGTAGAGAATACAAGCTGAAAATGAACCCTAAGAAGTGTACATTTGGAGTTTCATCAGGAAAGCTACTAGGGTTCATAGTAAGCAAAAGGGGTATAGAGATTGACCCAAACAAGGCCAAAGCAATCATTGGTATGCCTCCCCCGAAGAATATGAAGGAGCTTCGAGGATTGATTGAGAGGCTACAATTTTTCCGCCAGTTTATCTCACAACATTCCCAATGGCGTAAACCTTTCTATGAGTTAACCAAGGTGGGGACCAAATTTAAATGGGATTCGAAGTGCCAGGAGGCGTTTGATGGGTTGAAAACATACCTGGCAAGTCCCCCTGTACTTAGACCACTAATTCCGGACAAGCCCTTGGTCATCTACATTTCAATTCTCGAGTATTCTCTTGGAGCAGTCCTTACATAAGTTGATGAAGAAGGGAAAGAGCGAGCTACTTACTACTTGTCCAAGATGTTTGATGCTTATGAGCTGAAGTACACTGTGGTATAAAAGACCTGTGCTTCTCTTGTATGGGTGGTTCAGAAACTCAAGCATTATTTTCTTGCTCACCTGGTCAAGCTCATTGCTCGTATCAATCCCATTAAGTTTCTCTTAGAGAAGACAGTTTTGACTGATTGATTAGGGTGATGGCAGAGCTTCTTGTCCCAATTCATTATCACCTGTGTTCCACAGAAGGCAATCAAGGGCTACGCTATTGCTGAACACCTTACCCATCATCCCATACCCATCTTTGACCTAGTCCGGTCGGAGTTCCTGAATGACGAACTAATGTCAGTCCGATCTTCCTATCTTTGGACATTATATTTTGATGGGGCTCTGAATTCTTATGGTAGAGAGATATGTATTGTTCTTCTGTCACTTGAAGGTGTCACCATTCCATAGGCTTTTCAACTCGACTTTCCAGCAACTAACAACATAGATGAGTATGAAGCTTTGCTGGCCAGGCTGGAGGCTGCTCATTTCCATGGTGCCATCGAACTGAGGGTGATAGCTGATAGTCAATTGATCCAACGCCAAGTCCTATCCAAATACTGAATTTCTCATCCAAATCTCATACCCTACCAAGAGCTCACCACATGTTACCTTAAGCTATTCTTCAAACTCACCATTGTCTATGTCCCCTGTGCTCAGAATGTCCTTACTGATGCCTTAGCTTCACTGGCTTCATCTTTATCTGTCTCACTGGGCAGGCAAGTGCGAACTATCCACACCTGTAAGTGGTCAACTCCAGCAATTGAGGATGGACGTTTTTTGAAGGTTAAGGAGAGGTTCAACATAAAATAATATTTGAAATACAAAGAAAAAATCTTCTTAATTGAGTCAGAAGAATTAGAAGAAGGTGAGAGACCTTGGTTTAATGATATTGCAAGGTATTGCCAAGATCAGTCATATCCACCTAGATCAACCACCAAGGAAAAGAAGGCAATCAGAAGGGTATCCCAGAGGTATACAATCTTAGGAGGAGTGCTCTATAAGACGAGTCTAAGTGGAATCTTAGTTAGGTGTCTTGATGAAGAAGAAGCCGAGTTGGTGCTAAAGAAAGCACATTCTGGGGTTTGTGGTGGTCATGTGAATGCCCAAGCACTTGCTAAGAAAATCATCCGACAAGGGTATTATTGGCCAACTATAGAAGAAGACTACTCCATCTTTGTCCGGCACTGTCATTCATGTCAACTCCATGCCGACAAGATTCACTCCCCCCACATCTTCCCTTCATCAAATTCATGCCCCATGGTCTTTCACCATGTGAGCTTTTGATATCATTGGCCCCTTGAGTGACCTCAACTCCGAAATGAGCTCAAAATCATTCATTCTGACGGCAACGGAGTACTTCACAAAGTGAGCTGAAGCAGAAGCATTCGTGGAGATCAAAGCATCAACAATTTGCTCCTTCATCAAGCGCAACATCACTTACAAAGTTTAGGATCCCCAGCGACATTGTCACTGATAATGGGCAGCAATTTCTCTCTCAAGATCTACGTGATCTTTGCAACATGTATCGCATTTCATTGCATCATTCATTACCATACTATCCTCAAGGTAATGGTCAAGCAGAAGCCACCAATAAAACTTTAATTAATTCATCGAGAAATCTTGTAAGTTAAGCAAGTTTGTCGACTATCCTGATAAGCTTGTAGATGCCATATAGGCTTATCGTACTTTTGTAAGGACTTCCACTAGACAAATTCCGTATGCTTTGGCATATGGGATGGAAGTAGTGGTCCCTTATGAAGTATTACTTCCATCTCTCCGAGTTCAACTCGATAGGGATATTCCTATTAATGAGAGACGAGAATCTCTCCTTGCATAGCTTGAACTCTTGGATGAAAGAAGGCTATCCGCCGCCGAGCATACCCAGACTTACCAAAACATACTTAAAAGGTTTTATCAAAAGAGGGTGATTGAGAGAAAATTCGAGATTGGTGAGATGGTCATTAAAAGAATTTTTGTTAAGCTGAGGGGTCCCCACTCCAAATTGCAACCTAATTGGAAAGGGCCTTTTATAATCATTAAAACTTATCCAGGCAATGTATATGAATTGACTAATGCAGATGGAGAAAAATTGAATTATCCTTAAAATAGAGTTTACCTCAAAAAGTATTTTCCATAAAAAATGAAAAAACCACTAGTATAATCTCAAGACATTGATCCTAGGCTGTTCGCGAGAAGTCAAGGATAGGTACCATCCTACACACACAACACCTCCCGATCCTAGAATCCAGACATCCTGACACTTACAAAAGCCAAGGCAGAAATCTAGAAACACAAGGAGTACCCTTACCCTATTTTCTTCTACTCGGTCTAAGATGGGGAGAGAAGATTAGAGAGGGGTAGTATCGAAAACACTCGCCACCCTAGTACGAGGCCATCTCGGAGGGTGCAAAAGGGTGTCAAAATATGGGCAATGAACCCCTCAGGTTAAAAAAAATGATCAATTTGTCTGAATGAGTACCCAAAGTGATAGTCAAGGCAAAAGGCATTCAAAGATGGGCAATGTCCCCATAGGTCAAAAACCTATCCAAATATGTGCCATATAGAAGAGCAAAAAAAAGAAGAAGGAATGACCCGAAGAGGCCAAACCCCAACGGGCAATTCGGGTGTGAGTTGAGAAATCCCTTTCAACATCTCCAAACCTTATCAAGGACTTCCTCTATATTCTTCTTCCTTAAACCCCTAGGGTAGCGTAAACCGACCGAATCCAGGTGGAATCCAAGCCGATCAAAGAAAGGAGGTTAGAAGGAATCTAGGTAGGGAACTTTATTTTGTACATGGTATCTACCACTTGAGTCTAGACAAATCCCAAAGATCGATGAACTATCTCAAAAAAAACATTTTCTCTACTAAAAAAATGAATATCTCAAAAAATAAAAAAAAACTGAATGTTTCAAAAAACATCCTAAAAATTGAATATTTCACAAATCTAAAAAATTGAATATTTTGAAAATAAAAAAAATTGAATATTTTTAAGAAAATCCAAAAAAATGCATCGTTTTTAGCTTAGTCATGATCATTGCCTTAGATGCATCCATTTTTGTTTTTTTGTCATTGCCTTAATTACTTTGTTAAGAAGGCTCTTCCCTTTGACCTAAGTCAAAGTTGACCGTAATAGGCAAAGGGATGAGTCATGGTGAAGATCTAATCCCCTTTTATCAAGTGTTTCAGGCATTTCAAGGTAAGAGGAGAATATTGTCACCACGGTAGGTAAGTTCTCTCAACCCTTACCACCATTTTATTCAGTCATTTATTTTATTCTACCTTGTTAAGAAGGCTCCTCCCTTTGACTCAAAATCAAGGCAAACAATAAACAAGCAAAGAGATGAGTCATGGTGAAAATTTAATCATCCTTGTTAAGTGTTTTCAGAAGTTGAAGAGGCAAAAGAGAAGAGCCATCAGGTACAATTTTTGCAAAAAAAAGGCCCAGGACACATGTGCCCTCATCTGGGGGCACATGGGCAGGTGCCCTATCCCCCGGGCACGTGGGCACGTGCCCTTGATTGAGGGCACATGAATAAAAAAATTTTAAAATCCAAAAAAATCTCAAAAAATAAAAAATTATTTACAATGTTGAAAATGACATTTTTGTTAAAGGAACCACCATTAAAAACATTGTTTTGACCTCCAAATGATGGTTCTAATAGTAAAAACTTCAGTTGTTCATTTCGGGAAAAATATACTTTATATGACAATTTTGTTTGTTGGGTATTAATAAAAAATGTGCAGACAGCAATTTAAGTCCAACAGGTGAATTGGTGAGATTGGTGTTCCCGAAGGAGCGTCATGCAAGCCCTGTGGCGAAAAGAAAGAAAGCGCCACCCAGTTGAGTATCATCATGGTGCTATATTTCGTTAAAAGGCAAGACAAGGATGGACTAGATATGCTAATGAATCAGGCAGTCGATGCAAGTTGATAGACCATGCCTGAAGACTTTACTCAGATTCACATTCTGATCCTCACATCATCGCCTACATCTGTCACATTCTCATCTTCACATCACTCCTACCATCTGTCACTTAGTTATGTTAGGTTCATTTAATATATATTATATGCATTGATGTTGAAGACCTTGAGGGTGAAGATGACTGGGCCCGAGATCCCCTTCAACAAAATCTATGACGGCTTGGTTATTTATTCACACTCAAGGATAAGCCAAAATTGAACATTGGAGGAATGATGGTTCCTAATCAGGTGTCTTGACCTCCAATAGACAATCTATATATTCAACTATTTTCTACATAATTTTCTATGTTTTCATATCCATCTCTTTTTCATTCTACATCATTACCAATGTTGTCCCACCATGTTATCCAACTATATCTTTTATGTTATCCAACCATGTTTTACTCTGTTATCCCACATGCTTTACTCTTTTATCCCACCGTGTTTTTTTATTTTATCCCACCATGTTTTACTCTTTTATCCCACTGTGTTTTTTATTTTATCCCACCATGTTTTACTCTATTGTCCCACCATGTCTTTTATTTTATCCCACCATGTTTATTCCACTGTCTTTTATTTTATCCCACCATGTTTTACTCTGTTGTCCCACCATGTTTTACTCTTTTATCCCATTGTCTTTTATTTTATCCCACCATGTTTTACTCTGTTGTCCCACCATGTCTTTTATTTTATCCCACCGTTACAATTGTCATGCCATTTGTTTCTTTTATCCCATCATTCTATGTTAGTCCCACCATTATCTTTCAATCCCACTATGGCTTAAGTCTGTTTTGTCGTTGTCCGAATAACCAGGTTTTCTACCAAAGCGTGATTCACAATTTTCACGATACCCGAGCAATTTTGTTATGTTTAAATGAACCCTTTTGGAACTTGAGGTTATTTCACTCAGAATTAAACTAAGTATTTTGGTGAAATTTGAATGAACTTGAGATTCCAAATATGATGGATTGGTATTATTTTCATTTTAAAATAAATTTCTGTTTTAAACTTTAGCCCATCATAGTACAAGAACACCGCAAAGTTTGGGTTGTTGGCTGATGATGAACCTACGAATTCGAGGACTACTCACCATGATGAGGGTTGGCTACTCCTTTATCCTTTTACTTTTCATCTCTCGTGCTAATGGCATGTCTTTTACCAATCAATTATATGAGGTTTCGATGGAACATGAAAGCGATTTAGAATACTCAGCGAGATTCATTTTGCTGAATTGGGTAGATAAGCATATCTATATCTACACCTTGATGCCACCTTTTCAGTCCATCACTATTTCATTCTGCTACATTCATCTACGCTCACTTGCACTCCATTACAGTTCACTCTAAATCACTCCACTTCATTACATGTCATTCCCCTACAAAGCCAACATCAAGGCGAGGCAAGCTATAGACACGCCAAATTTGCCTAATTCAGAGCATAAAACTCATGTTTTATAGGTTAACATGTGTGATTGATCATAGAATAATGATGAGTCATTTTATTGTTGATTTGGAGCTTTACCGAATAAAATCAGACACTTTTCAGAGTTTTCCTCACAAAGCCATAATTTTTGAGCAAAAGTCACGCATAAATCATGTAAACATGGAAATTGGCTGGATGACCAATGCCTAATGATCATGCATTGAAGGTTATAGTCATATTTACGCTCTGAACAAGTTTTGTTTCATGCTATGTCTTTCTGGTTGGCTGTCAGAATCAGTTCGACCAGTATCAGATCTTTTGTTCACTATCCTAACTTCTGGATAAAATTTTGAAGTTTTGTAAGTGTGATGGTTGATGAGTTGTCGTAGAAAGTTTCTTCGGCCTGTTATCTTTCCAATGCAACAAACGACGTTGAATTTCGAGTTTGGGAGTGTCCACAATGGCTTACAGAACAAAGACGCATGGAATCAGTCCCATGCGCCGTGATCCCTGGGCACATGTGCCTTGCCCCTAGGGCACGTGGCCATGTTCCCCCATCCTGAGCCACATGGCCATGTGCCCCCGATCGGGGGCACGAGGGAACCAGTTTTTGATTGAGACTCTACCTCTAACCGGATCAGATCGAAATTTTTGTTCGGATCAGGTTGAGTTTTTTGGATGGATGCCATGCGCCCCCAGGTGGGGGCACATGTGGCCTAGCCTAGGGCACATGCGCCCAGGGACCAGGGCACAAGAGCCTATTTTTTAGCCTAGATCGCGACGGCTGTTCTTTTATAAATTGAGACCGATTATGGGTGTTATAGAGGCTAGTTCATGATCCCCGGGCATCTCAAGACGTCTAAGCTCCCTCCTACATCAATTTTTTGATTTTTAGAGTGAGAATTTCTAGTTTTTAGAGAGATAAAAAGTCAGTTTGGGAGAGAGAAAAATCGATCTACAGTGATCTGCCAGGTCTCTTCTTTAGCTTCTACAGCAGCGTGTGGATGTCTGATGCTTGAGCTCTTTACATAAAAGTTCTTTCTCTCCAAGTCTTCTTATGTTTGCAATTGATGGCACATGATTTCAAGGTCGGGGCTGGTCGTGGCGAGCGCTGAAGCAAAGTCACACCTGACATATTCTGGACTGCTGCTTAGCTTTTTTGACAAATGAAATTTGGCCATATCTCTCTCAATTCTTCTCAAAAATTTTCTATTTTTCCTATCTCTTTGTTTCATGATTCTCCATCCTCCTATCATTTTTCTACATTTATTTTCATTAGTTTTAGTCTGTTACTCCTAAAAATAAAAAAGGGTTAGAGATAACCTGAATCCAATCAGTTTTCTTTCAGTTGTGTGTTTTATGTCATTTTCTTTACACATACTCCACTTTTTTTAGTTATAATTGTCTTTTCATCTATTTATTTGTCTAGTTGCATAGTAAACCAAGCATCCACACGTTGAGAACTCTTCTTCATCGATTGGTTGAAGAAGGAGAAGCTTTAACCTGCACTCTTCCCACTAAGGTACACAGTCATTTTTATTGCATAAAGCAGAACCTGCGGTTCCTGGTGACCACACATGTCTCATTTTTCCTTCTTCTCATCCTACTCCCACATGACCCGAACCGTCTCTTTCGAGCGACGCCGAGGGATGAAAGTTCGGGGATCAATGTGAGTGTGAGACCGAGATGAGTTATTTTTCATGTTTTCTTTCTTCCTTTCTCATCCCCTCTTGAGGTGGCGATCTGGATTCACGGACTACCCTAAAAAGGAGAGCCTCGTTAATTTTTTGGAGTCAACAGGCATGATGTTTCACATGCTCTAAGTGTTACAAGTAGATATCAGGCAAATCCAGATGAGAGTCACTAGATTGCAATGAAATACATTCTTAATGAAAAGAATTAAGGATGCATTTCTAATATATGAAGGGGCTAATTTGAGACTCCTTGGTTACACTGACTCGAGTTTTTAGTTAGGAAAAGATGACAGCAAGTCAACATCAGGATATGTCTTTACCCAGAGTGGTGGTGCATTAAGCTAGAAGAGTACCAAGCAAGAGATGACTATGAATTCTACCAATGAAGTAGAGTAGATAGTTGCTACAAAAGCTACCAAAGAAGCTATTTGAATGAAGAAATTCATCTTAGATTTGAGGATTGTCTCTACTATCTTTGATATGATCCCATTAATTTGTGACAACAATAGGGCAATTACATAAGCGAAGGTGCCAAAGTCTCATCAGAAGTCAAAGCACATTCTATGACAATATCATTTGATCACGTGAAGATATAAAGATAGATAGAGTATCTTTAGCTAATAACATTACGAATCTGCTAACTAAGGCTTTGACTCAAAGTGTGTTCGAGAGTCACCTTAAACTGATGAGGATCAAGCATGTATGTGATTGGCTTTTGTGTAAGTAGGATATTGATAAAAAGGTATGTCCCACAAGCTAATCATAAGTGATATGATTAGACATTTCTTGTATTGCCTTATTCAATATAAATAGCATTTCTTCATTACCATCTATCTTTAGATATGTATATCGTAATGAAATTCTTGATCATACATAATGATAATTAAAATATAATGAAATCATGATAATGAGATCAATCATCTAAATGTTTCAAGTCATAGGGTCTTTAAGGTAGACATTAAGAATCTAACTAGTGTTGTGTATGTGATATCTTCTCATATGATGATGATGACCGATCTCATTATTTATTAGTATAAAGATACTAAGATACACATATAGATGGTCATTAATAAATTGAGTTCAATGAACTAACCATTTTAGAAACCATGATCAATGTCTTACCGAATTGTGCGCCAACATATTCTACATCACGAAGACAGTTAGATAGTTGACCTGAGATGTCATGTATGCCTTACTGGATGTACCCTATACTTTGACTATTAATTTATGGATCACCATCTTGATGTCTAGTATAGTTAATGGATCAAGTGCAAGAGAAACCCGATAGAGACAATCGTGCATACAATAAGGGATCGTTCACTCTTGATAAGAGAGAGAGAGAGAGAGAGAGAGAGAGAGAGAGAGAGAGAGAGAGAATGTCCTATGGAATAGTACCATAATTCCTAGTAAAGGTAAATAGAATAATTAAAAATGAGTTTCAATGGATTCAATCTCGTATACAAGATTTCAGAAAGTCAGAATATTAAGAGGTTGACATTCGGTGCCAAACCCCAAACTAACCAAGACAATGGATGAACAAGAACATAAATTCATGTGGTAACTGATGATGAAAAGGCTTAATGTATGTTATTTAACATAAATTTTTTTGGGATCATAAAATGTGGCTTGTGTCCCTCATGAATAGAAAATTGTCAAATTTGTTATCTTATAAAAATGTATGCCCTACAAGCCAATCATATATGATATAATTTGACATTTCTAGAAATATCTTATTCAAATAATTTGGAAAATTCTTCATTACAAGCTATTATTAGATGCAAATATCATAATGAATTCCTTTATCAAATACAATGATGATTAAATCATGATGAGATTATGATAATGAGATTAATCATTTAAAGATATTTTATCTAAATGTTTCAAGTCATAGGATACTTGAGATGGGACATCAAGGATCTAGATAAACTAGTGTATGTGATATCTTCTCATGTGATGAGGATGATTGATTTCATTGGTCATTAGTGTGGAGACACTGAGATACATATACAGGTGCTCATTAGTTGAATAAGTTCAATGAACTAACCGAATTAGAAACCTTAAATGGTATCTTACCAAACCGTCAATCAAGGTTTTCTATAATCACAGTTGCATGGTTGGACCTTTAACCTAAGTAGCCAAAGATTTTTTATTGGGTGGAACTTATGCTTTGACCATTGACTTATGGAACACTGTTTAGATGGTCCAGTATAGCGATGGATCGGGTACAAGGAAAACCCGATGCAGGCAATTGAGTGGACAACAAGGGATCATCCACTCTCGATAAGTGAGAGTGAATGTCCTATGGGATAGTCTTTAAATCCTTGGCCAGGGTATATAGGATAATTGGAAAAGGAGTTTTCCAATGAATCCAATTCCGAGTACAGGATCTTATAGAGTTGGTACACTAAGGAGTTGATGGTCGATGACATACTCCTTTCTGACTAGGACATTGTATGGATGAGAGTTTATATCTATGGGGTAACTGATGATGGAAATGATCAATGGAGATGAGATTATCCTCATAGCCATTTGGGATCATTGGATGTGGCTTGTACCTTTCATGATCGGTAAGCCGATTAATCTGTTATCGGATAATGGATTTAATTAAATTAAATAGAATTGTTCTATTTCATTTAGGCCTCAGCCAAATAGGCTATTAGGCCTAGTGGGTCACACACAAAAGGACTTATCCACAAGTACAGAGGCAAGGGAGTAACTTATGGAAATTTTGGATTTTTATGAAAAATTTCAAAATTCTCTATAAATACTAATGATTTCAGCCAACCTTATCAATACAAGGATGAAAATCACATCCTCAACCTCCTCCCTACCTCATTCTCTCTCTATAAGGCATCCATGGGCGATGGAGCTCCGTTCGGGAAGTGTTCTCGAGGCTGACACGAAGGGAGAACCCACTGTGGATGAAGTTCGTGTGGATACTGCTAGAGACCGTACACTTGAATGGTTTAAAGATCTTGAGAAGATCATCTTCTTCCTCTCCATGGGATTATATGAATCTCTCTTAGGTATATTCGAACTCGATTTGATCAGTTTTTGATTTTCGTCATTCGGTTATGATTGAGATAATTTTAAAGGAACCCATAGGAATCATCACTTCTAATGCACCAAATTTATATGAATGGTTCCTTACAGTGGTATTAGAGCCAGCTTCAAGTCTTGGTCGAAGCCGACTTCGAATCGACATTATTTCATGTAATATATGTGTTCCCAAATCTATGCAAACATCTGTTTTGTCGAGGCCACCATAATATGTATGTGATTCAGATAAAATATTGGTTGGCTTAGGTAAATTATCATTATATAGGGATTTCCAGCGCCACAAATCGCTTAATGTTTTCATTTCTGTAGAGTTCGGGAGAAGTCCCAAAATTTGGTGTTTCTGTCATGCCCGAACTGTCACCCGGATTTGGAGATTTTTTTGAAATCTCTGTCCATAGATGAAATTGGTCTTGGAAAAGGTTTTAAGAGATGGATAATGTCATTACCTAACCTTTATTCATGATGTCCGGCTTTGAACGGCGGGGGAGGAAGAGAATTTAAGAATTTTTCGGTGTACTAAGGTTTTGCGGAGTCTAACGGTGCCGACCTGTTTCTCCTTGTTTTCTCATTGTTGGAACAATTTTCAATGAATGGATATATACATATTTATATACCTTATTTTATTAGATTTATAAATTGTATTTTTTGAGAATTTTTGGCTTCCGGGAAAAGGAGTTATCCTCGTTGCAAAATAGTGATTTCTGCTACAGAATCTCAGTGACCGCTGCCTCTTCTTCCTTATTTTAAGGTCAATTGGGATTTTTCATGGATATGAGACTGACTGTTTTATAATCCTTATTCTATGAGAATTGCAACTCATATTTTTTTAGATTTTTTGAACTCCTGAATAAGGAGATATGTCCGATTTTAGGGGAGACATATCCTCCCGATGAACAGTTTCATCGGGGTAGGAGTCGGGTGCGTGAGCGGTGCATGCGATGGCGCACCGATGGCAGCACACTCAGCGGCGCACTTGGGCTTATGCCGGACAGGCACAGTGCACCTGCAATGCGACTCAATGCGTCATATGGATTTTAAAGTGTTTAAAATCATAAAAAGTATGAAAAATTACCAAAAAATTTAAAAAAATCTTAAAATTATTTATTATTATTTGACATGTTTTAAAGTTTTCAATGACATGTTAAATGATGTTAAGTCCTATTTACATAGTTTCACTCATAGTTAAACTTTGAAATTGTTTTAAAGATTTAACTTAAAATTATTAGTGTCTTAATTAATTCTATAAAATAAGATTTTACAGAATAAGAATTGGGACATTAATTTCTGACTTTGCACAGTATTTAGAATGCATGAATGTTCTAAATAGTTTAGATGTGTATGTTTATTTCATATAAATTGTTTAGATCTTATTGTCATGTTATTTTCATGCTATTTATTTTATGAAAATTTGACATGCATGAAATTGAGAATTATAAAAATAAAGTATATAATTTTATGTTGATATAGATGATATATCTTATATAATTATCATGTATGTGCTTTATGTTCATGTGATGAATATTAGTGTGTGTATGGAGTTGATCATGGACTTAATTATGATTGGCTTGTGATTGCTTTTTAATTATGTTGGTTATGTTATTAAATGGGGTCTGCATGTGCCTCCTCTCTCTCTATACAATCTGATTGTACATTTTACGTCCCTCCATTAATGTACTCCCCTTGGTTAAAACCAAGGTTTCTTATTAAGTTATGTACATTTGTGGGTCTGCGTACTCTTAAGCCTTTGTAAGAGTTAGAAGCCGGTTCGTGGAAAGTTGGAGAGCGGGACCACTTGGAGAAGCATCCTTCTGAAGTGGGAGCATGCCAACTCTATCATTTGAAATAAGGATTTGCACCTATAGGGGTGCCTTAGGTGCATGCTTAGGGTTAAGTCCATGATCACCTGTTTTTATGCATATTTGATATGTGGATGTGTGCTACAGGTTATACCTTAGATATATGATATTTCAAAAGTATTATATATACTTAGCACATATTGTTGATGAGACTAAAATAAAATTCCTCCTTGTTTTGATTAGGTTGATAAACGTGTGACATTAAGAATGACCCACGTAGCCTTCCGTTGTCATGGTCTTGATGAGCCAATCTTAGATTGGATGGGTTTGTTGTGTTTCCCACAAGACTCATTCAGCAAGGGATTGGTGATCATGACTAAGACATTTGTCGAACTTTGGGGTGGACCATTGTATGGCCTTGTTGTGTTTCTCACAAGGGCTATGTAAGGAATTCATCCTCATAACGTAACAAGCGAATTTGACCTAATTCAAGTATATAGCTTGTTGTGTTTCCAACAAGGTTATAACACTAGAGGCTGAATGACTAAGAATTGTAAGGGTTGCAATTGGTAAAAGTTACCTACTTATTAAGTATGGGATGAATTGTTGTGTTTCCCACAAAGTTATCACCATAAAGTTAATAGGGTCTTAGTCCCCACTAGGATTTCATCGTGATATCCCATCTTTGCATAATGAGGGTTATGCAAATTCATCAAAAATTAGTGAGACCATAGATTAGGATGAAAGACCATATCTTAATTTTAATGAATGTCTATAATGTTATATTGATAAAATTATATCTCAGTTGTAGAATACGATAATAAATCACCATTAGTATGTCATACTACATGCCAAATAGCTTAATGGCTCACATTTCTTAAACCGATTTAGAACTAAGAGAATTGTTCTAGTAATTAACCAATTAACTATCCTACTTGAGAAGTAGGTGTCTCCTACACTATCTTAATGATGTGAAAAATATATAAGATCTTATCTCATAGATAAGATGCATTGTTTGCCTTATTAGATGTTAGTCTCTATGGAATATAAAATATTGTAGAGACAACATGGATAGATGGATATGAGGTCCATCATGGCTCATAGTGATTAGCTAACTAAAGGCAAGTTAGAACAACAATACATCTTAATTAATTCTAGTTGGTGAGACCAATAGAAAGAAGTAAAATCATTAGATAGAAATAGGAGATGGTTAATAGTAAAAGAAGGTGGTCAAGATAATAAAGCCAGAATAAGATAAAATTCTTACACTATCATGATGATGGTAAGTGAAAGAGGAAGTACAAAGTGTATTGTATATAATGCAAAGGTGGAGCTTGAGAAACTTCATACATCCAAGTCATTGACATTTACTTGTTTTAATATGTGTATATTATAATATTAGATACTATAGATGTATCTAATGGTATGAGATACCAGATATAGATCTTATATGTACAAGGAGTTGTAGATGATGACAAGTAAATGAGGGCTTAATAAAAAAGATGTTGTCCTACATATGAAATGGTGCAAAAGTTGCATCATTATTAGTGGGAGGTACAATTCTTTAATAAACTTTAAGGAGATGTCTTAATAATTAAGATTGTTATTATATCCTTCTACAAGAACGTTATATGATTTCTTGCTTGAATAAATGTTGATTTATTCTAAGCTATGGAACTGATAGATGTTCTAACAGATTGAATGGCAAAGCGTTTGCCAGTGGGAGCTTAATAAATTGTTTAATCATATTTGATATGTTAGCTCTTATGTTATGTGTGAATACTCATTTTAAAAGAAAATGGGTTGATTTACATCAATTTACATTTTAGCTTTTTATAGACATGAATAATGGGTTAATGAGTTGTTAGAACTCGTACATCTAGGTGTATTTTAGCCCATATGTAGTAAGACTAAAGAAGAATATTTATACTTCATTATTTTAAAGATGATGTCTCTAGGTAGTATGGATATTATGTACTTTATGAAGTACAAATCTAAGACTTTTGAGAAATTATCTGAGATTAAGAATGAAGTAGAGATACTAATAGAAAGAATATTAGAACTCTTTGATGAGATCAAGGAGAGGAATACTTAAGTACACAATTCACATATCAATGAAAGATAATAGAATCTAATGGACACCTCTTTACACATTTTAGCTTAATTGAGTAGTTAAAATGAGAAGCCATATTATGTAGAACATAGTATGAATAATGACAAGGTTTGCAAAATTTTTTTTGTCTATTTTTGGCTAAGTACTCGTTATAACCACTTGATCTTAATCGGCACCTTCTAAGTCTATTCTAATTATTCCATATAAGATACGGAAAAGGGGTTAAAACTTGACCTTAAGCAAGTTAGGGTTTCAGAATATCTGACCTGGTGAAGAAGTATAACTCTAACAAGTTGGAATATGAGACTATAAAGTGTTGGCTTGTGAGATATCCTAAAGAAAACTTCTGGATATTAATATACCACTCTTATGTATAAGGGTATGTGTTGCTCAACTCACTATATTTCTAGAGGAAAAGTTCCTCCTTAAGAAACATAGTGAGAGCAAGGTATATATGGAATATGTTCTACTCCCACAACCCAATGACACTTCTGTTAATCTGCTAGTTAATAATTACACATTGGCAACTTATAGATCTATTCTTGTGTTCATTCAACCTAAGAGATATGTGGGACATATCTCTAATAAATGAAATGAGGCATAAGATAATAAGGATATTGGTCCTAACATCTATATAGAACCAATATGTGATATTGATTCATAAATGGGAAGAAACAATAAAATCCAATATAAACTTTATCTATTCTAATCAAGTTTATAACTTGATAGATACACCTAAGGGTATAGATTAGAAGGTAGAGACTACTTCTCAAGTATCCATAAGGAATAAATGGATCACTAAAGAATATATTGGAGTAGATTAGAAGGTAGAGACTTTCAAAGGTGAGAATAGTTGAAAAGGATATCATCGAAGTCAAATAGTTGACTATGATGAGATCTTTTACCCATTCCATGGATTAATCCAATCGGATTTTGATTGTTAAACACTATGATTATAAGACAAGCTAATTAGATGTTAAGATCATGTTCCTTAAAGTATTTTGAGGAATAGGTGTATATGATACAACTATAGGGAATCAAGTCCTGATAACATCCAAGAAGAGTGTGTATTAAGTTCATTTATGGACTGAAATTAACTTTCCATAGATCGTATATAAGATTTAATGAGATTAAATCTTATGACTTTGTTAGGAACTAAGAGGTGCCTTGTGTATTCAACAAGATAAGTGGTTGTACACTTTCAGAGAAAATTTGGACAATCCCATATCTTAAATGAAAATATTCATCTAGGCTACTTCTCAAGTAGTGTGCAACCACTATGTAAACTTGTTTACATATGTTGTATAATTTACAGTATTCTATTGCATAGAACTCTTCGAGCTCACTGCACCACCATTATTCTGACTTAATGTCAAACTTATTTAATTAGAAGCTTGTGTTTGTAAAACTATAATACTTCAAGTCTTATCCTCTAGTGTATAGAGATACATTCTTAGTACTTCTCAAGTACCAAATGATATATCTCTAAACTATCTAGTGACTCTCACCTGGATCTTCCTGATAAATGCTTATAACACTTAAAGCATTTATAACATCATGAATGTAGCATCATATTAATGATAGACCTTATGACAAAGGCATAAGGGCTCTATTAATGTGATCCCTTTATCTCTCAAGAAGTCTTCAAAGACATCACTTTAGAGAGATTAACTACACACTACTTAGGTAAGAAACCTATCTTGGAGTTTATCATGTCAAACCCTTTGACTATGGTGACTACGTACATTAACTGGGCATTACTTTTAGATCTATCTCCATAGATCTCAAAAGTCAAATTATGTTTGGAGGATTAATTTGATAGCTAGGCTCACTTATAATAACACACCTACTTCATTCTTAATGAGTAGTGTGTCATCCACATAAAATGTCAAGAAAGTAACAGCACTCCCACTTATCTTGTTGAAAACACAAGGCACCTCTTAGTTTTGTGGTGATATTATACAATCAAAGAGATTACATCTTATAGAGATATAATTAAAGATAAAATATCTACCGCTAATAACATTTGTAGATCCACTAACTAAAACAATTACTCAATGAGTGTTTGAACTTTACCTCGAGCTGATAGAGATCACCAGATTGGTGATTGATTTTAGTTCAAGTGGAAGGTTGATAGAAATGTATGACCTACAAACCAATCATATATGATATGATTTGACATTTCTAGAAATATCTCATTCAAATAATTTGGCAAATTCTTCATTACAAGCTCTTATTAGATATGAATATCATAATGAAGTCCTTGATCAAATACAATGATGATTAAATCATGATGAGATCATGATAATGAGATTGATCATTTAGGGATATTTAATCTAAATGTTTGTAGTCATATGATACTTGAGACGGGACATTAAAGATCCGGATAGACTAGTGTATGTGATATCTTCTCATGTGATGAGGATGATTAATCTCATTGGTCATTAGTGTGGAGACACTGAGATACACATACAGATGCTCATTAGTTGATAAAGTTCATTGAACTGACCGAATTAGAAACCCTAAATGGTATCTTACTGATCTATCAATTAGGGTTTTCTATTAACATAGTTGCATGGTTGGACCTTTGACCTGAGTCACCAAAGATACCTTGTTGGGTGGAACTTGTGCTTTGACCATTCACTTATGGATCACCGTTTAGATGGTTTAGTATAGCGGATCGGGTACAAGGAAAATCCGATGGAGGCAATTGAGCGGACAACAAGGGATCGTCCACTCTCGGTAAGTGAGAGTGTATGTCCTATGGGATATTATTGTAAATCTCTGGTCAGGGTATATAGGATAATTAGAAAAGGAGTTTTCTAATTGATCCAATTATGAGTACAGGAACTTATAGAGTCGGTACACTATGGAGTTGACAGTCGATGCTATACTCCTTTCCGACTAGGACATTAGATGGATGAGGGTTTATATCCATCTGGTAACTGATGATGGAAAGGCTCAATGGAGATGAGATTATCCCCATAGCCATTTGGGATCATGGGATGTGGCTTTCAGTAAGCTGATTAATTTGACATAAGATAATAGATTTAATTAAATTAAATAGAATTATTCTGTTTAATTTAGGCCTCAACCAAATAGGCTATTGGGCCTAGTGGGCCACACATAAAAGGACTTATCCACAAGTACAGGGGCAATGATGTAATTTATGAAGATTTTAGTTTTTCATAAAAAAATCTAAAATTCTCTATAAATACTAATAGTTTTAGCCAAACCCTATCAATCCAAAGGTAAAAACCACATCCTCAGCCTCCTCTCTACCTCCTTCTCTATCTAGAAGGCGTCCTTGGGTGATGGAGCTCTGTTCGTGAAGAGTTCTCGAGGTTGGCGCGAAAGGAGAACCTACTGTGGATGAAGTTCATGTGGATACTGCTGGAGACCGTACACTTGAATGGTTTGAAGATCTTGAGAAGATCATCTCCTTCCTCTCCATTGAGTTATATGAATCTCTATCAGGTATATTTGAACCCGATTTGATCGGTTTTCGATTTTCGTTGTTCGGTTCTGATTGAGACAAATTTTAAAGGAACCCATAGGAATTATCGCTTCCACTATACCAAATTTTTATGGACGATTCCTTTCATTATCAAATAATAGATTTGATTTAATTTTAAATATCTTTTATTTTTAAATTTAGCTTCAACTAAATAAGCTATTGGGCATAGTGGGTTACCCACATTAGAACTGATCTATAAAAATAGGGGTGGGCATAATAAATGAAAAACTTGAGTAGCCAAACCCTAACAAGCCATAGGGTGAAATCTTGTCCCAAGCAGTCTTCCTCTTTACTCTCTCCTATGGAAGGCATCCTTGTAAGGAATCAATACATGACAGCAGAAAAATTTTGATTAGATAAAATCATGATCTTTGCCTTGGTCGATGCCGAACGAGTAAAATCGGGAACCGAATATGAAGTAGAACAAGAGTACCTCATGGGATTTCTAAATCCCTCACTATAGATGAAAAGAGAACATTCCTCCTTGCTGAAAATCGTTCAAGTGTCCGGTCTCTAGCGGTATCCACATGATCTGCTTCAATAGACGAGTTCTCCCTTCCTTCGGGCCTCCAGAAACCTTCCATATCCAAGCTTGACCATGGGAGATCGCCTTCTAGAAGAGAGAGGAGGAAGAGAGGATGCTTGGGATGTGCTCCAGCTCTATGGCTTGTTAGGGTTTGGCTTCATAAGCTATTTATACATATAGAAGATGGATTTTTTCACAAAAATTCAAAACTTCTATAAAATTACGTACATGCCCTCATCTTATTGACCAGATCTAATGTGTGTAACCCACTAGGCCTAATAGTCAATTTGGTTGAAGCCTTAATTAATTTAAAAGAATAATTCTTTTAAATTAAATAAAAAACCGTTATCGGATAACAGTTTTTATGGCTTTCTGATCATAAAGGGTACAAGTCACATCCTATGATCCTAAATGACTTTGGTGAGTTAAATAATATCTATTGAGCATTTCCATCATCAATTACCACACGGATTTAAATCCTCGTTCATACAATGTCCCGGTCGGTCAGGGGTTCGGCACTGACTGTCAACCCCTAAATATTCCAACTCTATGGGATCTTGTACTAAGGTTCGGATCAATTGTAAAAATCCTTTTAAAATTATTCTAAGTACCTTGGCCAAGGATTTAGAGTACTATCCCATAGGACATTCTCTCTCTCCAACCGAGAGTGAATGATCCCTTGTTGTCCACTCAATTGCCTCCACCGAGTTTCTCTTACACCCAATACATCAACTATATTGGACCATCAAGATGGTGATCCATAAGTCAATAATCAAAGTACAAGACACATCCGATAAGACATCTTTGGTGACTCAGGTCAATGATCCAACCGTGCTATTGAGATGTAAGAATAACCTGAAAGACAGTTCGGTAAGATACCGATCAAGTTTTCCTAAATTGGTCAGTTCAGTGAACTCATTCTACTAATGAGCACCTATGTGTGTATCTCAGTGTCCCCACACTGATGACCAATGAGATCGGTCATTCTCATCACATGAGAAGACATCATACACACTAGTCTATCCGGATTCTTGATGTCCCGTCTCAAGGATCCTATGACTAGGAACATTTAGATCACATATCTCTAGATGATCGATCTCATTATCATGATCTCATCATGATTCAATCATCATTGCATGTGATCAAGGACTTCATTATGATATATGCTTCTAATAAAAGCTAGTAACGAAGTTTTTCCTATTTAATTGAATGAGATATTCGTAGAAATGTTGAATCATATCATATATGATTGGCTTGTAGGGCATATATTTCTATCAATCTCTCACTTACAGTAAAGCCAATCACTCATCTGGCTGATCTCTATCAGCTCAAGGTGAAACTCAAACACTTTTTGAGTAACTATTTCAGTTAGTGGATCTGTAATGTTATTAGCGAAAGATACTTTATCTTTAATTATATCTCTATCAGCTGCATTCTCTCTGATTCTATGGTATTGACATAGAAGTTTGAAACTTCTAATGAGACTTTGGCTCTACCCCATTGTTTTCCCAAAACAATGATACACTTTCAGAGAAAGTTGGGACAATCCCATAAGCCAGATGAACATCTTCATCTAGTCAGCTTCTCAAGCAATATATAGTCATTGTGCAATCAACTTTAGATCAGTTGTAGAATTAGCAGTGTTCTATTGCATGGAACTCTTCTAGCTCATTGCAACACCATAACTTTGTCTTATTATTAGACTTATCTGATTAGAGGCTTGTGTTCATAAAACTACAAGACTTCAAGTCTTATCCTCCATATATTAGAGATATATCCTTAGTGCTTCTTAAGTACTCAAGGACACATCTCTGAATTATCCTGTGACTCTCACATAGATTTATTTGATGAATGCTCATAACACTTAGAGCATTAATGAAGTCATGTACTTAGCATTACAAATGTGATAGGCCCTATTGCAAAAGCATAAGGGCTATACTAATGTGATCTCTTTATCTTTCTAGAAGTCTACAAAGAATCTCTTTAAAGAGATCAACTCCACACTACATAGGTAAGAAACCTATCTTGGAGTTTACCATGTCAAACTCTTTGACTATGGTAACTACGCACATGAATTGGGTAAGGCCAAGAAACCTTTTAGATCTATCTCCATAGATCTTAAAATCCATATTAAGTTTGGAGGATTAATTGATAACTAGGCTCACTTATGATAGCATACTTACTTCATTCTAAATGAGTAGTATGTCATACACATTTCATGTCAAGAAGATAATAGCACTCCCACTTATCTTATATGAAAACACAAGGTATATCTTCATTCTCAATGATGTCATAAGATTTAATCTCATTAAACCTTATCTACCATCTATGAGAAGATTTACTTTAGTCCATAAATGGACCTTATGCATACACTATTTGAATGTTTTAAAACTTGATTCTCAAAGGTTGTATCATAGACACCTGTTTCTCAAAATAACATAGAGAAACACTATCTTAACATCCATTTGACATAGCCTATAGTCATAGTGTGTAACAATCAAAATCCGAATGGATTAATTCCATGGCATAGGTAAAATGTCTTATCATAGTCAACTATTTAACTTAAATGAAATCCCTTTTAAGTATCCTTAATTTGAAGGTCTCTACCTTCTAATGTATTTCAATCTATTCTTTAGTGATCCATTTATACCCTATAGATACTAAATCCTTAGGTGGATCAATCAAGTTCTGAACTTGATTATAATAGATAGAGTTTATATCGGATTTGATTATTTCTTCCCATTTTGAAACAATATCTCATATTGCTTCAATATAGATCTTAGGATCATTATCCTTTTATCTTATATTTCATTTCTTCCATCAAAGATATGTCCCACATATCCCTTAAGTTGATTGGACACAAGAAAAGATCTATGATTTGCCCTTGTGTAAATATAAACAAGTACCTTAATAAAAAGTGTCCATGGATTGTGGGACTGGAACACCTTCCATTTATACCTTGCTCCCATTATTTTTCTGAGAGAGGGACTCTTCCTTTAGAAATATGGTGAGATGAGCAACTCATACCCTTCTCCTTAAAGGAGGCACTAATATTCTTAAGTTTTCTTAGGATATCCCACAAGCCAACACTTTCTAGTCTTATATTCCAACTTGACAGGGTTATACTTCTTTACCAAGCAGGCATTCTGAAACCTTAACTTGCTTAAGGTCAAGCTTTAACCCCTTTCCATATCTGATATGAAATAATTGAAATAGACTTGAAAGGTACCGATTTAAGATCAAGTGCCTATATTGAGTGCTAACCCCTAAATAGACACAGAAGAATTTTGCAAAGGTTATCAATATCCATATTATGTCCTACACAATATGACTTCTCATTTTAGCTACTCAATTAAGCTAAAATGTATAAGAGGTGTCCATCAAAATTAGATTTTACTATCCTTCATTTATGTGTGAATTATTATTTAAGTATCCCTTCTTTGATCTCATCAAAGAGTTCTAATACTCCTTTCATTAATATTTCCACTTCATTTTTAATCTCAAATAATTTCTTAAAGGTTTTAGATTTGTACTTCATAAACTACATATGTTCATACCTAGAGAAGTCATCTTTGAAAATTAATGAAGTTGAAATATTATGCTCTAACTTTAATAGATATGGGCTAACATGCATCTAGATGCATGAGTTCTATAAACTCATTATCCCTCTTTCCATATCTTACTAATGGAGAGATGGTCATTTTGCTTGATAAGACTTATATATAGTTAATGATTCCAAATCATTTACCTATATGTGTCTATCCGAATAGTACTCTTTAAGTCTTTTCTTATAAATATGACCTTACTACTAAACTATAGATTGATCAATATCAATTTACTTCGTCTAATGAGGATTATTCACACATATTATAAGAGCATACATATCTGATTTGAATAAACTCTTTATTATGCTCCCACTGGTAAACACTTTACTAGTTATTATAGAACAATTATCATTTCCATACCATAGAATAAATCACCATTTATTCAACTAGGAAATGAAACAATATTCTTTTGGAAGGATAATTAAGATAACTCTAGAAGGCTATAGAAAATTTATATCTCCCACTAGTAATGATACAACATTTTGTATCATTTCATATGTAGGTCAACAATCTTTTTTAAGCCTTCATTTACTTGCTACTATCTACAATTCATTGTAGATATAAGATGCATATCTGGTATCTCATACTATTATATGCATCCCTAGTAACTTATACTAGAATACACATATATAGTATTTTATTGAATGTGTATTTAAGACAAGTAAATATTAATGACATAGATATATGGAGCTTCTCAAGTTCCACCTTTGCATTATGTGCAATACACTTTGCACTTCTTCTTCTACTTACCATCATCATTACAGTAGAAGAATTCTATGTCTAATTTGGGTTATAATATCTTGACTTACTTCTTTAACTTTTAACTATCTCGTTCTATCTCTATCTAATGATCTTACTTCTTTCTATTAGTCTCACCAATAAAAAGTATTCGAGATGTATTATTCTTATTTACCTTTAATTAGCTCATCTTCATGAGCCATGATGGATATCATATCCATCTATCCATGTTGCCACTACTATTTTTATCTGGTAGAGGCTAACAACTGATATAAGGTAATCAATACATCTTTTCTTTTCAATGAGATAAGATCTTATCTCATCTCACATCATTAGATAGTGTAAGAGATAACTACTTCTCAAGTAGGATAGTCAATAGGTCAACTTTGAGAACTATTCTCTTAGTTTTAAACTGATATAAGAAGTGTGAGCCATTAAAATACTTAGCATCTAGCATGCTAGACTAATGATGGTTTATAATATTCTACAATAGAGATATTATTATATCAACATTACAGACATTCATTAAAATTAAAATATGGTCTTTCATCCTAATTTATACTCCCACTAATTTTCGACGAATTTGCATAACCCTCATTATGCAAGGACGGGATATCACGATAACATCCTAGTGGGGACCAAGACCCTACTAACCTTATGGTGATGACTTTGTGGTAGCACAACAAATAATCCCATACTTAATAGGTAGGCAACTATTGCCAACTGCAACTTTTGCAACTCTTAGTCTTTTAGCCTCTAGAGTTATGATCTTGTGGTAGCACAACAAATTATATACTCTAGTTAGGTCAAACCCGCTTGTTACGTTATGAGAATGGATTCTTCACACATCCCTTGTGGTAGCATAACAAAGCCATGCAAATGGTCCACCCCAAAGTTCCGCTAATGCCTTAGTCATGATCTCCAATCCCTTGCTGAATAGGCCTTGTGGTAGCACAACAAACCCATTCAATCTAAGATTGGCTCATCAAGACCATAACAACGGAAGGCTACGTTAGTCATTCTTAATGTCTCACGTTTATCGACCTAATTAGAACAAGGAGGGATTTTATTTTAGTCTCATCAACATAAGTGCTACATATAAATATTAATGTACCTTTTGGAATATCATATATTTAAGGTATAATATGTAGCACACACCACATATCAAATATGCATTAAAACATAGGTGATCATGGACTTAACCCTAAGCATACACCTAAGGCACCCCTATAGGTGCAAACCTTTGCTTCAGAAGCTTGAGTTGGCATTCTCCCACTTAAGAAGGGTGCTTCTTCAAGTGGTCCTACTCTCCATTCTTCCATGAGCCGGCTTCTAACCATTACAAGCAGCTAAAGGGTACACAAACCCACAAATGTACAACTCATAATAAGAAACTTTGGTTTTAACCAAGGGGAGTACACAAATGGAGGTAGGTAGAATGTACAATCAGATTGTATAGAGAGAGAGGAGGCACACGCAGACCCCATTTAATAACATAACCAACTTAATTAACCAAGCAATCATAAGCAAAGAATATTTAAGTCCATGATCACCTCTATACACACAACAACATTCATCACATGAACATAGAACGCATACGTGATAATTATATGAGATATATCATATATACCATCATAAAATTATATACTATAATTTTGAAATTTAAAATTTCATGGTTGTTAAATATTCATAAAATAAATAACATGAAATGTACATATAAACAATTTACATGCATAAGACAAGCAGTATAAAATATTCAGATGATTCATGCTTTTCCAAAATTTCTAAGAGCATTAAATTAATGTCCAAATCATAATTCTTCAAAATCACATTTTTTAAGTTTTTTTGAAAACTAATTTAATCAATAAAAATTTTAAAATAATTTTAAAATAATTTATAAAATGATTCTATGGTAACCAAGGTCCAAAACTATCTAACAGGTTCATAAACTTTTTATAATCCTATTAAATAATTTACTAGAACTTATATAATCATTAATTTCATTAATTTTGATCTTAAAACAATTTTAAAATCAAAATAATAGAATTCAATGACAAAATACTAAAACTCTATTTAATAAGTCATTAAACACTTTAATAACTCATTAAATAAATTCTACAATTTTTTTAGAATTTTTCTAGATTTTTTGACAATTTTTCGGATCAAAAATTAATTTTAAACAATTTAAAATTATTTTCAAATTATATTAAGTGGCAACGCATTGTGCCAACCAATCAGCACCGACCACGACCCCGGCGGGCTTAGCGTGGCTATGCCGCGTACCCCGGTTGCGCCGAACCACCGGCCGCCGCGCGTCCCCGACGCCAACGCGGTGCGGCCGTGTATCTCCGCCCGGGCGCGCTACGCTTCCGCCACATACCCCCGCGCATTGGTGGGTCCGAATCCGATCCGGACTCTGCTTCTCCTTCGCCTGATAAGGGCGGGGCTGTTGCGCGGAAAGCCTAGAAAATGCCCGACTTTCGGGCCTTATTTGGGGGTTCAAACGGAGTCCAAAAAATCTGAAAAAATATGAGTTGGAGTCCTTAAATAATAAGGATTCTATTGCAAGATGTTTCATCATATGAAAAATTCTGTCCAATGCACAGTTTACAGAGGAATTTGCCACGGCCGCAATTAACCCAAACCGCAAATACCTCTCAAATCCGGCACCTTCAAGGCCGTTAAGTGTCCAATAACTTATGGAAACTCTAGTAAACTTAATTTTCTACCTTCCCACATCATTAGATAGAGGTATTTGAGTCCAAATAGGTACGTTCATCAACTCCCCTAATTTCGGCTGGATTTTCGGACATGATCATCTTAGTAACTTTCTGAACTTCTTCCGGACTCTCCGGATGGCCAAAATTTATGAGGTTTGTGGCATTGGAAATATCTCAACCACGAGAAACAATTGAAACTAACCACACACAGTTTGGTATCTCATATGAACTGTGGTGATCAAATCAAAACTGCTCTGTATACAGTTTCAAGAAAGCAAGAAATCACATGAAATCATGCCAATTTTGATTCACCCTTGACAAAGGCTTCAACTGGGCTCTGATACCATTGTAAGGAATCAATACATGACAGTGGAAAAATTTTAATTCCGTAAAACCATTATCTTTGCCTTTGTCGATGCCGAACGAGTAAAATCAGGAACCGAATATGAAGTAGAACGAGAGTACCTCATGGGATTTCTAAAATCCCTCATCATAGATGAAGAGAGGACATTCCTCGTTGCTGAAAATCGTTCAAGTGTCCGGTCTCTAGCGGTATCCACATGATCTGCTTCAATAGACGAGTTCTCCCTTTCTTCGAGCCTCCAGAAACCTTCCATATCCAAGCTTGACCATGGGAGATCACCTTCTAGAAGAGAGAGGGGGAAGAGAGGATGCTTGGGATGTGCTCCAGCTCTATGGCTTGTTAGTGTAGACACGCCAAATTGGCTAGGTTCGGAGCCCTAGACTCTTATTCCATAGGCGATATCTTTTATTTGATCGTTATCTAATTCGGACTACCTCGTGGAGATGAGCTAAGGACATTGGTGGAGCCCCCCTTGTTAGTTGAGAATGGACCAATGATTTCCGGAATATTGCCGTAACTTTCAAGCGAGAGCCGCACGTGAACTGTAAAAACACGAAGCCTGCTCGATGACCGACCTTGAATGGTCCATAATTGAAGGTCTCGAGAGTCCCACATGTGTTCCGTAACATTCAGGGTTTTCGAGAAGTCATTTCGGTAGGCTCGGTCAATGACGGCATTCGTTACGGCTTTTTCGATCTGTGCTGACACGGCTATCCCGGACCATGTATTAGGCCTTTACGGTCTTCACCGGGTCTTTTCGGGTCATCCGGGTCGATTCTAGCCGAATATTTTCATCAACCGGGGCCATACATCCGGTTCGGTCAATCTTAGGGTTTCGCGGCTTTTACGGCTTTCGATTCACATTTATCGGGTTAATCTCAGATTTTTCGATGACTTCGGATTGTCCGATCGTACCGGACTTGTTCGGTCATCATTTTAAGTCATCCCGAGTTGACCCGAGATTTCTCAATCGGAACCGTGCTCTTTCGGATCTTCGCCCCGGGTTTCGGCTTTCCGCGAGAGGGTAAACCGGTAGAAAGCCCCGTGCGAACATATCGGGAGTCACGCCGGCTGGTTTACCGACTTGAGGAGGTGCAGTTGAAGGCCCTCTTTCCAACACAACAAACGGGAGTCGAATCGGACGTCCCGTTTGCAAGATACGGCTCGCGGAACACGTGCGCAAGAGAGAGAGTGTACTGCGCCCCCGCTCCCTTTGAAATAGGAGGGTGCGCCCTGCGCACCCTGAACCCGGGGGCGCGCCCTGCGCGTCCTCAAACCGGGGGTGCGCCCTGAGCGCCCCCGGTTCATTTGAAAAGCGGGAGCGCGGTCAATTTCCTTAAATCGCAAATTACCCCGATTAGCACCTTCTAAACCGGATTTTTTGAAGGTTACCGCGGAGGATTTTCGATTATTTGTACTGCGCCCCCGGTTCGGGGGCGCGTTACGTATGTCAAGTCGATTTTTAGCAATTTTCGGAAGTTTCTGTCGATTTTTAGCAGTGAGACGCGTAATGCGCCCCCGCTTCCTTTGAAACAGGGGGGCGCGCAGACCGCGCCCCCGAACTGGGGCCGCGCCCTGCGCGCCCTTGGTTTGAGGGCGCTCCCTGAGCGCCCTCGTCCTCTTTGAAACGCGGGGGCGCGGTCGGTCCAGTTTCTAAATTTTGCACCGGCTTCCTTCCTCTATAAATTGAGGGCCATTCTCAACGACCCAAGGTTAATCCCCGGTGCCTAGCTTGTTCAGAGGTCGTTCAAGCTCTTCTCCAAAGCCGTCCCGACATCCAAAGGCGATCCGAAGTCAAGAGATCGACCTCGAGGTGAAGGAGAAGGCTCGATCCGGGTGTTCTATATCAACCATCTTCATCGACTTCTGCAGAAAATGCGGAGCACCTTCTGCAAAAGTCTTCAACATAGAAGTTGTTCCTCTCTTCGTCCTCTTTCATCTCCAACTGACGTCACTCAATTCCGACTTGCCGTTTATTCGTGACAATTTCTGCACTGAGGACGCGCATCCAGGTTCTATTTTTTATATCCGCCCACTTAAAAAAATTTTACAGACTTCTACAGGAGAATTTAGGAGAAGTCATAAAAATTATAACTCTTCCTCTCCAAGTCTTCTATCTATTGCAACAAACGGCACTCAATTACGACATCGGGACTGCCCGTGGCGAGCTCTACACCGAAGTCGCGCCAGATAGTGCAACGCGCCCCCGGTCCGCGGGCGCGCACCGCGCGTCTCATACCTAGGCGCGCCCACCGCGCTCCCCAAACCCAGACACGTTCAAATTCAAGTGCTGTCCGGCCATATTGGTGATATCTTCTCCGTTTTAGCTCCGATTTGAGTCATTCAAGTTTCTATGCCTTCGTCATTCATCCAGGATCATTTTAGCATCATTTTTATTTAGTTTTTTGCATACTTTTATATCACAAAAAAATATACAAAAAAGGGGTTAAGGCTCACCCCGAAGCCGGTGAGTCCAATTCCAATTGCTTCTTTCTCATCTTCTTACTACAGTTACTACACTTCCCATAGTTCTAATCGTTTTTATTTCACTTGGTTTATTGTTCTAGTTGCACAGGTCTATCAAGCTAGCATCGGTTGGAGACTCTTCTTCATCGGCCGGCCGAAGAAGAAGAAGGTTGAACCCATATCCCGATCTCCCACACTAAGGTACACGGTCAAATCAACTCAATCTTGCTTTTATTTCATAAAGCGGAGCCCGCGGCTCCTGGCGACCACATTTTTCATGCTTTAATTTCATCTCCTCCTCACTCTCCTCCCACATGACCCGAACCATCTTCGGTGCTCGAGCGACGCCGTGAGATGAAAGTTTGGGGATCAATGTGAGTGTGGGATCGAGGTGAGGACATTTTACCGCTTTCCGAGTGTTTTTTTCCGATTCACTCCTATTCCCATATTCCATCTATCTTTCACCTTCTTATCTTGAGGTGCCGATCCGGAACCCGTTTTCGGAGTCGACAGCTTTTTGGCAACCACGGTGGGACATCCAATGTCTTCAACCGTGCTAGCTTGATGGATCCGTGCAACTAATTGTTTTCCGACTTGGTTCCCGCGTGAACCGGCTTGTCCTTCACCTCTTCCATGTCAATTTACCTTTAAAATTGATGTTTACTCTTTCTTTAAGATTGTTCCCCATGTGGACTTGACTTGCTTGTTTTTAATTTCAACTTGGTTCCCACGTGAACCACTCTTTTCTTCTTGTAAACCGGTTCCCGCGTGAACCACCTTTCTTTCCAACATGGTTCCCACGTGAACCAACTTATTTTTCGACGGGTCCCCGCTGGACCACTCATTCAAGCACTCTTCAGATTGGCCCCACGTGGCCCTCCTTCCTTTTTTTCCAATCAAACAAGCCAGTTCCCGCACGAACCACCTTTAGTTGCTAGTTGCTAGTTATTTGTTTTACTTTATCCTTGCTTGTCTTGCTTGCATTCACTTGTTTGATTTATTAAATAGCTTTCATTCATGTTTGCATATTGATTGCTTCTTCTCCTCCTACCCTCCATTTTTCATTTTTGCATTAGCTTTTGCATCGGGTACCGGACTTGCTCCGATCCATAGGGCATTCGAGGCAGGGGCTCTCTCTCCCAACACACTCTCACCCTCCTAACACATTCTTGGTGGATTCTAACCTCTCTTCTGGGATATTCCTTCCTAGTTGATTTGGTTGTTTCCATCAAGGCCTCCATAAGTACCCATCCGTGGAGTATTCCTCTCCGCACGATTGGGCCGGTTGTACCACTTCCCAAAACCCGAAGAACCCAAGTACCTACTCGTGGTGATTGAGTGACAACCTTAGGTCTTGAAGATTGAAGCAATAGGAACCATACCCATTTGAGTGAACAATTGCTAACAATCTATCTAATCTAAGGTTTCAACTCAAATATTGTCGAGTAGTCATTTTAAAACCTTGTTTGCATAACTTGGTTGCTCACCACAATTGAAAACAACCAAAAAAATTCTTCTTTCAAAACGCCTAAAAAAAAACTCTTTGATTTTGTGTTCAACTTGTTTTTCAACCAACCAAATTGAAACAAAAAAAATTTCTAACAAAACAAAACATAAAAAAAATCTTCAATTGTGTGCTTTGCTTGCTCTCTTTTTTAACCATCTTTGTAGAAAGATCGACATGATGCCCATGATGCTAAGGTCTGGAAGCCACGTTGGGAGGTCGGACTACTACAAGCTGCAACAACCCATGGTCCAACCAGAGGGCCATGTCAATGCCGTCAGAGAACCTAAAGTTCAAGTTCCCGCCCATCCATCTGCTTCACTTAGTGTGGAACAAATCCTCCAGGGTCTATCCCTCCATCTAAATCCTGAATCCTTATAACTTGTGCAATCTTTAACAAAGGGAAAGATGCCCACAAATGAAGATCCAGTCGAGGGAAATCAAGCCCCCTCACCGCCCCAATTGACAGTCAGGCCCCTCATCATCTCCTCTCCTAGGCAACCCTGTCGTGCCTCTACTCACCCGTTTGTGGGGCATTCATATAATTCTATGCCAGTTCCTACTTTGAAGCCACCTGTTCCAACCCATTCATCTAAATACCTTGCACCGGTGGCTTAGGAACCCAGCCTCACTCAAGCATTCATGGACAAACTCAACCAAATGGATGAGCACTTTGAAGAGTTGAGGCATCGTTTGGACTCGAAGGCCATCCCTAAAATATCTACTCCATCTTTCCCTGTCCCACATATCCCTCCATCACAAACACCAGCCTACCTTCGCTACAATGGCTCAAGTGATCCCTTCACCCATGTCAATGATTTCTTGAGCAAATCATCTCAATGGCTAAATGATCGAAGAGCTCTTGCTATTCTTTTTAAGCGATCATTGGATGGTGCAGCCCTAGAATGGTTCTTTTCACTAGGGGAAATAGAAATATGGTATTTTGAAATTGTTAAGGAAAAATTCTTGCGACGATATGGGCTGGGCTATTCAATAATTGGGGAAGCAAAAAGCGACATGGAATTAATACAATATCACGATGAATTGAGGCCCATGGCCGAAAGAAGCATTGATGCTATGCATAAACCTAGGAGTCCTTCCCAATCCCATCCTGATCATCTTCATCGGCCGATTCCTTGACGTCAGTTGATTAGGCCACCCATGCCTCAACCTCAGCCGGTCATGCAACCCGTGCTAATGGCGAAACCAACTGTGCACAATCAAGTTCCTCTTGTCGCTTGTGCATATACTTCATTACCTAAACCGGCTCCCAAACTTTGACCTCACCAACATTTCCAAAGGCCCCTCGCCCAATCATCCGGCCCTTAGCTTCTCAATCTACTTCACCAATGCCTCCTCGGCCAACCGCATACAAGCCTTGGCCTCAACCAATTTCACCAATAGCTCTTCACTTCGAACCGACTTCTATGCCAACACCAATTAAACAACCCTTGGCTATTCAATCAACCCTTCAAAATAGGGTTCACCCTAAGTCGGTTAAGGCCTTTATTTCTTCTATTGCTCCTGCCATGGTAGAGGAACCAGTCACTCTAACCTTTCATGCTCCTACCATGGTAGACGATTCAGTCCCTCTGACCCTTCGTGCTCCTGCCCTAGTAGAGGAATCAATCACACCAACCATTTGTGCTCCTGCCATGGCAGAAGAATCAGCTTCTCATCATGTCATTGCTATATCTCAAGATCAAAGTCAGCTAGTAGGGGAGGTCGAACCAAACCATTCTACCTTTTTGGAATCCCCTAGACTAGGCATGCCCTCTTCCATAGAACATCCTGAGGAAAAGCCTGTTATAGGGAGCTTCGATGAAGGAATCATAAATTTTGTTGATTGTCAAGGACTAGGCAAGGATTCATCAGGTATAGATCAACTATCGTCATCATTGGAATTCATCCATGAAGTTTGTCAGATTGAATTGACCCCTGAGCTGGGAAGTAAGGAGACCGAATTGGTCAGTGAAATGGGAAAGGAATCTATAAACCTACAGATGGAAGATGCAGACCTTAGCAAGGGGATACTAGGACCTCCTCCAACTAGGCTGGTAAATTCCTTAGCATCAATCTTAGAGCCACGACCCTTACCCCATTCTTCTCCTAATCAACAATCTGGCCCATGGGCCCACGATCAATCAATCTTAGGGCCACGACCCTTTCTTTATTCTCCTCCAAATCAACGATCGAGCCCATGGGCCCACAATTCCTCAATCTTAGGGCCACTGCCCTTTCTTTATCCTTCTTACAACCATCAATCGTGCCCATGGGTCCAAAATCGTCAATCTTAGGGCCATGGCCCACACCCCATCCCACTCAATCGAGCCCTTATGCCCCATTTTCGGGCTCTTATGCACCTTTTTCATCAATCGGGCCCATGTGCCCCTTTCATCATCCGGCCCATGTGCCCCCTTTATCCAACCGGGCCCATGTGCCCCTCTTAATCAACCGGGCTCTTATGCCCTTTCTTCAACCGGCCCACGCGCCCCTTTTAATCAATCGGGCTTCGCATGCCCCTTTCCTTCCACCGGGCCCATATGCCCCTTTTCCCCAATTGGGCCTACATATTCCTTTCCTTCCATCGGGCCCACGTGCTCCATAATTCTCCCCAATCGGGCCCATGTGTCTTTAATTTTTCTAAATCGGGCCCATGTGCCCACAATTCACCTCAACCGAGCTCACATGCCCATGTTTTTCTACAACCGGGCCCATGTGCCCAAATTTCTTCTAAATCGGGCCCACGTGCCCACCTTCCAACAAACTCGGGCACACATGCCCACACTTCAACTTCAGCGTGTATGCCCTCATTTCTTCACCATCGGGCCCACGTGCCCATACTTCTTCAAAATCGGGCTCCCGTGCCCCCACTTCTTCGAATTCGGCTCGCGCACCCATACGCTTCAATGGCGCCAACGAGCCCATCACAAATCACAATCTTGCTCCCAACCATTTAAATCGGGTCCATGTGCCCACTCTTTTCATTGGGTTCCTCGGGCTCAACCTCCAATCGGGCCCTCATGCCCATCAACATCAACCGGCCTCTCTAGCCCACATTCAAATCTTGGGCCCACGTGCCCCCGATTCCGACTCACTGGGCCTTCAAGCCCACTTTCAACTCACGGGCCCAAGAGCCCATTTTAACTCACTTTTGTTTCCAAGCATGTTTTTGTCCTTTTTGAATTCTTTCTTTTTTCCAAGTTTTACTTTCAACAAAAAATCAAGGTAGAGAAATTTCCTAGGTGATACCCCAATCTTTCGCCTTCTACATCATCAATCCTAGTTTTGCCATGTTAAATCATATCCTTCACATCTTTCACTTCATCATATGACTTTGAAACTTGAATCCAATGTGATATAAAGCATATCAAAAGTGGAAGCAAATAAGCAAGGCAAGGCAAGGCATGGCAGGTAAGGCAAGGCAAGCACAAGCAAAGCCGTCATCAACAATGAACTTCTCCTTCTCTCAGGTATTACATGAAATTGCATTCATAATCATCATGTCATCCACAAGGCAATTTTTTTTTAAATGATTTTGAATTTCACATGACAATCTTACTTGAGAGAAAGTTTTGATTGATGATAACTACTTTTTATCTTATCCTAATGAATTCTTTACAATGCAAGGTATGTTTTCAATTGATTCGCCCATGGAATGTAATCTACCTCAAAAATGGAAAGAACCACCAGTATGACTTAAGTCAACATGTTCTAGGTTGTTGTCTAGGAGTCGAGGGTAGATACCATTCTACACACACAACACGTCCCGATCCTAGAATCCGGATGACCCAACACCCGAGAGAAGCTAGGCAAAGCTTAGAGATGGAAGGAAAACCCTCACCCTACTCTCTTCTGTTCGGTCCAAGATAGGTGAAGGGGATCAGAGGGGGAGAGTATCGAAAGCATCCGCCGCCCTAGTAGGAGGCCGTCTCTAAAGGTCCAACTTCATAAAAAAAAGGGTGCCAAAAGATGGGCAATGATCCCCACAGGTTTAAACAAATATGGGCCTGTCAGAATGAGTACCCAAAATGCAAAAAATGAAAAAAAGACACCAAAAGATGGGCAATGACCCCACAGGTCAAAGCACCTGTCCGAATGTGTGCCACAAAAATAGGTTTGTTAATAAAGAAGAAAAGACCCGAAGAGGCCGAACCCCAACGGGCAATGTGACTAGACAAATCCCTCTCGACATCTTCAAAGCCTATCAAGGACTTTCCCTCAATTCTTCATTCTTACCCCCAAGGTGTGGGTGAACCAACCAAATCAAAGCTACACTCTAGCCGATCAAAGGTTGAAGGTCGGAAAGATTTTGGGTAAGGAACCCCATTTTGCACATGGTGTCTACCAACGAACCTAGAAAAACAACCAAGTGATGAGAACTTGTGTCAATACTGAATTTTCTCTACCCAAAAAAATATTTTAAAAAAAAACTACAAAAAAAGTTGAATATCTTCAAAAACTCCAAAAAAAATATTTTCAAAAAAGAAGAAGAAAATAGCATTTTCAAAAATCTCAAAAATATTTAATCTTTTCAACAAAAAAAAACTTATTTTTCAAATTCAAAAATTTTCAAACTTTTTAAAATATTTTATCACCATGCTTGGTTTGAATTTTTGTCTTTACATTCATATTTACTTTCAATCTCTCATGTTTCAAATTCTTCATTGCATATTTGTTACTTGATTTTTTTACACTCCTAAGAAGGCTATACCCCTTGACAAAGGTCAAGGCATACTACAACTTGCAAGGGGGATAAGCCGGATTGTTGTTCTAATCTCTTCCTTCTAAGTGTTTCAGGCACGAAGAACAAATGAGGAGAAATTCACAACAAGGCGAAGCGCGCCACTTCCCCCCCCAAGGATTCTTAGGAGGAGGTACCACCATGACCTCGACCACAACTTCGTCGAGGAGCATTTTCAAGATTTCAATAAGGCGATGCTCGCCACTTCCCTCCCCTGAGGATTCTTAGGAGGAGGTGTCACCATAACCTCGGCCTTAATTTTGCCGAGAAACCTGCAGCGATGCTCGCCACTTCCTCCCCGAGGATTCTCGTGAGGAGGTGTCATCATAACCTCGGCCTCAACTTTGCCGAGAAGCTTGCTCTGTGTCCTCATTAGGACACATGAACTCTTTTGTGAGAATGCATGTCATCACACCGCAAACTCACCGTTATCATTTCCTATCTTAGCATATATTAGGTGCATTACTATTTATTTTATGCATTGATGTTGAAGACCGTGAATGCAAAGAAGACCAGGCCCGAGATCCCCTTCATCAAAATCCACGACGGTCAGGTCATTCTTTGTGCTCACGGATAAGCCAAAGTTGTGGCCGCGAGGGACGATAGTTCCCGAATGGGTATTTACTTGATTTTTTTACACTCCTAAGAAGGCTATACCCTGGACAAAGGTCAAGGCATACTACAACTTGCAAGGGGGATAAGCCGGATTGTTGTTCTAATCTCTTCCTTCTAAGTGTTTCAGGCACGAAGAACAAATGAGGAGAAATTCACAACAAGGCGAAGCTCGCCACTTCCCTCCCCAAGGATTCTTAGGAGGAGGTACCACCATGACCTCGACCACAACTTCGTCGAGGAGCATTTTCAAGATTTCAATAAGGCGATGCTCGCCACTTCCCTCCCCTGAGGATTCTTAGGAGGAGGTGTCACCATAACCTCGGCCTTAATTTTGCCGAGAAACCTTTTGCGATGCTCGCCACTTTCCCTCCCCCGAGGATTCTCGGTGGAGGAGGTGTCATCATAACCTCGGCCTCAACTTTGCCGAGAAGCTTTGCTCGTGTCCTCATTAGGACACATGAACTCTTTTGTGAGAATGCATGTCATCACACCGCAAACTCACCGTTATCATTTCCTATCTTAGCATATATTAGGTGCATTACTATTTATTTTATGCATTGATGTTGAAGACCGTGAATGCAAAGAAGACCAGGCCCGAGATCCCCTTCATCAAAATCCACGACGGTCAGGTCATTCTTTGTGCTCACGGATAAGCCAAAGTTGTGCTGTGAGGGACGATAGTTCCCGAATGGGTATTTACTTGATTTTTTTACACTCCTAAGAAGGCTATACCCCTTGACAAAGGTCAAGGCATACTACAACTTGCAAGGGGATAAGCCGGATTGTTGTTCTAATCTCTTCCTTCTAAGTGTTTCGTGCACGAAGAACAAATGAGGAGAAATTCACAACAAGGCGAAGCTCGCCACTTCCTCCCCAAGGATTCTTAGGAGGAGGTACCACCATGACCTCGACCACAACTTCGTCGAGGAGCATTTTCAAGATTTCAATAAGGCGATGCTCGCCACTTCCTCCCCCCGAGGATTCTTAGGAGGAGGTGTCACCATAACCTCGGCCTTAATTTTGCCGAGAAACCTTTTGCGGGCGATGCTCGCTTACTTCCCTCCCCCGAGGATTCTCGTGAGGAGGTGTCATCATAACCTCGGCCTCAACTTTGCCGAGAAGCTTTTGCTCTGTGTCCTCATTAGGACACATGAACTCTTTTGTGAGAATGCATGTCATCACACCGCAAACTCACCGTTATCATTTCCTATCTTAGCATATATTAGGTGCATTACTATTTATTTTATGCATTGATGTTGAAGACCGTGAATGCAAAGAAGACTGTGCCCGAGATCCCCTTCATCAAAATCCACGTACGGTCGTCATTCTTTGTGCTCACGGATAAGCCAAAGTTGTGCTGTGAGGGACGATAGTTCCCGAATGGGTATTTACTTGATTTTTTTACACTCCTAAGAAGGCTATACCCCTTGACAAAGGTCAAGGCATACTACAACTTGCAAGGGGGATAAGCCGGATTGTTGTTCTAATCTCTTCCTTCTAAGTGTTTCAGGCACGAAGAACAAATGAGGAGAAATTCACAACAAGGCGAAGCTCGCCCCTTCCCTCCCCAAGGATTCTGTGGAGGAGAGGTACCACCATGACTCGACCACAACTTCGTCGAGGAGCATTTTCAAGATTTCAATAAGGCGATGCTCGCCACTTCCCTCCCCCGAGGATTCTTAGAGGAGGTGTCACCATAACCTCGGCCTTAATTTTGCCGAGAAACCTTTGCAGGCGATGCCGCCACTTCTCTCCCCCCGAGGATTCTCGTGGAGGAGGTGTCATCATAACCTCGGCCTCAACTTTGCCGAGAAGCTTTTGCTCGTGTCCTCATTAGGACACATGAACTCTTTTCGCGAGAATGCATGTCATCACACCGCAAACTCACCGTTATCATTTCCTTTCTTAGCATATATTAGGTGCATTACTATTTATTTTATGCATTGATGTTGAAGACCGTGAATGCAAAGAAGACCAGGCCCGAGATCCCCTTCATCAAAATCCACGACGGTCGGGTCATTCTTTGTGCTCACGGATAAGCCAAAGTTGTGCTGTGAGGGACGATAGTTCCCGAATGGGTATCTTGACCTCATAGACAATCTATATCTTCAACTATTTGTTATACAAGTTTTATTTTGTTTTCTTTAGCCCAACATGCATCATGTAGCATTAATTGCATTACATTTTGTTTTGTCATTGCATACATCTTTTACTAAACTTCACCTTCTCTCTCTCTCGATCATTCTAAATCCCACCGTGTTTTCTAATCCCACCATGTTTTTCCAATCCCACCATGTTTTCTAATCCCACCATATTTTCTGGTCCCATCATATTTTCTGGTCCCACCGTGTCTATTAATCCCACCGTGTTCGGTAACCACTTTGTGCCCTTAAATCTTTTATTTCTTTTCACCACGGTGGACCATTGCAACTTCTTTGCTATTCATCCCACCATGGAAGCTAATTCATTCCGCCAAGGGCCTTCTATTCAATCAGAACTTGCACCGTCAATATCTTCATGGTCTATGATTAAACATTTGCCTTTCGGAATCTGAGATCATTCCATTCCGAATTGAATCTTGTCTCTTGAAAGACTTAAATGAATCTGAGAGCCTGAATTTTCTCGATTGGTATTCTTTTACTTTTTCAAAACAAATCTCTTTTTAAACTTTAGCCCGTCACAATACAGGAACACCGCAAAGATCGGGTTACCGGCTGATGATGAACCTACGAACCCATGTTTCGGGGACTCCCCACCGCGTTGGGGGTTGTCTATCCTTCTCTCGTGCCAATGGCACATCTTTTACCAATCGAACATAGGAAGATTTGATGAAACATGGCGGTTAACCAAGAGACTTGAAGAGATTCGTCTTGCCGAATCTGGTCGTTAAGCGTGTCTATATCTACACCTTGATGCCACCTTTTTCATCGCCATTTCACTCCACTACATTCCACTACGATCCATCTCGTTTCACTACGCTTTCTCTACGTTTCACTCCGTTCTGCTACATGCCATTCCCTTGCAAAGCCGACATCAAGGCGAGGCAAGCTGTAGACACGCCAAATTGGCTAGGTTCGGAGCCCTAGACTCTTATTCCATAGGCGATATCTTTTATTTGACCGTTATCTAATTCGGACTACCTCGTGGAGATGAGCTAAGGACATTGGTGGAGCCCCCCTTGTTAGTTGAGAATGGACCAATGATTTCCGGAATATTGCCGTAACTTTCAAGCGAGAGCCGCACGTGAACTGTAAAAACATGAAGCCTGCTCGATGACCGACCTTGAATGGTCCATAATTGAAGGTCTCTGGAGTCCCGCATGTGTTCCGTAACATTCAGGGTTTCCGAGAAGTCATTTCGGTAGGCTCGGTCAATGACGGCATTCGTTACGGCTTTTTCGATCTGTGCTGGCACGGCTATCCCGGACCATGTATTAGGCCTTTCCGGTCATCACCGGGTCTTTTCGGGTCATCCGGGTCGATTCTAGCCGAATATTTTCATCAACCGGGGCCATACATCCGGTTCGGTCAATCTTAGGGTTTCGCGGCTTTTACGGCTTTCGATTCACGTTTATCAGGTTAATCTCAGATTTTTCGATGACTTCGGATTGTCCGATCGTACCAGACTTGTTCGGTCATCATTTTAAGTCATCCCGAGTTGACCCGAGATTTCTCGATCGGAACCGTGCTCTTTCGGATCTTCGCCCTGGGTTTCGGCTTTCCGCCTGAGGGTAAACCGGTAGAAAGCCCCGTACGAACATATCGGGAGTCACTCCGGCTGGTTTACCAACTTGAGGAGGTGCGGTTGAAGGCCCTCTTTCCAATGCAACAAACGGGAGCCGAATCGGACATCCCGTTTGCAAGATACGGCTCGCGAAACACGCGCGCAGGAGAGAGAGTGTACAGCGCACCCGCTCCCTTTGAAATAGGAGGGCGCGCCCTCAACCCGGGGGCGCGCAGGGCGCGCCCCCGGTTCCTTTGAAAAGCGGGGGCGCGGTCAGTTTCCTTAAATCACAAATTACCCCGATTAGCACCTTCTAAATCGGATTTTTGGAAGGTTACCGCGGAGGATTTTCGATTATTTGTACCGCGCCCCCGGTTCGGGGGCGCGTTACGTATGTCAAGTCGATTTTTAGCAATTTCCAAAAGTTTCCATCGATTTTTAGCAGTGAGACGCGTAACGTGCCCCCGCTTCCTTTGAAACAGGGGGGCGCGCCCTGCGCGCCCTTGGTTTGAGGGCGCTCCCTGAGCGCCCTCGTCCTCTTTGAAACGCGGGGGCGCAGTCGGTCCAGTTTCTAAATTTTGCACCGGCTTCCTTCCCCTATAAATTGAGGGCCATTCTCAATGACCCAAGGTTAATCCCCGGTGCCTAGCTTGTTCAGAGGTCGTTCAAGCTCTTCTCCAAAGCCGTCCCGACGTCCAAAGGCGATCCGAAGTCAAGAGATCGACCTCGTGGTGAAGGAGAAGGCTCGATCCGGGTGTTCTGTATCAACCATCTTCATCGACTTCTGCAGAAAATCCGGGGCACCTTATGCAAAAGTCTTCAACATAGAAGTTGTTCCTCTTTTCGTCCTCTTTCATCTCCAACTGACGGCACTCAATTCCGACTTGCCGTTTGTTCGTGACGATTGCTGCACTGAGGACGCGCATCCAGGTTCTATTTTTTATATCCGCCCACTTTAAAAATTTTTACAGACTTCTACAGGAGAATTTCGGAGAAGTCATCAACATTAGAACTCTTCCTCTCCGAGTCTTCTATCTGTTGCAACAAAAGGCACTCAATTCCGACATCGGGACTGCCGAAGTCGCACCGATAGTGCAACGCGCCCCCGAACCAAGGGCGCGCATACCGCGCCCTCATACCTAGGGCGCGCCCACCGCGCCCCCAAACCCAGGGCATGTTCAGTAGAGTGTGCTGTCCGGCCATATTGGTGATATCTTCTCCGTTTTAGCTCCGATTTGAGTCATTCAAGTTTCTATGTCTTCTTCATTCATCCAGGATCATTTTAGCATCATTTTTATTTAGTTTTTTGCATAATTTTATATCACAAAAAATATACAAAAAAGAGGTTAAGGCTCACCCCGTTTCGGTGAGTCCAATTCCACCTTCTTTCTCATCTTCTTACTACGCTATTACACTCCCCATAGTTCTAATCATTTTTATTTCACTTGGTTTATTGTTCTAGTTGCACAGGTCTATCAAGCTAGCATCGGTTAGAGACTCTTCTTCATCGGCCGGCCGAAGAAGAAGAAGGTTGAACCCATATCCCGATCTCCCACACTAAGGTACACGGTCAAATCAACTCAATCTTGCTTTTATTTCATAAAGCGGAGCCCGTGGCTCCTGGCGACCACATTTTTCATGCTTTAATTTCATCTCCACCTCACTCTCCTCCCACATGACCCGAACCATCTCCGGTGCTCGAGCGATGCCGTGAGATGAAAGTTTGGGGATCAATGTGAGTGTGGGATCGAGGTGAGGACATTTTACCACTTTTCGAGTGTTTTTTTCCGATTCACTCCTATTCCCATATTCCATCTATCTTTCACCTTCTTATCTTGAGGTGCCGAACCGGAACCCGTTTTCGGAGTCAACAGTTAGGATTTGGCTTCATAAGCTATTTATATATATAGAAGATGGATTTTTTCACAAAAATTCAAAACTTCTATAAAATTACGTACATGCCCTCATTTTATTGACCAGATCTAATGTGTGTAACCCACTAGGCCTAATAGTCAATTTGGTTGAAGCCTTAATTAATTTAAAAGAATAATTTCTTTAAATTAAATCAAAAACTGTTATCTGATAACAGTTTTTACGGCTTTCAAATCATAAAGGGTACAAGCCACATCATATGATCCCAAATAACTTTGGGGAGTTAAATAATATCCATTGAGCCTTTCCATCATCAATTATCACATGGATTTAAATCCTTGTTCATACAGTTCCCGGTCGGTCAGGGGTTCGGCATTGACTGTCAACCCCTAAATATTTCAACTCTATGGGATCCTGTACTAAGGTTCGGATCAATTGGAAAACTCCTTTTCAAATTATTCTAAGTACCTTGGCCAAGGATTTAGAGTACTATCCCATAGGACATTCTCTCTCTCCAACCGAGAGTGAATGATCCCTTGTTGTCCACTCAATTGCCTCCACCGAGTTTCTCTTACACCCAATACATCAACTATATTGGACCATCAAGATGGTGATCCATAAGTCAATAATCAAAGTACAAGACACATCCGATAAGACATCTTTGGCGACTCAGGTCAAAGATGCAACCGTGCTATTGAGATGTAAGAATAACCTGATAGACAGTTCGGTAAGATACCGATCATGTTTTCCTAAATTGGTCAGTTCAGTGAACTCATTCCACTAATGAGCACCTGTGTGTGTATCTCAGTGTCCCCACACTGATGACCAATGAGATCGGTCATTCTCATCATATGAGAAGACATCACACACACTAGTCTATCCGGATTCTCGATGTCATGTCTCAAGGATCCTATGACTAGGAATATTTTGATCACATACCTCTAGATGATCAATCTCATTATCATGATCTCATCATGATTCAATCATCATTGCATGTGATCAAGGACTTCATTATGATATACGCTTCTAATAAAAGCTAGTAACGAAATTTTGCCTGTTTAATTGAATGAGATATTCGTAGAAATGTGGAATCATACCATATATGATTGGCTTGCAGGGCATACATTTCTATCAATCCTCGCATGGTCTAACTCCATTCTGGATGGATTTTCAAAGTTAGAGAAAGGGAGAACTAATCCTTAGAGAAAGTTCATATGGATATTGCTAGAGACCATCCACTTGAATGGTTTGGAGCCAAAAGGAACATCCTCTCTTTAACTTTGGTGAGATATTTTATGAATCTCAAGAATGTATTCTCAATATCCTTCTTAATTGGTTTTCAATTTTATAGTTCGGCATCAACCAAGGCCAAGACCATGGTTTCTTAAGGATTCAATTTATTTCGCTTCCTTATAATGAATCCTTATACGACATGTTTTCATATTGACATATATGATAATTGCAGAGTTTCATGTTCGTGCCAACGAGCTTAGTTGCAATTTTTTTGTGCAATCATGGAGTGTTTATAGTAATTGGGATCATTATCAATTCATATCAGAGTAGTATATAATTGAAAAGTATCAAATATCATATGAAGCTCATCTATGGTATGTTTGTTGTTTACATTGAAAACTTTATCTTTTTATAATTATTTTGTGTATTGTAAATATTTCTACATTTTAACACATTGTTTGCTATATATAGTTATAAGTATGAATTGTGATCTTGCACCATAAAATTCTAAATTTCTTATATTCTCTAAAATAAAATAGGTCATGACAACATGAGATATGTATAAGTTATACATGTAATCAATTAAGACAAATATAACTTAGTTTACATATTCTTTATCTACCAGATCATAAAACAATTGACTATCATTTCTCATTTTGGAATGCTTACTACCAAATGAAATATGGCCAACATGGAGGGCAAGTGTGTAAATTTGTTAGGTAGTATCAAGAGGACATGAAAGAATATGATAGAACTATTCCTCTATAATGTTTGAAGCAAATATATGCTAGATTTTTGAATGAAGAATTATCATGCTTTCATGATAATAGTATTTCACACTACACGTGTACTCTAATTTTATGCTAAAGTGGGATAGTTCTACTACCCGATACATCTAGTGATGTTGTACATTTACAATATTTGCCATCCTTGGAAAATTTTGAATCATGTTTTTTCTATATCAACAATTAATGAGTGCTGCCAAGGAGATAAGATCAAAGATTGATGATTGTGTTCATCTATTTCAAATATTGCATTAATATTGACTATTGTAAAATATAATATACTACTTAATACTTTATTTTTTATATAGCTATGGTGATGGGAGAGATTTTACGTGAGTTAACCATGTAAAAATATGCTATACAATTGACAACAAGTGGACCATTAGAATGTAGATAAATTCTTTAACCATGTTTCATGTGTCACAGAGTGAAGATAATGTTGAACATCATTTGGTGGAATCAATTTTGTCATAGAGAACATGTTTCTCGAAATCTTGATTTGTATTACAATGAGATAGATGTGCAATTAAAATCTCAGATAAAAAATATTATTAGTTATTATGTAAATTTTTGATATTGTGTTGTATGTGTTATTAAATATTCCAAAAATTTTATAAATTGTTTGGGAACTAAACGAAAAATGTATTTTCTCATTTGCTTATGATATGTGTTGAGTGTCATTTAGTGTGCATATGTTCTTATGATATGCCCGTCGATCGTGGAGATTCATATGCCTTAATGTGTTTTTCAACAATTTGGGCTTGTTCAAAAACACCAGTAGAAGAAATATAAAATTATAAGCGTGTGGATGGGTGTAGATGAGCAAAAAAATTTGGGTATAATAATGAATGCATTATATTTTAAGATGAAAATATTGTATCTACTCTTACACAAATTGTTAACAATACTCATACTTGTCGAGAATAGTACATGTCACGTAATATATCATATTTAACTCAAGAACCCGAACAATCTCTGAGGATTACTTTCCTCATTGACCTATGGAACATGATTTTTGCAAGTAACTTATTTATTATTATAAATTATATTTTATTATAACTTTATTTTAATTTTAGTCAATTCAATTATAGTTTGAATTAACATATTGAACATGAGAGTTATTACAAAGAGAAATAGCTACAAAAAGATAAATTGTTAAGAATGAATCGTAATGTACCAGAATATAATGTTCCATATCATAGTCTACCAATATTAATACCCATATCAACAATGTTATCATCATTTATTACTAAATCATCTTTGCAATCACATGATACATTAGTTGTTTTTATGATAAAAATTCGAATTTTTTTTGAGTTCTAATAAACATATATTAATCTCTAATATCTTCTCATCCTCAAGTACTTGGATGTCAACATTTCATGGATTTGACTCTTTAGGAGGGCTCTGCATATCACCAACATTCTTATGACACTTTGGGTTTTGTTGTTTAGACGACAATGCCAACACAATAGATACAATAATTTACTATTGTTGAACCTACTTGTAGACATGCAAATTTTGCCTATTTGAGGAGCTTAAGATTCATGTTTTCTTATAAGATACTCGAGTTTTCTAATAAATAAACCGGATCTCCAAGAAAATGGCCCAAAAATGAACTTTGGAGGGGAAGATGACCCCCCTGCCGGGTCACTTAGGCGACCCCCTGCTGGGTCACCTAGGTGACCTGTCTGCCGGGTCATTTCCCAATTCCCGCCAATTCGCCCGTTCTGACAGTGGTAGGTGGGGGGTCAAGTCCGGTCAGGTACGGAAAGTGTCCCGGTCAGTGGGTCGCTTGCCGGAACAGTGCACGGACTAAACGAAGTGACCCGCGAGCGGCTCACGCTCGTCCGGATGGTTGGGACCGACTGGACATAGGCAACCCGTCAGACGGGACCATAGGCGACTCGTCAGACGGGATGCCTGCCATTGTAGCAGGCCCCGGCCGGCGGCCGGCCAGCTTTCGGTTCACGGGCATTTAATGGCATTTATGGTTTCACAGGTGACCCGCCAGATGAGTTGCCTAGGCGACCCGGCAAACAGGTCATCTTCTGTTACGGATGACACTTTTTATACTTGAAATGCCCCTGTGGCCCTTTTGTCTATAAAAAGGGACCCCCTAACCACTTTTTCAAGGGTTGAAAAGTTGTGAGAAGGTTGTGAACGTCCCAAACTCCCAATAGAGAGTCTTAGAGAGCTTTAAGCCATCTCCATCCTCCAAACTTCATTGTCCAATAGATTGAGAGCTTCCCACTTCCATCCCATCTCTGTAAACCAACGTTCTTCATCCCGTTTCTTCATCGGCATCTATTTTAAGCTTCTCAAGCTCCTACATCTAAGGGAAGATCATCATCTACGTCCTAAGAGCTTCCGGGAGTCATCATCAAGCTTTAAAGGCCATACGGAGTCATCGTGGGAGCATCCGAGAGCGAACCGAGCCCTGGTGCAGGAGGTGATCCGTATGTCGGGTCACCTAGGTGACCCCCCCTGCCAGGTCACCAGGGGCTCCAAATCGCCATTTTTGGAGCCGAAACTCGTTTTTCTTCCCCTATCTCCTAGCATTACTTTATTTCTATATTTTTTCAACATAGATCATCATGTTTACATGTATATTTAACTTAGTAATATCATATATCATCATCTAAAAACACAAAAAGGGGGGTTGGGAGTTATTCCCAATCCGGTTAGTCCATCTCCATTTGTGGTTTTAGTTCATTCCTTTTGCAAGATGCTTCACTATCTTAGTTCTAATCCACTTTCACTTGTTTTTGTGGTTTACTTGTTTTTGTAGGAACAACTAAAGTGCTTCAAGCTCTTTCTTCTCGGCCAGCCGAAAAGGAAGAAGATGGAACCCAAAATCTCTCAACACGATCTCTCCGCTTAGGTACATTCGGTCATTTCTTTTAATACTTATATTCTCTTTTCTTTTTTTACTCTTGGAGCTTGTGGTTCCTAGCGACCACACACCAACATCCACCGGAATCGAAAGCCAAAAGAAAGAAGGAAGAGGAGCGACGCTCGTCGTTCTGGTTAGAAGGAAGAACCGGCCCGGATCGTGTGCGTCTACACTACTCAAATCGAAGTGAAAATTGAGGAAAAATTAATTCAACATTGTAAAACTATAAATTGTAAGGAGAAAAGAAAAATAAAGAAGACATCGTTGTTAAATCAACATGTTGAATGTTGTGTATTTTGCATTTTAATTGTAGTATGTGAAAATATTAAAGGAGCTGAATTGCATGAACTTATTTTAAAACAAATTACTTTTTTAGTAAGTTAAAAATTATTATTCTAAATTTAGTAACATACGTAAAAATACATGTAATTTGAGTGAGCTAAATATAAAGATCTTTTATTTAATTGAGTCCAGATTGAGCTAGAGTTAAAATAGCCCCCTCCACTAACATTTGATTAAAATTTGACTTTAATCTATGAAATTAAAACAAAGTTTAATATAAAATTTTATAAAAGTTGAATTTGGAGAAAGTCAATCTAAATTTAAAATATTCAAAAAATTAATTTTAAATTTTAATCTAATTCAAGTTATTCCCCCATTTGATTTTACTTGAAGACCTTTTGATACCAAACCAAATCAATCTAATCGATAGTTCAAATTAAACAAAATTAAATCAAGATTGAACCGAAAAAGTTGCACACAAAGTTGCATTGAACCAAGTTGGAGAGAAAGAATGTGCTGTCAATACCTTTCCAGCGTAACAAGCTGGTCTTATGGAGTGCCACCGGAGAATAGTGTCATCCCTTGAATAATATATGTACAAGATGATCGACGCTGAGCTTGGATAAAGATGGTTGCACACTCACTTCTGATCCGGACAACGACTACTAATTGGCCCTCCGCCTGCCCTAATGCTCGTCGTGCTCGGCGACCAGGATTTGGCCGTAGTCGCCCCTGGAGTCCTCCGACTCCAGGTAGTCATCTCTGGCGTTCATGGTCAGAATTTGGCAGGCCACCCAAAGGAGGATCGCGTCCAGCGCCAGGAAGGCGGCGCCGCCGAAGAGGCCCGTCTTAGCGGTGGGACACTGGTCTTCAGCGTGATGGTGGACGTTCCGGACGCGGTGGAGGCCTTCGGTGATGGTCGCCCACATCATCATTCCCTCCGCCAGCACCGTCATGCCCCTGTTTGCATCCGCATGCATGTGCCCCGCCAGAAATTAAAATGACAGTACGCCCAAATTTCCAAAGGAAATATTCTCGTCCTGCTCATGGTGACATCTGTGAAGATGAGGTGCATGCTAGAATGCCAGACCAGGACTTACGCGGCAAGCGCGAAGAAGACGAGCAGGCTTGTGCTGCGGAACAATGCTTCGGTCGGGACCGGCTTCCCGTTGTGGGGATAGAAGACGGAGAGGAGCCCCAACAGCGTAGATATGGACAGTGCTGCTGCGGCTAAGCTTCCCAAGAGGATGCTTGGGTCGGAGGGGTATTGGCAGATGACCACCCCTTTCCCTTGTATCGGCGTTCCTTGGGCGGGCTGTAACATCACACAAACGCACACGTATATATATATATATATATATATATATATATATAAAGTGAAGAATCAGAACATTAATGGGGTGTTTGGTTGCAGGATAATTGAGGTTTTTATTTTAATTTTTAAAAATTATAAGAAAACTTGTTAAAAGAGGTGTTTGACAACCATGATAATTTTATGTTTTGAAAGTGATTTTCTTCTTAAACAAAAAAAGAGGGTCACACCTCTTTCTTTTTTCTTGTGGTCCCCCACTTTGTTTGATCATGTGCGGTAATTATTCTTTTTTGTAACCACATCCCTCCAAACATGATAATTTTATGTCATGAGTTGGTTCACTTTTTATTTTAATATAATTTTTTATCATGAAAGTGTACAAAAAATTATCATGCATCCAAACACCCCATAAGAAAACGTTTGATATGAATTAACGAGTTGCTTAAAATCTTAATTGTCTCTCTAAACGTTTTTTTGTTTGTGAAACATAAAATATTATTTATTCATTTCTTAAATTACAAGAATTATAATGAATCTCTTAAAATAAAGTCATTTATCAAAAAATTAATATTATATTTAAATGTTTTATTGAAGATCTCAATATCTGACCGATTATTTAAATCTAAACAAACCGGACCTTAGAAAGAACGGTGGCACAGAAATACATGCAAACAATTAATCGTCGATTGCAGGACGTAGCCTGACGACGACAGAGGCTTCTTCTTCCCTTCAGAAAATAGAGAGGAAACTAGAAGGCGGAACGCAAAGTAAACAAACTATACGGAAATGAAATGCTTGTTTGGATGGCAGAACATAATTAAAAGGAGGGGGGAGGGTAGTTTGTGTATGCGTGTGTGTGTATAAATATATATATATATATATATATATATATATATATATATATACACACGCACGCATATAGAGAGAGAACCTTTTTGTGCTCTGCAATAACACCCAGGACAAAGGCAAATAGGCCGAGAGAGACATGTAATGTCCGAGTCAAGGCCATGTTGCTAAATCGTCGAGCAGTTTATAGCCTTCTGCTGCATGGGCAACACGCAAATCGATTGTGAACAACGAAACCATTAATTTGCTGGTATATATATGTACATATATAGCATGAAGAAGAAGTAGAAGACAGCAGATGGGAGAGAGCATCCCCGGTTGGCTGCTTACCGAAGGAGACGAAGCTCTTGTCGAGAACAGTTCCTACCCCGGGTGCGCGCCGGCGACCTGCGGTCCCCGACCAGCACGGACACGGGAACAGGAAACGCCCAGATTTTTCGCCGGCAGTTTCTTGAGACGAGAGGTGTAATAAATCCAAGGAGAAGGTGAACAGACCCGCAAACAGCGGCGAAGATCAGCACCCTTGGTAATAACTCCAAGGAGAATGGCTGCAGATGCACCATGCATTTCACCGTCGCCGTGATACCGTTACCGCCCTCGAACGCGGTAGCTACGTCATACGGCCCCCTACACGGCCTTGCGAACGCTTGGACGGGCGCGGATTCAGCTGCGGGGATTCTCTGATACCCATTAATTTAACACTTGTAAAATTTATCTGTTAACTACTTTCTGTGTTGACATATGTTTCTGTGTCTTCTCCGGCAAACAGATCAAGGGGATGGATCTCCATCCAGATGATGAGGATTCCTTCTAAAGGTCAGAGCACTCTTTCTAGATTTAGGACCGGCCTAAATGTGGCGTGCGCTGCTCAGATAATTACACGGCTGTCAAGTTCGTATCTTTCTAAATGAAATCACTTGATTTTTTTTAGCTGCTACATTTATTTTTCATCGTAATTCTATTCCCTTCTAATATCTTCACAGAATATTTACCATTTCATCTGGTATTATCTAATTGAAATTCTAATTATTCTGTGAAGCATTTTCTGGTATGAGAATCGGTGTAACTAGCTAATGTGTCTATCACCCAATCACATGTATGAGCAGGTGAAAGCATGGGGGCAAACTAAATTTAATAATTTTATATTATGATTCAATTTTGATAAAAATTAATTGATTCATAATAATTTTTTATTTTATGAACTATAAGAATAAGATCAAATACACAGGATAACTTATCAAAATTGGAAATAATAATTTTTGCCTTAGATTTAGATAATATAAGGAGCAAACATCGCTTGAGTTTTTCCCCATATTGCTACAACTAGAGCAACTCAAGAATTGGAAGAAGAATTCACAAAGAAGTGCTCCTTGGGACATCATATGATCTATTGAAGTATCTAGAAAAGGTCCCAGTGTGTATATCTATCCTAGGCTTCTAAAGAGGTCCAAAGTTCACTAAGAAATCCTTTGACAATATTTTTAAAAAGTAATGATCAACGAAGACTTAACACAAAAAAAGATCACTACTTTATTTATACCATGAAGTGAGTACACCCACACATTATTTTCACATAGGAAGAGTTGGCTACACCCGGGGTACATAATCATGCTTTGAAGATTTATGTGAACATTTGAGGAACAAGTATAGGGTCATGCTTGGTGGATACTAACACCTCCATAAATGTCATATCACTTAAAACTCTACAGTTATGTTATGTCCAATACGAAGAAATTTAGCTTTCAAACATTAGTATCATGACCTATGATAACTTAAAGAAGCCGACACATGGTGTGATTATGTTAGAGATCAAGTTATGCCCATGTAATGTCTCAATTGTAGATTTCCACATTGACCATGGACTCACAGTACAGGGCCATTTTAAGATGCCGTTATCTAGAAGGTTTTAAGCTAAAATCTCTACCAACACCAATGCTAGAAATTTCCTTATAAGGGATAGGTTATCAAGTTCATGTGCGTCCATAAGTGGAAGACATAGATTGGCTTGGGTTCAACTAGTGTTCACCATTTTCAAGTTACCAAGAAGGAAGAATACCAAACAATGTTGGAGAAGAAGAGAGACATAGATGAACCAATTGGCCTACATATCATGAAGTCACTAGGCTATTGACCAAGGGACTGGGTCGAGAGTTACAAGGCATAACACAACCCATAATAGTCATGAGTAAGATGACCAGAAAAGGGCTGGGATATAAACATGCTGCCACCAAAAGTGAAAAGAATGAGATTAGGAACTGTTAACCAACCCAAAACCGCGGTACTGAGTTAGAGAGGCCCAGGCTTATAAGCATAGGAAACCTCCCCTCATTGTCCAATATGGGACTATTCTAACTCGCCCCCTCACGTGCAAGCTCTTCTGGCTTTGACACGTGTACACTGTTTACGGGTGACGGTCTGAGGGGGGTCCACAGCCCTTGGCTCTGATACCATGTTAACCAACCCAAAACCGCGGTACTGAGTTAGAGAGGCCCAGGCTTATAAGCATAGGAAACCTCCCCTCATTGTCCAACATGGGACTATTCTAACTGGAACTATGCTAGGGATTTGTCCAAGTTCTTCAAGAAAGGAAAAGTAATGCACACGATTGCAGAAAGGCCAATGCACTACCATCCTATCGACACTAGGCTAAGAAAGTGGCAAAAGATTGATTGCTGGGAAACAAAACTATATCCTTCTTTGTTTTCATTGTTTATGCCAATGAAGAATGGTCAATTGAAGAACCATTCTAAATTGCCCCGAAGATAAGCGATCCAAGGATCATATTGCTAGTCAAATTCATCTCAAAGTCCAAAATACTCCTCAAAAGATACTCAATCCTTACCTCAATTCTATTCTTCGGCCTTCAAACATCGTTGCATATGTTTCTAGACCAACAAGGCTTCCCTTTATGACCAGGACTATAGGACTACTTTTTACCAGGGTCAACATAGGGCCCGCAAGGCCACTTTACTCATATGGCTGATCAAGGCCTTTGCCTCTCTCTCCTCAGCCACTATTAGCCCTTCCAATCAAGTCTCAATTTTGCAATGAAGCTTTGATTAGACATCTAATGCCCGCTCCATCCTCATGCTTTCTTCTAGAAATAAAAAATGCCTTTCATGCAACTCACATTTTGGTTAAGGAAGTATCCACACTCACCTCAGAAGGCACTCTCACCAGAGAGGCCACCTCCTATAGATTGTTGATTGATTTTCTCTATCCTTCTTCCCCTAAAAATACTAGGGCTGTCAATGGATTGGGCTCACCCGCGGGCTCTCGGGCCGGGCCGGCCGTGGACAATGTTTCGGGTCAGTGGATTTGGCCCGCGGGCCAAAGATGGATCACGTTGCGGGTCGGAGCGGGCCTCTCCAACTTTCACTCGGGGTTTCGACGGCGAGCGAGCGAGCGGAGCAAGAGGGCGACGGCGAGCGAGGGCGCTACGGCGATGGCGAGCGACGGAGCGAGGGCCCCGCCCTCCTACCGTCGAGGGCGTGCGTGCACCTCCCAGATCGTCTCTCCAACCGCCGCCGCCCCGTCGCCGCCGGGACGCCGCCGGGAAAGACCTTCTGAGGAGGTTTCCTGGCCTCCCTACGGGCCTTCCCCGTCTTCTCCAGCACCGGCGCCCCCTCCTCCTCCTTCTTCTTCAGCTTCTCCCTCTGGGCCTTCTGCTGCACGTGGACCTAGGCGAAGCTGAACCCGACGGAAGCCATCGACCGCCCGCGATCTGCGCGCCTCCTCACAGAAACCAGACAGGTCGGCATCTTCTTCTTCGTCTTCTTCTTCTCCCTCCCCCCCTTTTATAGACCACCGTGATGAAGCTGGAAACCGGCGCTGGTTTCCCTTCTGGCGGCGAGAGATGGAGTCCGTGGACGGGTGTCACGGCAGGAACTGATTTTGGGGTCCTCGCCACCGGCCGGTGATCGCTATCTGCACTCGAAGGAAAAAAAGGGATCTTTGCGGTCCCCGGATGCCCACCAGACGGCCATCTTCTCTTCCCTTCCATGAGTGCTGCACTGGGCTTTCGTTGACCCTTCTATCAGAGAGAGAGAGATGGGGGCGGAGCGACAAGAAGCTTCGTGCAGCGCGCGTGCAATTATTGATCGTAACAACGACACAGATCTGAATGAGAGCCGTTCAAACTTCTTTCCTTTAAAGAAATCGGATTTTTTTCTGTTTTGGCCTCTCCGGAGAGAAGAATCGAATCGATGTGGGCATCGTGGAAATTGTTCCGTTCTTCCGCACCCTCTGGTTTTCAAGCATTTTTCGCATTGTATGAAACGAGTACTGTGTGTCAATTCTGTGATCCGGATGCATATGGAGATCGTCTCTGTTTCACCTCCTAGTGAAAGAAGATGACGTGCGATTGTATGTATATATATCTGATAAATTAGGACCTGCAACATATGACAGTTTTCATAATTTAGCAATTTTCAGGTCTTTAGAGCTTCTCTAATTTTCTGATTATTTTTTGTATTCAAAGATTCTGATTTGTGAAAATTTTTAGACTTTATTAACTACAAATCTCTTGGTTTTTACATTTTCATGCAATTTTCAGACCATTCAAATATTATGATTTGGTAGAAATTTAATTTTTGTATCATATTTATATTTATTATTTTGAATTTTATACATTTTTATATTAGAAAAGATCGGGCCGGGCCGGGCCAAATTTAAATTTTATGCGGGCCGGGCCGGGCCGGGCCAGAAATACAATGCGGGCCGGGTCGGGCCGGCCCGTTCTATTTTGAACTGGGCCTGTATTGGGCCGACTTCGGGCCGGGCCGGGCCCGGCCCATTGACAGCCCTAAAAAATACTACTTCTTTAAAATTAGTTTTTGTTCTGATAAAAATAAAAAAACCAAGGGAGGGAGAATTCCAAAGAAGTACTTGCACCAAGTAGCTTAGAAATATTCAGAATGTACTCAGTTGCTAGGGTATGTGTAGAATGCTACTCATTTTGGGGAGATCAAATATGAAAACAAGAATTATATAAATATATATATATATATATATTAAACTTTTGCATTATATGAAGTTGTAACGAAGAAAGAACATGAGTTTGAGGATGAAGATGATGATCTAGCTAAAGAATACATGTCATGATTACAGAAATTTGTAGAACCCTCAACCATGATGCTACCAAGGAATTCAATCTGGGTACATTAGAAGAACCAAGATTGGCCTTTATTAGCACCAACCTCACTCCTTTAGAAGAATAAGATAGCATAGGGGTTTTGCAAGAATACATGGACACGTTTGCTTGGACTTACTAGGATATATTGAGATTAGACAACTCATTGGTTGGATATAGATTAACATTAAAATCCTGAGCTACTCTAGTAAAGCAAAAATTAAAAATATTCTACCTATATGTTGTACTCAAAATGAAGAAAAAGGTCATAAGATTTATCAAAAAATTTTATCAAAGTTGTTCTCTATTCGCAATGGGTAGCCAACATAATCCTTGTCATGAAGAAAGATTGAAGAGTTAAGATCTGCATTGATTTCAGAGACTTAAATCTAGCATGTCTAAAATATGATTTTCTCCTAGGTAATATTGATTTCTTAGTCAATAACCATTGGATACAAAACCATATCATTCATGGATGAATATTTAGGGTATAATTAGATCTGACTGGCTAAAGAATACCAAGAGAAAATCTCATTCACTACACTTGGGGCACATATTATCACGTTGTCTTACCTTGTGGATTGAAAAGAAAATGCAAAAAACTACTTATCATAGGTTATTGATGACAATATTTCATGATATGATGCACTTGTAGTGGCGTATGTGGATGACTTGCTAGTCAAATATTGGACCAAAGATGAGTTTGCTATGGTAGTGAGAGAGGTTTTGCAAAGAACTAGGAAATATAAGCTCAAGATGAATCCCAAGAAGTGTATTTTCGGAGTCTCTTCAAGAAAATTTCTTGGATTCATCATCAGTAAAAGAGGAATTAAAATTGAACCCAAAAAGACAAAAGCTATCAGTGATATGCCTCTCCTAAGAAAACATGAAAGAACTTAGAAGATTAATTGTGAGGTTGCAATTCATTCATCAGTTCATCTTGCTCCCAAAGGTGAAAACCCTTTTGTGAGTTGACCAAGGCAAATGTCAAGTTCAAATGAGATTCGAAGTGTCAGGTGGCCTTCGATAGATTAGAGAGGTATCTTTCAAATCCTCTTGTTCTCAAGCCTCTGATGCAAGGCATACCTCTAATCTTATACATCTCAATTTTAGAAGGATCACTTGGAGCTATACTAGCACAAATAGATGACAAAGGGAAGGAATGAGCAACCTACTATTCGTTAAAAATATTTAATGCTTATGAGCAAAATTACACCACGATAGGAAAAACTTGTACCACTCGTTTAGGTAGTACAGAAACTCAAACACTACTTTCTAGCTCATAAAATCAATCCAATTGCTTGAATGAATCCTATCAAATTCTTATTGGAGAAACCTATCCTCATAGATCGGTTGGCACATGGGCAAAGCTTTATCTCTTAGTTTGATATTTTGTGTATCATAGAAGTCGATCAAGGGATATAAAGTCACAAAACATCTTGCCTATCATCCTATCTTGATCTTTGATCTAGTTCATTTTGAGCTTTCGAATGAGTAATTGTTGTCCACTCAATCTTCCCATTTTTGGACCTTAAATTTTGACAAAGCATTAAACTCTCAAAGTAGTGGTATAGGGATCATTTATCTATCACCCAAAGGCATCACCATTCCTAAGACCTTTCAACTCATCTTCTAGCAATATTACTAAATAAGAAGCCTTTCTAGTTGAGCTAGAGGCCAACCATTTCTATGGTGCCATAGAGCTAAGGGTCATAGGTGATAGTCAGCTAATTCTCCCCCAAGTGTTGGCCAAATATCGGACATCTCAACCCAAAGTTAGGCCATACTAGGAACTCACTTTCATTTACATCTAGAATTTCTCTAGGCTTGAATTCATTCATGTCATTGTTGACTCTGAAAATTCGACGGATGCCTCTTCTCCTTTTCAGGGAAGTCCCTGAATCCAGATCGTCACCTCAAGAGGGGATGAGAAAGAAAGGAAGAAAACACGGAAAGCAAGTCTCACCTCGGTCCCACACTCACATTGATCCCCGAACTTTCATCCCTTGACGTCGCTCGATCACCAAAGAGACGGTTTGGGTCATGTGGGAGGAGGGTGAGAAGAAGAAATTAAGACATGTGGTCGCCAGGAACTGTGGGTTCCGATTTATGAAAATAAATTGACCGTGCGTACCTTAGCATGAAGAGTGCAGGTTAAAGCTTCTCCTTCTTCGGCCGGCCGATGAAGAAGAGTCCTCAACGTGTGGGTGCTTGATCTTCTGTGCAACTAGACAAATAAACAAGTGAAAAGACTATTAGAACTAGACAAAGTGAAGTATATGTAAAGAGAATAACATGAAACACACAATTGACTAGAAACTGATCGGATTCGGGTTATCTCTAACCCCTCTTTTTTTTCGGATTAACAGAGTAAAAATAATGCAAAAAATGTAAAAAAATGATAGGAGGATGGATAATCACTAAAAAAAGAGTTATGAAAAAGAACAGAAAGATTTTGAGTTGAATAGAGAAAGATATAGCCAAATTTAGGTTGTCGAAAAAGCCGAGCAGCAGTCCAGGATCTGCCAGGTGCTACTTTGGTTCTGTGCTCATCAGGACCAGACCGGACCTCAGAATCAAGTGCCGTCAATTTAAAACTGAAGAATACTTGAAGAGAAAGAACTTTAATGAAGAGAGCTCTGGAAGCAGAGATCCACACGCTGCTGTAGAGGCCGAAGAAGAGAGACCTGATTGATCACCTGCAGAACAGCCTTTCTCTCTCTTGAACCGACTTTTATCTCTCTAAAAACTCGAAATTCTCTCTCTAAAAACCACAAAATCAATGTAGGAGGGTGGTTTGACGTCTTGAGATGCCTGGGGGGTCGTGATCATGCCTTTGGAATGACCAGAATCAGAGTTAATTTATAGGAGAATGAACGGCGCGATCAAGACTAAAAAATAGGCCACCTTGCGCCCTACCCCAGGGCACATGTGCCCTGGTGCAGGTTGCATGCGCCCCACTGAGGGGCGCATGTGCCTCCCAGTGGGGGCACATGGCACTTTTTCTCGAAAAATTCGACTTTATCCGGTCGATCCGTTCGGCGGTAGAGTCCCGGTGAAAAACTGGTTCCCTCGTGCCTCAAGGGTAGGGCGCATGTGCCCTCAAGTGAGGGCACAAGGTCACGTGCCTCACTGGTAGGGCACATGGGCACATGCCCTGGGTCTTGGGCGCATGTGACCAGGGACCCGGGCGCATAAAACTATTTTTGCGAGTCCTTCTTCCGAAAGCCATTGCGGACACTCCCGAACTCGGAATTCGACGCCGTTTGTTGCGTTGGAAGGATAAGAGGCCGAAGAAGCTTTCTATAGCATTAAATCATACATCACACCCTCCAAAACTTAAGAATTTTGTCCGGAAGTTAGGGCAGTGAACAAAAGATCCGATACAGGTCGAAATGACTCTGACGGCAAACCGAAAAGACACGGTATGCAACAAAAACTTGTCCGGGGTGTGAATCTGACCATAACAATCAATGAATGATAATTAGGCATTGGTCATTCAGCTAATTTCCGTGTTTACATGATTTACATGTGGCTTTCGCTTGAAAATTATGGCTTTTTGCGGAAAACTTCGGAAAACAATCGATTTCATTCGGCGAAGCTCCAAATCAACTTTAAAAGACCGGGCATCATTATAAGGTCAATCATACATGTTACCCTATAAAACATGAGTTTTATGCTCTAAATTAGGCAAATTTGACGTGTCTACAGCTTGCCTCGCCTTGATGTCAGCTTTGTAAGGGAATGTCATGTAATGAAGTGAAGTGATTCGGAGTGAACTGTAATGGAATGCAAGTGAGAGTAGATGAATGTAGCGGAATGAAATGGTGATGGACTAAAAAGGTGGCATCAAGGTGTAGATATAGACACGCTTATCTACCCGATCCAGCAAAATGAATCTCTCTAAGTATTCTAGATCACTTTCATATTCCATCAAAACCTCATATAATTGACTGGTAAAAGACATGCCATTGGCACGAGAGATGAAAAATAAAGGATAAAGAATAAAGGATGTAGCCAACCCTCAGCGTGGTGAGGAGTCCTCGAATTCATATGTTCATCATCAGCCAGCAACCCAAACTTTGTGGTGTTCTTGTACTGTGATGGGCTAAAGTTTGTAAAAGGGCAATTTGATTTTAAAATGAAAAGAATACTAATCCATCATATTTGGAATCTCAAGTTCATTCAAGTTTCACCAAAATACTCAGTTTAATTCTGAGTGGAATAATCTCAAATTCAAAAAGGGTTTGTTTAAGCATAACAAAATTGCTCGGGTATCGTGAAAACCATGAATCATGCTCTGGCAGAAAACCGAGTATTCGGAAAATGACAAAACAGACTTCAGCCATAGTGGGATTGAAAGATAATGGTGGGACTAACATAGAATGAAGGGACTGAAGAAACAATGGCATGACAATTGCCATGGTACGGTGGGATAAAATAAAAGACACGGTAGGATAAAAGAAAGGAAAGAATAAAACATGAAGGGATAAAAGAAAGGAAATAATAAAACATGATGGATAAAATTAGTAATGATGAAGAATGAAAAGGAGATGGATGTGAAAACATAGAAAATTATGTAGAAAATAGTTGAAGATATAGATTATCTATTGGAGGTCAAGACACCTGATTAGGAACCATCGTCCCTCCAATGTTCAATTTTGGCTTATCCGTGAGTGTGAAGAAATGACCATGTCGTCGCAGATTTTGTTAAAGGGGACCTCGGGCCAGTCATTTTCACTCTCAAGGTCTTCAACATTAATGCATATAATATGTATCAAATGGACCTAACATAACTAGGTAACAGATAGTAGGAGTGATGTGAAGTGAAAAAATGAAGTGATGGTGATGATGTGAGATTGATGAGAATGTGGATGAAATCTTCAGGCATGGTTTATCAGCTTGCATCGACTACCTGATTCATCAGTATCTCTGGTCCATCCTTGTCTTGCCTTCTGATGGAATACATCACCACGATAGGTAGCACTTCCTCTCTTTTCGCCACAAGGTTGGCATGACGTTCCTTGGGGAATATTGATCTCACCAATTCACCTGTTGGACTTCAAAGGTTGCCTGATGGACCTTCTCTTTTGCTTCTTCAGCTTCTGAAAACACTTAACAAAGATGATTAAATTTTCATCATGACTCATCCCTTTGCCTGTTTATCGTTTGCCTTGATTTTGAGTCAAAGGGAAGAGCCTTCTTAACAAGGTAGAATAAAACAAATGACTAAAATGAAATGGAGGTAAGGGTTGAGTGAACTTACCTGCCGTGGTGTGAATCCTCTCCTCTTCTGCATTGAAATGCCTGAAACACTTGACAGAAGGGGATTAGATCTTCATCATGACTCATCCCTTTGCCTATTATGGTCAACTTTGACTTAGGTCAAAGGGAAGAGCCTTCTTAACAAGGTGGAATAAATAAAAAAATGGATATGCAATACATAAATGGAACTATGCATGACAATCAAATAAACATGGATGCAACTAAGGTAATGATCTTGACTGAGCATTTTTTTGGATTTTCTTGAAAACAATCATTTTTTAAGATTTTCAATAGTATTCAAATTTTTTTAAATTTTTGAAATATGTATTTTTTTGGATTTTTGAAATATTCAACTTTTTTTGGATTTTGGAAATATTCACTTTTTGTGGAGAAAATGCTGGTATTTGAGACAATTCATTGGTCTTTTGGGTTTGTCAAGACTCAAGTGGTAGATGCCATGTGCAAAATAAAGTTTCCTACTTAGAATCCTTCTAACCTTCTTCCTTTGATCGGCTTGGATTCCACCTGGATTTGGTCGGTTTACCCTACCCAAGGGGTTTAAGGAGAAAGAGTATAGAGGAAGTCCTTGATAGGGTTTGGAGATGTTGAAAGGGATTTCTCTATTCTCACTCAAATTACCCATTGGGGTTTGGCCTCTTTGGGTCTCTCTTATTTTTTTGCTCTTTTCTATGTGGCACATATTTGGACAGGTTTTTGACCCGTGGGGACATTGCCCATCTTTTAGTGCCTTTTGCCTTGACTATCATTCTGGGTACTCATTCAGACAGGTTGATCATTCTTATTTTTCTAACCTGAGGGGTTCATTGCCCATCTTTTGGCACCCTTTTGCACCCTCTGAGATGGTCTCCTACTCATTTCAAAAAAAAAAGAGATGGTCTCCTACTAGGGTGGCGAGTGTTTTCGATACTACCCCTCTCTAATCTTCTCTCCCTACCTTGGACCGAGTAGAAGAGAATAGGGTAAGGGTACTCCTTCCATTTCTAGATTTCTGCCTTACCTTTTGCAAGTGTCGGGTTGTCTGGATTCTAGGATCGGGAAGTTTTGTGTGTGTAGGATGGTACCTACCCTTGACTTCTCACGAACAACCTAGGATCGATGACTTGAGATTATACCAGTGGTTTCTCCATTTTTATGGAAAGTACTTTTTTAGGTAAACTCTATTCCAAGGATGACTCAATTTTTATCCATCTGCATTAGTCAATTCATATGCATTGCCTGGATACTTTTCAGTGATTACAAATGGCCCTTCCCAGTTAGGTTGCAACTTGGAGCGGGGACCCCCTGGCTTAACGAATATGCGTTTGACTACCATCTCACCGATCTCAAATTTTCTCTCGACCACCCTCTTTTGATAAAACCTTTTGAGTCTATTCTGATAAGTCCGGGCATGCTCGGCGACAGCTAGCCTTCTTTCATCCAAGAGTTCAAGCTGTGCAAGGAGAGATTCTCGTCTCTCATCAACAGGAATATCCCTATCGAGCTGAACTCGGAGAGATGGAAATAATACTTCGTAGGGGACCACTGCTTCCATCCTATATGCCAAAGTATACGGGGTTTGTCCAATGGGAGTCCTTATAGAAGTATGATAAGCCCATAGAGCATCTACAAGCTTATCAGGCCAGTCGGTAAATTTGCTAGACTTACAAGATTTCTTGATGATTTTGATTAAGGTTTCATTGGTGGCTTCTGCTTAACCATTGCCTTGAGGATAGTATGGTGATGAATGATGCAATGAAATGCGATACCTGTTGCAAAGATCACGCAGATCTTGAGAAAGAAATTATGGACCATTATCAGTGACGATGTCGCTGGGATCCCGAACCTTGCCAGGATGTTGCGCTTGATGAAGGAGCAGACTGTTGACGCTTTAATCTCCAAGAATGCTTCCGCTTTAGCCCACTTTGTGAAGTACTCCGTTGCCGTCAGAATGAATGATTTTGAGCGCATTTCGAAGTTGAGGTCACTCAAGGGGCCAATGATATCAAAAGCCCACATGGCGAAAGGCCATGGGACATGAATTGGATGAAGGGAAGATGCGGGAGAGTGAATCTTGTCGGCATGGAGTTGACATGAATGACAGTGCCATACAAAGATGGAGCAGTCTTCTTCTAGAGTTGGCCAATAATACCCTTGTCGGATGATTTTCTTAGCAAGGGCTTGGGCATTCACATGACCACCACAAACTCCAGAATGTGCTTCTTTCAGCACCAACTCGGCTTCTTCTTCATCAAGACACCTGAGTAAGATTCCACTTAGGCTTCTCTTGTAGAGCACTCCTCCTAGGATTGTATACCTCTCGGATACTCTTCTGATTGCCTTCTTTTCCTTGGTGGTTGATCCAGGTGGATATGACTGATCTTGACAATACCTCGCAATCTCGTCATACCAAGGTCTCTCACCTTCTTCTAATTCTTCCAACTCATTTAAGGAGATTTCTTCTTTATGTTCCAAGTATTCCTTTCTGTTGAACCTCTCCTTAACCTTCAGAAAACGTCCATCCTCAATTGCTGGAATTGTCCTCTTACAGATGTGGATAGTCCGCACTTGCCTGCCTAGTGGGACAGATAGAGATGAAACTAGTGAAGCTAAGGCATCGGCGAGGATATTATGAGAACAGGGGACATGGACAAAGGTGAGTTTGAAGAATAGCTTGATGTAGCAGGTGGTGAGCTCCTGGTAGGGTTTGAGGTTTGGATGGGAAGTTCGGTACTTGGATAGAACTTGGCGTAGGATCAATTGACTATCACCTATCACCCTCAGTTAGGTGGCACCATGGAAATGAGCGGCCTCCAGCCCGGCTAGCAAGGATTCATACTCAGCTATGTTGTTGGTTGCTAGAAAGTTAAGTTGAAAAGCCTGTGGAATGGTGACACCTTCAGGTGATAGATGGACAATACTTATCCCCATGAGAGTTCAGAGCCCCGTCAAAATATAATGTCCAAAGATTGGAAGATCGGACTGTCATTAGTTCGTCATCCGGGAACTCCAACCGGTCTGGGTCAAAGATGGGTATGGGATGATGGGCAAGGTGTTCAGCAATAACATAGCCATTGATTGCCTTCTGTGGGACATAAGTGATATCAAATTGGGATAAGAAACTTTGCCATCGCCTTAACCGATCAGTTAAGACTGTCTTCTCTAACATAAACTTGATAGGATTGATACGAGCAATGAGCTTGACTTGGTGAGCAAGAAAATAATGTTTGAGTTTCTGAACCACCCAAACAAGAGAAGCACAGGTCTTTTCTACCACAATGTACTTCAGCTCACAGGCATCAAACATCTTGGACAAGCAATAAGTAGCTCGTTCTTTCCCTTCTTCATCAACTTGTGCAGGGACTGCTCCAAGAGAGTTCTCGAGAACCGAAATGTAGAGGACCAAGGTCTTGTCGGGAATTGGTGGTCTAAGTACAGGGGGACTTGCCAGGTATGTGTTCAACCCATCAAACGCCTCCTGGCACTTCGAATCTCACTTAAACTCGGCCCCCGCCTTGGTTAACTCATAGAAAGGTTTACACCTTTGGGAATGTTGTGAGATAAACCGGCAGACAAATTGTAGCCTCCCAATCAATCCTCGAAGCTCCTTCATATTCTTTGGGGGAGGCATACCAATAATTGCTTTGGCCTTGTTTGGGTCGATCTCTATGCCCCTTTTGCTTACTATGAACCCAAGTAGTTTTCCTGATGAAACTCCAAATGTACACTTCTTAAGGTTCATTTTCTTCCTGTATTCTCTAGCTCGTTGCAAAACTTTTCTTAGCACTTCAGAATGATCTTCCTGACTCTTGGACTTGATAACCAAATCATCCACATACACCTCTACAAGGGTGTGCATCATGTCGTGAAAGATAGCTATCATACCTCTCTGATATGTAGCACCAGCATTCTTTAACCCAAAGGGCATGACAACATAGCAATATGTTCCCCAAGGTGTAGTGAACGAGGTCTTCTCTTGGTCCTCCTCAGCTAATCGGATCTGATTGTATCCAGAATAGCCATCCATGAATGAAAGCATTTCAAATCCAGCTGTGTTATCAACTAAAACATCGATATGAGGTAAAGGAAAATCATCCTTAGGACATGCTCGGTTCAAGTCCCTGAAGTCTATGCAAGGACTATGTTAGCCACCCATTGAGGATATAGGATAACTTAATAAATTTTGCTTGGTGTAATTTGTCGACCTCCTCTTTCATTTTGAGTGCAATATCAGGGTGGATTCTCCTGAGCTTTTGTTTAACCGGTGTAGTTCCAGGTTTCATGGTTAATCTATATTCAACCAATGAATTATCTAATATCGGCATGTCTTCATACATTCATGCGAACGTGTCCTTATATTCTTCCAACACTTTGATCAAACGTTTTTCTTCTGAGGGAGTGAGGTTTGGACTGATGAGGATAGTCTTAGGATCTTCCAGGGTTCCTAAATTCAGTTCCTTGGTTGGTTCATTCCCTGTGGCTAATGGTTCCTCAAATCTTCTAAGTCCAGATGCATACGCATCAGCCAAGTCCTCAATTTCAAATTCGGGATCCTTCTCTGATACCACCTCATATACTCCCATAGTATGATCTATGTTATGCTCATCCTGATATCGGATTTCATCTAGCTCGATGGTATTCTCTAGAAAGTTTGGTAGCCTTGCACACTCTACACATTTCTGTGCCAATTGTTGCAGATACCTATTTGGAACTCATTTACCTCTGACTTTCATATTTCCTAATCTAACCTGACCTACTGAAGATAAAGCTGGAAAGGTGGTATTTACAGTGAAGGGAGGATCGAGTAAATCGATCAATGATTCAGAAGAGAGAGATCCCTAATTGGGAGCGCCCTCTGGGATGAGTAAAAATGTCTCCTCAATGGAAATGTGAGTTTCAAAGAAGACAATTTTTTTTGGGAATTTCAATTAAAAAGATAGAATGAGTCAGCATGACTCGAGATTTGATAGAAGTTGACTGAATTAATAGAGAGAAAAACTTAAGGATAGCGGGGAAAAAGGGGCTCGTGGGCCCAATGGTAACAGAAAGTGGACACATGGGTCCAAAACTGATGAAAAAGTAAACGGGTACGTGGACCTGATCTTAGAAATGGATGGGCATGTGAGCCCATGCTGGAAAGAACCCTCAGTTCTAAAGTTGATGAGGAAATTAAATGGGCAAGCAGTCCCAGCGAGAATAGAAGGCTTAAGAGGGCACATGGGCCCAAAGGGAGTAAGTGGGCTTGTAAGCCCATCCAAAAGATCTAGAAACAATGGTACGAGGTTCAAACATGGGATTGTTGAATTTGGGCCTCGTGAAATGGTTCTGACTTGGGTGGCATGCTCAACCAGATGATCCAAGATTGGTTTGTCTTTGAGTGGTTCCTGGTGCTCTTCCCCACTTAAGAACAAATGAGTCAAAGATAAGCACAGGTCTTCCAAGTCTTCTTCTTCATCTGGAGCCTTCCTTCTCTTGACAACTGTAACGAAACTCTTGTCATCTTCAGCCATCATCATGGTCTCCCCTTTGATAAAGAATGCGTGGAGTCCCATGGCATATCCTGGCTGGAAGATCCTTCTTGGGATGGAATCCTCTTCGTATCCCAACCCCTGGCTGCGTGGCCTTTTCACAGTTTGAATCGACTGAGTAATCCCTTGAATATCCTTTCCTAAACCTCTTCCAGGCTGATAGCCCAGTTTCATCATCATCTGCCATCCCACTGTGTCAGGTAGAGAGGCGGTCATGCATCTAACTTCTGATAATTCTCCTACTGAGATCTGGGATTGTATTGACAAACCAAGGGGTGGTGTAAAAGTAGTATCAGTCATCTCGTCCCTTATAGGCATGCTAGTCACCTTGACCACTTGTCCTTTAAAGGGAAACTTTATGCACTGGTGATTTATTGAAGCCACAGCTCCTATTGCCTCTAAGTAGGGCCTCCCAAGTATAGCCCGAAAAGTTGGATCTAATTCTAGAACATGAAAATCCGTTGTGACCATACATGGTCCAAGTTTAACCTCTAGAGTGACCACCCTATGTGCAGACTTCTTAGAGTTGTCGTAGGCCGTCACCATGGCACAAGATGGCTTAATTTCTTGGTCAGAAATACCGCACAACTGCAAAGTTTCTGGCGGCATAACGTTGATAGAAGCTCCAGTGTCAACCAAACATGATTTCACTTCAATATTATAGATGATAACAGCCACATGCAAAGCATATCTCCTGACCTCTGGATCTGCTAATTCTTCCTGAGAGAAAGTGAGTGTTGGGTGCTCACTTCTAGGGGCTAACACTGTAGTGATCTTCTCAGGTGGGAGATCTTCACTCACCATGACCCTTTGCAAGTACTGTTGTAGAATATCCTGGTGCACTTTTGATCTTTTGATTAACTCAAGTATGGAAATACGGGCCGGGGTCTTATCCAAATGTTTTAATAGATCATAGGCCATGCCCGACAATGGTTCTTCCACTTGTTCCTCCTCCACTGGATCCTGTGGTTGAGTATCGGCTTGGGGAAAGAGCCGCTGGAACATTCTCCCACTCTGAAGCACCGGGGCTATTTGGCGGTTGGGTAGAGGTGATGGGTTAACTAGGGTGGACTGTGGTGGAACAGGTGGTGTAGGTGAAGGTATGGTAGGCAATGGGATTGGTGGTTCTAGGATGATTGGGTTTATAGGTAGAGGGGTTGGATTTGGAGGTGGTAGTGATGGTGATACTGGTGGCCTAATAAGAAGAGGCCGGGGTGCAGGAGTGGTTAATGGGTTTAATGAAGGTGTTGGTAATGTGGTAGGTTGTGGGGTCGGGGTTATGATAGGTTGGGGTTTTGGAGTGGCAGAGTTTATAGGCCGAGGGTTCATGTTTGGTGGTGGTTGTGGTGGCCGAATGAGCAAGGGCCGGTGTGTAGCAATGGTTGAAGGAGGTGTAGTTAAGGAGGGGGCTGGCCTAATGATGAGTCAGCAAGAAGAAGTGGTGGCCAGTGGTTGGGTTATTGAACTAGGTGGTGGTTGTGGAGTAACAAGTGCACAGATTATTTGTCTATGAGGGTTCCTAGCAGGAGGCCTAGCTGGGTTGACAGGCATGGTTGCATTTTGGTTTTCTAGTTGCCAACCTTGAGCACGGCTGGCATCTCCCTGGACAATGGAGTGTACTAGACCAATTCCTGGGTTTGGATGTGCTGGTGCCGGTGCTGGAGCAGGAGCATGTAATGGGAGTGGATTCTGAACAATCCCCAAGCAAGGTTGTTTTTGATGTTGAGCCGGTGGACGCTGCCGCTGTTGCTGCCTAGCCTTCATAGTTTATATGCATTCCCCCATTTGAACCCAATCAATGCTGCCTTGGTCATTCAGATCATGGATGTAATCCTTGAATTGAAAGCACACTTCAACAGTGTGACCAGGACACCGGTGGTAAGCACAGTATCGGGACATATCTACATTTGTTGGCCAAACCTCTCTTTCCTTGGGTAACTCCAACTGTTTCTCCGCCATGAGTACATTGAAGATTTCGGTCAAGGAGTAAGGGAGTTGTTGGTAGTTCTCTCTCCTAAGACCTCCCCTTCGTAGTGCCTGATTGGGTGGTGGCGGTGCCCTATTGTAGGTAGGTGGACGAGGTTGCTAGGGTTGTGCTACTGGTTGAGGTGGTTGTTGTGGTTGTCGTGGTTGTGGTGGCCTAACCTGTTGTTGAGGGGGGTAATAGGAATGGTTTTGTGGTGGGTTTTTGAACTGGTTTTGACGGTTCCCTCCCTGGTTCCCCACAATGCTTATAGCTTCGTTGTTGACCACTCCTTTGGTTGTAGGACCAACTGGTGTAGAGGTGGTTTGCCTGAAGTTTCTAGGTTTAGGATCAAAAGGATTTATCATAGTGGCATCTTTGAAGTGGGCTTGCAAGTATCGGGCACTGTCATAGAGTTCATTCATGGTGGTAGGACGATGCATGATCAATACATTTCTTAGAGCTGGTGTGGTGTTCCCAATAAGCATTTTCACTTGTTCCCCTTCAGAAATCACATCTGTCAATTTCTCTGCCATTCCCCTCCAGCGATCAGCAAACTTTATGAAGTCCTCTTCGAGCTTCATCTTCTCAGCAATCAAATCCGTAATGGAGCATGATGGTGCCACTCGGTCTTTGTATCTTTGCAAAAATTTGGTCTTCACAATATCGAAGTCTCCTGCCTCAAAGGAGTCGAGCAAGTAGAACCATTCCAATGCAGACCCTTCTAGTGATCGACGAAACAAGAAGGCAAGAACCCTACGATCATTTTTCCAGAATGAGGATTCATAGAGAAAATCTTTAAGGTGGAGAAAAGGATTGCCAGTACCATTGTAGCGGTGATAAACTGGTAGCTCAGAAGGTGGCAGGTGGAGAACTGGCAGAGAAGGAATAGAAATCTCAGGAACTGACTTGGAGTCTAGGCGACATCTCAGCCCTTCATAACGTTCATTCATCTGGGTGAGCTGATCCATGATTGCCTGGGTGAGAGCAGGTTCTTGGTTTACTGGTGGGGGTATGTGGTCAGAGACATGATTTTGGAATTGAGGAGCATGACTTGGCAAATTTACTGAAGTTTGTCCCATGACTTGATGGGTCAGGGGAGCAACATGGTTAAAATAAGATGGCTGAACAAATAAGGGTTGGACCATAGATGGTTGAACTATAGATGGTTGAACTACAGATGGTTGAACTATAGATGGTTGTGTTAATGATGGTTGAATCATAGATGGTTGAACAATAGGTGGTTGAACAAAGGGTGATTGAATGAGTGGTGGTCGAACTAGAGGACAAGGAGATGAAGCAACTTGGTTGGCTTCAACCTGATCTGAGGCCATTTTTCCCTTCACCATGGATTGTATGCAGGCGTAGGTTTCTAGGTCAGTATAGAGAGACAACTCCCTAAAGAGTTGTTCAACATCACGAGAAGCAGATGGTTGAGGGACCTCTTGTGCTTCTGACTTAAACAATGGATTAACACGACCATCTGACAGATTTGGTTGATGACCCATCTCGTGCTCTCGATGTTCAGCTTGTTCCGCCATTCCAACGTGCCTTCCAGACCTTAGTTGCATTGAACTTAAAGGAGAAAACAAACAAGTTGACAAAGCAAACAAAGAACTTTTTTCTGGTTTTTTCTTAGTATCTTGCAAAAAAAGTTGAGGGTTTGAATTTTTGTTTGACAAACAAGTGATGCAAAGACTTGAAAGCAAGATTACGCAATGATTTTGATTAAACCTTTTGTTTATGGATTTGTTAAGAATTTTTCTCTCAATAAATGGGTTAGGATCCTAACTCCAATCTCCAATGACCTAAGTTTCACACAATCTCACCACGTGTAGGTAACGCAGGATGCTTCGGGTTTTGTGGAGTGGTACAACCAACCCGATCATGAAGAGGAATACTCCACGTATGAGGAATTACGGAGGCCTTGATGAAAGCCAACCAAGTCAACTAGGAAGGAATATCCCAGAAGAGAGGTCAAAATCCACCAAGAGGGTGTTTTGGATGGGAGGGGTAAATGGGAGAGTGAGCTCCCGCCTCAAAAAAAGTGTAAAAGAAGGAGGTAGAAAGAAGGAGCAGAGAATGCAATCAAGTAATAAAGCAAGTAATAAACAAAACATAAACTTAAATAAACAAGCAATCAACATAAGACAAGCAATTAGAAACTAGACAAGCAACTAGAAACTAGAATCTAGACCTTGTTTCTTATGTGAGCCAAATGGAGATAGTGAAAAGGTGATGGAAAGAAGAGGGTTCAGATCTGATAGCCAAGCAAAAGGGTGGTCCACGTGAGAACCGATGTAAGAATAAGCTGGTTCACATGAGAACTGGGGTAAAAAGTAAAGGTGGTTCATGCGGGAACCGGTTTTGGGTAAAAAAAGGGTGGTTCACGTGGGAACAGGTTTGAATGATTGAAAGAAGGCCACGTGGGGCCAATTAAAGGTGAATAAATATCTGATCCAAGTGGGGATATATCTGAAGGAAAGTGGTTTGGTTCACGTGGGAACCGAAGTAAAGCAAGAGATTGATTCACGTGGGAACCGGTTTAAAATGAAAGGGTGGTTCACGTGGGAACCGGTTTAATAAAAATGACAAAAATTAAATGGCATACTTGGCACTTCAGATCTGATGAAAGATGGGTGAAATCAGAAATTTTGAGATGGCATGAAGTTTAAGAGAGGTGGAGAGAAGGAAAGGCTCACGTGGGAACCGGTCTAGAACTAGAACTAGTTGCAAACAAAACACTAAGCACCCACGGTTGAAGACATTGCTTGTCCCACCGTGGTCACCACAAAGCTGTCGACTCTGAAAATTTGATGGATGCCTCTTCTCCTTTTCGGGGAAGTCCGTGAATCCAGATCGTCACCTCAAGAGGGGATGAGAAAGAAAGGAAGAAAACACGGAAAGCAAGTCTCACCTCGGTCCCACACTCACATTGATCCCCGAACTTTCATCCCTTGGCGTCACTCGATCACCAAAGAGACGGTTCGGGTCATGTGGGAGGAGGGTGAGAAGAATAAATTAAGACATGTGGTCGTTAGGAACCGTGGGTTCCTATTTATGAAATTAAATTGACCGTGTGTACCTTAGCGTGAAGAGTGCAGGTTAAAGCTTCTCCTTCTTCGGCTGGCCGATGAAGAAGAGTCCTCAATGTGTGGGTGCTTGATCTTCTATGCACCTAGACAAATAAACAAGTTAAAAGACTATTAGAACTAGACAAAGTGGAGTATATGTAAAGAGAATAACATGAAACACACAATTGACTAGAAACTGACCGGATTCGGGTTATCTCTAACCCCTCTTTTTTTATTTTAGGATTAACAGAGTAAAAATAATTCAAAAAAATGTAAAAAAATAATATGAGGATGTAGAATCACTAAACAAAGATATAGGAAAAAGAACAGAAATATTCTGAGTTGAATAGAGAAAGATATAGCCAAATCTGGGTTGTCGAAAAAGCCGAGCAGCAGTCCAGGATCTGCCAGGCGCAACTTTGGTTCTGTGCTCGTCACGATCAGCACCGACCTAAGAATCAAGTACCGTCAATTGAAAACTGAAGAAGACTTGAATAGGAAGAACTTTGATGAAAAGAGCTCGGGCAGAAGAGGTCCACACGCTGCTATAGTGGCCGAAGAATAGAGACCCGACTGATCACCTGCAGAACAGCCTTCCTCTCTCTTGAACCAACTTTTCTCTCTCTAAAATCTGAAAATTCTCTCTCTAAAAATCACAAAATCAATGTAGGAGGGTGGTTGGACGTCTTGAGATGCCTGGGGGGTTGTGCTCATGCCTTTGGAACGACCAGAATCAGAGTTAATTTATAGGAGAACGAACGGCGCGATCAAGACTAAAAAATAGGCCACCTTGTGCCCTACCCCAGGGTGCATGCGCCCAGGTGCAGGGCGCATGCACCCCACTGAGGGGCGCATGTGCCTCCCAGTGGGGGCACAAGGCACTTTTCCCGAAAAATTCAACTTTATCCGGTCGATCCGTTCGGCGGTAGAGTCCCGGTGAAAAACTGGTTCCCTTGTGCCTCAAGGGTAGGGCACATGTGCCATCAAGTGAGAGCACATGGTCACATGCCTCACTCATAGGGCGCATGGGTACGTGCCCTGGGTCCTGGGCGCATGTGAACAGGGAGCCGGGCGCATAGGACTGTTTTTGCGCATCCTTCTTCCGGAAGCCATTGCGGACACTCCCGAACTCGGAATTCGACGTTGTTTATTGCGTTGGAAAGATAACAGGCCGAAGAAGCTTTCTATAACATTGGATCAGCCATCACACCTTAGAAAACTTCTGAATTTTGTCCGGAAGTTAGGGCAGTGAATAGAAGATCCGATATAGGTCGAAATGACTCCGACGACAAACTGGAAAGACACGGTATGCAACAAAACTTGTCCGGGGTGTGAATCTGACCATAACCTTAAATGCATGATCATTAGGCATTGGTCATAAAGCTAATTTCCATGTTTACCTGATTTACGTGTGGCTTTCGCTCGGAAATTACGGCTTTTTGCGGAAAACTTCGGAAAGCATCCGATTTCGTTCGGCGAAGCTCCGAATCTACTTTAAAAGACCCGGCATCATTATAAGGTCAATCATACCTGTTACCCTATAAAACATGAGTTTTATGCTTTGAATTAGGCGAATTTGGCGTGTCTACAGTCATGTGTGCTCAAAACATCCTTGTTGATGCTCTTGCGTCTCTCACATACTCTCTATATGTTCCACTGAGTAGGTAGGGAAAAACCGTCTACATCCATTGAAAACTTGTCCTGACAGTAGAAGATGCACATTTCTTGAAAAACAAGGTGCAATTTGAAATGAGGAATTTCTTTGAGCAGAAAGAGGAGGTATCCTTATGTGATGAGCTTGAAGAATTATGAGAAGGCAAGAAGTTATGATTCTATGAGATCATAAAGTATCACCAAGATTTATTTGTCATGTGGGTATTTGAGGCCTTCTTGTTGATCCCAACTCTTCAAACTAAACCAATACCCTCATCTTAATAGCAATGGAGTATTTCACCAAGTCTGTAGAAACTAAAGCTTTCTTGGAGATCAAAGCATCGACAGTTTGTTCCTTTATCAAACATAACAACATTGCCTAATTTGAGCTAATGACATCATCACCAACAATGGATCTCAATTTTCCTCTTAAGAACTTCAAGATCTTTCCAATAGGTATCGCATCAAATTGCATGAATCATCTTCATATTATCTACCAGGCAATGGTCAAGTAGAAGTCATTATATTACATAATAGTTGCATAATACTTGAGAAGTAGTCTAGATGAAGATTTTCATCTACATATAAGATATGGGATTGTCTTAATTTTCTTTGAAAGTGTACCATTGTTTTGAGAAAACAATGGGGTAGAGCCGATGTCTCATCAGAAGTTTAGAACTTCTATGGCGATACCATACAATCAGAGAGATTACAGCTTATAAAGATATAATAAAGATAAAATATCTACCACTAATAACATTTGTAGATCTACTAACTAAAGTAGCTACTCAAAGAGTGTATGAGCTTCATCTTGAGCTGATAGAGATCAGCCAAGTGGGTGATTGACTTTAGTGCAAGTGGGAGATTGATAGAAATGTATGCCCTAAAAGTCAATAATATATGATATGCTTCGACATTTATAAAAGTATCTCATTATATAATTAGGTAAATTTTCATTACTAGCTCTTATTTGATGTAAATATCGTAATGAAGTCCTTGATTAAATGCAATGATGATTAAATCATGATGAGATCATGATAATGAGTTTGATCATCTAAAGGTATTTGATCTAAATATTCTTAGTCATAGGATACTTGAGACGAGACATCAAGGATTTGGATAAACTAGTGTATGTGATGTCTTCTCATGTGATGAGGAAGACCGATCTCATTGATCATTAGTGTGGAGACACTAAGATACACACATGTGGTCATTAGTTAAATGAGTTCACCGAACTGACCGAATTAGAAACCCTGAATGGTATCTTACCGAACTATTAATCAAGATTTTCTATCATTATGGTTGCATGAATGGACCTTTGACCTAAGTCGCCAAAGATACCTTGTTGGGTGGAACTTGTGCTTTGACCATTGACTTTTGGATCACCATTTAGATGATGCAGTATAACGATGGATCGAGTACAAGAAAAATCTGATGAAGACAATTAAGCAGATAACAAGGAATCGTCCACTCTCGGTAAGTGAGAGTGAATGTCCTATGAGATAGTACTCCAAATACCTAGTCAGGGTAGATAGGATAATTAGAAAAGGATTTTTCCAATTGATCTAATTATGAGTATAGGATCTTATAGAGTTGGTACATTAAGGAGTTGACAGTTGATGCCATACTCCTTTCTGACCGGGACATTGGATGGATGAGGGTTTATATCCATGCGGTAATTGATGATGGATAGGCTCAATGGAGATAAGATTATCCCCAAAGCTATTTGGGATCATGGGATGTGACTTGTACCCTTCACGATCGATAGGCCTTTTAATCTGTTATTAGATAACGGATTAAATTAAATTAAATAGAATTGTTCTATTTTAATTAGTCCTCAACCAAATAGACTATTAGGTCTATTTGGTCACACACATAAGAACTTATCCATAATAAGTATAGGGGCAAGGGCATAATTTATGGACATTTTGAGTTTTTTATGAAAATTTTTAGAATCTTTATAAATACCAATGGTTTCAACCAAACCCGATCAAGCCAAGGGTGAAAACTATGTCCTTAGCCTTCTCTCTACCTCCTCTCTCTAGAAGTCATCCATGGCCGATGGAGCTCCATTTGAGAACAATTTTAGAGGCCAACACAAAGGGAGAACTTGCTATGGATGAAGTTCGTGTGGATACCGTTGGAGACTAGACATTTGGACAGTTTGAAGAGCTTGAGAATCTCATCTCATTCCTCTCCATGGGATTATATGAATTCCTATCAAGTATATTCGAACCTGATTTGATCAATTTTTGGTTTTTGTCATTCGATTGTGATTGAGACAGATTCTAAAGAAACCCATAGGAATCGTCATTTTCATTGCACCAAATTTTGATAGACAATTCCTTACAAGATTCACCAGAGGATATAGTATTCATAAGATATAAATGGATCACTATAGAATATATTGAAGAGGATTAGAAGGTAGAGACCTTCAAGGCAAAGATAGTTGAAAAGGATATCATCTAAGTCAAATGGTTGACTATGATGTGGCTTTTTACCAATGCCATAGATTAATCCATTTAGATTATGATTGTTACACACTATAACTATAAGATATGTCAATTGCATTTTAAAATAGTGTTCCTCTAAAGCATTTTGAAGAACTGGTGTATATGATACAACCTCAGGGAATCAGGTCCCAATAACATCCAAATAGTGTGTATGTAAGGTCTATTTATGTACTAAAGTAAAACTTTTCATAGTTGGTACATAAGGTTTAATGAGATTAAATCTTATGACTTCGGTAATAATGAAGAGGAGCCGTATGTATTCAAGAAGATAAACGGGAGTATTATTGCTTTCTTGACATGTTATGTGAATGACATATTACTCATTAAGAATGAAGTAAGTATATTATCATAAGTGAGCCTAGCTATCAAACTAATCCTTCAAACATAATCTGGGTTTTAAGATCTATAGAGATAGATTTATAAGGTTGCTTGACTTTACCCAGTTAATGTATGTAGTAACCATAGTCAAATCGTTTGACATGGTAAACTCCAAGGGAGGCTTCTTACATATGTAGTGTGGAGTTGTTCTTTCTAAAGATGTCTTTATAGACTTCTTAAGAGATAAAGAGAACACATAAGTAGAGTCCTTATGCTTTTTTCATAGGGTCTATCATGTATGTGATGCTACATATATGACATGATTAATGCTCTAAGTGTTATGAGCATTTATTAGGTAGATTCATGTGAGAGTCATTGGATAGTTTAGAGATGTATCATTTAGTACTTAAGAAGTACTAAGGATGTATCTCTAGACAATAAAGAATAAGATTTGAAGTCTTATATTTTTATGAACACAAGCTTCTAATCAAATAAGTCAGATAATAAGTCTAAATAATGGTGGTGCAGTAAGCTGAAAGAGTTCCATGCAATAACACACTATAAATTCTACAACTAATCTAAAGTAGATTGAATATTCACTATATAATGCTTGAAAAGCATTCAAGATGAAGATGTTCATGTAAAATATGGAATTGTTCCAATTTTCTTTAAAAGTATACCATTGTTTTGAGAAAATAATGGGGATAGAGCCTATGTCTTATCATAAGTTTACAACTTCTATGGCAAAACCATATAGTTAGAGGGATTGTAGCTTATAAATATATTATTAAAAAAAGAGTATCTACTGCTAATAACATTGTAGATCAACCTAGTTACTTAATGAGTGTTTAAGCTTCATCTCGAGCTAATAAAGATTAGCCAGATGGATATGTGATGTTTTCTCATGTGATGAGGATGACCTATGTCATTGATTATTAATATGGAGACACTGAGATATGATAGAAATGTATGCCCTACAAGCCAATCATATATGATATGATTCGACATTTCTAGATATATCTCATTCAATTAATTAGACAAATCTTCATTATAAGTTTTTATTAGATACGAATATCATAATGAAGTCTTTCATCAAATGCAATGATGATTAAATCATGATGAGATCATGATTATGGGATTGATCATTTAGAGGTATTTGATCTAAATGTTTCTAGTCATAGGATACTTGAGACAAGACATCAAGGATCTGGATAGATTAGTGTAGACACGCAATTTTGGCCTAGTTGAAGAGCTTAAATTCTTGTTTTAATGAATAATATTTGAGTAACCTTTCATGGGAACCGAGTTTTCCAGAAAAATCAAGTTTTTCGGCGCATTTCAAAGAAGATCGATAGGCGTTGACCAAGGTCAAAGCGCCCTATATACAGGGCACCTGGCGCCCTACTTATAGGGCACCAGGCGCCCTACTTATAGGGCCCTACACCTAGTCTTGCCCCCTTATTGGCTATAAAAGGGCCCCCATTTGAAGGGTTTAGGTCACACCAAGGGCACTCCCCAAACTCTCATCCACCACAACACTCTCAAGGCCTTACAACCCCTCTCCAAGCTCTCAAACCGTTCCAAAACCCTCTCCTAAAAACCCCAAAAACCTGCAGTTTCTTCCTTCAGAAATATGATTTTTCTCTGAATTTGAGGGCCTCTACACTCCATTTCTCTTACATCTAGTGCCAAAACCCTCTTCCATTAGCTTCACTTGAGTATTGGCTGCTTAAAGAACTTCTTCTTCCATCTTGGAGGTCTTCCTACACACCGAGGTGACACCACGAAGAAGGGAAGAAAATCTGCTGAAACCAGTCCCTGGTGCCCTATAAATAGGGCGCTTTGACTTTGGTCAATGCGCCCCATCAAGGGGACACCTGCAGCTAGCGCCCCATATATGGGGCACTAGCAAGGGCAGACCCCATTTTGCATTTTGTTGAGTTTATTTACCTTTCCGGTCGATCCTTTACTTCTCCCTTTCATTTTAACTCTCATTAACATGTCATTTAGCATATATTGAGCCACTCATTTGCATTTCCATGCATATCTAAACCTTATAAATAGGGGTTGGGATTTAGTCCCAATCCGGTTAGTCTCTTTCCTTTTGCATGTTTGAATTCAAATTTGAGCACGATACTATGCTTTCATTAGAACTAATGAACCTTTCACTTGTTTCTATGTTTTCCTATGGACATTTTTAGGTAAATCCGATTGAGGCGGAGCTTCAACTGGATCGAAGACGAAGGGCTCACTAAGCTCTCTTCTTTCGGACGGCCGAGAGAGGAGAAGTCGGAACCTAACAATCTCCCATTCCCAAAGGTACGACGATCATTTCTCTATTTCATTTCTTTTCATTCTACTATATTTTGTTGCCTTTGGCTCCTGGCGACCACAACCACTAACATCCCATCCACCAAGTCTCCAATGCAAGCATAGGGGCCGGAAAAGGGGAGATCTACGGATATCCTCGCTTCGGGTGCTTACACCTTTTGGCGACCACGGTGGGACCGACTTTGCTTTAGTGAGTTCTTCTCTTCTTTCCTAAGAATGTCCACTTGAAAAGATGCTTATTTTCACTTTAGTTCTCATTTAAGCCATTTCCATTTCCTTGCATTTCTATTTACTTGCTTACATGCTTGTTTGTTTCCTTGAAGCATCATCTTGTTTCTTCCAAGTTTACTTGCTCTCTGTTTATCTTTTTAAAACCATACCAATCTGATTTCCAACTTTGTTAATCAATTTATTTCACCTTAGTATTTTAGATATCATCTTTTTCATCCCTTGTTAAGTATACTTGCCTATTTCTTTCTAAGTCTAGTTCTCCTTTAGCAAATCTTTCAAAGCATGCTTAGTTAAATTAGTACTTTCTTCTATCCTAGTTTAATTTCATATCATTGTCTTGTTCACTTGCTTCCTACAACATCTCATTAATCATTGTATGCTTTTATTTTCTTCTTGCTTGCTTCTTATTCCTTGACATTTCACTTGCATTTAGTTTGCATTGGAGTTTCGGGTTCGCCCGTCTCTTTAGGACATCCGAGAAGGGAGGCTCTCTCCTCCCAAAGCCCTACACATCCAAACACCCCTGTTGGTGGTTGCCAACTCCTCCTCCGGGGATTCCCTCTCGGAAGGACTGGGTAGCTTCCATCAAGGCCTCCGTAAGTTCCTAGACGTGAAGGATTCCCTCTTCACTGATCGGGCTGGTTGTACCATTTTATCCCAAAACCCGGAGTACCTATTACCTATCGTTGTGAAAAGAGTGACAACCTTAGATTGCTCGGCGTTGTGAGAGCATAGGGTCCTACCCATTTATTTGAGTGGACAATATTTCTCTTAACAAGCCATTAATTTGAGGTCGAAACAACAAAAAATTTTTGCGTTAATCATTCCAAGTCTTTGCTATTACTTGTTTGCAAACAAAAACTAAAAATTAAACAAAAAGCCCAAAATCACCTAAAAAGAACCAAAACAAAATTTGCTTGAGGTTAATTTGCTTGATAACTTGCTTGTCCAACAAAAGAAAATCAAAACAAAAAAGAAGTCAAAAATTAAAACCAAAAAAATTCTTGAGCTTTTATTTGTCAACCTTCTTTTTCATTGTGTTTGTGAATTTAAGGTCAGGACGAGTTATCGGAATGGCGAATCAAAGATACGAGCAACTACAGTTGGAGTATGACCAATCTTATTTCTATCCTGATGCCGCATGTGCCGTCATTGAACCCGAAATTCTCGCCGAACCTAGTCAAACTTCTCCTTGACCCAATACAAATTCACTTTGGGAGGCATTCTCTCATGCTGACCCTACCCAAATTCAGGCTATCGAAGCCATCCTCAAGGGCAAGTCGCCCGCTGACCACATTCCTCCCGAAGGTGGTCTTCACATCTCTACCCCTCGGTCGGTAGCACATCAACCCAATGTGCCCACTCATGGCCATTCTTATACTGGGCTCATAGCCCCAATCTCTCCTCATCCGGTAACTAATGTAGATCACCCTGATCTGAATATCGTTGCTCCTTCTAGGCCACTAGTTCATTCTTCCAATCATCTCAATCCTACTCACCCTTTGGTGTATCCCCAAATGTACCCTTCTTATCCGGTCACTTTGGCCCATCCAATCCAAGTTCCGGTGCACCAAGCACCCACTCCTCCTTCTCCTCTTAGGAAACCTTCTGTCGATCAGCCATGATTAACAAAATCAATTGCATGGATGAGCAGTATAGAGATCTTAGACGATTGATCGACACCAAGGCAACCCCTGAAATTTCTCTTCCTTCCCTCCCTACTTTTCATCTACCTCCCTCTGAGATGCCAGTATACCATCGCTACAACGGAACCGGTAATCCCTTCATTCATATCAAGGACTTTCTGTATGAGTCGGTAATGTGGCAAAATGATCCAGGGCCCTTGCTTTTCTTTTAAGAAGATCATTAGAGGGTTCAACTTTAAAGTGGTTCTACTCGCTTGACTCTTTGGAGGTGAGTAACTTTGAAACTGTCAAAGCTAAATTTTTGCAGAGATATCAAGATAAGGTCGGACCAACATATTCCATCACTGACCTCATGGCCGAAAGAATGAAAAATGATGAAGATTTTATCAGATATGCTGATAGGTGGAGTTCAATGGCAGAAAGGCTTACAGATTCTATTTCGGAACCAGAGCAAGTCAAGATGATCATCACCAATGCCACTCCAGCTTTAAAGAACATGTTGGCCTTGCATCACCCCACCTCTATGAGTGAACTCTATGAGAGGGCACGGTACATTCAGACACAGCTTAGGGACTCGCCTATCATGAACTTGTTTGATCCTAGACCCCGAGCTGTCAAGAAAACCACTTTTACAACAACCGGCCCAGTGACTGAGGGCGTAGTGACGAACGAAAATCTCAATGTTGTAGGGAACCCACCTAGAAATTATCAACACCAATTTAGGAACCTTCAACAAAATCAACCATTTAGAAACCCTCGTCAACCTCAACATCAACCTCAGTTCCAGCCTCGTCAACAACAAGCTCCAATCCCTCGTCAACATCATTTACAAACCCTACTATGCCTCAAACCACCATCATTACACCCATCGCAAGAGCTCCCATCATTCGACCTAACCCACCACCCACCACCCACCACTACCACCCCAACTATAACTCTTCAACTTGCCAAAGTACTCAGGAGTGGGCGCATGTTCCAAAGGGTCTTTCCCCAGGCCGGTCAGTCAGGATTAGTACTAGAAGTAGAAGAAGAACACATCGATGAATCATTGCCTGGGACATCCTATGACTTGCTGAAACATCTTGATAAAACCCCGACACGAATCTCTATCTTAGAGTTGATCAAAAGATCCAGAGTTCATCAAGAGGTTCTCCAACAGTACTTACATTCTCCAACAGCAAGTAATGGTAAACGAGAGCCTCCCCCCGGAAAAGATCTCATCGGTTTTGGTCCCAAGAAGTGAGTACTCGGCCCTTACATTCACAAAGGAAAAGTTGGCCGACCCGGAAATAAGGAAATGTGCTTTATGCATCACAGTCCACATCAATGGAGTAGGCATTAAGTCATGCTTGGTCGATACCAGAGCATCCATTAATGTTTTGCCACCAGAAACATTACATCTTTGTGGAATCTCCGAGGAGGACGTCCGACCATCTCAAATAACAGTGACCACATATGATAATTCAAAGAAGCTCGCTAACAGCATGATTACATTGGGTGTCAAACTCGGACCTCAGACAGTCACATACTAGAGATGGATCCGACATACAAAGCTATTATGGGACGACTCTATTTGGAAGCATTAGAGGAAGTCGCCTCCACCAATCACCAGTGTATCAAATTCCCTTACAAGGGACAAGTGATTAAGGTGACAAGCATGCCCTTAGACCATCCATCTTCTCCACCACCCGTTGGGTTGCCGAATGAGCCAATTTTGACAATCTTGGATCTTCTAGAAATAAGTAAGCAACCCAGGCAAGTGTGGAGAAGGAAAAGAGAGAAAAATGAAACTATTGGGTGGCATATAATGAAAAGTTTGGGATAACAAGAAGGCCAAGGACTAGGCAAAGAACTGTAAGGCATAGCTGAGCCAATCAATCTAATGAGGTTACAACCAAAAAGCGGGGTTGGGTATGATGGAACAACTGCCAATGGTCAGAATCTCAAAAGCAGATACTTTTCTGGATGCTTACAAAAGTTTTTCATCACGAAAGAAACCATTCAACTGGCTGAGAACAAGGAAGAACAAGAGATGGACCAAGAGAAGAGAAGAAGAACCAACAACACTGAAGATGACTTGTATCCGGAAATATCTCTTCTGTTTTCCACCGATGAAGAAGGGTCAAGCAATGAACCACTCCAGGCTGAACCACCTGTTGACACACCCGAGGGTCATATTGCCAAACCGACTCGAGAAGAAGTTCAACCAACTCCACGAGGGCCTTCCCTCATTATGTCATTTTTTGGGGCCGACGCCCCAACTCACTGTGATGCTCTCCCCGGGCTTCTTGGCCCGATCCCTATTTCTAGGCCCTCATGCCCAACTTATGGGTCTGCGTACCCACTTGTTGCTCTTGGGCCATCGAGCCCCTCTACTGAATCCGGGCCTTTGTGCCCATTTTCTCCAACTCTTGGGACCTCAAGCCCATCTCCTAAACCCAGGCCCTCGAGCCCACATCCTTCTCTTATTGGGTCCATGAACCCACCTTCTTCTATGATCATCCGGCCTACTGGCCCATCACCTCTTTCTGTCAACATTGGGCCCGAAAGCCCCCTCTATCAAACATTGCTCGAAGTCTTCCCCTCTTTATCAATATCTCCGCCTACTCTGGCTCCCGTAGTTGATCTCAACCCAAATCGGGCACCTGAAGCCCATTCTGTCTTTATGTTTAGTGCTTCCAAAAAAAACATCCTCCTCGAAACTCAAATTTCGATCGAGGAAGTATCTCAACTTGCCCCGAAAGGGCATTCGACCTAAAAAGCCACCAGATCCTTGATTGACCTTCTTTGCCCTCCATCCTCTCCAATAAATTCCACTCTCTCCACCTCCTCTTCCTCTCCTTATTTAGGTTTAGTTTCCAATAAAAATAGAAAAAAATCAGAGGTAGGAGAGTCCCAGAAAGATACCTGCATCAGTTAGCTCAGAAAAGCTTAGAATGTGCCAAGCTACCGGAGTATCTAAAAAATGTGATTCAGCTGGATGAAATACGATATGAGGAGAAAAATAACATTGATCAAACTTTGGGGGTTTCTTCCTCTCTCAGTTTAGCATCACCTACATCCAATAGAAGGCGATCAAGGGCTATGCGATTGGTAAACACCTTGCCCATCATCCTATCCCAATCTTTGACCCTATCCAATCAGAATTCCCCAATGAAGAATTGATATCCATTCGATCTTCCAATCTATGGACTTTATATTTTGACGGGGCATTAAACTTCTAGGGTAGAGGGGTAGGGATTGTTCTTCTGTCACCCGAAGGTGTCTCCATTCCACATGCTTTTCAGCTCCATTTTCCAGCAACAAACAATATAGCTGAGTATGAAGCCTTGCTGGCCGTACTGGAGGCCGCTCACTTCTATGGTGCCACCAAACTAAGGATGATCAGTGATAGTCAATTGATTCTCCGCCAAGTGCTGGCCAAATACCGCACATCTCATCCCGGGCTCAGGCCATACCAAGAACTCACTGCCTGTTACATCAAGCTATTCTCCAAACTCGAATTCATTCATGTTCCTCGTGCTCAAAATATTCTTGCCGATTCTCTCACCTCTCTGGCATCTTCACTATCTGTCCCACTAGGCAAACATGTTAGAATGATCTATGTCCACCGACGTCCCATTCCGGCAGTAGAAGATGCACAATTCTTGAAGGTTAAAGAAGAGTTTGAAAGGAAGGAATACATTGAGCAAAACGAGGAAGTGTCTTTGGTTGAGTTGGAAGAATTAGAAGAAAGTGAGAACCCATGGTATCATGAGATTGCGAATTACTCAAACATATCCACAGGATCAACTGCTGAAGAGAAGAAAGCCATAAGAAGAGCCTCACAGAGATACACCATCTTAGGTGGAGTGCTTTATAAAAGGAGTCTGGCCGGCATTCTATTAAGACACGTCGATGAAGAGGAGGCTAAATTGGTGCTTAAGGAGACACATTCTGGAGTATGTGGAGGCTATGTAAATGCTCAAGCCCTCGCTAAGAAGATCATCAGGCAAGGGCCTACTCTGGAAGAAGATTGCTCGATCTTTGTCCGGCACTGTCATCAATGTCAGCTTTACACCGACAAGATCCACTCTCCCGCATCTTCCCTTCACCCGATTCATGCCCCATGGCCTTTCACCATGTGGGCTTTTGATGTTATCGGACCCCTTGGTGATCCAAACTCCACAAACAAAACAAAATCTTTCATCCTAACGGCAATAGAATACTTCACCAAGTGGGCGGAAGTGGAAAGCATACGTGGAAATCAAGGCATCGATAGTCTGCACCTTCATCAAATGCAACATCATTGCCAGGTTCAGGATCCCAAGCGACATCATCACCGACAATGGACCACAATTCATCTCCCAGGAGCTGCGTGACCTTTGCAACAGTTATTGCATCAGATTGCATCATTCATCTCCATATTATCCTCAAGGCAATGGTCAGGCAGAAGCCACCAATAAAACTCTGATAAATATCATTAAGAAAACTTGTAAGTCTAGCAAGTTCACGAATTGGCCGGATAAGTTAGTTGATGCTCTATGGGCCTACCGCACTTCTATTCGAACCCCAATGGGTCAAACTCCCTATGCCTTGGCATTTGGAATGGAGGCGGTAGTCCCATATGAAGTATTCATTCCTTCCCTCCGAGTCCAGATCAATCGAGACATCCCGATGGATGAACGCCGAGATTCCCTTCTCACGCAACTCGAACTCTTGGACGAAAGGTGGCTAGCCGCTGCCGAACATGCTAGATCTTATCAAAATAGACTTAAAAGATTTTATCAGAAGAGGGTGGTGGAGAGAAAATTTAAAATCGGTAAGGTTGTGCTTAAAAGAATATTCATTAAGCCGGGTGGTCCCCGCTCTAAACTTCAACCTAATTGGGAGGGTCCGTATGTGATTTCGGCTGTTTATCCCGGTAATTCATACAAGCTGACTAATGCAAAAGGAGAAGAACTAGCTCATCGCTTGAATGGTGTATACCTCAAAAAATATTTCCCTTAAAAGGAAAGCAAAAAAACAAAAAAAAAATTATAAAACCCAAAGGTGTGAATAATGACGGTAACATCTAACGCTTGCTTGTTCGGTGCACCAACTTGTCACTTAGAGAAATAAGGATAGGCATCATACTGCACACACTACACACCTAGGTTTCGGAATCCGATGATTGGAAGTCAGAGAGAAAGCTAGGCAACACTTGGCAAAAGAAGGTCAACCTTGTCCTATTCTCTTCTTATTTCGGTCCAGAACGGATAAAAGGGGTTAGAATAAGGAGTATCGAAAGTGCCCATTACCTTAGTAGGAGGATGCCTCTGAAGGTCTGACTTCTTAAAAGAAAAGGTGCCAAAAGATGGGCAATGACCCCTCAGGTCGACAAAAGAATAGACCTGTCTGAATGTGTACCAACAAAAGCCCAAAAAAGAAAAAGGCTCCAAAAGATGGGCAATGAACCCCTCCGGTCAAAATCAAGCAAAAGAAAAAAGACATGTCTGAATGTGGGCCATCAAAGAAAAAGGGCTAAAAAGAAGGACCCGAGGATGTCAAATCCCAAACGGGCAACGCGAGCACTAGTAGAGAAACAAATTCGACACCCTTGAATCCTATTAAGGACTTACCATCAATCCTCTTCCCTCTTTAACCTTGCGAGCATGGTTGACCGACTGGATCCAAGAAAAGCTGTAGCCTATCAAAGGCGGAAGGTCAGAAGATCTCGAACTAGGCACTTTCTTACACGTGATGCCTACTCTTAACCCTTAGGTAACGATGAGGGGCACCTATGGCAGGCAAGGCAAAGGATGAGATGGTCGTATCCTTCACACCGAACAACAAAAAAATTTGAATACTTCAAAAACACAAAAAAATCTATAAAGTCAAAAATCTTAAAAATTAAATATTCAAAAACACCAAAAAAATCATAAAAGTTCCAAACATCAAAAACATTATAAAACCATCAAAACCCAAACAAATCAAAAATTTCAAAACACCTAAAATTTTGCTTTATAGACTGATTAGTTGCCTTTGCATTCATGTTTCATTTCAGTCTTGCATATTTCCTTTTATGCATACTTATGTTTTTCTGTTATCTTTACCTTGATAAGGCCTATGTCCCTTGACAAAAAATCAAGGTAGGGGACTAAGCCAAAATAAATTTCTAATATCTTCTCTCAAGTGGATGCAGGAATAGGAGAAGGCATGCCAGCTTCATATCCCCAGACACTTAGAAGAAGCAAAAACAACAAAAAAAATAAAAAATTGAAAAATTAAAGTGTACTACCCCGACCCCTATTAGGACTTGCATTTAGTATTGCATCTATCAAAATAAATAATATTTGAGATGTTGAAGACCTCAAGTCTAGAGGGGGATGAGCTTGAGAACCCCTTCAACAAAATCAGTGAGGGCTCAGTCATTCCCTAGGCTTGCGGATAGGCCAAAGTTGAATATGCGGGGACGACGGTTTCTTCGTGGATGTCCTGACCTATTATGTTCAACCTATATCTTCAACTATTTTCTTATACTTATTTGTATTTCTTTAAACCCAGCATGCATCATTTCATACATCATCATCCCACCATAACCATTCTTTGCTTTCTCCTTCTAGTCCCACCTACCTTCTAAAGATGGTCTTTTATAGCTCCTAGAGGAGGTCTTGATTTTTTTAAGAATCAGTTTCTAACATGTTTTAACAATGATTTCATCGAAACAAGAAGTTTTTCCATGTCGAACTGAACCGGTATTGTTGAGTAAAACCATATGAATTTGAAGAACCCAACCTTGGTTGATTGGCTGTCTCCTCTTTAGTTTTTGCAATTTACTTTTCAATGCATTTCTACCGAGTCCAGCAAACCATGCAGTTCGGGTCCTGGCCGGTAACAATTCTCCCCCACGTGGGATTTTAGTTATTTACTTTAAGTACTATTCTTCTCTTTAACCAATCAACTCGATAAGACAAAAGGTAATCTCAGAGTCCAGTAAAGTTTTATTCCACCCAACTAGGCCAATGAGGGCGTGTCTAAATCTACACCTTGGCGTCACCTTTTCAGTCCATTACCACTTCATTCCACTATGCCTCATTATGCTTCTCTACATTCGCCTACGCTTCATTCATGTCACTCCCCTACAAAGCCGACGCCAAGGTGAGGCAAGCTGTAGACACACAATTTTGGCCTAGTTGAAGAGTTTAGATTCTTGTTTTTATGAATAATATTTAAGTAACCTTTCAAGGGAACCGGGTTTTCCGGAAAAATCAAGTTTTTCGGCGCAGTTAGAAGAAGATCGATAGGCGTTGACCAAAGTCAAAGTGCCCTATATACAGGGCGCCAGGTACCCTGTGGCGCCCTACTTATAGGGCACCAGGCGCCCTACTTATAGGGCACCTACACCTGGTCTGACTGACTGGATAGATTGATGGGACAGTTTTGCAGATAAAGTTGCCCTCTTCTTGGTTATAAAAGGACCCCCATTTGAAGGGTTTAGGACACACCAACCCCCCCCCCCCCCGAACTCTCTCATCCACCACAACACTCCTAAGGCCTTACAACCCCTCTCTAAGCTCTCAAACCGTTCCAAAACCCTTTCCCAAAACCCCAAAAACCTGCAGTTTCCTCCTTCAGAAATATGATTTTTCTCTGACTTTGAGGGCCTCTACACTCCATTTCTCTTACATCTAGTGCCAAAACCCTCTTCCATTAGCTTCACTTGAGTATTCGCTGCTTAAAGAACTCCTTCTTCCATCTTGGAGGTCTTCCTGCACTCCGAGGCGACACCACGAAGAAGGGAAGAAAATATGCTGAAACCAGTCCCTGGTGCCCTATAAATAGGGCGCTTTGACTTTGGTCAACGCGCCCCATCAAGGGGACACCTGCAGCTAGCGCCCCATATATGGGGCACTAGCAGGCACCCCCATTTTGTATTTTGTTGAGTTTATTTACCTTTCCGGTCGATGCTTTACTCTCCCGTTTCATTTTAACTCTCATTAACATGTCATTTAGCATATATTGAGCCACTCATTTGCATTTTCATGCATATCTAAACCTTCTAAATAGGGGTTGGGATTTAGTCCCAATCCGGTTAGTCTCTTTCCTTTTGCATGTTTGAATTCGAATTTGAGCACGATACTATGCTTTCATTAGAACTAATGAACCTTTCACTTGTTTCTATGTTTTCTTATGAACATTTTTAGGTAAATCCGATTGAGGCGGAGCGTCAACCGGATCGAAGATGAAAGGCTCACTAAGCTCTCTTCTTTCGGCCGGCCGAGAGAGGAGAAGTCGGAACCCAACAATCTCCCATTCCCAAAGGTACGACGGTCATTTCTCCATTTCATTTCTTTTCATTCTACTATATTTTGGAGCCTTTGGCTCCTGATGACCACAACCACTAACATCCCATCCACCAAGTCTCCAAAGCAAGCGTAGGGGCAGGAAAAGGGGAGATCTACGGATATCCTCGTTTCAGGTGCTTACAATTAGTGCATGTGATATCTTCTCAAGTGATGAGGATGACCGATCCCATTGGTCATTAGTATGGAGACACTAAGATACACATACATGTGCTCATTAGTTGAATGAGATCACTGAACTGACCAAATTAGAAACCCTGAATAAGGGTATGTGTTTCTCAGCTCACTATATTTCTAAAGGGAAAGTTCCTTCTCAAGAAAGATAGTGGGAGCAAGATATATGGAAGATGTTCTAGTCCCACAACTCAACGACACTTCTATTAAGGTGCTAGTTAATAATTACATATTGGAAACTTATAGATCTATTCTTGTGTCCATTCAACCTAAGAGATATGTGGGACATATTTTTAATAAACGAAATGAGGCATTACATGATAAGGATATTGATCCAAAGATCTATATAGAACCAATATGAGATATTGATTCATAAATGGGAAAAGACAATAAAATGTGATATAAACGTTTTCTATTCTAATCAAGTTTAGAACTTGATAGATCCACCTAAGGGTATAGTATGCATAAGGAATAAATGGATCACTAAAGGATAGATTAGAATGGATTAGAAGGTAGAGACCTTCAAAGGTGAGAATAGTTGAAAAGGATATCATCGAAGTCAGATGGTTGATTATTATGAGATCTTTTACCTATTCTATGGATTAATCCATTCGGATTTTGATTGTTACACACTATGATTATAAGATAAGCTAATTGGTTGTTAGGATTGTGTTCCTTTATGGTATTTTGAGGAACATGTGTATATGATACAACTATAGGGAATCAAGTCTCAATAACATCCAAGAAGAGTGTGTATTAAGTTCATTTATGGACTGAAGTAAAACTTCACATAGATCGTATTTAAGGTTTAATGAAATTAAATCTTATGACTTTGTTAAGAAGGAAGATGAGCCTTATGTATTCAAGAAGATAAGTGGGAGTGCTATTACTTTCTTGACATGTTATGTTGATGACATAATACTCATTAAGAATGAAGTAGGTGTGTTATCATAAGTGAGCCTAGCTATCAAATTAATCCTCCAAACATAATTTGAGTTTTGAGATATATGGAGAAAGATCTAAAAGCAATGCCCAATTAATGTACAGTCTCCATAGTCAAAGGGTTTGACATGATAAACTCAAAGATAGGTTTCTTACCTATGTGGTGTGGAGTTGATCTCTCTAAAGTGATGTCTTTGAAGACTTCTTGAAAGATAAAGAGATTAAATTAATATAGCTCTTATGCCTTTGTCATAGGGTCTATGATTAATGTGATACTACGTACATGATGTGATAAATGCTCTAAGTGTTTTGAGCATTTATCAGAAAGATCCAGGTGAGAGTCACTAGATAGTTTAGAGATATATCATTTGGTACTTGAGAGGTACTGAGAATGTATCTCTATACACTAGAGGATAAGACTTGAAGTATTGAAGTTTTACAAACACAAGCTTCTAATTAAATAAGTTTGATATTAACTCAAAATAATGGTGGTGCAGTGAATTGGAAGTGTTCTATGCGATTGAACACCATAAATTCTACAACATATATAAAGACATTTAAATAGTGGTTGCACACTACTTGAGAAGTAGTCTATATGAATATTTTTATCTACATATTTGATATGTGATTGTCTCAATTTTCTCTGAAAGTGTATCATTATTTTGAGAAAATAATGTGGTAGAGCTAATGTCTTATCAGAAGTTTAAAACTTCTATGGCGATACTATAAAATCAGAGAGATTGCAACTTATAGAGGTATAATTAAAGAAAGAGTATCCACTGCTAATAACATTGTACAATGCAGTTACTCAAGGAGTGTTTGAGCTTCATCTCGAGATGATAAAGATCAACCAAATGGATATGTGATGTCTTCTCATGTGATGAAGATGACTGATCTCATTGATCATTAATGTGGAGACACTGAGATATGATAGAAATGTATGTCCTACAAGCCAATCATATATAATATGATTTGACATTCCAAGATATATCTCATTCAATTAATTAGGCAAATCTTTATGATAAGCTCTTATTGGATGCGAATATCATAATGAAGTTCTTGATCAAATGCAATGATGATTAAATCATGATGAGATCATGATAATGAGGTTGATCATCTAGAGGTATTTGATCTAAATGTTCCTAGTCATAGGATACTTGAGACAGGACATAAAGGATCCGGATAGACTAGTGTATGTGATATCTTCTCATATGACGAGGATGATCGATCTCATTGGTCATTAGTGTGGAGACACTGAGATACACATACATGTACTCATTAGTTGAATGAGTTCACTGAACTGACCAAATTAAAAAACCTGAATAGTATCTTATCGAACTGTCAATCAGGATTTTCTATCATCACGATTGCATGGTTGGACCTCTGACCTGAATCGGCAAAGATATCTTGTTGGGTGGAACTTGTGCTTTGACCATTGACTTATGGATCACCATTTAGATGGTCCAGTATAGCGATTGATAGGGTACAATAAAAACTTGATAGAGATAATTGAGCGGACAACAAGGGATCATCTACTCTCGGTAAGTGAGAGTGAATGTCTTATGAGATAGTACTCTAAATCCCAGGCTATGGTAGATAGGATAATCGGAAAAGGATTTTTTCAATTGATCTGATTCCAAGTACAGGATCCTATAGAGTTGGTACACTAAAGAGTTGACAGTCGATTCCGTACTCTTTTTTGACTGAGACATTGTATAGATAAAGATTTATATCCATGCGATAACTAATGATGGAAAGGCTCAATAGGGATGATATTATCCCCATAGCCATTTGGGATCATGGGATGTGACTTGTACCCTTCATTATCGGTAGGCCGATTAATCTGTTATCGGATAATAGATTAAACTAAATTAAATAGAATTTTTCTAGTTCATTTATATCTCAACCAAATAGGCTATTGGGCCTAGTGGGTCACACACAAAAGGACTTATCCACAAGTACAGGGGAAAGGGCATAATTTATGGAGATTTTGTGTTTTTAGGAAAAATTTCAAAATTCTCTATAAATACTAATAGTTTCAACCAAAACCTATCAAGCCAAGGGTGAAAAATCACATCATCAACCTCCTCCCTACCTCCTTCTCTCTCTAGAAGGTGTCTATGGGCGATGGAGCTCTATTCGAGAAGAGTTCTCGGGGCCAACGTGAAGGGAGAACTTACTGTGGATGAAGTTCGTGTGGATACTGCTGGAGACCGTACACTTGAATGGGTTTAAGAGATCGAGAAGCTCATCTCCTTCCTCTCCATGGGATTATATGAATCTCTATCAGGTATATTCAAACATGATTTGATCAGTTTTTTATTTTCATCGTTCAATTCTTATTGAGACAAATTCTAAAAGAACCCATAGGAAGCGTCGCTTCTGCTACACCAAATTTTTATAGACAATTCCTTACAAGATACACATGTAGGTGCTAATCATGCGAATAAGTTCATTGAACTAACCAAAATAGAAAAGCTAAATGGTATCTTACTTAATTGTTGATCAAGATTTTCTATCAATAAGGTTACATGGTTGGACATTTGACCTGAGTTGCCAAAGATGTCTTGTTGAGCAAAACTTTGACCATTGACTTATGGATTACCGTTTAGATGGTCCAATATAGTGATCAACCGTGTATAAGGAAAACCCAATGGAGGTAATTAAGCAGACAACAAAAGAATCCTCCACTCTTAGTAAGTGGGAGTGAATGTCGTATTGGATAGTGTTTTAAATCCCTACACAGGGTAGATGATAATTAAAAATTAAGTTTTCCAATTGATCTGATTTAAGTACATAATTCTATAGAGTCGTTATACTAAGGAGTTGACAGTCGATGCTATACTCCTTTCCAACTGGGACATTAGTGTAAGGAATCGTCCATAAGAATTTAGTGCAGCGGAAGTGACGATTCCTATGGGTTCTTTTAAAATCTTTCTCAATTGGAACCGAACGATGAAAACCAAAAATCGATCAAATCAGGTTCGAATATACCTGATAGGGATTCATATAATCCCATGGAGAGGAAGGAGATGAGCTTCTCAAGCTCTTCAATCCGTTCAAGTGTTTGGTCTTCAGCAGTATCCACATGAACGTCATCCATAGCAGGTTCACCCTTCGCACCGGCCACGAGAACTCTTCCGAACGGAGCTCCATCGGCCATGGATGCCTTCTAGAGAAAGAAGGAGGTAGGGAGGAGATTGAGGACGTTGTTAAAACCCTTGCACTAAAGCCAATCACCCATCTGGCTGATCTTTATCAGCTCGAGATGAAGCTCAAACACTCTTCAAGTAACTACTTCAGTTAGTGGATCTGTAATGTTATTAATGGTAGATACTCTTTCTTTAATTATATCTTTATAAGCTGCAATCTCTCTGATTGTATGGCATTGCCACAGAAATTTTAAACTTCTGATGAGACATCGGCTCTACCCCATTGTTTTTCCAAACAATGGTACACTTTCAGAGAAAATTGGGACAATCCCATAGCTAAAATGTAGAAGAAAATATTCATCTAGACTACTTCTCAAGTAGTGTGTAACCACTATATAAACTTGTTTACATATGTTGTAGAATTTATAATGTTATATCGCATAGAACTCTTCCAACTCACTGCACCACCATTATTCTGACTTAATATCAAACTTATTTGATTAGAAGCTTGTGTTTGTAAAATTACAAGACTTCAAGTCTTATCCTCTAGTGTATAGAGATACCTTCTCAGTACTTCTCAAGTACCAAATGATATATGTCTAAAGTATCTAGGGACTCCCATCTAGATCTTCTTAATGAATGCTCATAACACTTAGAGTATCACATCATGTATATAGCATCACATTAATGATAGACCCTATGACAAAGGCATAAGGGCTCTATTAATGTGATCTCTTTATCTCTCAAGAAGTGAAGACATCATTTTAGAGAGATTAACTCCACACCACATAGGTAAGAAACCTATCTTAAAGTTTTCATGTCAAATCCTTTGACTATGGACGTACATTAACTAAACATTGCTTTTAGATCTATCTCCATAGATCTCAAAACTCAAATTATGTTTGGAGGATTAATTTGATAGTTAAGTTCACTTATGATAACACACCTACTTCATTCTTAATGAGTAGAATGTCATCAACATAAAATGTCAAGAAAGTAATAGCATTCCCACTTATCTTGTTAAATACACAAGGCTCCTCTTCGTTCTTAACAAAGTCATAAGATTTAATCTCATTAAACCTTATATATGATCTATGGGAAGCTTTATTTTAGTCCATAAATAGACCTACACTCTATTAGATGTTATTGGGACTTGATTCCCAATAGTTGTATCATATACACCTGTTCCTCAAAATACCATAGAGAAACACTATCTTAACAACCAATTATCTTATCTTATAATCGTAGTGTGTAACAATCAAAATCCGAATGGATTAATCCATGGAATAGGTAAAAGATCTCATCATAGTCAACCATTTGACTTCGATGATATCCTTTTCAACTATTCTCACCTTTAAAGGTCTCTTACCTTCTAATCCACTCCAATCTATTCTTTAGTGATCCATTTATTTCTTATGGATACTATACCCTTAGGTGGATCTATCAAGTTATAAACCTGATTAGACTAGATAAAGTTTATATCGGATTTTATTGTCTTTTCCCAATTTAGAATCAATATCTCATATTGCATCGATATAGATACTTGGATCAATATCCTTTCTATCTTATGTCTCATTTCATTCATCAGAGATATGTCTCACGTATCTCTTAAGTTGAATGAAAACAAGAAAAGACCTATGAACTGTCCTTCTATAATTATTAACTAGTACCTTAATAGAAGTGTCATTAGGTTGTAGGACTGGAATATCTTACATATATACTTTGCTTCCACTATCTTTCTTAAAAAGGAACTTTTTCTCTAGAAATGTAGTGAGCTAAGCAACACATACCCTTATTCATAAGGGTCGTATATTTAATATCCATAAGTTTCTTTAGGATATCCCACAAGCTAACACTTCATAGTCTTATATTTCAACTAATAAGGGTTATACTACTTCACTATGTTAGACATTCCGAAATCTTAACTTGCTTAAGGTCAAGTTTTAACCCCTTTTTTATATCCTATATAGAATAATCAGAATAGACTTAGAAAGTAGCAATTTAAGATCAAGTGGTTATAACAAGTACTTAACCAAAAATAGACAGAGGAATTTTGCAAAGCTTGTCATTGTTCATATTATGTCTTACATAATGTAGCTTCTCGTTTTAGCTACTATATTAAACTAAAATGTGTAAAGAGATGCGTATTAGATTCTATTATCCTTCAATTATATGTGAATTATGTACTTAAGTATTCCCCTCCTTAATCTCATCAAAGAGTTCTAATACTCTTTCCATTAGTATCTCTACTTCATTCTTAATCTCAGATAATTTCTCAAAGGTCTTAGATTTGTACTTCATAAAGTACATATATCCATACCTAGAGACATCATCTTTAAAATAATGAAGTAGAAATATTCATCTTTAGCCTTTATAGATATGGGTTAACATACACCTATATGTATGAGTTCTAACAACTCATTAACCCTTTCTCCATGTCTACATAAAGCTAAAGTGTAGATTGACCTAAATCAACTTATTTTCTTTTTAAAGGAGTATTCACACATAACATGAGAGCTAACATATCAAATATGATTAAATAATTCATTAAGCTCTCACTGGCAAACACTTTGCCATTCAATATTTTAAAACATCTATCACTTCCATGGCTTAGAATAAATCAACACTTAGTGAAGCAGGAAATCATATAATGTTCTTGTAGAAGGATATAATAGCAATCTTAATTATTATGACATCTCCATAAGGTTATTAAAGAATTGAACCTCCCATTAATAATGATGCAACTTTTGCACCATTTCATATATATAGGTCAACATCTTCTTTATTAAGCCTTCATTTACTTGTTGTCATCTACAACTCCTTGTAGATATAAGATCCATATCCGGTATCTCATACCATTAGATCACTACAAGAAAACAAGTATTTAAAAGCTTTTTTTCAAGCAGCAAATAATAATTTACTACTAATTAATAACAATTTAAGGATAAAAGTACTAAGAGATTCACATTGAAATAAATCTATTTAATAGTAATTTTAATTGCTATCAAATAATTTATATTAGTAGCAAATATAAAATTTGCAACTAATAAGATCTTTCCATATCTCCACGTACCCACGACGTGGTAGTTTCCTCCTTTTTAGGGAAAGAAATCCTGTCCCCCTCCCCCCCTGCGCGCAAAGCTTTCACCACCCGGAGAATATTCAAAAAAAAAGAAACTGGTGCCATCGGTGACGACCGATTCCTCACAAAAAGGCTTGCGGCAGGCGGCTCCTTCGGAAGCGGTGGCCACTGATTCCTCACACAATGGCTTGCGGCGGGCGGCTCCTTTAGAAGCGGTGGCCACCGATTCCTCACACAACGGCTTGTGGAGCAGTGGCGATCGATTCCTTACACAACGGTGGAGATCTTGTGCGTTGCGGAGTCTTTGAGGTGTTCGGGAGCCCTACTGTGTGAAGTTCGTTGCGTTGCGGAGAAGTACTCAACATACTGGTACCCTTTGCAGTGCTACCTCTACCCATGGGCAAACACTAAGATAGGCCATTCACAGGTCTCTGGCGGAGCAATACCCAGCAAAACCACAAGCTCACTGTCATTCTTGACACCTTCGAGCTCCTCCATCGACGGCATCGTGTCGGCTCAAAGAGACATCCACCAGTTCTGCTACCCAGGTTTCTCTCTCTCTCTATGATTCCCATCTATATCTCTATCTACAATGATCGAGGTTCTTAGAGCTAGCTATATTGCCTTTGATTAGAGGTGCCTGTTCAACTGAGTGCCGCCTCTGTTCACAACATTGGGTTGTGCTTCGAAGATTCCAATGCTACAAGGCATTTATTAAATCCAATAGGTCCGAGGAGGGGTATGTTCAGCTTGGGATGCTAGCTGAGATCTCAAACATGGATGTGGGGGTGAACAAACGTCCAAACACACTATTTTTTGTAATAAGGTGTTTACGTTCATGACTTGCAGGACTGATAGAAATATGTACTGGGTACTTGAATATTTAAACAGGTTGTTGATGTTCCATGGGATTCCTAGACCATGATTCATTCTTGGTGGATCTATGGTGTGCGCAAGGGTCAATTTTGGGCAGGGTTTGGATAAATTTTTCTGGCCTAGTTAATGACTAAATGACCGGGTGTATTTAGGTTGGAGGATCATTCATAGAGGACATGCTCAAGTGACTGGCTGAGGGGTGTGTTTTGATGAGATCTTTTGATGGGAAAGAAGATATTTAGATGAGAGAAGGAGTTTGGAATAGAAAACACAGCATCATAGAGTGGGGATTCTCTAGGGCATTTCCATCTTCCAAGATGGCTCATACTCTTCATGTAGGTTAATGTTCTTCTAATTTGGTGATATCAAATTGGTAAATGGGCTTATTCTTACAAATTTAGGCTAATCGTAGGTTTATGTCTTTCTTTTTCTAAATTAAAAGTAGACTATTTTATTTCTTTGTTGCATGAGACAATTTGAATGCTAAACTTGGCCGGTCGACATTCCACTTTCTACCCACATGCAAACTCCATGTTTGACCTGCTGCAGTCCCCTTTTATAGACCCCTTTTTGACCTACTACAGACTAAACCTGCCATGTCGACATTCCAACTCAGTCACCTACTGTAGACCCATCTGTAGTACCCTTTACAGCCCTACCTTTGCCCCTGTTGAATCACCAGAATAGGCCTTTCACACGTCCCTTCGGGGACCCTTCAATTGGTCTCCAAACAGTCCTCAATCAGTCTATTTCATAACCCAGAATCAGACCCTTATTCAGTCTACTTCAGAATATTCATGAAACCACATTCTTACAGCTACCCATTAAAAGTTAATTACTATCAATAATGGACTTCATTTTTTGGTAAAGAAATTATGCTTGTTAACCACATATAGGTGTTAAGACACAATCAAGCAGCTCTATTGTTTTCACTATTTGAGGGAAACCAGAAGATTTCATATCAACAATAAGCCCTAAATTTTTTTTCTAGTATGTTCATGTAAATATTTTTCTGCTTGATTTCTCATGTTGACTAGTACGTCGTTTCTTGCATCTAGCTTTTGCAAAAGTATGAGGAGACAAGATAAAATCTAAAAGAAAGAGATGGAGCCATGGATTTTGTTGACAAATCTAGATTTGTACAAGAAGGCAACAATAACAACATTAGTTCAAGTGGAACCCGTCCGACTTCAATTCATCCCACTATGAGTAAATTGATGTATTCAAGTTATTTTGTGAACCATGTTCATATTTCACTTATATTCTTATATGAAATATGTAGAAAGTAAATACTAATATAGTTAACAAGTTTGACAAGAGTTGGATGCAACACCAAGGTACAATAGTTTAAAGTTGTATGATATATAACAAAGAGAAATAATATTTGCCATATTCATGATATAGGCCTAACAAATACTTTTTTATGTAAATAGGGCAAGTAAAGAGTACATACTTGGAGTCAACAAATTTCACGATTATGCATTTGAGGTGTCATGTTCTGGGAATCGAATCTTATGTACTTGTAAGAGCTGCAATAATTGTCTTTTAATGGCTAGAGATGATGTTTTTGATCATATTGTATGTGTAGGTTTTGCTAGAGATTATACATGTTGGTAGTTTCATGGAGAAACAAGTATTCAAATAGAGGATCAAATTCCAGGTTGTTGTACAAACTTAAATCAACGAGATGGCATGCAGAAAATGTTAGAAGAATTTTATGGAAATCCAATGCATGATAAGAATGAAAGTTAAGTAGACATTGATCAAGCAGCTTATAGTAAATTAGAACCAGAGAAATTTTTTAAGCTATTAAATGATGCTGATGTGCAGTTATATCCCGTCTGTGATAGTTATACTAAGTTATCATTTCAAGTTGAATTATTTCACTTGAAATGTCTTAATGGGTGGAGTGATAAATCAGTAACCATGTTACTTGAGCTATTAGGCAAAGCACTTTCAACTGGACATACATTACCAAGATCCTATTATGACATGAAAAAATTGATTGTACAATTGGGACTTGCCTATAGAAGGATACATGCTTGTCCTAATGATTGTTAGTTATATTGGAAAGAACATGCTAATGAAGTATCATGCTAGACATGTAAAACTTCACATTGGAAGACCAATGAAAAAGTGTCAAAAGACAATGGTAAAGAAGAAAAGAAAGCTTCAAAGAATACAAGTAAAGTGCCAGCAAAGGTCCTTCATCGTTTCCCCCTAATTCCAAGACTTCAAAGATTGTTTATGTCCTCAAAGACAGCTTCTTATATGAGATGGCATGATGAAGAACGGATTAAAGATGGTTTACTACATCATCCTGCAGACTCACCTACTTGGAAAAGTTTTGACTATCATCATCTTTCTTTTTCTATAGATTCTAGAAATATAAGGTTTAGATTGGCTACAAATGGTTTCAATCCTTTCAGAGGTTTGAATACTACACACAGTTCATGGCCAGTTTTATTAGTGATATACAACATGCCTCCATGGATGTGTATGAAACAACCATCTATTATTATGTCACTTCTTATCGAAGGGCCCCAAAGTCCAGGCAGCATGCAGCATTAATGTGGACAATTAGTGATTTTCCTGGTTTTGCAAATTTGTTAGGATGGAGCCCTAAAGGATACTTAGCATGTCCTAGATGTAACAAGGAAACATGTTCAAGACAACTTGTGCATGGAAGAAAATTATGCTACCTAGGACATCGTCGATTTCTCCAAGGTGATCATAATTTTCGAAGAGACAAGATGTCATTTGATGGTAATGAAGAGCATCATTCTGCACCAATACTTTTGACAGGTGATGATGTGTTGACACAAATGAAAGACCTTAATATGAAATTTGGAAAGAAGAGTGCCCGAGAATCTAAAAGAAAGAGAACGCACATTACCTATACTGAGCCACCATATAACTGGAGAAAAAAAATATTTTATTTGAATTACCATATTGGAAGGAACATCTTCTTCGTCACAATTTGGATGTTATGCATATTGAGAAGAATGTGTGTGATAATATTATTGGGACTTTATTTGACATTGAAGGAAATAATAAAGATAATAGTAGCTCAAGATATGACTTGAAGGAAATGGGCATAAGAAAGGAGTTGCATCCACAACAACTTGGATCAAGGGTCTATTTCCCCAGCATGCTTTCATATGGATACAAAAGGAAAAAAAGTTTTTTTTTTAAATTTGAAGGATATTAAGCTTCCAGATGGGTTTGCATTGAATATTTCTCGATGTGTGAAAGAAACAAAACTTCAAGGTTTGAAGAGTCATGATTGTCATGCTTTGATGCAACAACTACTTCCCCTATCTCTATGAAAAGCTTTGCCTAAAAAAGTCAGCTTGATTCTAGTTGAGTTGTGCAAGTTCTTTAATGAAATTTATTCGAATATCCTCTCAATTTCCAATTTCCAATTTACAAATTTTGGAGTCACGCATTGCTATAGTTTTGTGTCAAATGGAGAGAATTCCCCCCCATCATTTTTTGATATCATGGTGCACCTACCTATTCATTTAGCTGAGGAGGCAAGACTTGCTGGACCAGTGTATTATCGATGGATGTATCCTATTGAGAGGTATGTAAATATTTACTAATTCATTTACACGTTCATGGCACATCAAAGTACGATAACAATTTCTTCATTTTTGTAGATATCTAATGACATTGAAGTCTTATGTATGCAACAGAAGTCATCCAGAAGGCTCTATTGCACAAGGATATCTTGCAGAAGAATGTCTAACATTTTGTTCTAGATACCTTCATAATATGGAAAGTAGGGTAAATAGTCTAGTGCAAAATTTTGATGAAAATATGGACACAATTGAGTTAAATGAGTTTTCTATTTTCTCCATGTTTGGACGTGGAATAGGTGGATCTTCATCTCAATTATTGAATCATATAACTTTAGTCCAAGCCTACCGATATGTGTTATTCAATTGTGATGTAGTTAGCCCTTTTATTGAGTAAGTAGTGAATATTTTACATTTATATTCAAGAAATTATTCTAACTTAACTTTTAATTTTGTATGCATGCTTCACCTTAACACTTTGGCTAAACAATATCATAATGCACATGCTAGATATATAGAGAAGAAACACAATGAACAATTTCATATATGGTTCAGAGAAAATGTAAGAGATTATTTTATTGTCACTCTGTCTATACAAATTAAAGACGACGTCATATATTTTGTGTTCATTTTTTAATATTTGTAAGTAAAAGAACTCATACAAGGCAGAGGTGAACTTGAATGTATTAAACTTCAATGGTTAGCACATGGTCCAAATAGCTTAGCTAAGACCTATAAAAGGTTTGTCATTAATGGCTATAGATTTCACACCAAAGAACTTGAAGAGGAGTGAAAGACACAAAATAGTGGAATTATGGTGAAGGATAAAACATCAAGCTTTTCAAATGTTAAAGATTAAAATCCAATTGTTGGAGAAGTTTCGTACTATGGTGTACTTCAAGATATAGTAGAAGTGGATTATGATCATTACATGAAGAGTGCATTATTTAAATGCGATTGGGTTGATGTTTTATCTCATGGAAGAGGAGTTAAACTAGATGACTTCAACTTAACACTTGTTAATTTTTCAAAGTTATTAAGTAGTGATAAAATTTCAGATGAACCTTTTATTTTAGCAGCACAAGCGGAGCAAGTGTTCTATTCTATAGATCCTATAGACAACGACTGGCATGTTGTGTTGAAAGCTCCACCTAGGGACTTGATAGATTCTGAACAACACATTGCAAACGAAGATGATCAAAGAAATTTCATCTTTGATCCACATTTATTTCAAGTTTTACCTGCACATATCAAAAATATTGAAGATGAAGACATAAGTTGGCTTAGAACAGACGTTGAAGGAATGTATGAAAACAATGATTCATAGGTATGCTTTAGATATGTTGTTTTACATGACATGATTTTAAACCAACTATTTAGCATTTATTATACACATGTTTGACTATGTATGTACATTGTGTGATTATAAACACTTTTGAGCATGGCAGTAAAGTGAGATATCTATAATCTTCTTTACTTTTGAACATGTCTAGTTCTGTTATTGCTTGTTCATTGTGTGATTATAAACAATGCATTGATTGCATCAGAGCACAGAACATGTTCGTCAAGTGCAAGCTTAGCTTAGAACAAAGACAACGAATATATCTACAGCAAAAGTGCAAGTTTATCAAAACAATGACCATAGAGTAAGAAAATTTGAAAAATATATAAATTTACTTATTTATGTTTTTAAATGTATCACTTTTTCATATTATTCTTTATTTCTTGATGTTAATGTGACTTTGGAATGAACTCAAGCTTTTTTTATACTAGAGTACACATGTCTCTCAACTTCAAGATTATGTTAGATCAAAGACAACAAATCGATCTACACGTGTCATCCAGGGTAAAGAGCAAAATAAAAGATCTACAAAAATAATGATTTGTTTAACCGTAGTGATCCACCTTCAAGAGAAGCCAACTTTAGTGATAATGATGTAGATGGAATAAACTCTCAAAATGATGTTGAAGAAATGACTACAGATATTTATTTTTGTAATGTACATGTCATGATTTTTGCTAACAGATCTATACATGTTTAATGTTATGTGTTGTTAAACATTACAGATGTGCAAAAGAAGACACGTGGAGTTACTAGATGTATTGATTTATTGAACGTGGACAAGAGACAAGCTTTACATGTGGATATATATGATTTTGGTCAGCCAGTTGGACCAAATGCAAAAAAGTTGGCAAATTATCTTGGTGTCATTGCTCAAAATCCACAAAAGGCTCTATTAACATAGGAAGATTGGAGAAAGGTGCAACAAGAAAATAAAAGTAATATGTGGGAACTCATAAAGGTATAAACGGAAACTTTTTTATGTTATTTTAAATAGTAAATAGTTCTTAAAATTTTGTCTTGTATATAGGACAAGTTTGATGTTGATGATGCCTTATACCCATGGGTGATGAGAAGTCTTGGTTCAAAGTGGAAAAACTTCAAGTGCAAACTAAAGAAAAAGTTTGAGGGTGATATCAATAATATTCATCATGGTACACCAACTATAAATGATGCACCTGTAGATCCCAACCAATGGAAAGAACTTGTTCAATATTGGAGATCTGAAAAAGGGCTAGTATGTAAGATCATGTTTAATTGTTTTGATGTATATAATGACTAATTGGACATCTTATATTATTAGGAAAGGAGTATCATAAACAAAGTAAATCGTGGGAAACAAATAGTTGGTCACACATTTAGATCAAGGAGTTATGCTGTGATACATGAGGAAATTGTAAGTATTCATCTGTTTCATAAAATACTTTCAGTTTGATTACTATTGACATTGTACTAATTAATTAGTATCTTTAGTGTGTTAAATAGCGTCAGAAAAGTGTTAATCAAAAAAATCCCTCACGAGCTAAGTTATTTACTATAACACATACAAGAAAGGATGGAACACCAGTCAATGAAGAATTGTCAAGACTTATGGTACATCTTCAGTCAATTTGGTCTTGTCATGATTCAAGTAATATTTAAATATGTCTAACATTTTCTTCTTGTTCTATAACAATAGGCAATGTTGCAAGAGCGAACCTCTAATGAAGAAGAAAATTTAACTATTACATTGAAAGATGACATTCTATCTCAAGTATTAGAAAAGGAGAAATCTGGATGTATAAGAATACTTGGCTTGGGCCCCACTCCTTCAAGTGTTCATGGTCCTACTCCTACTCGCTCTCAAGCTCTCCAAATGGTAAATCAGATTAGAACATCATCTAAAAGTATACTGTCAAAGTTGTTTGAGAAGATAGAGGAAATGAAAGAACAGAGTAAGAAAATGAAAGAATCATATGAACACCATCTTAATAGTATACAAGAAGAGTTTAATATGTTCAAGGAGATAGTGAACAAACAAAATGATAACCACCAGGTATATACCAAGTGTTATTTTTCTAGATAATCAGGCAACTTTTGTTTGAAATGTATTTTAAAAATCTTGTTTAAATTGCTTGTTAATTTTGGTTTGAGTTCAAAGTGAACTTGGCATGTTTACATAAACGAGCTACTTCATGAGCTGAGCTCAAGTCGAGCCAAGTTCAAACAAGACATTTGAAAACCTCGACGAGTATCAGCTGAGTTCAAAAAGAGTCAAGCTAAGATCGAACAAAGCCCTATTCAACTTGGCTCGGGCTTAGCCCCCTTGGATACTTTTTATCTTACATCAATAAATTGTGTTTGCCTTAAAAAAACAACAAGAGTCTATATGATTATAATATCTACTAAAACTATAAAACTATTGTACGATCTACAATTTCCTATAATGGTTAGTGTTTAATAATAAATAAAACATATATTAGAAAGTAAATATTATTGAAATAAGAATGTTAAAATAAATATAAGATTACATATTTAATAATAAATATATCAGAGAAATATAAATAACAACCGAACCAATAGAGATTGAGATAGTTTAGTCATAGTAAACATAAACTTAAAAAAGGTTAATAGATCTAAATGAAGTAGAGTGTACTTTGATATATATTTTAGATGATATAAGTATTTAAGAAGAAACAGCAAAAATAAGTGAAATAAATCATATAGCTAAAACTAAATATGGAGATAAGATGAGTTAAGTTTTTTAACAAATTTTGTATTAAATAAATCTAATACAAAATATAAAATTATCAAATTTCTTGAGACATGATAACGAAAAGTAGCGATCATGCTTAAGTTTATATCAAAGTACAATATGTTGTCACAAAAATGTATTTTTGTGACAAAAAATCAATCTGTCATGCAACCAGAACCCCTATTTGCTACGTTGACAGATAAAGTAGCATAAGTCAACCGTGATCTATCTATTATTTAAACACTTCAAATGCTTTTGTCTAAGTTTGAGTTCTATGGTTCAGAAGATCCTTGAATGTGACAAAACATTAATAATGGAATAGCAAACGATGCATGTTTTACTCATGAAAATGGTCATTCCAGCATGCAGATGCAACGAACACGGAAATTGCATACTCACGCTTTGGATGCCTTTCCTACTTTCTTTGTCTGCCTACCCCCAAATGCCTGTTAACCTTCTGGCATGACAATTTTGTGGACATCCAATAACACGATATTCGCTTATTCAGGACGTGATGAGCTAAAATAGGGTGTTGCTGAATGTTGAGCACTGAAAGGGCAGCTTGGAGACCGTCGAAGAAGTGGATGGGCAAAGGGGAATCTGGACCACGGTAAAGATTACACCTGCCAATGGATCCCATGAGATCCATAACCCGACCGAAATTTTACAGCTTAGCAGAATTTTGAGCCATCGGCTAACCCAAGAGTTAAGCATCTTTTGGGTGAGAGAAAAAACCCCACATAAATACAATATCGGGCAATGAAGAATAGGGTTCGCTTGATAGCTCGTAACCCAATGAACCCATGACCACCTCATTCCTGCCGTTGCCGTTTTTCTTTGCCCATGTTGTACCATCATCAAATCCTGATTTGCTAGAGACATGGACGGGTCGCCAGTGCAAAGGCAGCTCAGAGCCTCAAGGCTCATGCTCCTCTTCTGAATCTTCTTCAGTGTAACGGTGCCGATCCTCATCTTCGCCGGCGACCAATGTTTCAACTCCATTAGCATCTTCCTCCACATGAGCGGCAGCATTGTCTGACACAGATCCATGCCGCCTAGATTGGCTATGCTGACTTCAGTATGTGCGCACTCTTTAACCACATCGACGATGTGCTCAACCGGCTCGCCACACTGTAGGAGAAACTTGAGTCCAGTATCCAGCACATTGACCAAGACCGTGCCCTCCAAAACATTGCATTTAAAAAAAAATAAGTTCATGTTTGAGGTGGAAACCAAAACAAGAATATTATGGTTGCAAAATCATCTTATAATGTGTTCCTTTACTTTTACAAATTTAACCAAACAAAAGCTCTTACTTAAACATCTAGAAAAAAACATCTTATTTTAAAAAATGTGGTTTTTAAACAAGAGAGTTACAATAAAACAAACAAGCCCAAGTTTGGCTAATCCAGATCAGTTTCTGGTGATCTTATTCACCAAACCAATCATTAGCAACATCAATCAGATAAATCCAACGCACCAGTTTTGCTGCCAGATGTTAAGTACGATGATGACTCATCCGCATGAATCGAAGTCATTACAAAATGGTTAAAACCTATTGGTAATTCTCGTATGACAAATTTTGTTAAAGCATTCATTTGACGTTGAAATCAACTAGTCCAAGTTGAAACACTCTACTAGTCCCAAATTTGGTTAAAGGAAAGGTGCAACAAGTGACAGCCAATAAATATGTTAAGATGGATATGTGAATATACTAGATTAGAATACATAATTAACACATCAGAGAAAATACAAGTGTAGAAACTGTAGACAAATTGAAAGAAATAAAATTGAGATTGATCAAAAATATTAAAATTGGCAGGACCACTTGGGATCCAAAGTTGATTCCAACCAAGATCCCTGGAAACAATGTGGTTGGCTGATTCTGCAAGGCATGGTTTCAGAAACTATTCTCTATTACATTTTTGATATAGAATCATTCTTAGGAAAATTACCACCAGGTCCATTTAAGAAAATCGGTTTACCAAAAACTCCGTTGACCACATTTCGTTACTGTTTAGTCCGTTGACACTGAATTTCATTATCACCCAGTCCATTTCTTCATCCCGTAATTTTAAAATCCCACTTTTACCCCCCCTCCCAGCCGCGAAGCCCTCCCGCGAACTCCGCCCGCGAACTCCAGCCGCAGCCGCCGCGAAGCCCTCCGCCGCCGCGAAGGCCAGCCGCCGCGAAGCCCTCCGCCACGAAGCCCTCCGCCGCCGCGAAGCCCTCCGCCGCGAAGCCCAGCCGCCGCGAAGCCCTCCGCCGCCGCGAAGCCCTCCGCCGCCGCCAAGACCAATGTGCAAGGGGGCAAAAATGACATTTCAAATCCAAATTGGAGTGGGTGTGATGCTATTTTGAAAAAACGGACCTAATAGAAAGGTGTTTTTGAAAACGGACCAGTGGTAAAGTGGTTTCCGTAAAACGGACCTAGTGTGCATTTACACATCATTCTTGCATAAGTGCTAAAAGAATGCACCACCATTCATTTAAAGGTTAAGAAAACGTTGCAAACCAACACAAATGAAATTCAAATTTTGAAATATAATCAACTGAATGCAGAGCACATTCCAAGTTATTATCACCAAAACCAGAATAAAAAGCCAATTCGAGTCAATTTCAGATTCTAGAAGTATGCCTAGCTCAAACAAAGTATCTACTATATAGACATCATTGCTGTCCATAATAGTATCACATGATAATATGATAATTATATTCTAGGTTTCCTGCAGTCAGATTACGCAAGTTGATTTTTATCTCTATGCCATGTAAGGAGGTCCTTTATGTGCATCCAAAACTAATAAGATGCCCACCTAAATTCCACCTTTTTTTGTTCTCTGTCCATATTTACAGCAAGAGCATGTCTTCCATGCCCTGCCAAGAATTAGGACATTAAATGATCTTTAATTAGTTGTAATAATAGCACATATTCCAGCAAATGGGCAAGGAGATAGCATTTCTCTATCAACTCATTCTCGCATTATTAGGTGAAAAAGTTTGGGTCACGAAAATAACAGAAAGATACAGGAGATTTATCTTAAAAGGGTACGTAGAATCCGCTCACATTTACATCCCATTGCACTAAGCACTCCAAGCAAATATTTCCATACTTCTTAAAACCAGCGAAGAATGAAATGGAGCATCTAGCACTTTCTAGGTCCCAAGGATAAATCGTAGATGAATTAGATAAATAAAATGCTTTAACCACAGAATCAACTCGGTTACCTGTACGATCATCATGAGAAGGAAGTGAAATCAAATATTGCTTTGATCAAAAAATACCACGTAAAACACGAGATGAGAATGAGCTCACAGGTGAAACAAGAACAACAAAAATAAACTACCAAACCAATAGACGCAGCAGACATCGTCCGCCTGGGTGTGATTTTGTCGGCACCAAGTTGGCGACGCATAGAACTGAGAAGAACTGAATGTGTAGGCCAGAGACAACCTACATTCCTGATCCTGGCAGATTGCAGTGGGAATAAGAGGTAAATGTGTAGGCCTCTGGATAAGAGGCACCGGACGCGTACCCGGAAATTCGACCACATCGCCATACGTGACGCCGACCATTCTTGCTATCCGCAGTCAGGATGCGTCTCCAAAAGAGTGGAGCCATGGCAGACCGCATTTGAAGGGAAAAGCAGAGGCGAGAGACCTAGGGCTTCGTTTGGGGGCACTCGTCCACTTTTATAGGCGCATCTGAGCGCGGTGATTGGCGTGGTGAGTCGAAGGGTTCATGTAAGCTTTGTTAAAAGAAGTATTTTATTTCGAAAAAATGATGAAGATGTTTTTTCTAAAATTATATTCTACTTAACTTATAATTTTAAATTATTTAATATTTGCTTAATCTTTACTTGTGTCAATTTTAAATTAATTTTTACAAAAAATAAAAGTATTTAAATTATATTAAATTATTTTTCTATGATAACTTAGATTTGCCACTTTATTTTTTGTTTATGTTATGATGTTATTTTTAAGTAAAAGTTTATTAATTATACGTTTAATATTTATTAATCATTTTAATTTTACTTTTTAATTAGTTTATAATTATTGTTATTTTTATACTTTTTAGAATATATCTTTATTATAATTTATCTAATTTAATAATTTGAATATTCATTTTAATATTTCCATATAAAATTTATTAATTTAAAAATATATTTTTATCTTATTTTTATAAAAATATTAAAGATAACAAAATTATTTTGAAAGTCTGAAAGATATAATCTACCAAAAAAAAGATTATATGATAGTACAATAAATAAATATAAAAGATGATAAAAGATAAAATATATTGACATAAAATACTATGAATATAATGATAGATATAAAATTTATAAATATTACAAAATAGTCAGAGAAGAAGAGAATATGATGTTAAACGATCGATGAATGTTTTAAATATATATAAAAAATTTAGAACTAAAAATGTGAAAATGATATTTATAAATTAGCAAAGATGAAAGAGAAAAGATATCAAGTCAAACACGCTAAGAATAAAAATAAAATCAAAATATTTTAATTAAAATAATGATATTAATGAAAGATGAAATTTTGAAATATAGAAGATCTAAAGAATATAAGGAAGTTTGATATGAATTTTATATACTATAAGATAACATGGAAGAGTAATGGAGTGGCGCCTAAAGGATTATATAAATATTCTAACCAACTAATAAAAATTTATTACTGTCAATCTAAAATAGAAAGTATTTTCTTATTAGAACATGATAGAGAAATACCGAGGAAATTTAATATATACAAGTGATAGAATGATGGTCTGCGTTGAATCTACCACTAATTTCTGCACAACTAGATAAGAATAAGGGATTTTTCTATGTCAATGTCTACAATGAATTCTTATCTTTCTATTAGGTATGGTTAAATTAACATAAAATATACAATATGATATGTGTAAGGAATCATGTTTTGATAGTAGAGATGTTTGATTCCTTAATTTTCATGGTCGCTGTCTCAATCAAAATTAAACAACATGACTAATAACCAAATTCTAAGAAAATCAAAAATACCTTATTAGGATTTAATAAACTCTTTAAGGTTGATGAAGATGGAAGGCTTTCTTTACCTCCAAATCATTCAAGTGTATGGCCTCTGAAAGTATTCACACAATTTTTCTTCAGAGATAAGTTCTCCCTTGAACCAAACTCAAGAACTCTTCCAAAACTAAGCTCTACTTTGTAAGGACATCCTTTATAAGGAGAACAAAGAAGCAAGATGGTCGAGGACAAAATTTTAACCCTTTGTGTGTAGGGGCGGCAATGGGGTGGGCTGACCCGCGGGTCTTCGGGCCGGGCCAAATGTGGACCTGATATCGGGCCATCGACTTGGGCCCGCGGGCTTACAGCGGGTTCTGTTCGGGTCAAGCGCGGGCCGACGTCGCCAGTTCGCCTAGGGCGTGGGTGAGCGCCGAGCGGCCGCCAGTCTCCTTCTCCTCCCCCTCTTTGTCCATTGATTTCCGGCTGTAGCTGCAGAGCTCGAGGTCGGTCGGCCACAGAAGAGGAGCCGGACCTGACGCTGCGGCTCTGAGTGGTTCTTGCGCAGCTTCCTCCTCTTTCACGTTGCGCACGTCCTCGGCCGGGGGCAGCTTCCTTAGTGCCTTCGCCGTCGTCACATCGACCTCAAGCTGGAGGTAGCTTCCATCTCTTGTAGCTTTCTACGCCCAATCTCATGGATGTAGCTGTTTGGTGGGAACAAATCGCCGGAGATCAGCGCACGTCCACCTCTTTTTTCTTGTGGAATTTGTACGGTTGTGGAATATCAAACGAAGGTTTGAAAAGGCAATAAATGAACAAAGAAAGTTTAATTTCAGATATTTCTGCATGCTACATAAATCCTTTTTATCCAATGAATGCCCCCAAAAGTGTATAAGTTTTTTTTTTTTTTTTGCAGTCCCAATATATGTAGCATGCTTTTCGCCTCTATGCCCTTCTCATGGACATTCATCTAGTTGATTTGAATACTTAATGCCCAATATATGATTTTATGCACACAGTCCTACAGTCCAAATAATTCCACTCAGGCCTGTATAAGATTTGAGAACGGAGTCTACATAAGACATGCAGAATAGCAAGCATACCTCACATAAGACCTCAGCATTCCTTGCCCTAAAATTCTGCAAGGCCACCCTCTTCACATGCTGCCAAGCATAATAAAAGGAATCACATTTACTACGATGGTTTCCCAATCTCTTCAATCTTTGACAAAAAGCATAAAGACAGCCCTATACGAACAAGTTGCCGGATGGATATAATATGTAACTATTTTTTGTGTTCCCTAAAAGGTAATTGACAAGTACATACTTTGCCTAAGATGGCCGGTAGGTACTGTTTGGAATTTCTATGTTATTCGTGGTGGTCCTAGCGAGAACCGAGAAAGTATGTGATCATGACATGCCAACTTAAAACTCCGACATCAAAGTGCAATTTCTAGAATCTAGACACAAAACTAAGATTAGTGCAACTTTTATCACATGAATAATATAACAAAACCATCGGGGGTGGATCAAAATTTTCTGAAAAAATGCGGGATAGTCGAGAGAATTTGAAGGTGTAAAATTCCGCAAGATAGTCAATTACCGGAATTCCCGGACGTGGATATGTTGGAAATCAAAATTTTGAACTTGTAGATCCGAGCTTGTGAAATCTGTAGAAATATAAAATCATAAGTTTGGGGCTTAAAAGCTGGAATTTAAGTGGGAGTGCGAAAATCCGAAATGCATTAGAACCAAAATAGTTTGAATTACACAATGATCCCCGTCGAGACTTAAATTAAAGTCTAAAAATCTGGAGCTTGGAAAGCTTGGAATGCAATTAAAATCAGAAGACTTAAAATCTGAATGCCCTATGAAATCAGCCGCTTGAAGTACGTAAATAAAGGAAATCTGGAGATTTGAGAGCGAGCGGTCGAAAAATCAGAAGTTTGCAAAAAGTCTAGAAATGCGAACTTTGTGGAAATTTGAGGTCCGAGATTTAAAATAAATCTGGAAACCCCAAATACGAGGATGGGAGGTGCGAAACCGCAGAAAGGTATGTAATTCCTAGAGGATCCGAACTAAGGAAAAATCTGCAATTGGAATTTTGAGAATTGAAGATCGAGAAGATCTGAAATTTGAGTTTGTAAGAAGCCTACAAATCTAAGAAATGCGAGAACCCGAATGCGAAAATTTGAGAATTGCGAATTTGAATTTTAAGAATTTGCCGAATCGGAATCCAAAACTTGGAGCTGGTAATCTAAATAAAAAAAATGCATGCACCAAAGCAGAAACTTTTGTCAATCGGTCGAATACGAAGATGATTCAACGAACATAAAACCCCAACTGTTTAAATCAAAAAATTAAAATTTGAATCTCGCATCTAAGGCAAGAAATCCGAAGCTGTCAAAATCTGCGATTTAATTGAAATCCAAACCAACCAAAATTGAACTCAAAATTAAACTCAATTTCAATTCAATTCAATCCGAACCAATCAAATTCAACTAAATCACCTCTGGAAGTTTGTAAAGATCTGAAATTTGTGATACTGTACAAAAAGCCGGACCAATTCAAAACAATTCAATTTTCAAATTTTAAACAAATTCAAATTGATTTTAACCAACTCAAAACAAACTCAATTTCAAATCAAATTTCAACCCAAACCAGAAACAATTAAACTCGCCCGATTAAACTCAAGTCAAATTTAATAAACCAAATCCAAATTAAATCAAACTCAAATCAAGTTTAAAATCAATCAACCAATTCAAGTTGAAACAAACTTATATCAAGTAATCAACAAACTAAATTCAATTAAAATGAACAAACCAAATTCAAACTCGACTAAATCAAAACTAAACCCACAAATTTAATTCACCCAATTAGAACCAAACTCAAAACAACTTAAGTGCTTGCATTCCATCAGTTTCATGGGATTGTTTTCTCCTATGTCCATATGTGTGAATGCTTATTTTGTGGATGTATGTTTTCTGTTCCAATGGATTGCTATGACGTTTAATCAAGGGTATTCGAGTTATCTCGATGTAATTAACGTCGGATCTTCGCACCATCCGACGGGGAGAGGTCAAAATAAAATTTCAAAGAACCTAACAACCTCAACATAATTTTGACCCTAGCTAGTACTTTTATGGAATATCATCTATTTTCTTACAAAGTCAATGCTAAGGTCGAATCCAAATTCAAAAGGAAAATGAATTTCCAAAACAAAAGAGAATCAAATCTTCTTTTGAGAATTTTGAGGTTACATCATTTACTTTGAGGGTTTTAATGTACTAAAACCATCTACATGTTGATTATGCTAATTTCATTTAACTACTATTTCTTTTATCTTCATATAGGAAACTTTGTCAGTTTATTTTAGCCACAACCTTTTTAAAGGGACACTTGATTAAAATGTCGGACTTGAATATGAATGATAGTATATGCGAAGAAACATCCACCCAAGCAAGTGGTTCACGAAAATGTTCCGAGGGAGCCAAAATCAAAAGTATGGAAGTACTTTACTAGATTATACGACGATGATGGACAAAAAGCACGGTGTAATGCATGCAAAATTATATTTTAAATCCTAGATCGGGGACAAGTCATTTGACTAGACATGTGCAAATTTCATGTTCAATTCTTGGTGGTGAAAAGAACCAACCATTAGTTTCTCAGAAACCTTGCAATGTTTCAAGAAGGTGAAAGTTCTTCTAATTGGAGATTTGATCCAGGACATTTGTAGATATGAATTAGCCGAACAATTATATTACATGAGTTTCCTTTTTCGGTCGTGGACTATGATGGAGTTCGTAGATTTGTGAGGAGTTTGAATCCAAAATTTAAGATGGTGACCGAGGGAACACTATCGAGATGATTGTTTGAAAATATACAAAGCTGAAAAGTTGACACTTAAAGAATTCTTGCGGTCATCTTGTATTAGTCTATCACTTACATCTGATATGTGGACATCTAACCAAGACATCAGCTATTTATCAATTACTGCACATTTCATTGACAATGATTGGAGATTGCATAAAAAGATTTTAAATTTTTCAATGGTTGAAACACCACATCCAGCACATGTCTTGGCAGGTAAAATTTGGAACTGTATAAAGGATTGGGGTGTTGAGTCAAAGATCTTAAGTATCACATTAGATAATGCTTCGGTTAATGATGCATGCATTCCACTTCTCACTTCAAATATCATGGAGCATAAAAAGATGATCTTTGATGGAAAATTTTTTCATGTAAGATGTGCTTCTCATGTTCTCAATTTGGTTGTCCAAGATGGATTGAATATTATTGGAAGTGTCATTCGTAATGTTCGGGCAAGTGTTCGACATGTAAATGGTTCTCCATCACGTCGTCATACATTTGAGAAGTGCATTGAGGATCTTTGGATTATCAGTTGAAAGATGGGTGTGTTTAGATGTTCCAACACGTTGGAACTCTACATATGATATGCTTGATATAGCTATCCAATACAAAAAAGCTTTCTCTTATTTGGATTTGTATGATCCAAACTATCATTATGCACCTACGGTAGAAGAGTGGAAAAATGCTGAAATTGTATGTAATTTCTTGAAAAAATTTTATAATGCAACTAATGTGGTTTCTGGAGTGAAATACCCGACAGCGAATATGTATTTTCATGAAATGTTCAAGGTGAAATTATTGTTGGATAATGAGGTGTCAAGTCCATATGAATTTATTCATGCAATGACAGAGAGAATGAAGTTGAAATTTAACAAATATTGGAAAGATTGTGATTTGGTGTTAACTATTCCTGTATACTTGATCCACGTTATAAGATGCAATTTTTTGAGTTACATGTTTTCCGGTATTATATGGAGATGAGGCACAAATGTATGTTACACAACTGAATAAGGCTATTCGCACATTAATTAATGAATATCAAGTTTCTGTGCCACGAGAAGGAGATACATCTATAAGTGAGCCAATTGAGACTACTTCATCGAGCAACATTGAAGAAAAATTTGATATGGAGATTTTAAAAGGATGGAGCCATTTTTTATTAGAGAAAGCGAGACAACGCAAAAGACAGAGTTAGATGAATATCTCGAGGAAAATGTGCTTCATACAGAGTCTAATTTCGATATACTTGATTGGTGGTCAGCTAGGAGATCAATGTATCCTACTCTTTCAAGGATGGCATGCGATATTTTATCTATTCCAGCTTCAACTGTTGCATCTGAGTCAGCTTTTAGTACAGGACGAAGAATCTTGTCTGACTTTCGTAGTTCATTACTTCCAGAAATGGTTGAGGCATTGATATGTACCCAAGATTGGCTAAGAAATGCTACTAAAGGTATTTATATATTCTCATTTATATTTTTGTTTGTTATTTTCAAGAAGAATGATGACATTTTAATCGTTTTGAACATCAGGGCCAAGTTCTACTGAGACCGTTAGCGATATCTTCATTGTTTCGGATCCAGAGAAATTATGATGCCATCTCATTTCAATGGGTGTATGTGCTCAAGTCGTCCAAGTTGGTCAGATTGTATGGTTATTTCTTTAAATTGTAGGCTGTTCTTCTGGGTTCTCTTGTGCACCTAATTTCCATTCCTGAGATATTAGGTTGACCCAATTTCATGCACGGACTGGCCAGTTTAGATGGTTCAAGGCCAGATCGGCTGGTTCTTATGGTTAAAAGCCGGTTCAGGGCCGGTTCAAACCGATTCAGTGAGGTTCAGACTGTTCAAGTGGGTATGTCCGGTTTGGCACTTTCAAGGTCCGGTTCGGTTTCAGTTCAGTTAAAGTGGATTTCAAATTGGTTTAAGCTCGAGTGACCTCATTTTTGGTCCGGTCAGGTGGTGTCACCATTTCCATCCCGCATCAAATAATACATGGAAGGAAAAGGCATGTGAAAACCATCTTTTCACTGCCATGTTATCTAAATTCTAACATTCCTCGGGACCTAAATGAAACAGTCGTCATGCATAACAAAATATGCATACATTTTTATATGAACCTGTTGTCTATTCTTACTCGTTTTATATCTAATTTTATAATGAGATTTACCCTTTCTCTCTTCATTCTCTATGCTTCCTATGTATTGTATCTTTTCTCACTAGATTTGTTTACCAGAACTGCATGTAGATCTTCACTAGAGGTTTGCATGTATCCAGATGATGTGCTCCTCAAAGAAGAATTCAATCATATTGTTAGACATCTTCATTGTCTGAGTATCCTTATTTCCAAGCCATATCATTTGAAAACTCAATGCTAGCTCTTGGATTCTTAGCAAAGTAATTATACATAATATAATGTTATGTTCGGTTCAAACCATAATTCCAATTATCGTGTTTTCAGTTCCTTGCCGTCTGATGTAATTTTTAAGCTGCATGTTTTATAGATAAAGAGGCACAATGTCGCCGAACTCATTCTTGTTCGTCCAATTTTGCAGTGGCCCTAAGAAGGCATGTATTATATACTTCATTCTTCACCTTTTTGTGGGTGTTGTGAGGGGTGCATTTCAGCATCCTAATATATGGGTTTTAAATGCGTGCTTGGCTCTTGCCTCCTCTATATTCGTATTCTGTTTTGAGACATGGATGGCCATTGAACATGATAAGGTATGTGGCCATCTGAAAGAACTTTATATCTTTTGAATTCTACGAGTATTTTATATACTTAATATCTTTAAATTTGCATTACGGACAAGGCCATAAGCAAGATCTATTGGTAGACACTTTACGGTTAATGGTCTTTTTGAGTGCATCCTTATCGGAAGCCGGGTCCTTGCAAATGTCTTAATAAGGAACTTAGATGATGGATTTCTCTTCTCAATTCCTTCTTGTATTGGCTATAGCGAGTGTTGTGTATAACGAGAAAAGGAATGGGACGGATGCCAACATTTATTGTATCAGAGCTTTTTTCGCAGCCAGTGTGTGACTTAATTAGGTGCTTTGGCAGTGTGGCGGTGTCTCGCAGATGAGATGAGAGAGAGAAGAGGGATCACACAGCGCACTGTTCAAGAGAGCTTGAAGAGGAAAGAAGGAAGGACTTGAAGAGTCCCCCCTCTGCCCATCCATCATCTGGGTACGCTGAAAAATTTTAGAGGCAGAGGTCTGGCCGATATGATGATGCCAATGCCATTTGGATATCTTTGAAAAATCCTAGGCATAGATGTTGAAGTGTGTGTATAATTGTGTTCTAACACCACTGATTAACTCCTTGTTTCCTTGTAATTGGATCTGATTTTATTTCAAATTATTCGTTGGCTTCTATTCCATATTATTTGAAAAGAGCAGATGGCGGCTCTCACATCATTAGTTTCCTAACCGAGCCTAATCGGTTCAGTTAAATCTCAGAGGCATAATGGTATCTTTGGTCTTTTAGCGAGAGATGATATGCCCCCCGTAATGGTATCTTGGTCTTTTGGCGGAGATGATATATGTATGTTTCCACTTTTGGCGGAGGCATCATGTATTCTATCTTTTGTTCAAGTCAAATTTGTTGTTTTTAAGAATTTAGAAACATTACGATTTTTGACGAGTTTTCATAATTTAGGGATTTTCGGGTCTCTAGAGTTTCTCTAATTTTATGATTATTTTTTGTATTCAAAGATTCTGATTTGTGAAAATTTTTAGACTTTATTAACTACAAATCTCTTGGTTTTTACATTTTCATGCAATTTTCAGACCATTAAAATATTTTGATTTGGTAGAAATTTAATTTTTGTATCATATTTATATTTTTTATTCTGAATTTTATACATTTTTATATTAGAAAAGATCGGGCCGGGCCGGGCCAAATTTAAATTTTATGCGGGCCGGGCCGGGCCGGGCCAGAAATACAATGCGGGCCGGGTCGGGCCGGCCCGTTCTATTTTGAACTGGGCCTGTATTGGGCCGACTTCGGGCCGGGCCGGGCCCGGCCCATTGACAGCCCTATTTGTGTGATAGGTTTGACTTAATCTACCACTATTTATAAAAAAATTGAAATTTTCATAAAAATTTAAATTTTTATAAATTACGTCCATACCCTATATTTATGGATAAGTTATATTGTGTGTTACCCACTAGATCAATAATCTATTTAGATAAAACCAAATTAAAATAATATGTTATTTTAAATTAAATATGTTATCTGAAAATAAATTTAATGACTTTTTGATCATAAAGAGTATAAGCCACATGTCATGATCACAAATGACTCTAAGGATGATTTCATTTTCATTAAACATTTCCATCATTAGCCATCACACATATATCAATTATATCCATATAGTTCCCCACCTAGATTGGGATACAACATCGATTGTCAATCTTTTAGTGTACTAGCTCTTTAGAATCCTATACTTAGAATCAGATCAATTGAAAAACTTATTTTTGAATTATTCTTTCTATTGTAGCTTGAAATTTAGAGTACTATCACATAGACATTCACTCTCACTTATCAAAAAGTAGACAGTCCCTTGTTGTCTACTTAATTGTCTTGACCATATTTTCTTTTTACTAGATTTATTAATTGTACTAGACTATCATCTCAATGATCGTCAATAGTCAAATAATAAGATATGCATGATAAAATATTATTGGTGACTCAAGTCAGAGGTCCAACTATGTAAACATGATGATAGGAAACTTGGTAGACAATAAGGTAAGATACCATTCAATATTTCTAAATCGATTAACTCAGTTAACTCATTTTACTAATGAGTACTTATATGTGTATTTCAATGTATCCATGTTAATGAACAATGAAATCAATCATTCTCATCTTGTAAGAAAACATCATATACAAAAGTTTACCTATATTATTGATGTCCCGTCTTAAAGACCCTATGACTAGAAACATATAGATCACATACAACTAGATGATTGTTCTAAATTATCATGAAATCATTATGATTTAATCATCATTACATATAATTAAGGACTTTTTTATGATATACGCATATCATAAGAGAAGGTATCAAAGATATGCCAATTTAATTGAATGTGATATTTTTAAGAAATGTCGAATCATTTCTAATGTGATTGACTTGTAGGACATACATTTCTATCAATTTCTCACTTACACTAAATCCAATCACCCATTTATCTAATCTCTATTAGCTTGAGATGACACTCAAACACACTTTGAATTAACACTTCAATTTGTGGATTTGTAATGCATAAAAAATGATAATCAAGTTTTGATTATCTCTCTGAGATACATTCTCTCTGAGCAAATGGTATATATGCATAAATGTTTAAACTTATGATGAAGCATTGGCTCCATTGCAAATGTAGTAACTCATTGTTTTCGCAAAACAACGGCACATGATTAGATATTGAAAGGTCAACTCCCTAATCTATGACGAATTTCTTCCTCTAAACAAATTCCTAAGCAATTTGCAGTAGTTATATACTATATATTAATTGTAGAATATACAGTGTTCTTCTACTTGGAACTCTTCTAGCTCAGTGTACCTAGTCATAGGATCCTTGAGATGAGATATTAAGAATCTGAATAGACTAATGTACATGATGTCTTCTCATAAGATGAGAATGACCAATCTTATTAGTCATTAACGTAAATATATTGAGATAATATATAGGTGCTCATTTGTGCAATGAGTTCACTAAACTAATTGATTTTAAAACTCTGAATGGTATTTACCGAACTATCTATTAGTGTTTTTTTATCATTGTGGTTGCCAAAGACGTTTTAATAGATGTGTCTTGTGATTTGACTATTGACTTATGAATCACTGATATGACGGTCTAGTCTAGTTAATGGAATGAGTATAAGGAAAACATAGTAGAGGCAATTAGGAAGACAAGAAGGAATCGTCCACTCACATAAGTGAGAATGAATGGCCATGAAATGGTACTCTTAATCCTTGGATAGGGTAGAGAGGGATCGAAAAAAGATTTTTCTAATTGATCTAATTCCAAGTGTAGGATTTTGAAGTGTTGGTATATTAAGGGGTTGATATTTGATGTTGTACCACTATCTGATTACGAGTATTGGATGGATGAGAGTTTATATCCATATGATAATTGATAATGGAAAGACTCACTGGAGACAAGATCATTTCTAAAGATGTTTAGAATTAAGGGATGCAACTTGTACTCTTCATGATTGGAAAGTTGTTATCTATTATTAAATAATAAAATTAATTAAAAATATATTATTTTAATTATTCTTCAATTAAATTGACTATTGGTCATGCTGAGTCACATACAGAAGGATTGATATATAAGTATGGGGGCATAGGCATAATTTATAGAAGTTAAGATGTTTTTATAGAAAGTTTCAATTTCTATAAATATGAGTAAATTTTACCAGACTCAATCAACCCAAGGATTCTAAATTCGTGCTCAACTCTCTCCTTCATGTTCTCCTACCCTAGAGGTTGGTGGCGGATGGTGGAGCTTAGTTTACGACGAGTCGGAAGGTTTAACATGTAGGAGAACCTGTTTACGAAAGAGGATTGTGTGGATACCTCTAGAGGTCATGCTCTTGGATGTCTTAGAGGTCAAGGAAATGCTCCACCTTCATCTAGCATGATGGATTTATCAAATACCATGAAAGTATTTTTGATTTCATTCGGATTTTATTCTTGGTTATGTAATTTAGTTCTGATTGTGACTACAACCATAAAATTCAAAGAACTAATTGCTTTTGTTGCTATGGTAAGAATATTTACACAAGTTTGGTTGTAGGAAATATTGAAGAAGTCTATATTGGGAAATTGATCTAAGCCCATCAAAGATGGAATAGAAATAAAAAAGTCAATATAAACTAGATTTTCATGTAGATCAAGTGTTGTTGAAGATCAAGATGGATTACGAGAATCAAAACTCATTTGCATGGATATCTTGGATCTCTATAGATTTATGTAGAAATATTTTTATAAATTTTAAAAGTACTCATGTACTCTCTCTAGTGGTATCCACATGATGTACCGATAAACGACAATCTTTTTCTTTTTCCATCTTCCACGATGTGTAGACTAACTCTATGAGTTCTTATATTGATCGGAACTAACATGGGGGGGGGGGAGAGAGAGAGAGAGAGAGAGAGAGAGAGAGAGAGAGAGAGAGAGAGAGAGTTTGATTTTGTGACTAAACTAAGAGTGGCTTCTTATAACATCTTTTGGCTCATCCTTCTATTATATAGCCCTTAAAATTCAAAGTTTTCTCAAATTGCAGACTAATGAATCGTAAGTCCTCAAACCCCAAACTTTTCTTAAATTGTGGTCCAAGGAGCTGTTACAATCCTTAAACCTTAAACTTTTTTCAAATTATGATATGAGGAGCCATTAAGTCCTAAAAATTTATTTTTTCTCAAATTGTGGTCAAGCAATCATTAAGTCTTCAAAATCTTAACTATTATCAAATTGTAATCCAAAGAACTGATAAGTCTTTAAAACTCAAATGTTTATCAAATTGTGGTTAGAGGAACCAACCATTAAGTCCTCAAAATGTCACATTTATGAAATTGTGGCACGTAGGGTTGTTAACTCCTTGATACCCATTTTTTTCAAAAAAGGATTGTGACTTAAAATATATACAATCTCAAATGTATCTTCTCAAGGCTATTGTCAGAAAAGTAGTGAATCCATAAAGGTAAAATTATTTGGCAACTACATATGGGAGGTCTTCACAAAGTGCAAAATTGTCACTCGGTTCAAAATTCAAGAGCTTTCAATCACCTCAACAGGCATCGAAGGAAAGATGGTACTAGACCATTCAAAGAACATTCAAGCATATTGGAAAGAAGGGAGAAGTGTCATAAATGATATGATGAGTCATTGCATCAAATTAATGTGCCTGAGAAGCAAGACAAGCAATTAAAATCAAGTGTGAGCCATGGTCCTAATACATGACACTAAGTGTAGCAATGTAGCTTGTGAAGGTATAAAGCAATAGATAAAAATATCTCTAAAGGGACATGAGTGTTGATTCTTAAGACTAAAAAAATGTGAAATGCATCTACATCAATGTGGATGACTTTCTCTAAATATGCAACCTTGATGGAATAGTTGTTCATTAAGTCTTATGGTAGCTAGATGAGGAGTTTGCACACTCTTCACCTCTTGAGAAAGCTCATAAAGGGTCACAACTTTCTTGCAAACAAGATGGGACAAAACCCTTCTCAAACACTCGATACAACAATGACATTGAATACTCTACATTAACATATATTTAGCTTTCACATGATGGTCTATGTTATCTTTAAACAACACCTCCAAATCCAAAGCGGCATTTCCCAATAAGAACAAAGTGCACTTTTCAAGATAAAAATTAAGTCAAGTTGCATGCTTCCCAACATCATTGTTCTTATGTTTGAACATAATGTGTTCAATACACCTTCGAAGTAACTTCAACTACAAATCTCCACAACTCTACGGGGTAGCATAATAAATGATAGGTTGTGTCTAAGCCTTCAACTCATCTCAAACCTCCTTTGGAGATAGGAAAGGATTGATAGTAAGGATGCCATCCAATTCCTTAATTAAATATATGCATTCTAGTTTAGAAGGACGAACATAAGGAGAGACCACAAGCAACTCAAAGTCTAATGTTGGGGAAATAATTGGTGGCATCAAAGGAATATCTTTTGTTGTACTCATGTTGTCATAGTCCAAAGATTTCTCTATAAGCATCTAAACAAGTCAACAAAGATACAATAAAAAATATAGACATGGGCATCACAAGAGACAGAGTAAAGTATAATGTACTTGAGCCTAAAGGCATATACATTTGATTTTTAAGATCACTAATGCAAGTAATGTGGTAGTTTTAGGATGAGATACTTTCCATAATTGTGCCAAGTGGCAATGACCCTGCTTGTAAATGATTGCACTAAATAAAAGACATCAAATGGGCTATTATAGACAAGCGAAATTGGTATGGTTCCAAAGCTTAAAACTTATGCTTTATTGGTAACATTTAAGAATTAACATGTGGGAATCAATTTCTATCAACCAAATGCCAAATTTAGGGTTGCTTCTGCAAAGTACCCTACATAGTAGACGCTAGTAGACCCAAGGCACCTCTAATTGATAGGAAAATCCAACCAACTATTGGAATCTCAAACAATAAAAAATCAAGTGGTAATTAATTGAACCTTAATTAGAAGCATCTTGACTATCCTAATGCAAACTCTTATAAGGTGTTTGGTTGTATAATAAATTTTTGTACACTTTCATAATAAAAAATTGTATTAAAATAAAAAGTGAACCAACTCATTACATAAAATTATCATGTTTGGAGAGATGTGATAATAAAAAAGAGTAACTATCATTTATGACCAAACAAAGTGGGGGACCACAAGAAAAAAGAAAGAGGTGAGACTCTCTTTTTTTGTTTAAGAAGAAAATCACTTTCAAAACATAAAATTGTCAAGATTGCCAAACACCTCTTTTAACAAAGTTTTTTTACAATTTTTAAAAATTAAAATAAAAATCTCCATTATCATGCAACCAAACACCCCATTAGGTTGAAAGGTAAGCTAAAAGAATTATTAAACAAGAATTTTGTGAGACCTAATGTGTCACCGTGGGGTGCTCCAATATTATTTTTATTTGTAAAGAAGGAGGATGAGACTCTTAGGTTATCCATTGACTATCATTTGTTAAATCAGGTTACCATTAAACATAGGTATCCACTTCCAAGAATAGATGACTTATTAATCAATTACAAAATGCTAAATTATTCTTCAAGATTGACTTAAGGTGTAGCTATTATTAGTTGAGGATTTGAGATGAAGGCATGAGTAAAATGACATTTCACACCTTGGTAATGCCATTTGGTCTCACAAATGCACCAATTGCATTTATGGATTTAATTCACTAGATGTTTCATCACTAAGTGGATTAGTTCTTAATAGTATTTGTTGGTGATATATTGAATTAATCTTCCAGCATAGAAAACATAAATAACATCTGAAAATTGTGTTGTAGACTCTTTGGGAAAACAAATTTATGCAAAATTTAGCAAATGTGAGTTTTGGTTGGAAAAGGTACAGGACATGTGATATCAACTAATGGGATGGAAGTAGATCCATCTAAAGTCAAAAATGTGATAAACTAAGATAGATAGAGGACCATATCAAAAATTCATGTTTTTCTAGGATTGACTAGTTATTATAGAAGATTCATTCAAGGATTATCTGCTATTTCTTTGCCATTAACTCATTTGACTATAAAGAATATTCCTTTTTGTTGGGATGATTCATGTGAATGTAGCTTCCAAGAGTTAGTCTTGATTGACTTTTGCTCCAGTTTTAGTATTACCCATAGGTTTAGAAGGTTTTATGATATATATATATTGATGCATCATAGAAAGGCTCTAGAGCAATACTCATGCAAAATGGCAAAGTAGTGGCTTATGCATCAAGACAACTGAAGAGACATGAAAAAAATTATCCTACTCTTGATATAGAACTAGAAGCAATAATCTTTGCTTTGAAAATGTGGCGACACTATTTATATGGTATTAAATTTGATTTGTTCATAGATAACAGAAGTTTAAAGTACATTTTTACACAAAAGACTTGAATTTAAGGCAATGTCTTTGGCTTGAATACATAAAGAAATATGACTTTGAGATTTCATAGCAGTCTTAGAAAGAAAATGTGGTAGCAGATACTCTAAGCAGAAAAACTATGGTCTGCAACATGTTGATTAGTGAATAAAAACTAATTGAGAAACTTTATTTCTTATTCGTGGAACATATGACACCTATAAGATTTGCAATATATGCCTTGTTAATTGTAAAGCCATAATTTATGAAAAAATTTTAAATGCTCAACAAGCTGATGACAAATTGCACAAAATGTTACTACACCCTAGAGTGAGAATGAAGGACAAGAACAAAAAGAGATTCAATGATAGATTATATGTGCCAAATGAGCTTAAATTGAAAAGATAATTGTTGACAAAAGCACATAAGTCGAAATATGCAATACATCCAGGAAGCACCAACATGAGTCAAGATCTTTGTCTACATTTTTGGTGGCCAAAAATGAAAATGGAGATAGAAACATACATTATGAAATGTCTAACATGTCAACAAATTAAGGCTGAACATTAAAAATTGGTGTATTGTTAGAGCCATTGGAGATCCCTGGATGGATGTGAGATCACATTGCAACATATTTTATAATGGGTTTGCCAGGGACTAGAAAACAATATGACTTCATATGGGTTATTATGGATCATCTCACAAAGTCAACCTATTTTTTGCCTAGTAGTGAAACATGGCCATTGAACAAATTAGCTAAATTTTATGTCAAAATATGTATAGCATTGCATGGAATTCCTTTGTCTATTATCTAATAGAGATATAAGATTCATCTTTAGGTTTTGTCAAAGTTTTTAGCATGCTATGGGTACATAATCAACATTTAGTTCAACATTTTATCCACAATATGATGGACAATCAAAGTTAACTGTTCAAACATTAAAGATATGCTACAAGTATGTAATTTGCAATGGACTGGAGAATGGGATAAACATATACCGTTAATTGAGTTTGCATATAATAATAGTTTTCATACTAGCATTGGAATAGCACCATATGAAGCACTCTATGTTCTGCCTTGTCGTTCTCTTACCTATTGGGAAGAGGTTGGATAAGAAAAGGTGATTGGACTTAACATTATCAAGGAATGCAATGAAAAAGTCAAGTTGATTAATGACTGATTGAAAATATCCCAAGCTAGATAAAAGAGTTATGCTATTAGAAGAAGGCCCATAGCATTTGAAGATGGTGACAAGGTGTTCCTTAAGGTACGTATCACCAACAACCGGTGTTATGAGATTTGGAAAGGAAGAAAAGTTGAGTCCAAGGTATATTGGTCCTTTTGAAATATTGAAAAGGATAAATAACTCGGTATATCATTTAGCACTTTCACCTTCATTGGTAGGAGTTCATGTATTCTATGTGTCAATGCTTAGAAAATATGTTCCTAATACAACACATATTCTAAGTTTTTACCAACTGAAAATTAAGCTAGATCTTACAGCTCCTGAGTATCCAATCAAGATTATTGATCAAAAACAAAATGTGTTAAGATCAAGAGTGAAACCTTTGGTTAAAGTTATTTATTAACAGCACTCTAAAGAGGATGCAACTTGGGAAAAGGAATAGGAGATGAAGAATCAATTCCCACATCTATTTGTATAAAAATGTAAGTTTTAAATTCTTCATTAGTTAGATTTTGAATTTCGAGAATGAAATTTCTTTTAGGGGGAGAGGATGTCATAACCTAGAAATAAATAAATAGAGTTGTTTATATTTTTAATGTATACTTGTGATTATTTATAAATTCTATTGAAGGATGATTATAAAGTATTGACAATGATTTAAAGTTTATTGAATTTTGAATGTCATTTGACAATTAACTAGATGGCATCTAAATTACACTGTTTTGTCAAAAATCATAAAAAACAAGAATTTGGGCATCCTATATGTATTATTTAAGATCATAGATGTCTTAATTGATACCGAATGCATAATAATATTTTATTAGTGTGATTATAAAAGTTAGATGAACATAATTTATTAATTAAGAGAAGAATAACAGTATGCCATGAAAACTGGTGATATTGGAAAGTATGGTATGAATAATACATTTATTTGATATGTAAAATTATGTATAATAATTTATCTTATTTTAGGTATGATTATATGAATAATGATTTTACTTTCAAAGATCTATTACAAGTGACAAAACATGATGGGTTACTAGGATAGTGGTCAGAATGTTAAAAATGAGAGGGGCTTTAGTATAAATGTTCTAGAGGTTTAAATATAAATTTCTAAGCCATGTGTCATGTAAGGATCTCATTTAGGCTATCAAATGAGTTTTTGGTCATGAGAGGTAAGGAGGAGGTGGCAGGTTGTTGTTAGGTGGTGGCATACTAAAAAGCTTATTGTAAGATTACGTACTATGGCCATTTAAGATTCTTCATTTCGTTCTTAGTTCACTGTTGGAGGTTGTAGATACCTCCATTTTGATTCTTGTAGTTGTAGATTAATCCTTCAATTCAGCATGTATATGAATGGGTCTATGCTGATAACCAATAAATTTTATTAAAATTATTTTAATTTTTTTAAAAAGTTAGTTTGGAAATTATTTTATTTGGATGATCATATAAACTATGATTACTAGAACTGGTACAAAAATGTACCCGACCTACACAGTTTTGCTGCATATAGTTTTATGTATTTTAATCTTATATTAATTTAGTTATATATTCATAAAAGTTGTTACAAGCATAATCTTCTATCTTCTCATGAAATTTTAAAAAATAATAATCTTTTGATGATGGTAACTTCTATCTTTTTGTATTTATATTGTAGATTGCATAAATCACCTATCTTTACTGGCTTACCATATTCAATGAAATTGGTCTTTTCATAGAACATTTTGTATACTTTACAATTTACTTGTGTGAAACATTTTTTATTATTTTGAGTTAGGTTTTGTGTATTACTACCGCAAGCAGTTGTACTATACTGTCTTCGTGCAGAATACTCTTTATAGAAGCTATATGTTAAAATTTGAGAACTTCGAGCCACCTACGATCTTACTATAATTTTTATTCATGAAAAATGTTTTCTACATAATATAATATACATATGAGAAATTTGGTGAAGCTTTACAATATCATTATTGGGTTATTGATTTATTTTCTAATGACTATACAAGAACAATTATGTAATGAATCTAATCTTTCTTATTTTGAGATTTCTTCTTTTATATGTGGATATGAATATAATTAAGTCATGAAATTATTCAAATCTTATTTAATTACGTCCTATATGAGCCTATTGGTCATTAAATTTTTTTTATATGTCTAGAGTTGTTTTGTTTTACACTGGCTGGTAGGTGTACTAGGAAGAGGAGACATTTTTCATAGTAGAAGAATTGGAGAACCAAGTGGAGCTATAGAGAACTAGGTCTCTTATTAATGACTTTTAAAACAAGGAGTACTGGTTTTGTATTAAAGTGTAAAGCTACTCTTGTGAACAAGGATCATGTAAATATTGACTTGTATGCTTGCGTATGTTTACTTCTTTGTCATTATAATCATTTGTCAATGATTAAAGTGTTATAATGATTAAACACTTGAAGACTCCAGATATTAAAAGATCTTGAAAGGACCACAAGGTGGCTAAGAAAACTAAACTGCGGTCATCATAGGTATCCTCTGAATGTTCATAAGCTAATCACCAATTAGGTAGCGCATGCCAGTTTCATTAAAAGGTTTTCCAAGAAATCCTTCAACATTTGTTGCAGTCTCTTACAAAGGCAATTACAACCAAGAGCATTTTGAACTCCTCATCCTCAGCCTACTAAAGAAGTGGAAGCTCAAATCCTTATAAACATCTCCTCACATGCACGTAGGTTAGAACATTTTAATTTAGTTATATTTGAAGCTTGTGGCTTTTGGTAACCACACAACAAACTTTTTTTCACTTCATTTTTTATCACAACTCACTGAAAGCCATCCTCTAGTGCCCGAGTGGCACCGTGGGTAAGCACTTAATGAGGTGACATTAGTGCATCTACATATTTTGTGGCAACCACAATAGGACTTCTAGTGCTTGAAAAACTCTTTGTTTTATGCAAGTTTGTTTTGAAGCATCAAGTTCAAAAGATGCATCCTTCTAGAAGCATCTTAGGCAAAAAGTTCTTCCACATCCCTATTCTTTCATCAATTACTTGTTCGTGATTGTCACATAGTCTGCCTCCTCTACTTAGATGTGTCTCACGCAGAAGATGTATCTGCCTTGAAAACATCTTTCTTTAAGACACTTTTATTTTAAGCTTCGCAAGCTTCTTCCTACCTTTGTTTCCTTCTTGAGCCATTTTTTATTTACTACTTTATTTATTGCTTCTAACATTTCATTTTAGTTATATTACATCTATTATTCACTTTTGTTTTTGTGTGGATGTCTACACCTCAGCTCCCACATGAGCACCCTTTTATTCTCGTAAGCATCTAGTTTCAAGATGCCTTGATAAAAAACCTTTATCCAAGGTGCTTCCTTCTCCCCCCATGTGAATTACTCCATTCTGGGTCTCATGTGAAACATGGCTCTATTTGAGCCTATTCATTGTTGATTTTCAATGTTCTTTAGGTTTATGAGTGGATCCATACACTTCAACACATTGTGCCTAGAAATGTCTTGCAATTAGGTGCTTTATATTAAGGTGGCTTGTGATAGAAATGTATGCCTAATAAGTCAATTATATATGATATGATTTGACAATTCTATAAATAACATATTCAATTAATTAGGAAAATATGATTAAAATGTATGCCTTACAAGTCAATCATAGTGATATGATTTGACATTTCCTGTAATATCTTATTCAGTATTAATGGCATTTTCTTCATTACTTACACTATTTAGATGCATCTATCATAATGAAGTTCTAGGTTGTATTCAATGATGATTGAATCATTGTGAGATCATGATAATGAGATTAATCATCTAGAAGTATGTACTCTAAATGTTTCTAATAGTAGGATCCTCGAGATGTGACATCAAGGATCTAGTAAGACTAACGTATATGATATCTTCTCATATGATGAAGATCACCGATCTCATTAGTCAACAGTGTGGGGACACTAAGATACATATACAGGTGCTTGTAGACATGCCAAATTGGCCTGATTCGGAGCCTGAGACTCCTATTCCATTGGCGATACCCATTATTTGACTGATTATTTGATCCAGATTACCTCGTGGAGATGAGCTAAGGATGTTAGTGGAGCCCCTCGCAAGTTGGGAATGGACCGATGATTTCCGGAATGATGCCGTAACCTTCAAGCGAGAGCCGCGCGTGAACCGTGAAAACACGAAGCTTGCTCAATGACCGACCTTGAGTGGTCCATACTTGAGCATTTCGGGAGTCCCGCATGTGTTCCGTGACATTCAGGGTTTCCGACAAGTCATTTCAGTAGGCGTTAGTCTATAATGGTTTCTTCGTTATGGCTTTTCGATCTGTACTGACACGGCTATCCCGGACCACGTGTAAGGCCTTTCCGGTCATCACCGGGTCTTTTCGGGTCATCCGGGTCGATCCTAGCCGTATATTTCATCAACCGGGGCCATACGGCCGGTTCGGTCGATTTTAGGGTTCCTCGGTTATTTTTGACTTTTTCGAGCTTCGGTTCATGTTTACCGGGTTAATCTCAAATTTTTTGATGATTTCAGATTTTCCGATCGTACTGTACTTGTTCGGTCATCATTTTAGGTCATCCCGAGTTGACCCAAGATTCCTCGATCGGAACCGTGCTCTTTCAGATCTTCGCCACAGTTTTTGGCTTTTCGCGAGAGGTAAACTGGTAGAAAACCCCGTGTGAATGTCTCGGGAGTCATTCCAGCTGGTTTACTGACTTGAGGAGGTGCAGTTGAAGGCCCTCTTTCCAACGCAACAAACGGGAGCCAAAGAGGACATCCCGTTTGCAAGTTACGGCCCGCAAAACGCGCGCGCAGGAGAGAAAGTGTACTACGCCCCCGCCCCGTTTGAAATGTGAGGGCGCAGTCACCGCGCCCTCAACCTGGGGGTGCACCCTATGAGCCCTCAACCCGGGGGCACGCCCTAGATGCCCTCATCCTAGGAGCGCGGTGCGTTTTTGGAAACCGAAAATTGCCCCGATTAGCATTTTCTAAACCGGATTTTTGGAAGGTTACCATCGATGATTATCATTTATTTTGACCGCGCCCCCGGTTCAAGGGTGCGTTACGTTTGTCAAGTCAATTTTTAGCAATTTTTGGAAGTTTCCGATGGATTTTAGTAATAAGACGCATAACGCGCCTCCGTGTTCTTTGTAACAGGGGGGCATGCAGACCGTGCCCCCAAGGTGAGGGTGTGCCTTGCGCGCGCTCGGATCAAGGGCGTGCCCTGTGCACCCTCGCCTACTTTGAAAAGCGGGGGCGCAGTCGGTCCAGTTTCCATGTTTTGCACCGGTTTCTCTCCTCTATAAATTGAGGGCCATTCTCAATGACCCAAGGTTAATCCCCTGTGCCTAGCTCATCCTGAGGTGGTCCAAGCTCTGTCCCAAAGCCGTCCCGACGTCCAAAGGTAATCCAACGTCGAGAGATCGATCCCGAGGTGAAGGATAAGCCCGATCCGTGCGTTCTGCAGCAACCGACTTCATCGGCTTCTATAGAAAATTTGGGGTTCCTACTGCAAAAGTCTTCAATAGAGGAGTTGTTCCTCTCTTCGTCCTCTTTTATTTGCAACCAGCGGCATTCGATTCCGACTTGCCATCTGTCCATAGCGATTGCTGCACTAAGGGCATGCATCTTGAAGATCTGTTCCTCTCCGAGTTCTCCATCCATAGAAACAAACGGCACTCAATTCTGACATCGGGGTCGTCTGTAACATTTTCTGCACCAAAGTTGCGCCAGAAGGGTGCAAGGCTACTTGAACCGGCATTCTTCAACCAATTTGGCTTCAACTCAAGCCATACACTTCATAAGTTCTTCTTAACTCATTTCATTCAATTTATTTACTGTTTTAGAACATATTTTAGTTTATTTGCATCATTTTTACATAATTAAAAACACAAAAAGAGGTTAAGGCTCACCCTGAAGCTGGTGAGTTCGATTCCAATTGCTTCCTTTCTTATCTTCTTACTACAGTCACTACACTTCTCACAAGTCTAATCAAACTGTTCACTTGTTTTATTGTCTTAAGTTGAACATATTGATCAAGCTAGCATCGGTTGGGCTCTCCCTCATCGGCCGTCCGACGAGGAAGAAGGTTTAACCCACATATCATCTCCCGCGCTAAGGTACACACTGTCAACTCATCTCTTGATTTACATTCCATAAAGCGGATCCTGCGGCTCCTGGCGACCACCTCTTATCATGTTCTAAGTTAATTCATTGCTCACTCTCTTCCCCACATGACCCAAACCATCTCCGGTGCTCGAGCGATGCTGTGAGATGAAAGTTCGGGGATCAATGTGAGTGTGGGACCGAGGTGAGGACTCTTTACCGCTTTCCGGGTGTTTTCCAATTCACTCCCCTTTTTCCCCTATTCTATCTTTCACCTTCTTTTGAGGTGCTGATCTGGAACCTGTTTTCGGAGTCGACATCTTTTTGGCGACCATGGTGGGACAACCAATGTCTTCAACCATGCTAGCTTGATTGATCCGTGCAACTAGTTGTTTTCCAATTTGGTTCCCGCGCGAATCGGCTTGTCCTTTATCTTTTCTATGTCAATTTACCATTAAACTTGCTGTTTACTCTTTCTTTAAGATTGTCCCCCATATGGACTTGACTTGCTTGTCTTTAAATTCAACCCGGTTCTCGCGTGAACCACTCTTTTCTTCTTATAAACTAGTTCCTGTGTGAACTACCTTTCTTTTCCAACTCGGTTCCCGCGTGAACCAACTTACTTTCAAATCGGTCCCCGCATGTGTAGACACACCAAATTGGCCTGATTCGGAGCCCCAAACTTTTATTCCAATTGCAATATATTTTATTTGACCATTATCTGATCCGGATTACCTCGTGGAGATGAGCTAAGGACGCTGGTGGAGCCCCTTGTGAGTTGGGAATAGACCAATGATTTCTGGAATAATACCGTAACCTTCAAGCGAGAGCCACACATGAATTGTGAAAACACGGAGCTTGCTCTATGAACGACCTTTAATAGTCCTTAATTGAAGCTCTCGGGAGTCCCGCATGTGTTCCGTAATATTTAGGGTTTCTAGGAAGTCATTTCGGTAGTCATCAGTCAATGACGGTTTTCATTATGGATTTTTCGATCTGTACTGACATGGCTATCCTAGACCACACGTTAGGCCTTTCCGGTCATCACCGGCTCTTTTCGAGTCATCCGGGTTGATCCTAGCCATATATTTCATCAACCGGGGCCATACGACCATTTCGGTCGATTTTAGGGTTTTACAGCTTTTTCGAGTTTCACTTCACGTTTACCGGGTTAATCTCAGATTTTTTGATGATTTTGGGTTTTACAACTATACGGACTTGTTCGGTCATCATTTTAAGTCATCCCGAGCTGACCCGAGATTCCTCGGCCGGAACCGTGGCCTTCCAGATCTCCACCGCGGTTTTCGGCCTTTCGCGAAACGGTAAACCGGTAGTCAAAGCCCCGTGCGAATGTCTCGGGAGTCATGCCAGCTGGTTTACCGACTTGAGGAGATGCGGTTGAAGGCCCTCTTTCCAACGCAACAAATGGGAGCCAAATCAGATATCCCGTTTGCAGGTTATGGCTCACGGAACATGCTCGTAGGAGAGAGAGTATACTGTGCCCACACTCCCCTTGAAAGGGGAGGTCGCGCCCTGCGCGCCCTCAACATGGGGGCGCGCCCTGTGTGCCTCCGCTTCCTTTGAAACGCGGGGGCATGGTACATTTTCAGAAACCGGAAATAAACCCGATTAGCACCTTCTAAACCATTTTTTTGGAAGGTTTCCATCGTTGATTTTCGCTTATTTTGACCGCGGCCCCGGTTTGGGGCGTGTTACGTTTGTCAAGTCAATTTTTAGCAATTTCCAGAAGATTCCGGTGAATTTTAGCAATAAGACACGTAACGCGCCCCCGGTTTCTTTGAAACTAGGGGGCACGTAGACCTTGCCCCCAATATGAGGGCACGCCCTGCGCACCCTCAGGTCGAGGGCGTGCCCTGCGCGCCCTCGCCTCCTCTGAAAGGCGGGGGCGCGGTCGGTCCAGTTTCCATATTTTGCACCGATTTCCATCCTCTATAAATTAAGGATCATTCTAAACGACCCAAGGTTAATACCCCATGCCTAGCTCATCCTGAGGTCGTCCAAACTCTCTTCCAAGGCTGTCCCGACGTTCAAAGCTGATCCGACGTCGAGAGATCGATCCCAAGGTGAAGGAGAAGCCCGATCTGTGTGTTCTTCATCAACCAAATTCATAAGCTTCTGTAGAAAATCTGGGAGTCCATCTACAAAAGTCTTCAATATAGGAGTTTTTCCTCTCTTTGTCTTCTTTCATTTGTAGCTGACGACATTCGATTCTGACTTGTCATTTGTCCGTGGCGATTGCTGCACCAAGAGCGCGCATCCAGGTTTTACTTTTCACATCTGTCTACTTCCATAATTTTTGTAGACTTCTACAGGCGGATTCTGGAGAGGTTATCAACATAAGAACTCTTCCACTCCAAGTCTTCTGTCTACTGCAACAAATGGTACTCAATTCTGACATTGGTACTGCCCGTGGAAAGCTCTGCACCGAAGTTGCGCCAGACAGTGCAATGCGCCCCCGAACCAAAGGCGCGCAGACCGCACCCTCACACCTAGGGCGCGCTCACCGCGCCCTTAAACCTAGTGCACATTCAGTCCAGTGTGCTGTCCAGCCATATTGGTGATATCTTCTCCGTTTTAGCTCTGATTTGAGCCGTTCAAGTTTCTATGTCTTTGTCATTCATTCAGGATCATTTTAGCATAATATTTATTTAGTTTTTGCATAATTTTATATCACAAAAAAATACACAAAAAAGGGGTTAAGGCTCACTCCGAAACCGGTGAGTCTGATTCCAATTGTTTTCTTTCTTATCTTCTTACTATAGTTACTCACTTCTCACAAGTCTAATCAAACTCTTCACTTGTTTTATCGTCTTAAGTTACACAGATCGATCAAGCTAGCATCGATTGGACTCTTCTTCATCGGCCGGCCGAAGAAGAAGAAGGTTGAACCCACATCCCAATCTCCCACGCTAAGGTACACATGGTCAAATCAACTTAATCTTGTCTTTTATTCCATAAAGCGGAGCCCACGGCTCCTGGCGACCACCTTTTTATACATGTTCTAAGTTCATCTCCTCCTCACTCTCCTCCTACATGACCCGAACCGTCTCCGGTGCTCGAGCGACGCCGTGAGATGAAAGTTCGGGGATCAATGTGAGTGTGGGACCGAGGTGAGGAGTCTTTACCAGTTTCCGAGTGTATTCCTATTCACTCCCCCTTCCCCTATTCCATCTTTCACCCCTTTCTAGAGGTGCCAATCCGGAACCCGTTTCTGGAGTCGACAGCGTGGAACACCTCTTTACAACACCTTCAGATTGGCCCCACGTGGCCCTCTTTCTATTTTGTCAACTCTTACACCGGTTCCCGCGTGAACCACCCTTTTCTTCATAAAAATCGGTTCCCGTGTGAACCAACCCCTTTTCTAAACCGGTTCCCGCGTGAACCAATACACTTTCAGATTGGTCCCCGCGTGGACCACCCCTTTGCACCATTTTAAATTGGCCCCAAGTGGCCCTTCTTCCCTTTTTCCAATCAAACAAACCGGTTCCCGCGTAAACCACCTCTTTTCCTTCAAAAACCGGTTCCCGCGTGAACCACCTACCTCTCCAAAACTCGGCTCCCGCGTGAGCCACCTTATTTCCAAATTGGTCCTTGCGTGGACCATCCTTTTACCTCCACTTCAGATTTGTTCCCACCTGGACACTCCATCATAAGCTGGTTTCCGCGTGAACCACCTTTAGTTGCTAGTTGCTAGTTATTTGTTTTACTTTATCATTGCTTGTCTTGCTTGCATTCACTTGTTTGATTTATTTAATAGCTTTCATTCATGTTTTTATATTGACTGCTTCTTCTCCTCCTACCCTCCATTTTTCATTTTTGCATTAACTTTTTCATCGGGTACCGGACTTGCTCCGATCCATAGGGCATTCGAGGCGGGGGCTCTCTCTCCCAACACACCCTCACCCTCCAAACACCTTCTTGGTGGATTCTTATCTCTCTTATGAGATATTTCTTTCTAGTTGATTTGGTGGTTTCCATCAAGACCTCCGTAAGTCCCTATTAATGGAGTATTCCTCTCCGCATGATTGAGCCGGTTGTACCACTTTCCCAAAACCTGAAGAACCCAAGTACCTACTGTAAGGAATCGTCCATTAAAATTTGGCACAGCGGAAGCGACGATTCCTATGGGTTCCTTTAGAATCCGTCTCAATCAGAACCGAACGACGAAAATCGAAAACCGATCAAATCGGGTTCGAATATACCTGATAGGGATTCATATAATCCCATGGAGAGGAAGGAGATGAGCTTCTCAAGCTCTCCAAACCGTTCAAGTGTCCGGTCTCCAGCAGTATCCACACGAACTTCATCCACAGCAGGTTCTCCCTTCGCGCCGGCCTCGAGAACTCTTCCCGAACGGAGCTCCATCGACCATGGACACCTTCTAGAGAGAGGAGGAGGTAGGGAGGAGGCTTGGGACGTGGTTTTCACCCTTGGCTTGATAGGGTTTGGATGAAACCATTAGTATTTATAGAGAATTATGGAATTTTTCATAAAAACCCAAAATCTCTATAAATTACGCCCTTGCCCCTGTACTTGTGGATAAGTCCTTTTGTGTGTGACCCACTAGGCCTAATAGCCTATTTAGTTGAGTCCTAAATAAAATAAAACAATTATATTTAATCGATTAAATCCGTTATCCGATAACAAATTAATCAGCTTACCGATCATGAAGGATACAAGACACATCCCATGATCCCAAATGGCTATGGGGATTATCTCATCTCCATTGAGCCTTTCCATCATCAGTTACCACATGGATATAAACCCTCATCCATCCAATGTCCCGGTCGGAAAGGAGTACGGCATCGACTGTCAGCTCCTTAGTGTACCGACTCTATAGGATCCTGTACTCGGAATTGGATCAATTGGAAAACTCCTTTTCCAATTATCCTATCTACCCTGGCCAGGGATTTAGAGTACTATCCCATAGGACATTCACTCTCACTTACCGAGAGTGGACGATCCCTTGTTGTCCGCTCAATTGCCTCCATCGGATTTTCCTTGTACCCGATCCATCGCTATATAGGACCATCTAAATTGTGATCCATAAGTCAATGGTCAAAGCACAAGTTCCACCCAACAAGGCATCTTTGGCGACTCAGGCCAAAGGTCCAACCATGCAACCGTGATGATAGAAAACCCCGATAGACGAGTTCGGTAAGATACCATTCGGGATTTCTAATTCGGTCGGATTCGATGAACTCATTCAACTAATGAGCACCGTATGTGTATCTCGGTGTCTCCACACTAATGACCAATGAGATCGGTCGTCCTCATCACATGAGAAGACATCACATACACTAGTCTATCCGGATCCTTGATGTCCCGTCTCAAGTATCCTATGACTAGGAACATTTAGATCAAATACCTCTAGATGATCAATCTCATTATCATGATCTCATCATGATTTAATCATCATTGTATTTGATCAAGGACTTCATTATGATATTCGCTTCTAATAAGAGCTTATAATGAAGATTTGCCTAATTAATTGAATAAGATATTTCTAGAAATGTCGAATCATATCATATATGATTGGCTTGTAGGGCATACATTTCTATCAATCTCCCACTTGCACTAAAGCCAATCACCCATCTGGCTGATCTATATCAGCTCGAGGTGAAGCTCAAACACTCTTTGAGTAATCGCTTCGATTAGTGGATCCGCAATGTTATTAACGGTAGATACTTTATCTTTAATTATATCTCATATAAGTTGCAATCTCTCTGATTGTATAGTATCGCCACAGAAGTTCTAAACTTTCTGATGAGACACCGGCTCTACTTCATTGTTTTCTCAAAACAATGATACACTTTCGGAGAAAATTGGGACAATCCCATACCTTAGATGAGAATCTTCATCTAGACTACTTCTCAAGTAGTGTGCAACCACCATGTAAACTTGTTTACATATGTTGTAGAACTTACAGTGTTCTATCACATAGAACTCTTTCAACTCACCGCACCACCATTTTCGACTTAATATCAAACTTATTTGATTAGAAGCTTGTGTTTGTAAAACTACAAGACTTCAAGTCTTATCCTCCAGTGTATAGAGATACAATCTCAGTGCTTCTCAAGTACCAAATGATATATCTCTAAACTATACAGTGACTCTCACTTGGATCTTCTTGATGAATGCTCATAACACTTAGAGCATTAATCACATCATGTACGTAGCATCATATAAATGATAGACCCTATGACAAAGGCATAGGGGCTCCATTTATGTGATCTCTTTATCTTTCAAGAAGTCTACAAAGACAACACTTTACAGAGATCAACTCCACACCACATAGGTAAGAAACCTATCTTGGAGTTTATCATGTCAAACCCTTTGACTATAATGACTACGTACATTAACTGTGTATTGATTTTAGATCTATCTCCATAGATCTCAAAACCCAAATTGTGTTTGGAGGATTAATTTGATAGCTAAGTTCACTTATGATAACACACCTACTTCATTCTCAATGAGTAGTATGTCATCAACATAAAATGTCAAGAAAGTAATAGCACTCCCACTTATCTTGTTGAATACACAAGGCTCCTCTTCGTTCTTAACGAAGTCATAAGATTTAATCTCATTAAACCTTATAAAAGATCTATGGGAAATTTTACTTCAGTCCATAAATGAACTTAATACACACTTCTTCTTGGATGTTATTGGGACTTGATTCCCTATAGTTGTATCATATACACCTATTCCTCAAAATACTTTAGAGGAACACTATCTTAACATCCAATTAGCTTATCTCATAATCATAGAGTGTTACAATCAAAATCCGAATGGATTAATCCATGGAATAAGAAAAAGGTCTCATCATAGTCAACCATTTGACTTCAATGATATCCTTTTCAACTATTCTCACCTTTGAAGGTATCTACCTTCTAATCCACTCCAATCTATTCTTTAGTGATCCATTTATTCCTTATGGATACTATATCCATAGGTGGATCTATCAAGTTCTAAACTTGATTAGAATAGATAAAGTTTATATCGGATTTTATTGTCTCTTCCCATTAATGAATCAATATCTTATATTGGTTCTATATAGATCCTAGGATCAATATCCTTATTATCTTATGCCTCATTTCATCTATCAGAGATACGTCTCACATATCTCTTAGGTAGAATGGACACAAGTAAAGACCTATCATTTGTCCTTGTGTAATTATTAACTAGCACCTTAATAGAAGTGTTGTTGGGTTGTGGGACTGGAACATCTTCCATATATACCTTGCTCCCACTATCTTTCTTAAGAAGGAACTTTTCCTTTAGAAATATAGTGAGCTGAGCAACACATACCCTTATACATAAGGGTCGTATATTTAATATCCAAAAGTTTCCTTAGGATATTCCACAAGCCAACACTTCATAGTCTTATATTCCAACTTGTTGGAGTTATACTTCTTCACCAGGTCGGACATTCCGAAACCTTAACTTGCTTAAGGTCAAGTTTTAACCCCTTTTCCATATCCTATATGGAATGATCAGAACAGACTTAGAAGGTACCTATTAAGAACAAGTGGTTATAATGAGTACTTAGCCAAATTAGACAAGAGGAAATTTTGCAAAGCTTGTCATTGTTCATATTATGTCTTACATAATATGACTTCTCATTTTAGCTACTCAATTAAGCTAAAATGTGTAAAGAGGTGTCCATTAGATTCTAATATCCTTCAATTATATGTGAATTATGTACTTAAGTATTCCTCTCTTTGATCTCATCAAAGAGTTCTAATACTAGTTCCATTAGTATCTCTACTTCATTCTTAATCTCAGATAATTTCTCAAAGGTCTTAGATTTGTACTTCATAAAGTACATGTATCCATACCTAGAGACATCATCTTTGAAATAATGAAGTAGAAATATTCTTCTTTAGCCTTACTAGATATGGGCTAACATACATCTAAATGTATGAGTTCTAATAACTCATTAACCCATTCTCCATGTCTATATAAAGCTAAAGTGTAGATTGATCTAAATCAACCCATTTCCTCTTAAAAGGAATATTCACACATAACATGAGAGCTAACATATCAAATATGATTAAACAATTCATTAAGCTCCCATCGGCAAACACTTTGCCATTCAATCTATTAGAACATCTATCAATTCCATAGCTTAGAATAAATCAACATTTATTCAAGTAGGAAATCATATAATGTTCTTGTAGAAGGATATAATAGCAATATTAATTATTAAGACATCTCCATAAGGCTATTAAAGAATTGCACCTCCTACTAATAATGATGCAACTTTTGCACCATTTCATATGTAGGTCAATATCTTCTTTATTAAGCCTTCATTTTACTTGTCTTCATCTACAACTCCTTGTAGATATAAGATGCATATCAGGTATCTCATACCATTAGATGCATCCATAGTATCTAATATTATGATATACACATATAGTATCTAATACTATTAAGTGTATATTTAAAACAAGTAAGTCCCAATGACTTGGATACATGAAGCTTCTCAAGCTCTACCTTTGCATTATATACAAAACACTTTGTACTTCCTCTTCCATTTATCATCATCATGACAGTGTAAGAATCCTGTCTTATTCTGGCTTTATTATCTTGACCACCTTCTTTTACTATTAACTCTCTCCTATTTTTATCTAATGATTTTACTTCTTACTATTGGTCTCACCAACAAGAAGTAATTAAGATGTATTGTTGATCTAAGTTGCCCTTTAGATAGCTCATCACTATGAGCCATGATGGATCTCATATCCATCTATCAATGTTGTCTCTATAATTATGTCTCATAGAGACTAACATCTAGTTTAAGGCAAACAATGCATCTTGTCTATAAGATAAGATCTTATCTTTCTTTCATGTCACTAGATAATTTAGGAGACACCTACTTCTCAAGTAGAATAGTTAATTGGTCAACTATGAGAACAATTCTCTTAGTTCTAAACCAGTCTAAGAAGTGTGAGCCATTAAGCTATATGGCATCTAATATGCCATACTAATGGTGGTTTATTATCGTATTCTACAACTGAGATATAATTTTATCAATATAACATTGCAAACATTCATTAAAATTAAGATATGGTCTTTCATCCTAATTTATGCTCCCACTAATTTTCGACGAATTTGCATAACCCTCATTATGCAAAGACGGGATATCACGATGAAATCCTAGTGGGGACTAAGACCCTATTAACCTTATGGTGATGACCTTGTGGTAGCACAACAAATCACCCCATACTTAATAGGTAGGTAACTATTGCCAGTTGCAACTCTTGCAACTCTTAGTCATTTAGCCTCTAGAGTTATGACCTTGTGGTAGCACAACAAGCCATATACTCTAGTTAGGTCAAATCCGCTTGTTACGTTATGAGAATGGATTCTTCACACAGCCCTTGTGGTAGCACAACAAAGCCATGCAAATGGTCCACCCCAAGGTTCGGCAAATGCCTTAGCCATGATCACCAATCCCTTGCTGAATGAGTCTTGTGGTAGCACAACAAACCCATCCAATCTAAGATTGGCTCATCAAGACCATAACAACGGAAGGCTACGTGAGTCATTCTTAATGTCACACGTTTATCAACCTAATTATGACAAGGAGGGATTTTATTTTAGTCTCATCAATAATATGTGCTAAGTATATATAATACCTTTGTAATATCATATATCTAAGGTATAACATGTAGCACACATCCACATATCAAATATGCACAAAATCAGGTGATCATGGACTTAACCCTAAGCATGCACCTAAGGCACCCCTATAGGTGCAAATCCTTGCTTCGGATGCTTGAGTTGGTATGCTCCCACTTCAGAAGGGTGCTTCTCCAAGTGGTCCCACTCTCCAACCTTCCACGAACCGGCTTCTAACTCTTACAAGCGGCTTAAGGGTATACAGACCCACAAATGTACATAACTCAATAAGAAACCTTGGTTTTAACCAAGGGGAGTACATTAATGGAGGGAGGTAGAATGTACAATCAGATTGTATAGAGAGAGAGGAGGCACACGCAGGCCCCATTTAATAACATAACCAACACAATTAAAAGCAATCACAAGCCAAGCACAATTAAGTCCATGATCACCTCCATACACACACTAACATTCATCACATGAACATAGAGCACATACGTGATAATTATATGAGATATATCATATATATCAGCATAAAATTATATAATTTATTTTGAAATTCTCAATTTCATGCATGTCGAATTTTTCATGAAATAAATAACATGAAAATAACATGACAATAACATATAAACAATTTATATGAAATGAACATATAAAACTAAACTATTTAGAACATTCATGCATTCCCAATACTGTGCAAGGTCAGAAATTAATGTCCCAATTTATATTCTGTAAAATCTTATTTTACAGAATTAATTAAGACACTAAAAATTTAAGTTAAACCTTTAAAACAATTTTAAAGTTTAACCATGAGTGAATCTATGTAAATAGAACTAAACATCATATAACATGTCATTAAACACTTTAAAACATGTTAAATAATATTATAGAATTTTTCAGAATTTTCTGGAATTTTTCTGGCAATTTTTCGGATTTTTCTATGATTTTAAACACTTTAAAAGCATATAAATAAATAATGTGGCGCATTGCGCCGCGGGCGGTGGCGCACTGCGTCGGGCGTGCGCCGCATGCGCCGCAGAGTGCGCCGGGCTCAAGAGACGCGTACGCCAGCCTCCGTGCGCCGGCGCGTGCGCCGGTCGCCTCCCCGAGCAGGTACTGCTCATTCGGAGGAGAGTTAATCTCATTAACTCGGGCATATCTCCCTATACCGGACTCCGAAAAATCTGGAAAAATATGCGTTGGAATCCTTATCAAATAAGGAATCCAAAACAGTCGGCCGAATATCCAGGAAAAATCGTAGTCGTCCGGAAAATGAGGAAGAAGAGGCGGCGGTCACCCAAATTCCGTAGCAGAAATCTCTATTTTGCAACGAGGATAACTCCTTATCCAGGAAGCCAAATATTCTCCAAAAATACAATTTAGAATCCTCATCATATGAAGTTTCCAAATATGTATATATCCCTTCATAGAAAAATTCTATATCAACGGGAAATCAGGAAGAAACAAGTCGGCGCCGCCAGATTTCGCAGAACCCTAGTTCGTCGGAAAACTTAAAAATTCTCATCCTCCGCCATCGTTCAAAGCTGGATATCAAAGGTAAAGGCTAGGTAATCATATTACCCATCTCCTAAAACCTTTACAAGCCTCAATTTCTTCTATGGACGGAGATTTCACAAAATCCCCAAATCCGGATGTCGGTTCGGGCATGACAGAAGCACCAACTTTTGACGCTTCTCCCGAACACTACAGAGATCCAAACTTCAAACGGTTTGCGGAGTTAGAAAGACCTATATCACGAGATTCTACCAAGGCCAACTAATATTTTATCTGAGTCATACACAGAATATGGTGGCCTCGTCAAAACAGACGTTTGCACAGATTCGGGAACACATAAATAACATGAAATAATGTCGATTCGACGTCGGTTTCGACCGAGACTTAAACAGGGCTCTGATACCACTGTAAGGAATCGTCCATTAAAATTTGGCACAGCGGAAGCGACGATTCCTATGGGTTCCTTTAGAATCCGTCTCAATCAGAACCGAACGACGAAAATCGAAAACCGATCAAATCGGGTTCGAATATACCTGATAGGGATTCATATAATCCCATGGAGAGGAAGGAGATGAGCTTCTCAAGCTCTCCAAACCGTTCAAGTGTCCGGTCTCCAGCAGTATCCACACGAACTTCATCCACAGCAGGTTCTCCCTTCGCGCCGGCCTCGAGAACTCTTCCCGAACGGAGCTCCATCGACCATGGACACCTTCTAGAGAGAGGAGGAGGTAGGGAGGAGGCTTGGGACGTGGTTTTCACCCTTGGCTTGATAGGGTTTGGATGAAACCATTAGTATTTATAGAGAATTATGGAATTTTTCATAAAAACCCAAAATCTCTATAAATTACGCCCTTGCCCCTGTACTTGTGGATAAGTCCTTTTGTGTGTGACCCACTAGGCCCAATAGCCTATTTGGTTGAGGCCTAAATAAAATAGAACAATTCTATTTAATTTAATTAAATCCGTTATCCGATAACAGATTAATCGGCCTACCGATCATGAAGGGTACAAGCCACATCCCATGATCCCAAATGGCTATGGGGATTATCTCATCTCCATTGAGCCTTTCCATCATCAGTTACCACATGGATATAAACCCTCATCCATCCAATGTCCCGGTCGGAAAGGAGTACGGCATCGACCGTCGGCTCCTTAGTGTACCGACTCTATAGATCCTCGTACGGAATTGGATCAATTGGAAAACTCCTTTTCCAATTATCCTATCTACCCCGGCCGAGGATTTAGAGTACTATCCCATAGGACATTCACTCTCACTTACCGAGAGTGGACGATCCCTTGTTGTCCGCTCAATTGCCTCCATCGGATTTTCCTTGTACCCGATCCATCGCTATATAGGACCATCTAAATTGTGATCCATAAGTCAATGGTCAAAGCACAAGTTCCACCCAACAAGGCATCTTTGGCGACTCGGGTCAAAGGTCCAACCATGCAACCGTGATGATAGAAAACCCCGATAGACAGTTCGGTAAGATACCATTCGTGATTTCTAATTCGGTCGATTCGGTGAACTCATTCAACTAATGAGCACTCGTATGTGTATCTCAGTGTCTCCACACTAATGACCAATGAGATCGGTCGTCCTCATCACATGAGAAGACATCACATACACTAGTCTATCCGGATCCTTGATGTCCCGTCTCAAGTATCCTATGACTAGGAACATTTAGATCAAATACCTCTAGATGATCAATCTCATTATCATGATCTCATCATGATTTAATCATCATTGTATTTGATCAAGGACTTCATTATGATATTCGCTTCTAATAAGAGCTTATAATGAAGATTTGCCTAATTAATTGAATAAGATATTTCTAGAAATGTCGAATCATATCATATATGATTGGCTTGTAGGGCATACATTTCTATCACCTACTCATGGTGATTGAGTGATAAACTTAGGTCTTGAAGATTGAAGCAATAGGAACCATACCCATTTGAGTGAACAATTGCTAACAATCTATCTAATCTAAGGTTTCAACCCAAAAAATGTCGAGTAGTCATTTTAAAAACCTGTTTGCATAACTTGTTTGCTCACAGCAATTGAAAACAACCAAAAAAAATTTTCTTCTTTCAAAACACCTAAAACAAAACAAAAAAATCCCTTTAATTTTTGTGTTCAACTTGCTTGCCAAACAACAAAATTGAAACCAAATCAATTCAAACAAAAACAAAGCATAACCAAACAAAACCTCTCTTTGCATTTACACTTTTTATTTACTTTCTTTCAACCATTTTGTTAGAAAGCTTGATAGGTTGCCCATGATGTTAAGGTCCAGAAGACACGTCGGGATGTCGGATTACTACGGGCAAGAAGCAGAGTACGAGATGGGCCACTACGAGCTGCAACAACCCATAGTCCAACCAGAGGGCCATGTTAATGCTGTCAGGGAGCCGAAAATTCAAAATCCTACTCATCAACATGCTTCACTTAGCGTGGAGCAACTCCTCCAGGGTCTATATCTCCATCTAGACCCTGAATCCTTTTCGTTTGTGCAATCCTTGACAAAGGGCAAGATGCCCGCCAATCAAGATCTGGTCGAGGGAAATCAAGCCCCCTCACCACCTCAATCGGCAGTCAGGTTCCTAATCATTTCTTCTCCTGGGCAACCCTGTCGTGTCTCCACTCACCCCGTTGTGTGGCATTCACGTAATACTATTCTAGCTCCTGTTTCCAACCCACCTCTTCCAACCCATTCACCTAAACACTTTGCTCCAGTGGCTCAGGAATCCAGCCTCACCCAAGCTTTTATTGATAAGCTCAACCGAATGGATGAGTTCTTTGAAGAATTAAAGCACCATTTGGATTCCAAAACTGCTCCTGAAATCTCAATCCCATCCTTCCCAGTTCTACACCTTCCTCCTTCAGAGATACTAGTTTCTCAACGTTACAACGGGATTGGTAATCCTTTCAACTATCTGAAGGATTTCTTATACGACTCCACATTTTGGAAGAATGACCGCAAAGCACTTGCCTTCCTATTCCATCGGTCATTCAAAGGATCCGCCCTTGACTAGTTTTATTCTCTTGATTCTATTGAGGCAGCGGATTTTGATATTATCAAGGTGAAGTTTCTGCAGAGGTACAAGGATCAGGTGGGGCTAGCCTACTCGATAACTAATTTAATTGTCGAGAAGATGAGGCCGGATGAAGATTTTGCCAAATTTGCTGATCGATGGAGGGGAATGGCTGAGAGGCTAGTTGATACCATCTCAGAAGGGGAGTGGGTGAGGATGCTCATTGGGAACACCATGCCTAACCTTTGCAACCTCTTGATCATGCACCACCCGACAACCATGAGTGAGCTGTGTGATAGCGCCCGCTACCTCCAAGCCCATTTTAAAGACGCATCCATGATCAACCCATTCGACCCCAAACCCCGTAACACTAGAAAGCCTACACCTATAGGGCCCACCACCGAAGGGGTAGTCAATAACTAGAGCGTCAATGCCATGGGTAGTCAGGGTGGGTATTGCCAAAGACAATATCGTAACCCGCCACCCAACCAACAATACCGCCTAGCTCCTCAACCAACTCCTCAGCCCCAGCAGCAACTTGCATACAACCGAGCACCACCACAACAACCCACCTACAACCGAGCGCCCCAGCAACAAAATGCCTACAACCGAGCACCTCAACAACAACCCATCTACAACCGACAAACAACCGCAACAACAACAAGCCTACAACCAAGTGCCACCACCAGCCAACCGACCAAGGAGGGGGACCTAAGAGAAAGTATTATCCTCATCTGCCATTCCCCCTCACCGATATTTTCAACGCATTGATGGCTAAACAGCTGCTGGAGCTTCCAAAGGAGAGAGAAAGATGGCTGGCGAATGTTGACATGACAAAGTACTATGCTTACCATCGGAATCCTAGGCACACGGTGGATGTCTGCTTCCAATTTAAAGACTACATTCATGACCTCAATGATCAGGGGAATATTGACTGGGCACAAATGGGGGAATCCATACAAGCTATGAAGGCATGGCAGAATCAACCACGGCGACAACAAGCACAACAGCAGCCCGGCCTGGGCATAGTCCAAGATCCACTACCGGTACATGCACCCGTTCAAGCACCGGCACCAGCACCACCAAACCAACGACTCGGCCTTGTCCACTCCGCCATTGAGGAGTCAACCCACCATTCCCAGGGTTGGCAGGTTGAGGATCAAATCGCCTCCATGCCCGCTAAACCAACCCCACCCACAAATCGCACCATACTCTCCATACCGAGAGCTGCCCCCAGCCCACAAACTACCCAAACACCACTGCCCTCACCAGCCATTAACCCTCCACGATGCCTAATTAGACCACCACCAGCATCCCAACCAGCATCCCAACCAACACCCCAACCATCACCTCAACCTAACCCATCAACCATCATTCCTCCCCGATGTCTAATCATTAGACTGCCACCAACACCCCAAGCATCACCTAACCTACCAACCTCCACCACCCCACGGCCTCTCATTATCCGACCGACACCCAACCTACTAGTCGCCACCACTCCGCGACCCTTAATCATCCGACCATCACCAACAACACCCCAACTATCACCCAACATACCAGTCTCTACTACGCCACGACCCCTCATCATCCGACCATCACCACCAACACCCCAATTATCACCCAACATACAGGCCTCCACCAATCCACAACCCCTCATCATCTGATCCTCACCGCCCTTACCTACCACGGGCCCCTCAACATACTAACCAACCCTACCATCACCATCATCACCACTCCCCCCTACCACATTGGCGCCGGTACTTCGTAGCGGGAGGATGTTCCAAAGGGTCTTCCCCAGGCCGGGATGCAACCACAGGAGCAAGCAGAAGAGGAGGCAGTGGAAGAACCATTTCCTAACACGACATATGACCTATTGAAGCATCTGGACAAAATGCCAGCACGGATTTCAATTCTAGAGCTGATAAAAAGGTCGAATAATTTGTAAGGAATCGTCCATGAAAATTTGGTGCAGCGGAAGCGACGATTCCTATGGGTTCCTTTAGAATCCGTCTCAATCAGAACCGAACGACGAAAACCGAAAACCGATCAAATCGGGTTCGAATATACCTGATAGGGATTCATATAATCCCATGGAGAGGAAGGAGATGAGCTTCTTAAGCTCTACAAACCGTTCAAGTGTCCGGTCTCCAGCAGTATCCACACGAACTTCATCCACAGCAGGTTCTCCCTTCGCGCCGGCCTCGAGAACTCTTCCCGAACAGGGCTCCATCGACCATGGACACCTTCTAAAGAGAGGAGGAGGTAAGGAGGAGACTTGGGACGTAGTTTTCACCCTTGGCTTGATGGGGTTTGGCTGAAACCATTAGTATTTATAGAGAATTATGGAATTTTTCATAAAAACCCAAAATCTCTATAAATTACGTCCTTGCCCCTGTACTTGTGGATAAGTCCTTTTGTGTGTGACCCACTAGGCCCAATAACCTATTTGGTTGAGGCCTAAATAAAATAGAACAATTCTATTTAATTTAATTAAATCCATTATCCGATAACAGATTAATCGCCTACCGATCATGAAGAGTACAAGCCACATCCCATGATCCCAAATGGCTATGGGGATAATCTCATCTCCATTGAGCCTTTCCATCATCAGTTACCACATGGATATAAACCCTCATCCATCCAATGTCCCGGTCGGAAAGGAGTATGGCATCGACTGTCAACTCCTTAGTGTACCGACTCTATAGGATCATGTACTCGAAATTGGATCAATTGGAAAACTCCTTTTCCAATTATCCTATCTACCCTGGCCAGGGATTTAGAGTACTATCCCATAGGGAATTCACTCTCACTTACCGAGAGTGGATGATCCCTTGTTGTCCGCTCAATTGCCTCCATCAGATTTTCCTTGTACCCGATCCTTCGCTATATAGGACCATCTAAATTGTGATCCATAAGTCAATGGTCAAAGCACAAGTTCCACCCAACAAGGCATCTTTGGCGACTCAGGTCAAAGGTCCAACCATGCAACCGTGATGATAGAAAACCCTGATAGACAGTTCGGTAAGATACCATTCAGGGTTTCTAATTCGGTCAGTTCAGTGAACTCATTCAACTAATGAGCACGTGCATGTGTATCTCAGTGTCTCCACACTAATGACCAATGAGATCGGTCATCCTCATCACATGAGAAGACATCACATACACTAGTCTATCCGGATCCTTGATGTCCCGTCTCAAGTATCCTATGACTAGGAACATTTAGATCAAATACCTCTAGATGATCAATCTCATTATCATGATCTCATCATGATTTAATCATCATTGTATTTAATCAAGGACTTCATTATTATATTCGCATCTAATAAGAGCTTATAATGAAGATTTGCCTAATTAATTGAATAAGATATTTCTAGAAATGTCGAATCATATCATATATGATTGGCTTGTAGGGCATACATTTCTATCATAATTATCAAGACATTCTACAACAGTACTTACAGCGGGTCATGGTCAATGAGGACCTCCTGCCCGAAAATATCATTATAGTCTTAACCCCGAGGAGTGAACATCCGGCACTTACATTTACACAAAAGGAGTTGGCACGGCCAGAGATCAGAAAATATGCTTTGCGCGTTGCAGTAATCATCCAAGGCGTGGAGATCAAGTCTTGCTTGATTGACACTTGAGCATCTATAAATGTCATGCCGCCAGAAACATTGCAACTTTGCGGGATCTCTGATGAAGAAATCGAGCCTTCTGCCGTCACCGTGACAGCATATGAAAACTCCCGGAAGCTGGCACGAGGGGTGGTTACATTATAAGTAGGGCTTGGGCCATGTGCTATCAATGTCGAGTTTCATGTTCTAGAACTGAACCCTACATTTAAAGCTATTTTTGGACGCCCATATCTGGAGGCAATAGGAGCTGTTGCCTCCACTAATCATCAATGTCTGAAGTTCCCATACAAGGGCCAGGTGATTAAAGTAACCAACATCTTCATTTTAAATGACGTGGATGACCCCTCTTTTGCACTACCAGTATCGGAACTTGTTCGACTGTTTGTTTCAACTACAGAGCTGCCTGAGGTCATGATGATAACGACACCTCCAAATATAGTTGCATGGCGGATAATGAAAGGGATGGGATATCAACTAAGAAAGGGGTTGGGAAAGGAGCTGCAGGGGGTTGTACACCCCATTAAAGTCGTACAAAGACCAAAGAGTCACTGGCTTGGCTATGAGCCCAGTTTCACTCCGAGGATGGTCTACTGGCCAAAAAATGCCATGGGACTCCAAAATTATTTATCAAAGGGGAGACCATGATGATGGTCGGGGACGAAGAGGAAAAACCAACTAAGAGGAGGAAGGCACCAGAGCAAGAGGAGGAAGTGGACAACCTGAGTTCATCTTTGGCTCGGTTGTTCATAGAGGAGGAAGAACCAGTCGAGGGCAAGTCCATTCCTAAACAACTTGTCCACTCAAACTCACCTCTAAACAACATCCCGCGTGAGCCATATCCTACGGTCATGTATTTCAAAGTCCTCACGCTCTCCCTCCTGGATTCGCTTAATGGGCTATCTAGCCCGATTCCTAATTCTGGGCCAAAACGGCCACCTGAACTGATCACTGGGCCTAAGAGCCCATTCAAATCTTCTTACTCCACTGGGCTTCTATGCTCATTCCAATCCAACAAAACTGGGCCCGCGTGTCTACCAATCGGGCCCACGTGCACTTTAAATTTCTTTTCTAGCTTTGGGCCCACGTGCCCCTTAGATCTTTTCTCTAGCTTTGGGTCTATCTGCTCATGTCTTGCTATTGTCGGGCCCACGAGCCCATTTTTCCCATTTTTGCTTAAGCTTTCTATTTCCACTCGAGCCCCACCGGCTCATTTTCTTTTCGTTATTGAAAACACCCAAAAAATGTCTTCTCGCAAACTCACTTTTCCGTTGAGGAGACGTCTCTACTTATCTTGGAGGGTGCTCCCAACTAGGGACCCCTCTTCTCCAACTCACTGATCGATCTGCTTGATCTTGCACCCATTGTAGATACTATTTTTTCAATTCCATCCTTTTTAGGAGTAGTTAGGATAGGAAAGAAGAAAATTTGAGGTAAGTGTGTTCCAGAGAGATATCTCCAGCAATTAGCTCAAAAATGCAAGGAATGTGCAAGGCTACCAAGGTTCTTGGAAAATGCTATCCAGCTTGACAAAATCCAATATGAGGATGAATTCAATGTAGATCATGCACTAGGAGTTTACGAGGTTTTATCAGAAAAGGATCCTGATTTTGAGAATGAAATTGAGGACTTAGCTGATGCATATACTTCTGGACTTAAAAGGTTTGAAGAACTATCAGCCACGGTAGATGAACTGACAAAAGAATTAAATCTTGGAACACCAGAAGATCCCAAGATAGTCCTCCTAAGTGCAAACCTCACTCCCACTGAGGAACAAAGCTTAATTAAAATTTTGGAAGAATACAAGGACACGTTCGCATGGACATACGAAGACATGCCGGGGTTAGACAACTCGTTAGTTGAACATCGTCTAACTTTGAGACTTGGAGCTACCCGGTCAAACAAAAATTAAGGAGATTCCACCCTGATGTTGCACTTAAGATGAAAGAAGAGGTCGACAAGTTACATCAAGCAAGATTCATTAAGGTTGTCCTTTATCCACAATGGGTGGCAAATATAGTCCCTGTCATGAAGAAGGATGGTCAAGTTCGGATCTGTATAGACTTCAGGGATTTGAATCGAGCGTGTCCTAAAGATGACTTTCCTTTACCTCATATTGATGTACTGGTTGATAACACTACTGGATTCAAGATGCTGTCATTCATGGATGGCTATTCCGGTTATAATCAAATCCGATTGGCCGAAGAGGACCAAGAGAAGACCTCGTTCACCACACCTTGGGGAACCTACTGCTATGTCGTCATGCCCTTTGGACTGAAAAATGCTGGTGCTACCTATCAGAGCGCCATGATGGCTATTTTTCATGACATGATGCATACCCTTGTAGAGGTGTACGTGGATGACATGGTCATTAAGTCCAAAAGCCGAGAAGATCATCCTGAAGTGTTAAGAAGGGTCTTGCAAAGGGCTAGGGAATATAAGTTGAAGATGAACCCAAAGAAATGCACATTCGGAGTATCCTCAGGAAAATTATTAGGGTTCATAGTGAGCAAAAGGGGCATAGAGATCAACCCAAACAAGGCCAAGGCAATCATTGGTATGCCTCCTTCGAGAAATATGAAAGAATTTCGAGGATTAATCGGGAGGCTACAATTTGTCCACCGGTTCATCTCACAACATTACCAAAGGTGTAAACCTTTCTACGAGTTAACCAAGGCGGGGGCCGAGTTCAAATGGGATTCAAAGTGCTAGGATGCATTCGATGGTTTGAAAAGATACCTGGCTAGTCCCCCTGTGCTTAGACCACTAGTCCCTGGCAAGCCCTTAGTTCTGTATATCTCGATTTTGGAGAATTCTCTTGGGGCAGTCCTTGCACAAGTGGATGAAGAAGGGAAAGAGAGGGAAACTTACTATTCGTCAAAGATTTTTGATCCATGTGAGCAGAAGTATACTATAGTGGAGAAGACCTGTGTTGCACTAGTCTAAGTAGTTTAGAAGCTTAAACACTATTTCTTAGCTCATGAGGTCAATCGTATTGCCCGCATCAATCCCATCAAATTCCTTCTGGAAAAAACTATTCTAACTTATCAGTTAGGTCGTTGGCAGAGTTTCCTTTCACAGTTTGATATCACCTATGTCCCTCAGAAGGTGATTAAGGGCTATGCCATCGCCGAACATCTAGCCCATCACCTTATACCCCTATTTAACCTGGTCCAGTCAGAGCTCCCGGATGATGAAGTAATGTTGATCCGATCTTCCCATCTTTGGACATTATATTTTGACGGGGCTCTGAATTCACATGGTAAGGAAATAGGAATTGTCCTTCTATCACCTGAGGGTGTCACCATTCCACAGGCATTTCAGCTTGACTTCCCAGCAACCAACAATATAGCTGAATACGAAGCCTTGCTGGCCAGGCTAGAGGCTGCTCATTTCTATGGTGTCATGAAATTGAGGGTGATAGGTGATAGCCAACTAATCCTTTGCCAAGTCCTAACCATATACCGAACTTGTCATCCAAACCTCAAACCTTACCAAGAACTCACCTCTTGCTATATCAAACTCTTTTCCAAAATCACTTTTGTCCATGTTCCTCGTGCTCAGAACATCCTTGCTAATGCCCTAGCCTCCTTAGCTTCATCTCTATCAGTCCCACTAGATAGATAGGTGCGGACTATCCATGTTCGTAGAAGGTCGATGCCGGCGATTAAGGATGGTCAATTTCTGAAGGTCAATGAGAGACTTGGCAGGAAGGAATATTTAGAGCAGAAAGAGGAAGTTTCTCTAATCGAGTTGGAAGAGTTAGATGAGGGTGAGAGGCCTTGGTTTGATGAGATCGCAAGGTATTGTCAAGATCATACATATTCACCTGGATCAAATGCAAAAGAAAAGAAGACCATCAGGAGAGTATCCTAGAGGTATACCATCCTAGGAGGGGTGCTCTACAAGAGGAGCCTGAGCGGAATTTTATTGAGATGCGTTGATGAAGAAGGGGCAGAATTGGTGCTTAAGGAAGCACATTCCGGGGTCTGTGGGGGTCATGTCAATGCTCAAGCCCTTGCTAAGAAAATCATGAGGCAGGGGTATTATTGGCCAACCATAGAAGAGGATTGCTCCATCTTTGTCCGGCACTATCATTCTTGCCAACTCCATGCCGACAAGATCCATTCTCCCGTATCTTCCCATCATCCAATTCATGCCCCATGGCCCTTCGCTATGTGGGCTTTCGATATCATTGGCCCTATAAGTGATCTTAACTCTGAAATCCGTTCCAAATCGTTCATCCTGACAGCAATAGATTACTTCACCAAGTGGGTAGAAGCGGAAGCGTTCATGGAGATAAAGGCATCAACACTGTGCTCCTTCATCAAACGCAACATCATCGCCAGGTTTGGGATACCCAACGACATCATCACTGACAACGGACCGCAATTTCTCTCTCAAGATCTACGTGATCTTTGCAACAGGTACCGCATTTCATTGCATCATTCATCTTCATACTACCCACAAGGCAATGGTCAGGCAGAAGCCACCAACAAAACCTTGATCAAAATTATTAAGAAAACTTGTAAGTCTAGCAAGTTCGCGGACTGGCCAGATAAGCTTGTAGATGCCCTATGGGCTTATCTTACTTCTGTATGGACCCCCACTGGTCAAACCCCGTATGCTCTCGCATATGGAATGGAAGCGGTGGTCCCGTACGAAATACTCCTTTCATCACTTCGAGTTCCATCACTTTGATAGGGACATCCCTGTCGATGAGAGGCGAAAATCTCTCCTTGCACAACTTGAACTCCTAGATGAAAGAAGGTTGGCCACCTCCGAGCATTCCCGGACTTATCAGAACCGATTGAAAAGGTTTTATCAAAAGAGGGTGGTAGAGAGAAAGTTCGAAATCGGTGAGATGGTAGTCAAATGCATATTCGTTAAGCCAGGTGGTCCCTGCTCCAAGTTGCAACCTAACTGGGAAGGGCCTTTTGTTATAACTGAAAAATATCCAGGTAATGCATATGAGTTAACCAATGCCGATGAAGAAAAATTGAACCATCCATGGAACGGCGTTTACCTCAAAAAATATATTCCTAATAGAAGAAAAATGAAGAATTTTTGGTATGATATCAAGTCATCGATCCTAGAGTGTTCGCTAGAGGATAAGAGTAGACATCACCCTACACACACAACACCTCCCGATCCCAGAATCCAGATAGCCCGACACTCGAGAGAGGCAAGGTAGAACCCTGAAGGCGGAGGAGAACCTTTACCCTATTCTCTTCTATTCGGTCCAAGATATGTGAAGGGGACTAGAGAAGGATAGTATCGAAAATGCCCGCCACATTAGTAGGAGGCCGTCTCATAGGGTGAAAAAGGGTGCCAAAAGATGGGCAATGAACCACACTGGTTTAAACAAATATGAGCTTGTCTAAATGAGTACCCAGAAGAGTAAAAATGAAAAGAAGGCACCAAAAGATGGGCAATGACCCCACAGGTCAAAGACTTGTCCAAGTAAGTGCCACATGTAGAAAAGACCCGAAGAGGCCGAACCCCAATAGGCAATTTGGGCATGAGTAGAGAAACCCTCCTCAAAACCCCCCAAATCGTATCAAAGACTTCCTTTATTATTCTTTCATCTTAAACCCCTAGAGTAGGGTAAACTATCCAAACTCAAGGGGATTCCAAACCGATCAAGAGAGTAGGGCAAGAAATATTCTGGGTAGGGAACCCATTTTCACGTGGTGTTTATTGCTTGAATCTTGATTAACACTCAAAGACTGATGAATTGTCTCAAGATCGGCATATTCTCCATAAAAACTCCCAAAAATTGAATATTTTCAAAATCTCCAAAAAAAATTGAATATTTTTAAAATTAAAAAAAATTGAACATTTTCAAAAATCTAAAAAAAGTGAATATTTTCAAAATATAAGAAAAAAATTAAATATCTTCAAAAATCCAAAAAAAATGCACCATTTAACTTGGCATAACCTTGATTTTTGCCTTTGCAAGTATTCATGTTTATTTTTATGCCTTGCATTTTCATTTCTGCATTGCATGTTCATCTTTATTATCACCCCATTAAGAGGGCTCATCCCTTTGACCTAAGTCAAAGTTGGCCGTAATAGGCAAAGGGATGAGTCGCTGTGAAGATCTGATCCTCTTTTATCAAGTTTTTTAAGGAACTTTAAAGTAAGAGAGGAAGATTCTATCAACGATAGGTAAGTTCTCTTAACCATTTTATTTTGGTCATTTAGGTTATTTTTACACCTTGTTAAGAAGGCTCCTCTCTTTGACCTAAGTCAAGGCAGACATCAATAGGCAAAGAGATAAGCCATGGTGAAGATTTAATCCCCTTTATTAAGTGTTTCAGGATTCTAAGACCAAGAAGGGAGTGACTCTCACCATAGCAAGTAAGCTTTCTTAACCCTTATCTTATTCATTTCTAGTCATTTTGTTCATATTACCTTGTTAATAAGGCTACCCCCCTTGACATACAAACAAGGCAGGATGACAATAAGCAAAAGGGTAAGCCATAGAGCAGATCTAACTCCTTTATTTAGTTTTTCAGAAAAGAAACATGAGTTAAGGAGGGGGGAGGTCTCGCCAGCAGGTATAACATCCATTATTTAATTTTATTATTGTTTGCCATCCTTTAGAAGGCTTTGCCCCTTGACAAACTCACAAGGGGCCAAGCCAGAATGTGATACTAACAATCCTTCCAAGAAATGTCAAGCAGATCAAACAACACTGAAGCAAATAGATAAATATCTGATTACACCATCAAGTGCTGCAACAAGGAAGGAAAGTAGTTAAAACACCAGAAGATCTAAAGTCTGCTACATATATTAGTGTATATTGCCACCGACTCCAGGGGAATGACCACGTGGAGAAGGCATGGAAACCATGTCCACAAATACCGCCGTAACCGCCTCGTTCCGGCGATGCTCCGAAGGAGTGGCCAAGAAAATGCTCGCAGAAATGGAAGAATGGACATGGGAAACCCCCATTTCTTGCCTGCTAACATATAAGTCATTAGTCGTGTATTATTATTCTATGCATTATTATTGAAGTCCGTGAGTGTGGAGAAGACTTGACCCGAGATCCCCTTCATCAACATCTACGACAGTCGGGTCATCTCCAATGCTCACGGATAAGCCAAAGTTGTGCTATAAAGGACGATGGTTCCCGAATAGGTATCTTGACCTCATAGACAATCTATATCTTTAACTATTTGTTATACAAGTTTTTTTTTTGTTTTCTTGAGCTCAGCACGCATCATGTAGCGTTAGTTGCATTACATTTTGTTTTGTTATCGCATACATCCTTTCATAATCTTTACCTTCTCACCCTAATCTCTAAATCTTGAATCCTAATTCCGATCATTCTGAATCCCACCGTGTTTGATAATCCCACCGTATTTTCTAGTCCCATCGACCATTCTAATATCCCACCGTGTCTGTTAATCCCACGGTGTTCGATAATCACCTTGTGCCTCCAAATCTTTCATTTCTATCACCACTGTGGCCACTGTAACAGTATTTTTACTATTTATTCCACCGTGGCAGTCAACTCATCCCGCCAAGGGCCTCCTATTTGATCAGAACTCACATCACCATTATCTTCACGGTTTGTGCTTCAACACTTGCCTTTTGGAATCTAACATCATTCTATTCTGAATCAAATCTTGTCTCTTAGAAGACTTAAATGAATCTAAGAGCCTGAATGTGCTCGATTGGTATTTTTTTACTTTTTCAAAACAAATCTCTTTTTAAAATTTTAGTCCATCACAGTACAGGAACACCGCAAAGATCGGGTTACCGGCTGATGATGAACCTACGAATCCATGTTTCGGGTACTCCCCACCGCGTTGGGCGTTGGCTATTCTTCTCTCATGCCAATGGCACATCTCTTACCAATCAAACATAGGAAGACTTGATGAAACATGGCGGTTAACCAGGAGACTTGGGGAGATTCGTCTTGCTGAATCTGGTCATTGAGCGTGTCTATATCTACACCTTGATGCCACCTTTTCAGTCCATCACCATTTCACTCCACTACATTCCACTACGATCCATCTCGCTTTACTACATTCTCTCTACATTTCACTCCGCTTTGCTACATGCTATTCCCTTGCAAAGCCGACATCAAGGCGAGACAAGCTGTAGACACGCCAAATTGGTCTGATTCGGAGCCTGAGACTCCTATTCCATTGGCGATACCTATTATTTGACAGATTATCTGATCCGGATTACCTCATAGGGATGAGCTAAGGATATTAGTGGAGCCCATCTCAAGTTGAGAATGGATCGATGATTTCCGGAATGATGTCGTAACCTTCAAGCGAGAGCCGCGCGTGAACCATGAAAACACGAAGCCTGCTCAATGACCGACCTTGAGTGGTCCATACCTGAACATTTCGGGAGTCCCACATGTGTTCCGTGACATTCGAGGTTTTCGACAAGTCATTTCGGCAGTGTAGACACGCCAAATTCGCCTAATTCAGAGCATAAAACTCATGTTTTATAGGGTAACATGTGTGATTGACCTTAGAATAATGCCGGGTCTTTAAAAGTTGATTTGGAGCTTCGCCGAACGAAATCGGACGTTCTCTGATGTTTTCCGCAAAAAGCCATAATTTCCGAGAGAAAGCCACACGTAAATCGTGTAAACACGGAAGTTGTCTGAAGGACCAATGCCTAATGATAATGCATTAAAGGTTATGGTCATATTCACACCCCGAACAAGTTTTGTTGCATACCGTGCCTTTTCGGTTTGCCGTCGGAGTCATTTTGACCTGTATCGGATCCTCTGTTCACTGCCCTAACTTCCAGATAAAATTATGAAGTTTTGGAGGGTGTGATGGATGATCCGATGCTATAGAAAGCTTCTTCGTCCTGTTATCTTTCCAACGCAACAAACGGCGTCGAATTCCGAGTTCGGGAGTGTTCGCAATGGCTTCCGGAAGAAGGACGCGCGAAACCAGTCCCACGCGCCCGGGTTCCTGGTCACATGCGCCCGGGACCCAGGGCACGTGCCCATGCGCCCTACCAGTGAGGCACGTGACCTCGTGCCCTCACTTGAGGGCACATGCGCCCCACCCTGGAGGCACGAGGGACCCAGTTTTTCACCGGGACTCTACCACTAAACCACCGATCGGATAAGACCTTTTTTCTCGGGATTTGTGCCCATGCACCCTCACTGGGGGGCACATGCGCCCTTCAGTGGGGCGCAAGCACCCTGCACCAGGGCGCATGCGCCCAGGGGTGGGGCGCAAGGCCCCTATTTTTTAGCCCGGATAACGCCGTCTATTCTCCTATAAATTAACTCTGATTCCAGTCGTTCCAAAGGCATGAGCCTGACTCCCCAGGCATATAAAGACATCCAATCTCCCTCCTGCATTGATTTTGTGATTTTTAGAGAGATAATTTCGAGTTTTTAGAGAGATAAAAGTCAGTTAAAGAGAGAGGAAGGCTGTTCTGCAGGGGATCTACCCAGTCTCTCTTCCTCGGTCTCTATATCAGTGTGTGGACGTCTTCTGCCTGAGATCTCTTCATCAAAGTTCTTCCTCTCCAAGTATTCTTCAGTTTTAAATCGACGGCACTTGATTCCGAGGTCTGGGCTGGTCGTGACGAGTGCAGAAGCAAAGTCGCGCCTGACAGATCCTGGACTGCTGCTCGGCTTTTTTGACAACCCAGATTTGGCTATATCTTTCTCTATTCAACTCAGAATCTTTCAGTTATTTTTCCTATCTCTTTGTTTAGTGATTCTCCATCCTCATATCATTTTTTTACATTTTTTTCATTACTTTTATTCTGTTATTTCGAAAATAAAAAAAAGGTTAGAGATAACCTGAATCCGGTCAGTTTCTAGTCAATTGTGTGTTTTATGTTATTCTCTTTAAATATACTCCACCTTGTTTAGTTATAATAGTCTCTTTCACTTGTTTGTTTGTGTAGTTGCACAGAATATCAAGCACCCACCGCGTTGAGGACTCTTCTTCATCGGCCAGCCGAAGAAGGAGAAGCTTTAACTAACATTCTTCACGCTAAGGTACACACGGTCATTTTAATTCTATAAATCGGAACCCACGATTCCTGGCGACCACATGTCTTAATTTATTTCTTCTCATCCTCCTCTCACATGACCTGAACCATCTCTTTGGTGATCGAGCGACGCCAAGGGATGAAAGTTCGGGGATCAATGTGAGTGTGGGACCGAGGTGAGAGTTGCTTTCCGAGTTTTCTTCCTTTCTTTCTCATACCCTCTTGAGGTGATGATCTGGATTCACGGACTTCCCTGAAAAGGAGAGGACCCCGTCGAATTTTCAGAGTCGACAGGCAGGCGTTAGTTTATAATGGTTTCTTCATTATGGCTTTTCGATTTGTACTGACACGGCTATCCCGGACCACATGTTAGGCCTTTCCGGTCATCAACGGGTCTTTTCGTGTCATCCGGGTCGATCCTAGCCGTATATTTCATCAACTGGGGCCATACAGCCGGTTCGTTCGATTTTAAGGTTCCCCGGTTATTTTCGACGTTTCCGAGCTTCGGTTCACGTTTACTGGGTTAATGTCAGATTTTTTGATGATTTTGGATTTTTCGATCATACCTAACTTGTTCAGTCATCATTTTAGGTCATCCCGAGTTGACCCGAGATTCCTCAACCAGAACCGTGCTCTTTCAGATCTTCGCCATGGTTTTTGACTTTTCGCGAGAGGGTAAACCGGTAGAAAACCCCATGCGAACATCTCGGGAGTCATTCCAACTGGTTTACTGACTTGAGGAGGTGCGGTTGAAGTCTCTCTTTCCAACGCAACAAACGGGAGCCAAATCAGACATCTCGTTTGCAAGTTACAGCCCGCAAAACGCGCGCACAGGAGAGAGAGTGTACCGCACCCCCACCCCCTTTGAAATGGGAGGGCGCGGTCACCGCGCCCTCAACCCGAGGGTGCGCCCTGCGCACCCCCAGTTCCTTTGAAACGTGGGGGCATGGTGCGTTTTCGAAAACCAGAAATTGCTTCAATTTGCACCTTCTAAACCAGATTTTTGGAAGGTTACCATCAATGATTATCGTTTATTTTGACCGCGCTCCCAATTCGGGGGCACGTTACATTTGTCAAGTCAATTTTTGGAAGTTTCTAGTGGATTTTAGTAATAAGACACGTAACGCGTCCCCGTGTTCTTTGAAACAGGGGGCGCGCAGACCGCGCCCACATGGTGAGGGCACACCCTGCACGCCCTTTCCTCCTTTGAAAAGCGGGGGCGCGGTCAGTCCAGTTTCCATGTTTTGGACCGATTTCTCTCCTCTATAAATTGAGAGGGTCATTCTCAACGATCCAAGGTTAATCCCCTATGCCTAGCTTGTCCCGAGGTCATCCAAGCTCTCTCCCAAAGCTGTCCCGATGTCCAAAGGCAATCCGACGTCGAGAGATCGATCCCGAGGCGAGGGAGAAGCCCGATCCATGCATTCTAAAGCAACCGACTTCATCGACTTCTGTAGAAAATTTGGGGCTCCTACTGCAAAAGTCATCAACAGAGGAGTTGTTCCTCTCTTCGTCCTCTTTCATTTGCACCTAGCGGCATTCTATTACTACTTGCCATATGTCCATAATGATTGCTGCACTGAGGGCGCGCATCTAGAAGATCTTTTCCTCTCCGAGTTATCCATCCATAGAAACAAACGGCACTTGATTCTGACATCGGGGTCGTCCGTAACATTTTCTGCACCAAAGTCGCGCCAGAAGGGTGCAAGGCTACCCGAACTGGCATTCTTCAACCAATTTGGCTTCAACTCAAGCCATAAACTTCATAAGTTCTTCTTAACTCATTTCATTCAATTTATTTATTGTTTTAAAACATTTTTAGTTCATTTGCATCATTTTTACATAATTAAAAAACATAAAAAGGGGTTAAGGCTCACCCGAAGCCGGTGAGTTCGATTCCAATTGCTTCCTTTCTTATCTTCTTACTACAGTTACTACACTTCTCACAAGTCTAATAAACTCTTAACTTGTTTTATTGTCTTAAGTTGAATAGATTGATTAAGCTAGCATCGGTTGGACTCTCTCTCATCGGCTGGCCAACGAGGAAGAAGGTTTAACCCACATATCATCTCCTGCGCTAAGGTACACACGGTTGTAGACACGCAATTTTAGTCTAATTGAATAGCTTGAACTCTTGTTTTCATGAATAATATTTGAGTAACCTTTCAAGGGAACTGAGTTTTTAGGAATACTCAAGTTTTTTGGCACATTTTGAAAAAGATCGATAGGCATTGACCAAGGTCAGAGCGCCCTATATACAGGGCACCAGGCACCCTGTATATAGGGCACTTGGCGCCCTATATATAGGACACCTGGCGCCCTACTTATAGGGCACCAGGCGCCCTACTTATAGGGCACCTGCACCTGGTCTGACTGACTGGACAGATTGATGTGACAATTCTGCAGATAAAGTTGCCCTCTTCTTGGTTATAAAAGGACCCCCATTTGGAGGCATGAAGACACACCAAGGAAGCACCCCAAACTCTCTCATCCACCACAACACTCCCAAGGCCTTACAACCCCTCTCCAAGCTCTCAAACCGTTCCAAAACCCTCTCCCAAAAACCCTAAAAACCTGCAGTTTCCTTCTTCAGAAATATGATTTTTCTCCGACTTTGAGGTCCTCTACATTTCCCTTACATATAGTGCCAAAACACTCTTCCATTAGCTTCACTTGAGTATTGGCTGCTTGAAGAACTCCTTCTTCTATCTTGGAGGTCTTCCTACACTCCGGGGCGACACCGCGAAGAAGGTAAGAAAATCTGCTGAAACTAGTCCCTAGTGCCTCATAAATAGGGCGCTTTGACTTTGGTCAATGCGCCCCATCAAGGGGACACCTGCAGCTAGCGCCCCATATATGGGGCACTAGCAGGGGCAGACCCAGTTTTGCATTTTTTTGAGTTTATTTACCTTTCCAGTTGATCCTTTACTCCCCCCTTTCATTTTAACTTTCATTAACATGTCATTTACCATGCATTAAATCACACATTTGTATCTTCATACCTCTTTAAAAAACCTATCAAAAATAGGAGTTGGGATTTAGTCCCAATCCAGTTAGTTCCTCCCCTTTTGCATGTTTACATTCGAATTTGAGCATGATTCTACACTTTCACTAGAACTAATGATCTTTTCACTTGTTTCTATGTTTTCTTATGGACATTTTTAGGTAAATCCGGCCAAGACGGAACTTCAACCGGATCAAAGGCGAAGGACTCACTAAGCTCTCTTCTTTCGGCCGGCCGATGGAGGAGAAGTCGAAACCCAACAATCTCTCCGCTTCCAAAGGTACGACGATCATTTTTATTCTTCATTTTTATGTCTTTCTACTATATTTTGGAGCCTTTGGCTCCTGGCGACCACACTCACTAACATCCCATCCACCAAGTCCTCAAAACAAGCGTAGGGGCCGGAAAAGGGAGATCTACGGATCCCGTTTCGGGTTCCTACACCTTTTGGCGACCACGGTGGGACCGACTTTGCTTTAGTGAGTTCTTATCTTCTTTTCTAAGAATGTCCACTTGAAAACATGCTTATTTTTGCTTTAATTCTTATTTAAGCCATTTCCATTTCCTTGCATTGTTATTTACTTGCTTACATGCTTGTTTGTTTCCTTGAAGCATCATCTTATTTCTTCCGATTTACTTGCCTTTCATTGGTCCTTTTAAAAAGCATAGCGATCTGATTTCTAGCTTTGATTATCAACTTATTTCACCTTAGCATTTTAGATATCATCTTCTTTCATCCCTTGTTAAGTATACTTGTCTATTTCCTTCTAAGCCTAGTTTTCCTTTAGCGAATCTTTCAAAGCATGCTTAGTTAAATTCGTGCTTTCTTCTATCCTAGTTTAATTTCATATCATTGTCTTGTTTACTTGCTTCCTACAGCATCTTGTTAATCATTGTATGCTTTTATTTTCTTCTTGGTTGCTACTTATTCCTTGACATTTCACTTGCATTTGTTTGCATTGGAGTTTCGGGTTCGCCCGTCTCCTTAGGACATCCGAGAAGGAAGGCTCTCTCCTCCCAAAGCTCCACACATCTAAACACCCCTCTTGGTGATTGCCAACTCCTCCTCTGGGGATTCCCTCTCGGAAGGACTGAGTAACTTCCATCAAGACCTACGTAAGTCTCTAGACGTGAAGGATTCCCTCTTCACTAATTGGACTGGTTGTACCCTTTTTACCTGAAAATTCAGAGTACCTATTACCTATCGTTGTAAAAAGAGTGACAACCTTAGATTGCTCGACGTTGTGAGAGCATAGGGTCCTACCCATTTATTTGAGTGGACAATATTTCTCTTAACAAGCCATTAATTCGAGATTGAAGCAAAAAAAATTGCGTTAATCATTCCAAAGTCTTCGCTTTTACTTATTAGCAAACAAAAACTTAAAATTAAACAAAAATCCCAAAATCACCTAAAAAGAACCAAAACAAAAATATTTTGCATGAGGTTAATTTGCTTGATAACTTGCTTGTCCGACAAAAGAAAATCAAAACAAAAAAGGGGTCAAAAATCAAAACCAAAAAAAAACTTTGAGCTTTTATTTGTCAACCTTCTTTCTCTGTTGTGTTTATGAATTTAAGGTCAGGACGAGTTATCGGAATGGCAGATCAAAGATACGAGCAACTATAATTAGAGTATGACCAGTCTTATTTCTACCCTGATGCCGTATGTGCCGTCAATAAACCCGAAATTCTCCCCGAACCTAGTTAAATTTCTCCTCAACCCAATACAAATTCACTTTGGGAGGCATTCTCTCATGCCGACCCCACTCAACTTCAAGCTATTGAAGCCATTCTTAAGGGCAAGTTGCCCGCCAAACACATCCCTCCCGAAGGTGATCTTCACATCTCTACCCCTCGGTCAGTAGCACATCAACCCAATGTGCCCACTCATGGCCATTTTTATATCAGGGTCGTAGCCCCAATCTCTCCTCATCTGGTAGCTAATCTAGATCACCCTGATCCGAATGCCATTGCTCCTTCTAGGCCACTAGTTCATTCCTCTAATAATCTCAACCCTACTCATCCATGCGATTGATCTTGTTAATCATAGACTGATCGACACAAAGGCAACCCATGAAATTTCTTTTCCTTTCTTCCTTACTTTTCATCTACCTCCCTCTGAGATGCCGGTATACCGCCGTTACAATGGAATCGATAATCCCTTCATTCATATCGAGGACTTTCTTTATGAGTCGGTAATGTGGCAAAATGATCCAAGGGACCTTGCTTTTCTTTTCAGAAGATCATTAGAGGGTTCATCTTTAGAGTGGTTCTACTCGCTTGACTTTTTGGAGGCGAGTAACTTTGAAACTGTCAAAGCTAAATTTTTACAGAGATATCAAGATAGGGTTGAACCAACATATTCCATCACCGATCTCAAGGCTGAAAGAATGAGAAATGATGAAGATTTTATCAGATATGCTGATAGGTGGAGGTCAATGGCAGGAAGGCTTACAGATTCTATTTCGGAACCAGAGCAAGTAAAGATGATCATCACCAATGCCACTCCAGCTTTAAAGAACATGTTGGCTTTGCATCACCCCACTTCCATGAGTGAACTCTATGAGAAGGCACGGTACATTCAGATACAGCTTAAGGACTCACCTATCATGAACTTGATTGATCCTAGACCCCGAGCTGTCAAGCAAACCACTTTAACCACAACCAGCCCAGTGACTGAGGGCGTAGTGACAAACGAGAACCTCAATGTTGTAGAGAACCCACCAAGCAATTATCAACACCAGTTTAGGAACCCTCAACAAAATCAACCATTTAGAAACCCTCATCAACCTCAACATCAACCTCAGTTCTAGCCTCGTCAACAACAAGCTCCGATCCCTCAGTGATCGCAAGCCCCAGTTCCCCAACAACCACGACAACAACTTGCCAACTACAACCAAGCACCCCCTCCCATGGCTTATGAACCCCAAAAAATAGGACCTAAGAGAATCCATTATCCGCTTTTGCCATACTCTCTCATAGACATCTTTAATGCACTCATGGCGGCATGGCAAATTGCATTGCCAAGGGAGAAGTTGGAGTGGCCTGAAAATGTCAACACAGAGTGATATTACTTGTTTCACAGATATCCTGGGCACACCATGGAAAATTATTTTCAATTCAAAGACTACATCCATGACCTTAATGAGCAATGAAGTATTGACTGGGACCAGATGGGGAAATACATCAGAACAGTGAAAAACCAATGATAGCATGCACCAGCTCAGCAACAACAACAACAAAACCCTGGCCTGGGGAGCATTCAAAATCCTTTACCTCCACATGCACCCGCACCTGGAAACCAACACGTTAATCCCATCTCGATCTCTTCCGAGAAGTATCATCATCAGGGCCAGAATTGGCAAGTTGATGGAGCCACCTTTGCCATGCTTGTCAACCGAACAACCCATTCTATATCCCGAGCTACATCAGCCAACCCCATTACTCTCAACCGGCCACCCATCATCCGAGCACCATCACGACCCATTGTAAGACCACCAGCCATACAACTCCAACCAGGACAGACCATAATCTGCTAGGTTGATACACCACAAACATCACCACCACTAGGACCCATCATCATCCTGCCCCGAGCAACTGTACCTTCACAACCTACCCACCCTACCATGCCTCAAACCACCATTATTACACCCGTCGCAAGAGCTCCCATCATTCGACCTAACCCACCACCCACCACTACCATCCCAACTATAGCTCCTCAACTTGCCATAGTACTCAGGAGTGGGCGCATGTTCCAAAGGGTCTTTCCCCAGGCCAGTCAATCAGGGTTAGTACCAAAAGTAGAAGAAGAACACATCGAAGAACTGTTGCCTGGGACATCCTATGACTTGCTAAAACATCTTGATAAAACCCCAGTAGGGATCTCCATTTTAGAATTGATCAAAAGATCCAAAATCCATCAAGAGGTTCTCCAACAATACTTATAGTGGGTGATGGTGAATGAGAGCCTCCCCCCAGAAAATATCTCATCAGTTATGGTCCCGTGAAGTGAGTACCCGGCCCTTACATTCACAAAGGAAGAGTTGGCCGACCTGGAAATAAGGAAATGTGCCTTATGCATCATAGTCCACATCAATGGAGTAGGCATTAAGTCATGTTTGGTCGATACTAGAGCATCCATTAACATTCTGCCACCAGAAACATTACGTCTTTGTGAAATTTCTGAAGAGGATGTCCGGCCATCTCAAATAACAGTGACCGCATATGACAATTCGAAAAAGGCTGCCGGTGCCATGATTACATTAAAGGTGAAACTTGGACCCTGAACAATCACTGTTGACTTCCATATACTTGACATGGATCCATTATACAAAGCTATTCTAGGACGGCCCTATTTGGAAGCACTAGAGGTAGTCGCCTCCACCAATCACCAGTGTCTCAAATTCCCTTACAAGGGACAAGTGATTAAGGTGATGAGCATGCCCTCAGACCATCCATCTTATCCACCACCACCCCTTGGGTTGCCAAACAAGCCGATTTTGACACTCTTGGATTTTCCACAAAAAAGTAGGAAGCCCAGGCAAGTGTGGAGAAAGAAAAGAGAGAAAAATGAAACTATTGGGTGGCATATAATAAAGAGTTTGGGATATCAAGAAGGCCAAGGACTAGGCAAAGAACTGCAAGGCATAGTTGAGCCAATCAATCTAATGAAGTTACAACCAAAAAGCGGGGTTGGATATGACGGCACGACTGCAAATGGTCAGAATCTCAGAAGCAGATACTTTTCTAGATACTTACAAAAGTTTTTCATCAAGAAAGAAACCATTCAACTGGCTGAGAATAAGGAAGAACAAGAGATGGAGCAAGATAAAAGAAGAAGAACCAACGACCCTGAAGATGACTTGTATCATGAAATATCTATTTTCTTTTCCACCGATAAAGAAGGTGTCGACTCTAAAAATTCGACGGGGTCCTCTCCTTTTCAGGGAAGTCCGTGAACCCAGATCGTCACCTCAAGAAGGGATGAGAATAGAAAGGAATGAAACTCGGAAAGTAACTCTCACCTCGGTCCCACACTCACATTGATCCCCGAACTTTCATCCCTTGGCGTCGCTCGATCACCAAAGATACAGTTTTGGTCATGTGGGAAGAGGGTGATAAGAAATAAATATGGTCGCTAGGAACCGGGGGTTCCGATTTATCGAATTAAAATGACCGTGTGTACCTTAGCGTGAAGAATGTGAGTTAAAGATTCTCCTTCTTTGGCCGGCCGATGAAGAAGAGTCCTCAACGTGGTGGGTGCCTGATATTCTGTGCAACTAGACAAACAAACAAGTGAAATAGACAATTAGAACTAGACAAAGTGGAGTATATGTAAAGAGAATGACATGAAACACACAACTGACTAGAAACTGACCGGACTTGGGTTATCTCTAACCCCTTTTTTTATTTTCGGAACAACAGAATAAAAGTAATGCAAAAAAATTAAAAAAATGATAGGATGATGTAGAATCACGAAACAAAGAGATAGGAAAAATAACTAAAAGATTCTAAGTTGAATAGAGAAAAATATAGCCAAAACTGGGTTGTCGAAAAAGCCGAGCAGTAGTCCAGGATCTGTCAGGCGCGACTTTGCTTCTGCGCTCGTCACGACCATCCCTGACCTTGGAATCAAGTTCTGTCAATTGCAAACTGAATAAGACTTTGAGAGGAAGAACTTTGATGAAGAGAGCTTAGGCAGCAGACGTCCACACACTTCTGTAGAGGCCGACGAAAAGAGACTTGGCAGTTCACCTACAGAACAGCCTTCCTCTCTCTTGAACCGACTTTTCTCTCTCTAAAAACTCGAAATTATCTCTCTAAAAATCATAAAATCAATGCAGGAGGGAGGTTGGACGTCTTGAGATGTATGGGGGGGGTCATGCTCATGCCTCTGGAACAACCGAAATCAGAGTCAATTTATAGAAGAACGAACGGCGCGATCCAGACTAAAAAATAGGGTACCTTGCGCCCTACCCCTGGGCGCATGCGCCCTAGTGCAGGGTGCATGCGCCCCACTGAGGGGCGCATGTGCCCCCCAGTGAGGGCGCATGGCACTATTCTCGAAAAAAATGGTCTTATCCGATTGATCGGTTCAGTGGTAGAGTCCCGGTGAAAAACTGGGTCCCTCATGCCTCTAGGGTAGGGCGCATGTGCCCCCAAGTGAGGGCACGAGGTCACGTGCCTCACTTTTAGGGTGCATGGGCACGTGCCCTGGGTCCCGGGCGCATGTGACCAGGAACCCGAGCGCATGTGACTGATTTTGCGCGTCCTTCTTCCGGAAGCCATTGCGAACACTCCCGAACTCGGAATTCGACGCCATTTGTTGCGTTGGAAAGATAACAGGCCGAAGAAGCTTTCTATAGCATCGGATCAGCCATCAAACCCTCCAAAACTTCATAATTTTATCCGGAACTTAGGACAGTGAACAAAAGGTCCGATATAGGTCAAAATGACTTTGACGGCAAACCGGAAAGGCACGGAATGCAACAAAACTTGTCCGGAGTGTGAATATGACCATAACCTTAAATGCATGATCATTAGGCATTGGTCATTCAGCCAATTTCCATGTTTACACGATTTACGTGTGGCTTTCGCTTGGAAATTACGGCTTTTTGCGGAAAACTTCGGAAAACATCCGATTTCGTTCGGCGAAGCTCCAAATCAACTTTAAAAGACCCGGAATTATTATAAGTTCAATAACACATGTTACCCTATAAAACATGAGTTTTATGCTCTGAATTAGGTGAATTTGGCGTGTCTACAGCTTGCCTCACCTTGATGTCGGCTTTGTAATGGAATGGCATGTAATGAAGCGGAGTGATTCGGAGTGAACTGTAATGGAATGCAAGTGAGCGTAGATGAATGTAGCGAAATAGAATGATGATGGACTGAAAAGGTGGCATCAAGGTGTAGATATAGACACGTTTATCTACCCGATCCAGCAATATGAATCTCGCTGAATATTCTAGATCGCTTTCATGTTCTATCAAAACCTCATATAATTGATTGGTAAAAGACATGCCCTTGGCATGAGAGATGAAAAATTAAATGATAAAGGATAAAAGGATGTAGCCAACCCTCAGCGTGGTGAGGAGTCCTCGAATTCGTAGGTTCATCATCAGCCAGCAATCCGAACTTTGCAGTGTTCTTGTACTGTGATGGGCTAAAGTTTTTAAAAGATAAATTGATCTTAAAATGAAAAGAATACCAATCCATCATATTTGTAATCTCAAGTTCATTCAAGTTTCACCAAAATACTCAGTTTAATTCTGAGTGGAATAATCTCAAATTCTAAAAGGGTTTGTTTAAGCATAACAAAATTGCCCGGGTATCCTGAAAACCATGAATCACGCTCTAGCAGAAAATAAAGTATTCGGAAAACGACAAAACAGACTTAAGCCATAGTGGGATTGAAAGATAATGGTGGGACTAACATAGAATTATGGGAAAGAAGAAACAATGGCATGACAATTGCCATGACACGGTGGGTAAAATAAAAGACACGGTGGGATAAAAGAAAGGAAAGAATAAAATATGGTGGAACAAAAAGAAAGGAATAAAACATGAAGAGATAAAATTGGTAATGATAAGAGTAAAAAAGGAGATGGATGTGAAAACATAGAAAATTATGTAGAAAATAGTTGAAGATATAGATTCTCTATTGGAGGTCAAGACACCTGATTAGGAACCATCGTCCCTCCAATGCTCAATTTTGGCTTATTCGTGAGTGTGAAGAAATGACCAAGCCATCGTAGATTTTTTTGAAGGGGATCTCGTGCCCAGTCATCTTCACTCTCAAGGTCTTCAACATTAATGCATATAATATAAATGAACCAAACATAACTAGGTGACAAATGGTAAAAGGTGATGTGAAGTGCAAAATGCAATGATGGTGATGATGTAAGATTGATGAGAATGTGGATTTGAGTGAAGTCTTCAGGCGTGGTCTATCGACTTGCATCGACTGCCTGATTCATCAGCATCTCTGGTCCATCCTTGTCTTTCCTTCTTACGGAATACAACACCACGATAGGTAGCGCTTCCTCTCTTTTCACCACAAGGTTGGCATGACGTTCCTTGGGGAACACTGATCTCGCTAATTCACATGTTGGACTTAAAAGGTTGCCTGCACACTTCCGGTTAATACCCAACAGACAGAATTGTCATATGAAGCAGATTGTTCCTGAAATGATCAACTGAAGATTTTACTATTAGAACCATCATTTGGATGTTAAAACAATGTTTTTGATGATGGTTCCTTTAGCAAAAATGTCATTTTTAACATTATAGACAATTTTTGAATTTTTGAGATTTTTTCTGAATTTTTCGAATTTTTTGTCCATGTGCCCCCGATCGGGGGCACCTGGCCATGCGCCCTGGGGTGGGGCACCTGGCCAGATGAGGGCACATGCGCCCTGAGGCAATTTTTTATTATTTTTGCAGAAAAATTGTACCTAATGGCCCTTCTCTTTTGCTTCTTCAGCCCCTGCAAACACTTAGCAAAGATGATTAATTTTTCATCATGACTCATCCCTTTGCCTGTATATCATTTGCCTTGATTTTGAGTCAAAGGGAGGAGCCTTCTTAACAAGGTGGAATAAAACAAATGACTTAAATGAAATAGGGGTAAGGGTTAAGAGAACTTACCTGCCGTGGTGTGAATCTTCTCCTCTTCTACATTGAAATGCCTGAAACACTTGATAGAAAGGGGATTAGATCTTCACCATGACTCATCCCTTTGCCTATTATGGTCAACTTTGACTTAGGTCAAAGGGAAGATCCTTCTTAACAAGGTAATTAAAGTAGAAGGATATGCAATGCAAGAATGGAAATACGCATAACAGAAAAATAAACATGGATGCAACTAAGGCAATGATCATGACTGAGCATTTTTTGGATTTTCTTAGAAATATTCATTTTTTTGAATTTTTTAAATATTTAATTTTTTTTTGAATTTTGAAATATGCAATTTTTATGGATTTTTTTTGAAATATGTATTTTTTTAGGTTTTGAAATATGCAATATTTTTGGGTTTTTGAAATATTCCATTTTTTGGTTTTTTTTGAAATATTCCTCTTTTTTGTGTGGAGAAAATGCTAGTATTTAAGACAAGTCATCGGTCTTTGGGGTTTGTCAAGACTCAAGTGGTAGATGCCACGTGCAAAAATAAAGTTCCCTACCTAGAATCCTTCTAACCTTCTTCCTTTGATAGGCTTGGGTTCCACCTGGATTTGGTCGGTTTACCCTACCCAAGGGGTTTAAGGAGGAAGAGTATAGAGGAAGTCCTTGATAGGGTTTGAAGATGTTGAGAGAGATTTCTCTACTCTCACTCAAATTACCCATTGGGATTCGGCCTCTTTGGGTTTTTTTTTCTTTTTTATCTCTTTTCTATGTGGCACATATTTGGACAGGTTTTTGACCCGTGGGGACATTGCCCATCTTTTAGTCCCTTTTGCCTTGACTATCATTCTGGGTACTCATTCAGACAGGTTGATCATTTTTTTTCTAACCTGAGGGGTTCATTGCCCAACTTTGGCACCCTTTTGTACCCTCTGAGACGGCCTCCTACTAGGGTGGGAGTGTTTTCGATACTACCCCTCTCTAATCTTCTCTCCCTATCTTGGACCGAGTAGAAGAGAATAGGGTAAGGGTACTCCTTCCATTTCTAGATTTCTGCCTTGCCTTTCGCAAGTGTCGGGTTGTCTGGATTCTAGGATCGGGAGGTGTTGTGTGTGTAGGATGGTACCTACCCTTGACTTCTCACGAACAACCTAGGATCGATGACTTGAGATTATACCAGTGGTTTCTCCATTTTTATGGAAAGTACTTTTTAAGGTAAACTCCATTCCAAGGATGATTCAATTTTTCTCCATATGCATTAGTCAATTCATATGCATTACCTGGATACTTTTTAGTGATTACAAAAGGCTCTTCCCAGTTAGGTTGCAACTTGGAGAGGGGACCCCTGGCTTAACGAATATGCGTTTGACTACCATCTCACCGATCTCAAATTTTCTCTCGACCACTATCTTTTGATAAAACCTTTTAAGTTTATTCTGATAAGTCCGGGCATGCTCAACGGTGGCTAGCCTTCTTTCATTTAAAAGTTCAAGCTGTGCAAGGAGAGATTCTCTTCTCTCATCAACAGGAATATCCCTGTCGAGCTGAACTCAGAGAGATGGAAGTAATACTTCGTAAGGGACCACTGCTTCCATCCCATATGCCAAAGCATACGGGGTTTGTCCAGTGGGAGTCCTTACAGAAGTATGATAAGTCCATAGAGCATCTACAAGCTTATCAGGCCAGTCGGCAAATTTGCTAGACTTACAAGATTTCTTGATGATTTTGATTAAGGTTTTGTTGGTGGCTTCTGCTTGACCATTGCCTTGAGGGTAGTATGGTGATGAATGATGCAATGAAATGCGATACTTGTTGCAAAGATCACGCAGATCTTGAGAAAGAAATTGTGGCCCATTATCAGTGATGATGTCGCCGGGGATCCCGAACCTTGCCAGGATATTGCGCTTGATGAAGGAGCAGACTGTTGACGCTTTAATCTCCACGAATGCTTCTGCCTCAGCCCACTTTGTGAAGTACTCCGTTGCCATCAAAATGAATGATTTTGAGCGCATTTCGGAATTGAGGTCACTCAAGGGGCCAATGATATCAAAAGCCCACATGGCGAAAGGCCATGGGGCATGAATTGGATGAAGGGAAGATGCGGGAGAGTGAATCTTATCGGCATGGAGTTGACATGAATGACAATGCCGGACAAAGATGGAGCAGTCTTCTTCTAAAGTTGGCCAATAATACCCTTGTCGGATGATTTTCTTAGCAAGGGCTTGGGCATTCACATGACCACCACAAACTCTAGAATGTGCTTCCTTCAGCACCAACTCAGCTTCCTCTTCATCAAGTCATCTGAGTAAGATTCCACTTAGGCTTCTCTTATAGAGAACTCCTCCCAGGATTGTATACCTCTGGGATACTCTTCTGATTGCCTTCTTTTCCTTGGTGGTTGATCCAGGTGGGTATGACTGATCTTGGCAATACCTCGCAATCTCGTCATACCAAGGTCTCTCACCTTCTTCTAATTCTTCCAACTCAATTATGGAGATTTCTTCTTTATGTTCTAAGTATTCCTTTCTGTTGAACCTCTCCTTAACCTTCAGAAAATGTCCATCCTCAATTGCCGAAATTGTCCTCTTATAGATGTGGATAGTCCGCACTTGCCTGCCTAGCGGGACAGATAGAGATGAAGCTAGTGAAGCTAAGGCATCGGCGAGGATATTCTGAGAGTGGGGGACATGGACAAAGGTGAGTTTGAAGAATAGCTTGATGTAGCAGGTAGTGAGCTCCTGGTAGGGTTTGAGGTTTGGATGATAAGTTCGGTACTTGGATAGGACCTGGCGTAGGATCAATTGACTATCACCTATCACCCTTAGTTCGGTGGCACCATGGAAATGAGCGGCCCCTAGCCCGGCAAGCAAGGCTTCATACTCAGCTATGTTGTTGGTTGCTGGAAAGTTAAGCTGAAAAGCCTGTGGAATGGTGACACCTTCAGGTGATAGAAGAACAATACCTATCCCTCTACCATGAGAGTTCAGAGCCCCGTCAAAATATAATGTCCAAAGATTGGAAGATCGGACTGACATTAGTTCGTCATCCGGGAACTTCGACCGGACTGGGTCAAAGATGGGTATGTGATGATGGGCAAGGTGTTTAGCAATAGCATAACCCTTGATTGCCTTCTGTGGGACATAAGTGATATCAAATTGGGATAAGAAACTCTGCCATCGCCCTAACCGATCAGTCAAGACTGTCTTATCTAACAAAAACTTAATGGGATTGATACGAGCAATGAGCTTGACTTGTTGAGCAAGGAAATAATGTTTGAGTTTCTGAACCACCCAAACAAGAGCGCATAGGTCTTTTCTACCATAGTGTACTTCAGCTCACAAGCATCAAACATCTTAGACAAGTAGTAAGTAGCTCGTTCTTTCCCTTCTTCATCAACTTGTGCAAGGACTGCCCCAAGAGAGTTCTCAAGAACCGAAATGTAGAGGACAAAGGGCTTGTCTGGAATTGGTGGTCTAAGTACAGGGGGACTTGCCAGGTATGTTTTCAACCCATCAAACGCCTCCTGGCACTTCGAATCCCATTTAAACTCAGCCCCCGCCTTGGTTAACTAATAGAAAGGTTTACACCTTTGGGAATGTTGTGAGATAAAACGGCGGACAAATTGTAGCCTCCCAATCAAACCTCGAAGCTCTTTCATATTCTTCGGGGGAGGCATACCAATAATTGCTTTGGCCTTGTTTGGGTCGATCTCTATGCCCCTTTTGTTTACTATGAACCCAAGTAGCTTTCCTGATGAAACTCCAAATGTGCACTTCTTAGGGTTCATTTTTAGCTTGTATTCTCTAGCTCGTTGCAAAACTTTCCTTATCACTTCAGAATGATATTCCCGACTCTTGGACTTGATAACCAAATCATCCACATACACCTCTACAAGGGTGTGCATCATGTCGTAAAAGATAGCCATCATAGCCCTCTGATATGTAGCACCAGCATTCTTTAACCCAAAGGGCATGACAACATAGCAATATGTTCCCCAAGGTGTAGTGAATGAGGTCTTCTCTTGGTCCTCCTCAGCTAACCGGATCTGATTGTATCCAGAATAGCCATCCATGAATGAAAGCATTTCAAATCCAGCTGTGTTATCAACTAAAACATCGATATGAGGTAAAGGAAAATCATCTTTAGGACACGCTCGGTTCAAGTCCCTGAAGTCTATGCAAATCCGAATTCGTCCATCCTTTTTCATAACAGGGACTATGTTAGCCACCCATTGCTGATACAAGACAACTTTAATAAATTTTACTTGGTGTAGTTTGTCAACCTCTTCTTTCATTTTGAGTGCAATATCAGGGTGGAATCTTCTGAGCTTTTTTTTGACCGGGGTAGTTCTAGGTTTCAAGGTTAATCTATGTTCAACCAATGAATTATCTAATCCCGGCATATCTTCATATGTCCATGCGAACGTGTCCTTATAATCTTCCAAAACCTTGATCAAACATTGTTCTTCTGAGGGAGTGAGGTTTGCACTGATGAGGATAGTCTTAGGATCTTCCAGGGTTCCTAAATTCAGTTCCTTGGTCAGTTCATTCCGTGTGGCTAATGGTTCTTCAAATCTTCTAAGTCCAGATGCATATGCATCAGCCAAGTCCTCGATTTCATCCTCGGATTCGGGATCCTTCTCTGATACCACCTCATATACTCCCAAAGTATGATCTATGTTATGCACATCCTCATATCGGATTTCATCTAGCTGGATGGTATTATCTAAAATCTTTGGCAGCCTTGCACACTCTACGCATTTCTGTGCCAATTTTTGCAGATACCTATTTGGAACTCGCTTGCCTCTAAGTTTCCTATTTCCTAACCTAACTTGACATACTGAAGATAAAGCTGGAAAGGTTGTATTTACAGTGGAGGGGGGATCGAGTAAATCGATCAATGATTCAAAAAAGAGGGATCCCTGATTGGGAGCACCCTCTGGGATGAGTTGAGACGTCTCCTCGATGGAAATGTGAGTTTCAGAGAAGACGTTTTTTTTTTGGATTCTCAAGTAAAAAGATAGAATGAGCCTGAGTGACTCGAGGCTTGCTAGAAGATGACTGAATTAATAGAGAGAACAACTTAAGAATAAAGGGGAAAAAGGGGCTCGTGGGCCCAATGGTAACAGAAAGTGGACACATGGGTCCAAAACTGATGAAAAAAGTAAACGGGTACGTGGGCCCGATCATAGAAAAAAAAGGGCATGGGAGCCCATGTTGGGAAGAGCCCTCAACTCTGAAGTTGATGAGGGAAGCAAATGGGCAAGCTGGCCCAGTAAGAGTAGAAGGTTGAAGAGGGCACATGGGCCCAAAGTGGGTAAGTGGGCCCTGAAGCCCATCCAAAAGATCTAGAAACAATGGTACGAGGTTCAACCATGGGATTGTTGTATTTGGGCCTCGTGGAATGGTTTTGACTTTGGTGGTATGCTTAACCAGATGATCCAAGATTGGTCTGTCCTTGAGTGGTTCCTGGTGCTCTTCCCCACTTGAGAACAGACGAGTCAAAGATAAGCATAAGTCTTTCAAGTCTTCTTCTTCTTCATCTGGAGCCTTTCTTCTCTTGACAGCTATCACGGAACTTTTGCCATCTTCAGCCATCATCATGGTCTCCCCTTTGATAAAGAATGTATGGAGCCCCATGGCATATCCTGGCTGGAAGATCCTCCTTGGGATGGAACCCTCTTTATATCCCAACCCCTGCCTGCGTGGCCTTTTCATAGTTTCAATTGGCTGAGTGATCCCTTGAAGATCCTTGCTTAAACCTCTTCCAGGCTGATAGCCCAATTTCATCATCATCCGCCATCCCAGTGTGTCTGGTAGAGAGGTTGTCATGCATCTGACTTCTGGTAAATCCCCCACTAAGATCTGGGATTGTATTGACAAACCAAGGGGTGTAAAAGTAGGATCATTCATCTCGTCCCTTATAGGCATGCTAGTCACTTTGATCACTTGTCCTTTAAAGGGAAACTTTATGCACTGGTGGTTTGTTGAAGCCACAGCTCCTATTGCCTCCAAGTATGGCCTCCCAAGTATAGCCCGAAAAGTCAGATCTAATTCTAGAACATGAAAATCTGTTATAACCGTACATGGTCCGAGTTTGACTTCTAGGGTGACCACCCCACGTGCAGACTTCTTGGAGTTATAGTAGGTCGTCACCATGGCACAAGATGGCTTGATTTCTTGCTCAGAAATACCGCACAACCGCAAAGTTTCTGGCGGCATAACATTGATAGAAGCTCCAGTGTCAACCAAACATAATTTCACTTCAATATTACAAATAACCACAGCCACATGCAAAGCATATCTCCTAAATTCTGGATCTACTAATTCTTCCTGAGAGAAAGTGAGTGTTGGATGATCACTTCTAGGGGCTAACACTGTAGTTATCTTTTCAGGTGGGAGATCTTCACTCACCATGACCCTTTGTAAGTACTACTGTAGAATCTCCTGGTGCACGTTTGATCTTTTGGATCAACTCAAGTATGGAAATACGGGTCGGTGTTTTATCCAAATGCATCAACAAATCATAGGTTGTGCCTGGCAATGGTTCTTCTACTTGTTCCTCCTCCACTGGATCCTGTGGTTGAGTACTGGCTTGGGGAAAGAGCCGCTGGAACATCCTCCCACTCCGAAGCACCGGGGCTACTTGGCGGTCGGGTAGAGGTGACGGGTTAACTGGGGTGGATTGTGGTGGAATAGGTGGTATAGATGCAGGTATGATAGGTAATGGGATCGATGGTTCTGGGATGATGGGGTTAGTTGGTAGAGGGGTAGGATCTGGAGGTGGTAGTGATGGTGATACCGGTGGCCTAATAAGAAGAGGCCGGGGTGCAGAAGTGGTTGATGAGTTTAATGAAGGTGTAGGTTGTGGGATTGGTTGTGGGGTTATGATAGGTTGGGGTTTTGGAGTGGTAGAGCTCATAGACTGGGGGTTCAGGTTTGGTGGTGATTGTGGTGGTCGGATGAGCAAGGGTCGGTGTGTAGCAATGGTTGAAGGAGGTGTAGTTAGAGAGGGGGATGGCCTAATGATGGGTCAGCAAGAAGAAGTGGCGGCCAATGGTTGGGTTATTGAGCTTTGTGGTAGTTGTGGGGTAGCAGGCGCACGAATTATTTGTCTAGGAGGGTTCCTAGCAGGAGGCCTAGTCGGGTTGACAGGCATGGTTGCATTTTGGTTTTCTCAATGCCAACCTTGAGCACGACTGGCGTCTCCCTGGACAATGGAGTGTACTAGACCAATTCCTGGGTTTGGATGTGCTGGTGCCGGCGCTGGAGCGGGAGCATGTAATGGGAGTGGATTCTGAACAATCCCTAAGCCAGGTTGTTGTTGAGGTTGAGCCGGTGGACGCTGCCGCTGCTGCTGCCTAGCCTTCATAGCTTGTATGCATTCCCCCATTTGAGCCCAATCAATGCTGCCTTGGTCATTCAGACAGTACACCGGTGGTAAGCACCGGTGGTAAGCACCGGTGTATGCATTCCTCCATTTGGTCCCCCACTTCTACAGTGTGACCAGGACACCGGTGGTAAGCACAGTATCGGGACATATCTACATTTTTTGGCCAAACGTCTCTTTCCTTGGGCAATTCCAACTATTTTTCTGCGATGAGTAAATTGAAGATGTCGGTCAAGGAGTAAGGGAGTTGCTGGTAGTTCTCTCTCTTAGGACCTCCCCTTCGTGGTGCTTGATTGGGTGGTGGCGGTGCCCTATTGTAGGTAGGTTGTCGAGGTTGCTGGGGTTGTGCTACTGGCTGAGGTGGTTGTTGTGGTTGTCGTGGTTGTGGTGTCCTAACCTGTTGTTGAGGGGGGTAATAGGAAAGGTTTTGTGGTGGGTTTCTGTACTGGTTTTGACAGTTCCCTCCCTGGTTCCCCGCAGTGTTTATTGCTTCGTTGTTAACAACTCCCTCGGTTGTAGGCCCAACTGGTGCAGAGGGGGTTTTCCTGAGGTTTCTAGGTTTAGGATCAAAAGGGTTTATCATGGTGGCATCCTTGATGTGGGCTTGCAAGTATCGGGCACTGTCATAGAGTTCATTCATTGTGGTAGGACGGTGCATGATCAAGACATTCCTCAAGGCAGGTGTAGTGTTGCCGATAAGCATCTTTACTTGTTCCCCTTCAGAAATCACATCTGTCAGTTTCTCTGCCATTCCCCTCCAGCGATCAGCAAACTTTATGAAGTCCTCTTCGGGCTTCATCTTCTCAGCAATTAAATCCGTAATGGAGCATGCTGGTGCCACCCGGTCTCTGTATCTTTGCAAGAATTTGGTTTTGACAATATCGAAGTCTCCTCCCTCAAAGGAGTCGAGTGAGTAGAACCATTCCAATGCAGACCCTTCTAATGATCGGCAGAACAAGAAGGCAAGAACCCTACGATCATTTTTCCAGAATGAGGATTCATAGAGAAAATCTTTAAGGTGGAGAAAAGGATTGCCAGTACCATTGTAGCGGCGATAAATTGGTAGCTCAGAAGGTGGCAGGTGTAGCACTGGCAGAGAAGGAATAGAAATCTCAGGCACTGACTTGGAGTCCAGGCGACATCTCAGCTCTTCATAACGTTCATTCATCTGGGTGAGCTGATCCATGATTGCCTGGGTGAGAGTAGGTTCTTGGTTTACTGGAGGGGGTATATGGTTAGAGACATGATTTTGGAATTGAGGAGCATGACTTGGTAAATTTACTGTAGATATGTCCCGATACTGTGCTTACCATCGGTGCTTACCACCGGTGTACTGTCTGAATAACCAAGGCAGCATTGATTGGGCTCAAATGGGGGAATGCATACAAGCTATGAAGGCTAGGCAGCAGCAGCGGCAGCGTCCACCGGCTCAACCTCAACAACAACCTGGCTTGGGGATTGTTCAGAATCCGCTCCCGTTACATGCTCCCGCTCTAGCGCCGGCACCAGCACATCCAAACCCAGAAATTGGTCTAGTACACTCCATTGTCCAGGGAGACGCTAGTCGTGCTCAAGGTTGGCAACTAGAAAACAAAAATGCAACCATGCCTGTCAACTCGGCTAGGCCTCCTGCTAGGAACCCTCCTAGACAAATAATCCGTGCACCTTCTACTCCAAAACCACCACAAAGCTCAATAACCCAACCATTGGCCGCCACTTCTTCTTGCCGACCCTTCATTAGGCCAGCCCCCTCTCTAACTACACCTCCTTCAACCATTGCTACACACCGACCCTTGCTCATCCGACCACCACAATCACCACCAAACCTGAACCCCCAGTCTATGAGCTCTACCACTCCAAAACCCCAACCTATCATAACACCACAACCAATCCAACAACCTACACCTTCATTAAACTCATCAACCACTTCTACACCCCGGCCTCTTCTTATTAGGCCACCAGTATCACCATCACTACCACCTCCAAATCCTACCCCTCTACCAACCAACCCCATCATCCCAAAACCACCAATCCCATTACCTACCATACCTGCACCTACACCACCTGTTCCACCAGAACCCACCCCAGTTAACCCATCACCTCTACCCGACCGCCAAATAGCCCCGGTGCTTCGGAGTGGGAGGATGTTCCAGCGGCTCTTTCCCCAAGCCAGTACTCAACCACATGATCCAGTGGAGGAGGAACAAGTAGAAGAACCATTGCCAGGCACAACCTATGATATGTTAAAGCATTTAGATAAAACACCGGCTCGTATTTCCATACTTGAGTTGATCAAAAGATCAAAGGTGCACCAAGAGATTCTACAGCAGTACTTGCAAAGGGTCATAGTGAGTGAAGATCTCCCACTTGAAAAGATAACTACATTGTTAGCCTCTAGAAGTGATCATCCAACACTCACTTTCTCTCAGGAAGAATTAGCAGATCCAGAATTTAGGAGATATGCTTTGCATGTGGCTATTATTATCTGCAATGTCGAAGTGAAATCATGTTTGGTTGACACTGGAGCTTCTATCAACGTTATGCCGCCAGAAACTTTGCAGTTGTGTGGCATTTCTGAGCAAGAAATCAAGCCATCCTATGCCATGGTGACAGCCTATGACAACTCCAAGAAGTCTGCACGTGGGGTGGTCACTCTAGAAGTCAAACTTGGACCATGTACGGTCACAACAGATTTTCATGTTCTAGAATTGGATCCAACTTTTCGGGCTATACTTGGGAGGCCATACTTGGAGGCAATAGGAGCTGTGGCTTCAACAAACCACCAGTGCATAAAGTTTCCCTTTAAAGGACAGGTGGTCAAGGTGACTAGCATGCCTATAAGGGACAAGCTGAACGATCCTTCTTTACCCCTAGGTCTGTCAATACAACCCCATATCTCAGTGGGAGATTTACCATAAGTCAGATGCATGACCGCCTCTCTACCAGACACACTGGGATGGCAGATGATGATGAAATTGGGCTATCAGCCTGGAAGAGGTTTAGGCAAGGATCTTCAAGGGATCACTCAGCCAATTGAAACTGTGAAAAGGCTACGCAAGCAGGGGTTGGGATATGAAGAGGGTTCCATCCCAAGGAGGATCTTCTAGCCAGGATATGCCATGAGGCTCCATACATTCTTTATCAAAGGGGAGACCATGATGATGGCTGAAGATGGCAAAAGTTCCATGATAGCTGTCAAGAGAAGAAAGGCTCCAGATGAAGAAGAAGAAGACTTGAAAGACTTATGCTTATCTTTGACTCGTCTATTCTCAAGTGGGGAAGAGCACCAGGAACCACTCAAGGACAGACCAATCTTGGATCATCTGGTTGAGCATACCACCAAAGTCAAAACCATTCCACGAGGCCCAAATACAACAATCCCATGGTTGAACCTCGTACCATTGTTTCTAGATCTTTTGGATGGGCTTCAGGGCCCACTTACCCACTTTGGGCCCATGTGCCCTCTTCAACCTTCTACTCTTACTGAGCCAGCTTGCCCATTTGCTTCCCTCATCAACTTCAGAACTGAGGGCTTTTCCCAACATGGGCTCACATGCCCATTTATTTCTAAGATCGGGTCCACGTACTCGTTTACTTTTTTCATCGGTTTTGGACCCATGTGTCCACTTTCTGTTACCATTGGGCCCACGAGCCCCTTTTTCCCCTTTATTCTTAAGTTTTTCTCTCTATTAATTCAGTCATCTTCTAGCAAGCCTCGAGTCACTCAGGCTCATTCTATCTTTTTACTTTAGAATCCCAAAAAAAAATGTCTTCTCTGAAACTCACATTTCCATCGAGGAGACATCTCTACTCATCCCAGAGGGTGCTCCCAATTAGGGATCCCTCTTTTCTGAATCATTGATCGATTTACTCGATCCTCCCTCCACTGTAAATTCCACATTTCCATCTTTATCTTCAGTAGGTCAAGTTAGGTTAGGAAATAGGAAAGTCAAAGGTAAGCGAGTTCCAAATAGGTATCTGACAATTGGCACAGAAATGCATAGAGTGTGCAAGGCTGCCAAACTTTTTAGATAATACCATCAAGCTAGATGAAATCTGATATGAGGATGAGCATAACATAGATCATACTTTGGGAGTATATGAGGTGGTATCAGAGAAGGATCCTGAATCCGAGGATGAAATCGAGGACTTGGCTGATGCATATGCATCTGGACTTAGAAGATTTGAAGAACCATCAGCCACAGGGAATGAACCGACCAAGGAACTGAATTTAGGAACCCTGGAAGATTCTAAGACTATCCTCATTAGTGCAAACCTCACTCCCTCAGAAGAACAACGTTTGATCAAAGTTTTGGAAGAATATAAGGACACGTTCGCGTGGACATATGAAGATATGCCGGGATTAGATAATGCATTGGTTGAACATAGATTAACCTTAAAACCTGGAACTACCCCGGTTAAACAAGAGCTCAGGAGGTTCCACCCTGATGTTGCACTCAAAATGAAAGAAGAGGTCGACAAACTACATCAAGCAAAATTTATTAAAGTTGTCTTATATCCGCAATGGGTGGCTCACATAGTCCCTGTTATGAAGAAGGATGGACGAATTCGGATTTGTATAGACTTCAAGGACTTGAACCGAGCGTGTCCTAAGGATGATTTTCTTTTACCTAATATCGATGTTTTGGTGGATAACACAGCTGGATTTGAAATGCTTTCATTCATGGATGGCTATTCTGGATACAATCAGATCCGGTTAGCTGACGAGGACCAAGAGAAGACCTCATTCACTACACCTTGGGGAACATATTGCTATGTTGTCATGCCCTTTGGGTTAAAGAATGCTGGTGCTACATATCAGAGGGCTATGATGGCTATATTTCACGACATGATGCACACCCTTGTAGAGGTGTATGTGGATGATTTGGTTATCAAGTCCAAGAATCGGGAAGATCATTCTGAAGTGCTAAGGAAAGTTTTGCAACGAGCTAGAGAATACAAGCTAAAAATGAACCCTAAGAAGTGCACATATGGAGTTTCATCAGGAAAGCTACTTGGGTTCATAGTAAGCAAAAGGGGCATAGGGATCGACCCAAACAAGGCCAAAGCAATCATTGGTATGCCTCCTCTGAAGAATATGAAAGAACTTCGAGGATTGATTGGGAGGCTACAATTTGTCCGCCCGTTTATCTCACAACATTTCCAAAGGTGTAAACCTTTCTATGAGTTAACCAAGATGGGGGCCGAGGTTAAATGGGATTCGAAGTGCCAGGAGGCGTTTGACGGGTTGAAAACATACCTGGCATGTCCCCCTGTACTTAGACCACCAATTCCTGACAAGCCCTTGGTCCTCTACATTTCGGTTCTTGAGAACTCTCTTGGGGCAGTCCTTGCACAAGTTGATGAAGAAGGGAAAGAACGAGCTACTTATTACTTGTCTAAGATGTTTGATGCTTATGAGCTGAAGTACACTGTGGTAGAAAAGACATGTGCTGCTCTTGTTTGGGTGGTTCAGAAACTCAAACATTATTTTCTAGCTCACCAAGTCAAGCTCATTGCTCGTATCAATCCCATTAAGTTTTTGTTAGAGAAGACAGTCTTGACTGATCGGTTAGGGCGATGGCAGAGTTTCTTATCCCAATTTGATATCACTTATGTCCCACAGAAAGCAATCAAGGGTTATGCTATTGCTGAACACCTTGCCCATCATCCTATACCCGTCTTTGACCCTGTCCGGTCGGAGTTCCCGGATGACGAACTAATGTCAGTCCGATCTTCCAATCTTTGGACATTATATTTCGACGGGGCTCTGAACTCTCATGGTAGAGGGATAGGTATTGTCCTTCTGTCACCTGAAGGTGTCACCATTCCACAGGCTTTTTAGCTTAACTTTCCAGCAACCAACAACATAGATGAGTATGAAGCCTTGCTGGCCGGGCTGGAGGCCGCTCATTTCCATGGTGCCACCGAACTGAGGGTGATAGGTGATAGTCACTTGATCCTACGCCAGGTCCTATCCAAGTGCCGAACTTCCCATCCAAACCTCAAACCCTACCAGGAGCTCACCACCTGCTACATCAAGCTATTCTTCAAACTCACCTTTGTCCATGTCCCCCGCTGTCAGAATATCCTCGCCGATGCCTTAGCTTCACTAGCTTCATCTCTATCTGTCCCGCTAGGCAGGCAAGTGCGCACTATCCACATCTGTAAGAGAACAATTCCAGCAATTGAGGATGGACGTTTTCTAAAGGTTAAGGAGAGGTTCAACAGAAAGGAATACTTAGAACATAAATAAGAAACCTCCTTGATTGAGTTGGAAGAATTAGAAAAAGGTGAGAGACCTTGGTATGACGAGATTGCGAGGTATTGCCAAGATCAGTCATACCCACCTGGATCAACCACCAAGGAAAAGAGGGCAATCAGAAGAGTATCCCAGCGGTATACAATCCTAGGAGGAGTGCTCTATAAGAGAAGCCTAAGTGGAATCTTACTTAGGTGTCATGATGAAGAAGAAGCCGAGTTGGTGCTGAAAGAAGCACATTCTGGAGTTTGTGATGGTCATGTGAATGCCCAAGCCCTTGCTAAGAAAATCATCCGACAAGGGTATTATTGGCCAACTCTAGAAGAAGACTGTTCCATCTTTGTCCGGCACTGTCATTCGTGTCAACTCCATGCCGACAAGATTCACTCTCCCGCATCTTCCCTTCATCCAATTCATGCCCCATGGCCTTTCGCCATGTGGGCTTTTGATATCATTGGCCCCTTGAGTGACCTCAACTCCGAAATGCGCTCAAAATCATTTATTCTAACGGCAACGGAGTACTTCACAAAGTGGGCTGAAGCGGAAGCATTCGTGGAGATTAAAGCATCAACAGTCTGCTCCTTCATCAAGCGCAACATCATTGCAAGGTTCGGGATCCCCAGCGACATCGTCACCGATAATGGGCCACAATTTCTTTCTCAAGATCTGCGTGATCTTTGCAACAGGTATCGCATTTCATTGCATCATTCATCACCATACTACCCTCAAGGTAATGGTCAAGCAGAAGCCACCAACAAAACCTTAATCAAAATCATCAAGAAATCTTGTAAGTCTAGCAAGTTTGCCGACTGGCCTGATAAGCTTGTAGATGCTCTATGGGCTTATCATACTTCTGTAAGGACTCCCACTGGACAAACTCCATTTGCTTTAGCATATGGGATGGAAGCAGTGGTCCCTTACGAAGTATTACTTCCATCTCTCCGAGTTCAGCTCGACAGGGATATTCCTGTTGATGAGAGAAGAGAATCTCTCCTTGCACAGCTTGAACTCTTGGATGAAAAAGGCTAGCCGCCGCTGAGCATGCCCGGACTTATCAGAATAGACTCAAAAGGTTTTATCAAAAGAGGGTGGTCGAGAGAAAATTCGAGATCGGTGAGATGGTAGTCAAACGCATATTCGTTAAGCAGGGGGTCCCCGCTCCAAGTTGCAACCTAACTGGGAAGGGCCTTTTGTAATCACTGAAAAGTATCCAGGTAATGCATATGAATTGACTAATGCAGATGGAGAAAAATTGAATCATCCTTGGAATGGAGTTTACCTCAAAATGTACTTTCCATAAAAATGGAGAAACCACTGGTATAATCTCAAGTCATCGATCCTAGGTTGTTCGTGAGAAGTCAAGGGTAGGTACCATCCTACACACACAACACCTCCCGATCCATGAATCCAGACAACCCGTCACTTGCGAAAGGCAAGGAAGAAATCTAGAAATGGAAGGAGTACCCTTACCCTATTCTCTTCTACTCGGTCCAAGATAGGGAGAGAAGATTAGAGAGGGGTAGTATCGAAAACACTCCCACCCTAGTAGGAGGCCGTCTCGGAGGATACAAAAGGGTGCCAAAAGATGGGCAATGAACCCCTCAGGTTAGAAAAAGAAAAATGATCAACCTGTCCGAATGAGTACCCAGAATGATAGTCAAGGCAAAAGGCACTAAAAGATGGGCGATGTCCCCACGGGTCAAAAACCTGTCCAAAAATGTGCCATACAGCAAAAAAAAAAAAACCCAAAGAGGCCGAACCCTAATGGGTAATTTGAGTGAGAGTAGAGAAATCCCTCTCAACATCTTCAAACCCTATCAAGGACTTCCTCTATACTCTTTCTCCTTAAACCCTTTGGGTAGGGTAAACCGACCAAATCCAGATGGAATTCAAGCCGATCAAAGGAAGAAGGTTAGAAGGATTCTAGGTAGGGAACTTTATTTTTGCACGTGGCATCTACCACTTGAGTCTTGACAAACTCCAAAGACCGATGAACTGTCTCAAATACCAGTATTTTCTCCACAAAAAATTGCATATTTCAAAATTCCCAAAAAAAAACATGCATATTTCAAAAATCCACAAAAAATGCATATTTCAAAAACCCAAAAAAATGCATATTTCAAAAACCCAAAAAAATGCATATTTCAAAAAACCCAAAAAAATGAATATTTCAAAAATCCAAAAAATTGCATAGTTCAAAAATCCAAAAAAATTTTGATTACTTTTCAAAAATCCAAAAAAAATGAATATTCCAAGGAAATCCAAAAATAAAATAAAATGCTCAGTCATGATCATTGCCTTAGTTGCATCCATGTTTATTTGATTGTCATGCATATTTCCATTTCTGCATTGCATATCCATTTTTTACTTTAATTACCTTGTTAAGAAGGCTCTTCCCTTTGACCTAAGTCAAAGTTGACCATAATAGGCAAAGGGATGAGTCATGGTGAAGATCTAATCCCCTTTTATCAAGAGTTTCAGGCATTTCAAAAGAGGAGAGAATTCACACCACGACAGGTAAGTTCTCTCAACCCTTACATCCATATCATTTTAGTCATTTGTTTTATTCCACCTTGTTAAGAAGGCTCCTCCCTTTGACTCAAAATCAAGGCATACGATATACAGGCAAAGGGATGAGTAATGATAAAAAATTTAGTCATTCTCATTAAGTATTTTCAGGAGCTGAAGAAGCAAAAAGAGAAGGGCAATCAGGTACAATTTTTTCTGAAAAAAAAACTTTTACCTCAGGGTGCATGTGCCCTCATCTGGGGGCACATGGCCAGGTGCCCCACCCCAGGGCGCATGGCCAGGTGCCCCCGATCGGGGGCACATGGACAAAAAATTTGAAAAATTCAGAAAAATCTCAAAAATTCAGAAATTGTTCGGAATGTTAAAAATGACATTTTTGCTAAAGGAACCATCATCAAAAAATTTGTTTTGACCTCTAAATAATGGTTCTAATAGTGAAAACCTCAGTTGTTCATTTCAGGATAATATGCTTTATATGACAATTTCGTCTGTTGGGTACTAACCAAAAATGTGCAGGCAACCTTTTAAAGTCCTAACAGGTGAATTGGTGAGATCAGTGTTCCCCAAGGAACGTCATGCCAACCTTGCGGCGAAAAGAAAGGAAGCATCACCCAGTTGAACATTCTCATGGTGTTGTATTCCGTCAGAAGGCAAGACAAGGATGGACCAGAGATGCTGGTCGATGCACCACGCCTGAAGAATTCACTCAGCTTTGCATCAATCTCATATCACATAATCACCATCACTTCATTTTTGCACTTCATATCACTCCTACTATCTGGCACTTAGCTATGCTAGGTCCATTTGATACGTATTATATACATTAATGTTGAAGACCTTGAGAGTGAAGATGACTGGGCCCGAGGTCCCCTTCAACAAAATCTATGACGGCTTGGTCATTTCTTCACACTCACGGATAAGACAGAATTGAACATTGGAGGGACGATGGTTCCTAATCAGGTGTCTTGACCTCCAATAGACAATTTATATCTTCAACTATTTTCTACATAATTTTCTATGTTTGCATATCCATCTCTTTTTCATTCTTATCATTACTAATTTTATCCCTTCATGTTTATCTCTTTATTTTATCCCATCATGTTTTATGCTTTCCTTTCTTTTATACCACCTTGTCTTTCATTTTATCCCACCGTGTCATGGCAATTGTCATGCCATTGTTTCTTCTTTCCCATCATTCTATGTTAGTACCACCATTATCTTTCAATCCCATTATAGCTTAAATCTGTCTTGTCGTTTTCCGAATATCGAGTTTTCTGCAGAGCATGATTCATGGTTTTCACGATACCCGAGCAATTTTGTTTTGCTTAAAACGAACCCTTTTAGAATTTGAGATTATTTCACTCAGAATTAAACTGAGTATTTTGGTGAAACTTGAATGAACTTGAGATTCCAAATATGATGGATTGGTATTCTTTTTATTTTAAGAACATATTTCTCTTTTAAAAACTTTAGCCCATCATAGTACAAGAACACTGCAAAGTTCGGGTTGCTGGCTGATGATGAACCTACGAATTCGAGAACTCCTCACCACGCTGAGGGTTGGCTACATCCTTTTATCCTTCATCATTTACTTTTTCATCTCTCATGCCAAGGGCATGTCTTTTACCAGTCAATTATATGAGGTTTTGATTGAACATGAAAGCGATCTAGAATACTCAGAGAGATTCATTTTGCTGGATCAGGTAGATAAGCGTGTCTATATCTACACCTTGATGCCACCTTTTCAGTCCATCATCATTCCATTCCTCTACATTCATCTACGCTCATTTTCATTCCATTACAGTTTACTACGAATCACTTCGCTTCATTACATGCCACTCCCTTACAAAGCCGACATCAAGGCAAGGCAAGCTGTAGACACGCCAAATTCGCCTAATTCAGAGCATAAAAACTCATGTTTTATAGGGTAACATGTATGATTGACCTTATAATGATGCCGGGTCTTTTAAAGTTGATTTGGAGCTTCGCCAAACGAAATCGGATGTTTTCTGATGTTTTCCGCAAAAAGTCGTAAATTCCGAGCGAAAGCCACACATAAATCGTGTAAACACGGAAATTGGCTGAATGACCAATGCCTAATGATTATGCATTGAAGGTTATGGTCATATTCACACCCCGGACAAGTTTTGTTGCATACCGTGCCTTTCCGGTTTTCCGTCGGAGTCATTTTGACCTGTATCGGATCTTCTGTTCACTTCCCTAACTTCCTGACAAAATTCTGAAGTTTTGTAGGGTGTGATGGCTGATCCAATGCTATATAAAACTTCTTCGGCCTGTTATCTTTCCAACGCAACAAACGGTGTCAAATTCTGAGTTCGAGAGTGTTCGCAATGGCTTCCGGAAGAAGGACGCGCAAAAAACAGTCCCATGCGCCCGGGTTCCTGGTCACATGCGCCCGGGACCCAGGGCACATGCCCATGCGCCCTACTAGTGAGGCATGTGACCTTGTGCCCTCACTTGAGGGCACATGCGCCCCACCCTTGAGGCACGAGGGACCCAGTTTTTCACCGGGACTCTACCACTGAACCGACGATCGAATAAGACCAACTTTTTCGGGATTTGTGCCCATGCGCCCTCACTGGGGGGCACATGCTCCGCTTAGTGGGGCGCATGCTCCCTGCACAAGGGCGCATGCGCCCAGGGGTGGGGCGCAAGGCCCCTATTTTTTAGCCCGGATAACGCTGTCTGTTCTCCTATAAATTAACTCTGATTCCGGTCGTTCCAAAGGCATGAGCATGACCCCCCAGGCATCTCAAGACGTCCAACCTCCCTCCTGCATTGATTTTGTGATTTTTAGAGAGATAAAAGTCGGTTCAAGAGAGAGGAAGGCTGTTCTGCAGATGATCTTCCAAGTCTCTCTTCCTCGGCCTCTACAGCAGTGTGTGGACGTATGCTTCCTGAGCTCTCTTCATCAAAGTTCTTCCTCTTCAAGTCTTCTTGAGTTTTCAATCAATGGAACTTAATTCCGTGGTCGGGGATGGTCGTGATGAGCGCATAAGCAAAGTCGCGCTTGGCAGATCCTGGACTGCTGCTCGGCTTTTTCGATAACACAGATTTGGCTATATCTTCCTCTATTCAACTCAGAATCTTTCAGTTCTTTTTCCTATCTCTTTGTTTAGTAATTCTCCATACTCATATCATTTTTTTTACATTTTTTTGCATTACTTTTATTCTGTTATTACGAAAAATAAAAAAAGGGGTTAGAGATTACCCGAATCCGGTCAGTTTCTAGTCAATTGTGTGTTTCATGTCATTCTTTTGGCATATACTCCACTTTGTCTAGTTGTAATTGTCTATTTCACTTGTTTGTTTGTCTAGTTGCACAGAATATCAAGCACCCACCACGTTGAGGACTCTTCTTCATCGGCCGGCCGAAGAAGGAGAAGCTTTAACTCACATTCTTCACGCTAAGGTACACACGGTCATTTTAATTCTATAAATTGGAACCCACGGTTCTTGGTGACCACATGTCTTAATTTATTTCTTCTCACCCTCCTCCTACATGACCCGAACCATCTCTTTGGTGATCGAGCGACGCCAAGGGATGAAAGTTCGGGGATCAATGTGAGTGTGGGACCGAGGTGAGAGTTTCTTTCCGAGCTTTATTCCTTTCTTTTCTCATCCCCTCTTGAGGTGACGATCTGGGTTCACAGACTTCCCTGAAAAGGAGAGGACCCCGTCGAATTTTCAGAGTCGACAACGGTATGCAACAAAATTTGTCCGGGGTGTGAATATGACCATAACCTTCAATGCATGATCATTAGGCATTGGTCATTAAGCCAATTTCCGTGTTTACACGATTTACGTGTGGCTTTCGCTTGGAAATTACGGCTTTTTGCGGAAAACTTCGGAAAACATCCGATTTCGTTCGGCGAAGCTCCAAATCAACTTTAAAATACCCGGCATTATTATAAGTTCAATCACACATGTTACCCTATAAAATATGAGTTTTATGCTCTAAATTAGGTGAATTTGGCGTGTCTACAGTCGGGTCATCTCTGATGCTCACGGATAAGCCAAAGTTGTGCTATGAGGGACGATGGTTCCCGAATGGGTATCTTGACCTCATAGAAAATTTATATCTTAAACTATTTGCTATACAAGTTTTGTTTTGTTTTCTTGAGCCCAACATGCATCATGTAGCATTAATTGCATTACATTTTGTTTTGTCATTGCATACATCATTTCCTAAACTTCATCTTCTCACTCTCTCGATCATTCTAAATCCCACCGTGTTTTCTAATCCCATCGTGTTCTCTAATCCCACCATGATCTCTAGTCCCACCAACCTCTCTAATATCCCACCGTGTCTTTTAATCCCACCGTGTTCGGTAACCACTTTGTGCCCTCAAATCTTTCATTTCTTTTCACCACTGTGTCCATTGCAACTTCTTTGCTATTCGTCCCGCCATGGCAGCCAATTCGTCCCGCCAAGGACCTTCTATTTGATCAGAACTTGCACAGTCATTATCTTCACGGTCTATGCTTAAACATTTGCCTTTCGGAATCTGAGATCATTCCATTCCGAATCGAATCTTATCTCTTGAAACACTTAAATGAATCTAAGAGCCTGAATGTGCTCGATTGGTATTCTTTTACTATTATAAAAACAAATCTCTTTTAACTTTAGCCCATCATAGTACAGGAACACCGCAAAGATCGGGTTACCGGCTGATGATGAACCTACGAACCCATGTTTCGGGGACTCCACACCGCGTTGGGGGTTGGCTATTCTTCTCTCGTGCCAATGGCACATCTCTTACCAATCGAACATAGGAAGACTTGATAAAACATGGCGGTTAACTAGGAGACTTGAGGAGATTCGTCTTACCGAATCTGGTCGTTAAGCATGTCTATATCTACACCTTGATGCCACCTTTTCAGTCCATCACCATTTCACTCCACTACATTCCACTACGATACATCTCGCTTCGCTACGCTTTCTCTACGTTTCACTTCGCTCCGCTACATGCCATTCCCTTGCAAAGCCGACATCAAGGCGAGGCAAGCTGTAGACACGCCAAATTGGCTTGATTCGGAGCCCTAGACTCTTATTCTATAGGCGATATCTTTTATTTGACCGTTATCAGATCCAGATTACCTCGTGGAGATTATCTAAGGACATTGGAGGAGCCCCTTGTGAGTTGAGAATGGACCAATGATTTCCGGAATTATGCCAAAACCTTCAAGCGAGAGCCGTGCGTGAACTATAAAAACACGAAGCCTTCTCGATGACCGACCTTGAAAGGTCCATAATTTAAGGTCTCGGGAGTCCCGCATGTGTTCCGTAACATTAAGGGTTTTCGAGAAGTCATTTCGGTAGGTGTCAGTCAATGACGGTTTTCGTTATGGCTTTTTCGATCTGTGCTGACACGGCTATCCCGGACCACATGTTAGGCCTTTCTGGTCATCACCAGGTATTTTTAGGTCATCCGGGTCGATTCTAGCTGTATATTTTATCAACCGGGGCTATACGGCCATTTCGGTCATTTTTGGGTTTCGCGGCTTTTCCGAGTTTCGGTTCACGTTTACCGGGTTAGTCTCAGATTTTTCGATGATTTCGGGTTTTCTGATCGTACCGGACTTGTTCTGTCATCATTTTAAGTCATCCCGAGTTGACCCAAGATTTATCGACCGGAACCGTGCTCTTTCGGATCTTCGCCCCGGGTTTCGGCTTTCCGCGAGAGGGTTAACCAGTAGAAAGCCCCGTGCAAACGTCTCGGGAGTCATGCCAGCTGATTTACTGACTTGAGGAGGTGCGGTTGAAGGCCCTCTTTCCAACGTGACAAACGGGAGCCGAATCGGACATCCCGTTTGCAAGATACGGCTCGCGAAACACGCGCGCAGGAGAGAGAGTGTACTGCGCCCCCGCTCCCTTCGAAAGAAGAGGGCGCGCCCTGCGCGCTCCCGGTTCCTTTGAAAGGCGGAGGCACGGTCAGTTTTATTTAAATCGCAAATTATCCCGATTACCACCTTCTAAACCGGATTTTTGGAAGGTTTCCGTGGAGGATTTTTGATTATTTGTACCGCGCCCCCGGTTCGGGGGCGCGTTACGTATGTCAAGTCGATTTTTAGCAATTTCCAGAAGTTTTCATCGATTTTCAGCAATGAGACACATAACGCGCCCCCGCTTCCTTTGAAACAGGGGGCGCGCAGACCGCGCCCCCGAACTGGGGGCACGCCCTACGCGCCGTTGGTTTGAGGGCGCGCCCTGCGCGCCCTCGCCCTCTTTGAAACGCGGGGGCGCGGTCGGTCCAGTTTCCAAATTTCGCACCGGCTTCCTTCCCCTATAAATTGAGGATCATTCTCAATGACCCAAGGTTAATCCTCGGTGCCTAGATCGTCCAGAGGTCGTCCAAGCTCTTTTCCAAAGCCGTCCCGACATGCAAAGGCGATCCAACATTGAGAGATCGATCCCGAAGTGAAGGAGAAGGCTCGATCCGGGCGTTCTGCATCAACTATCTTCATCGACTTCTGCAGAAAATCCGGGGCTTCTGATGCAAAAGTCTTCAACATTGAAGTTGTTCCTCTCTTAGTCCCATCTCCAACTGACGGCACTCAATTCCGACTTGCCGTCTGTTCGTGGCGATTGTTACACTGAGGGCGCGCATCCAGGTTCTGTTTTCTATATCTGCCTACTTTCAGAATTTTTACTGACTGCTACAGGAGGATTTCGTAGAAGTCATCAACATAGGAACTCTTCCTCTCTAAGTCCTCCGTCTACTCCAACAAACGGCACTCAATTCTGACATCGGGGTCGTCCGTAGAATCCTCTGCACCAAAGTCGCGCCCGAAGGGTGCAAAGGCTACCCGAACCGGCCTTCTTCAACCAACTCGGCTTCAAGTCAAGCCGATCCATTCCATAAGATTTCTCAACTCCCTTAACTCAGTTTATTTATTGTTTTAAAGCATCTTTTATTTCATTTACATCATTTTTAAATAATCAAAAAAATAAACAAAAAAGGGGTTAGGACTCGCCCCAATCCGGTGAGTTCGATTCCAATTGCTTCTTTCTCATATTCTCTCTATAGTTACTACACTTGCAATAGTTCTAATCATCTTATTCACTAGGTTTATTATTCTAGTTGCACAGGTTGATCAGGCTAGCATCGGTTGGAGACTCTTCTTCATCGGCCGGCCGAGGAAGAAGAAGGTTGAACCCATATCCCGATCTCCTGCGCTAAGGTACACAGTCAAATCAACTCATCTCTTGTTTTTATTCTATAAAGCGGAGCCCGCGGTTCCTTGCGACCACATCATTCATGTTTTAAATTCATCTCTTCCTCACTCTCCTCCCACATGACCCAAACCGTCTCTGGTGCTCGAGCGACGCCGTGCGATGAAAGTTCGGGGATCAATGTGAGTGTGGGACCGAGGTGGGGACCTTTTACTGCTTTCCGAGTGTTTTACGATTCACTCTCATTCCCCTATTCCATCTTTCACCTTCTTATATCGAGGTGCCGATCCGAAACCTATTTTCAGAGTCGACAGCTTTTTGGCGGCCATGGTGGGTAAATCTGGACCCAACACGTGAGGTGGAATCGAGATAAGCCTTGACCACCGTGGTAGACATCGTCAAGGAAAAGTTTCTACAGAGGTACAAGGATCGGGTGGGGCCAGCCTGCTCGATAACTGATTTAATTGCCAAAAAGATGAGGCCGGATGAGGACTTTGCCAGATTTTCTGATCGGTGGAGGGGAATGGCTGAGAGGCTAGTAGATACCATCTCAGAGGGGGAGCAGGTGAGGATGCTCATCGGGAACACCACGCCCAACCTTCGCAATCTCCTGATCATGCACCGCCCAACAACCATGAGTGAGTTGTGTGATAGCTCCCGCTACCTCCAAGCCCACTTTAAGGACGCATCCATGATCAAGCCGTTCGACACCAAGCCCCGTAACACTAGAAAGCCTACACCTGTAGGACCCACCACCGAAGGGGTAGTAAACAATGAGAGCATCAATGCCATGGGTAACCAGGGTGGGTATCGCCAAAGCCAATACCGTAACCCACCACCCAATCAACAATACCGCCCAGCTCCTCAACCAGCTTCTCAGCCCCAGCAACAACCTGCATACAACCGAGCACCTCCACAGACACCCACATACAACCGAGCACCACCACAGCAACCCACCTACAACCGAGTGCCCCAGCAACCAAATGCCTACAACCGAGCGCCTCAACAACAACATGTCTACAACCGACCCCAACCACAACAACAAGCCTACAACCCAGTGCCACCACCAGCCAACCGACCTAGGAGGGGGGGACCCAAGAGAGAATACTATCCTCAACTGCCATTCCCCCTCACCGATATCTTTAATGCATCCCACCGTGGTCGAAACTCGGAAAAGCCTGAATCTGAGATCATTCCATTCCAAATCGAATCTTGTCTCTTGAAAGACTTAAATGAATCTAAGAGCCTGAATGTGCTCGATTGGTATTCTTTTACTTTTTTAAAAACAAATCTCTTTTAACTTTATCCCATCATAGTACAGGAACACCGCAAAGATCGGGTTACCGGCTGATGATGAACCTACGAACCCATGTTTCGGGGACTCCACACCGCGTTGGGGGTTGGCTATTCTTCTCTCGTGCCAATGGCACATCTCTTACCAATCGAACATAGGAAGACTTGATAAAACATGGCGGTTAACCAGGAGACTTGAGGAGATTCGTCTTACCGAATCTGGTCGTTAAGCATGTCTATATCTACACCTTGATGCCACCTTTTCAGTCCATCACCATTTCACTCCACTACATTCCACTACGATACATCTCGCTTCGCTACGCTTTCTCTACGTTTCACTTCGCTCCGCTACATGCCATTCCCTTGCAAAGCCGACATCAAGGCGAGGCAAGCTGTAGACACGCCAAATTGGCTTGATTAGGAGCCCTAGACTCTTATTCGATAGGCGATATCTTTTATTTGACCGTTATCAGATCCAGATTACCTCGTGGAGATTATCTAAGGACATTGGAGGAGCCCCTTGTGAGTTGAGAATGGACCAATGATTTCCGGAATTATGCCAAAACCTTCAAGCGAGAGCCGTGCGTGAACTATAAAAACACGAAGCCTTCTCGATGACCGACCTTGAAAGGTCCATAATTTAAGGTCTCGGGAGTCCCGCATGTGTTCCGTAACATTAAGGGTTTTCGAGAAGTCATTTCGGTAGGCGTCGGTCAATGACGGCTTTCGTTACGGCTCTTTCGATCTGTGCTGACACGGCTATCCCGGACCACATGTTAGGCCTTTTCGGTCATCAGCGGGTCTTTTCAAGTCATCCGGGTCGATTCTAGCCGAATATTTTCATCAACCGGGGCCATATGGCCATTTCGGTCAATTTTATGGTTTCCCGGCTTTTCCGAGTTTCGGTTCACATTTACCGGGTTAATATCAAATTTTTTGATGACTTCTGGTTTTCCGATCATACTGGACTTGTTCGTTCATTATTTTAAGTCATCCCGAGTTGACCCGAGATTTCTCGATCGGAACCGTGCTCTTTCGGATCTTCGCCCCGGGTAAACCGGTAGAAAGCCCCATGAGAGCATATTGGGAGTTATGCTGGCTGGTTTACCGACCTGAGGAGGTGCGGTTGAAGGCCCTATTTCCAATGCGACAAACGGGAGCCGAATCGGACATCCCGTTTGCAAGATACGGCTTGCGGAACACGCGCGTAGGAGAGAGAGTCTACCGCGCCCTCGCTCCCTTTGAAAGAGGAGGGCGCGCCCTGCGCGCCCTCAAACCGGGGCACGTTCTGTGTGCCCCTGGTTCCTTTGAAAAGAGGGGGCGCGGTCAGTTTCTTTAAATCAGATATTGCCCTGATTAGCACCTTCTAAACCTGATTTTTGGAAGGTTTCTGACGTTGATTTTCGATTATTTGTACTGCTCCCCCGGTTCGGGGGCGCGTTACGTAAGTGAAGTCGATTTTTAGCAATTTACGGAAGTTTCCGTCGATCTTTAGCAGTGAGACACGTAACGCGCCCCCGCTCCCTTTGAAACAGGGGGGCGCGCAGACCGCGCCCCCGAACTGGGGGCAGAACCTACGCGCCCTTGGTTTGAGGGCGCGCCCTGCGCGCCCTCGTACTCTTTGAAACGCGGGGGCGCGGTCGGTCCAGTTTACAAATTTTGCACCGGCTTCCTTCCCCTATAAATTGAGGGCCATTCTCAATGACCCAAGGTTAATCCCCGGTGCCTAGCTCGTCCAGAGGTCGTGCAAGCTCTTCTCCACAGCCGTCCCGACATCCAAAGGAGATCCAACATTGAGAGATCGACCCTGAGGTGAAGGAGAAGGCTCGATCCGGGTGTTCTGCATCAGACAAATTCATATACTTCTGCAGAAAATCAGAGACTCCTTATGAAAAAGTCTTCAACTTATAAGATGTCATCTCTTTGTCCTCTTTCATCTCCAACTGACGGCACTCAATTCCGACTTGCCGTTTGTTCGTGGCGATTGCTACACTTAGGGAGGGCATCCAGGTTCTGTTTTCTATATCCGCTCACTTTTAGAATTTTTACTGACTTCTAAAGTAGAATTTCGGAGAAGTCATCAACATTGGAACTCTTCCTCTCTGAGTCCTCCGTCTACTCCAACAAACGGCACTCTATTCTGACATTGGGGTCGTCCGTAGCATCCTCTGCACCAAAGTCACGTCAGAAGGGTGCAAAGGCTACCCGAACCGGCCTTCTTCAACTAACTCGGCTTCAACTCAAGCCGATCCATTCCATAAACTTTCTCAACTCCCTTAACTCAGTTTATTTATTGTTTTAAAGTATCTTTTAGTTCATTTACATCATTTTTACATAATCAAAAAACACAAAAAAGGGGTTAGGACTCGCCCCAATCCGGTGAGTTCGATTCCAATTGCTTCTTTCTCATATTCTCTCTACAGTTACTACACTTGCCATAGTTCTAATCATCTTCTTCACTTGGTTTATTGTTCTAGTTGCACAGGTTGATCAAGCTAGCATCGGTTGGAGACTCTTCTTCATCGGCCGGCCGAGGAAGAAGAAGGTTGAACCAATATCCCAATCTCCTGCGCTAAGGTACACGGTCAAATCAACTCATCTCTTGTTTTTTATCCCATAAAGCAGAGCCCGCGGCTCCTGGCGACCACATCTTTCATGTTTTAATTTCATCTCCTCCTCACTCTCCTCCCACATGACCCGAACCGTCTCTGGTGCTCGAGCGACGCCGTGAGATGAAAGTTCGGGGATCAATGTGAGTGTGGGACCGAGGTGAGGACCTTTTACTACTTTCCGAGTGTTTTACGATTCACTCCCATTCCCCTATTCCATCTTTCTCCTTCTTATCTTGAGGTGCCGATACGAAACCCGTTTTCGGAGTCGACAGCTTTTTGGCGACCACGGTGGGACATTAGAGAAGTTGGTGGGACTAGAGATCATGGTGGGATTAGAGAACACGATGGGATTAGAAAACACGGTGGGATTTAGAATGATCGAGAGAGTGAGAAGGTGAAGTTTAGGAAATGATGTATGCAATGACAAAACAAAATGTAATGCAATTAATGCTACATGATGCATGTTGGGCTCAAGAAAACAAAACAAAACTTGTATAACAAATAGTTGAAGATATAAATTGTCTATGAGGTCAAGATACCCATTCGGGAACCATCGTCCCTCATAGCACAACTTTGGCTTATTCGTGAGCATCAGAGATGACCCGACCGTCGTAGATTTTGATGAAGGGGATCTCAGGTCAAGTCTTCTCCGTACTCATGGTCTTCAACAAATAATGCATAAGATAATAATACACGACTAACGACATATATGCTACTCGACAAGTTATGGGGGTTTCCCATGTCGATTCTTCCGCTTCTGTGAGCAATTCCTATTGGCAAGATTTCCCCCTCCTTGACTTGTGTTTCTTTCCTGAAATACTTAATAGAGGGGTTAAATCTGCTCTATGGCTTACCCCCTTGCCTATTGTCATCTTGCCTTGCTTATATGTCAAGGGGGGTAGCCTTATTAACGAGGTAGAATGCACGAAATGACAGACAAGGTAAAAGTTAAGAGTGCTTACCTGCTATGGTGAGAGTCGCTCCCTTCTTGATCTCAGAATCCTGAAACACTTAATGAAGAGGATTAAATCTTCACCGTGGCTTATCTCTTTGCCTATTGCTGTCTACCTTGACTGTCGTTGAGAGAACCTTCTCCTCTTATTTTAAAGTCCCTGAAAACACTTGATAAAAGAGGATTAGACCTTCACAACGACTCATCCCTTTGCCAATTATGGCCAACTTTGACTTAGGTCAAAGGGAGGAGCCCTCTTAATGGGGCGATAATCAAGATAAATATGCGATGCAGAAATGAAACAAGCAAGACATAAAAATAAACATGAATGCTAGCAAAGGCAAAAAAATCAAGGTTATGCCAAGCTAAATGATGCATTTTATAAAATATTCAACTTTTTTTTTGGATTTTTGAAAATATAAAAAAATTGAATTTTTTAAAATATTTGATTTTTTTGGATTTTTTTGAAAATATTCATTTTTTTGGATTTTTGTGGAGAATGTGCCGGTATTGAGACCATTCATCAATTTTTGAGTGTTGATCAAGATTCAAGTAATAAGCACCACGTGTGAATAAGGTTCCCTACCCAGAATCTTTCTTGCCCTCTTCTCTTGATCGGTTTGGATTCCCCCTGAGTTTGGACAGTTTACCCTACCATAGGGGTTTTAAGATGGAAGAATAATAGAGGAAGCCTTTGATAGGATTTGGGGGTGTTGAGGAGGGTTTCTCTACTCATGCCCAAATTGCCCGTTAGGGTTCGACCTCTTCGGGTCTTTTCTACATGTGGCACTTACTTAGACAAGTCTTTGACCTGTGGGGTCATTGCCCATCTTTTGGTGCCTTTTCTTCATTTTCTATTATTCCGGGTACTCATTCAGACAGGCCCATATTTGTTTAAACCTGTGGTGTTCATTGCCCATCTTTTGGCACCCTTTTGCACCTTATGAGATGGCCTCCTACTAAGGCGGCGGGCATTTTCGATACTATCCTCCTCTAGTCCCCTTCACCTATCTTGGACCGAATAGAAGAGAATAGGGTAAGGTTTTCTTTCCGCCTTCAGGGTTCTGCCTTGTTTCTCTCGAGTGTTGGGCTATCTAGATTCTGGGATCGGGAGGTGTTGTGTGTGCAGGGTGATGCCTACCCTTGACTTCTAGCTAACACTATTGGATCGATGACTTAATATCACACCAGAAATTCTCCATTTTCTCTTCTAAGGAAAATATTTTTTGAGGTAAACGCCGTTCCATGGATGGTTCAATTTTTCTCCATCGGCGTTGGTTAGCTCATATGCATTGCCTGGAAATTTTTTAGTTATAACAAAAGGCCCTTCCCAGTTAGGTTGCAACTTAGAGCGGGGACCACCCGGCTTAACGAATATGCGTTTGACTACCATCTTACCGATTTCAAACTTTCTCTCTACCACCCTCTTTTGATAAAACCTTTTAAATCGGTTCTGATAAGTCCGGGCATGCTCGGAAGCGGCCAACCTTCTTTCATCTAGGAGTTCAAGTTGTGCAAGTAGAGATTCTCGTCTCTCATCGACAGGGATGTCCCTATCGAGTTGAACTCGGAGTGATGGAAAGAGTACTTCGTACGGGACCACTACTTCCATCCCATATGCGAGAGCATACAGGGTTTGACCAGTGGGGGTCCGTACAGAAGTAAGATAAGCCCATAGGGCATCTACAAGCTTATCTGGCCAGTCTACGAACTTGCTAGACTTACAGGTTTTCTTGATGATTTTAATCAAAGTTTTGTTGGTGGCTTCTGCTTGACCATTGCCTTGCGGGTAATAAGGAGATGAATGATGCAATGCAATGTTGTACCTGTTGCAAAGATCACGCAGATCTTGAGAGAGAAATTGCGGTCCGTTGTCGGTGATAATGTCGCTGGGTATCCCGAACCTGGCGATGATGTTGCATTTGATGAAGGAGCATAGTGTTGATGCCTTGATCTCCACGAACGCTTCCGCTTCTGCCCACTTGGTGAAGTACTCTGTTGCCTTCAGGATGAACGATTTGGAACGGATTTCAGAGTTAAGATCACTTAGAGGGCCAATGATGTCAAAAGCCCACATGGAAAAGGGCCATGGGGCATGAATCGGATGAAGAGAAGATGCGGGAGAATGGATCTTGTCGGCATGGAGTTGGCAAGAATGACAGTGTCGGACAAAGATGGAGCAATCCTCTTCTAGGGTTGGCCAAGAATACCCCTGCCTGATGATTTTCTTGGCAAGAGCTTGAGCATTGACATGGCCCCCACAGACCCCGGAATGTGCTTCCTTAAGCACCAATTCTGCCTCTTCTTCATCAACGCATCTCAATAAAATTCTGCTCAGGCTCCTCTTGTAGAGCACCCCTCCTAGGATGGTATACCTCTGGGATACTCTCCTGATGGCCTTCTTTTCTTTTGCATTCGATCCAGGTGGATATGTCTGATCTTGACAATACCTTGCGATCTCATCAAACCAAGGCCTCTCACCCTCATCTAACTCTTCCAACTTGATTAGCGAAATCTCCTCTTTCTGCTCTAGATATTCCTTCCTGCCAAATCTCTCCTTGATCTTTAGAAATCGACCATCCTTAATCGCTGGCATCGACCTTCTTCGGACATGAATAGTCCGCATCTGTCTACCTAGCGGGACTAATAGAGATGAAGCTAAAGAGGCAAGGGCATCAGCAAGGATGTTCTGAGCTCGAGGAACATGGACAAAAGTGAGTTTGGAAAAGAGTTTGATGTAGCAAGAGGTGAGTTCTTGGTAAGGTTTGAGGTTCGGATGAGAAGTTCGGTATTTAGTTAGGACTTGGCAAAGAATTAGTTGGCTATCACCTATCACCCTCAATTCCGTGGCACCATAGAAATGAGTGGCCTCCAGCCCGGACAGCAAGGCTTCGTATTCAGCTATATTGTTGGTTGCTGGGAAGTCAAGCTGAAATGCCTGTGGAATGGTGACACCCTCGGGTGATAGAAGGACGATTCCTATTCCCTTACCGTGTGAATTTAGAGCCCCGTCAAAATATAATGTCCAAAGGTGGGAAGATCGGATCAACATTAGTTCGTCATCCGGGAGCTCCGATTTGACCGGGTCAAAGAGGGATATAGGGTGATGGGCTAGATGTTCAGCAATGGCAGAGCCCTTAATCGCCTTCTGGGGGACATAGGTGATATCAAACTGGGAGAGGAAGCTCTGCCAACGACCTAACCGATCAGTCAAAACAATTTTCTCCAGAAGGAATTTGATGGGATTGATGCGGGCAATAAGATTGACCTCATGAGCTAAGAAATAGTGTTTAAGCTTCTGAACTACCCAAACTAGTGCAGCACAGGTCTTCTCCACTACAGTATACTTCCGCTCGCATGGATCAAAGATCTTCGACAAATAGTAAGTTGCCCTCTCTTTCCCTTCTTCATCCACTTGTGCAAGGACTTCCCCAAGAGAATTCTCCAAAACCGAGATATACAAAACTAAGGGCTTTCCAGGGACTGGTGGTCTAAGCACATGGGGACTAGCCAGGTATTTTTTCAAACCATCGAATGCATCCTGGCACTTCGAATCCCATTTGAACTCGGCCCCAGCCTTGGTCAACTCATAGAAAGGTTTACACCTTTGGGAGTGTTGTGAGATGAACCGGCGGACAAACTGCGGGATTGAGGTTTGCACTTAGGAGGATTGTCAAATTTTAATTAAACTTTGTTCCTCAGTGGGGAGTGAGATTTGCACTTAGGAGGATTGTCTTGGGACTTCTCGAAAACCCTGAATGTTACGGAACACATGCGGGATTCCCGAGACCTTCAATTATGGATCATTCAAGGTCGGTCATCGAGCAGGCTTTGTGTTTTTACAGTTCACGTGCAGCTCTCGCTTGAAGGTTACGGCAATATTCCGAAAATCATTGGTCCATTCTCAACTTACAAGGGGCTCCACCAATGTCTTTAGCTCATCTCCACGAGGTAATCTGGATCAGATAACGATCAAATAAAAGATATCGCTCAGAGTGTTTACCACTTTCCGAGTGTTTGTTTCAATTCACTCCCTTATTTCCCTATTCTATTCTATCTTTTACCTTCTCTTGAGGTGCCGATCCGGAACCCATTTTCGGAGTCGACAGCTTTTTGGCGAACACGGTGGGATTTAGAAAACACGATGGGGTTCAGAATGATCAGAATTAGGATAAAAGATTTAGAGATTAGGGTGAGAAGGTGAAGATTATGAAAGGATGTATGCAATGACAAAACAAAATGTAATGCAACTAGAGCTACATGATGCATGTTGGGCTCAAGAAAACAAAACAAAACTTGTATAACAAATAGTTGAAGATATAGATTGTCTATGAGGTCAAGATACCCATTCGGGAACCATCGTCCCTCACAGCACAACTTTGGGCTTATCCGTGAGCACAAAGAATGACCCGACCGTCGTGGATTTTGATGAAGGGGATCTCGGGCCTGGTCTTCTTTACATTAACGGTCTTCAACTTCAATGCATAAAATAAATAGTAATGCACCTAATATATGCTAAGAAAGGAAATGATAACGGTGAGTTTGTGGTGTGATGACATGCATTCTCACAAAAGAGTTCATGTGTCCTAATGAGGACACAGAACAAAAGCTTCTCGGCAAAGTTGAGGCCGAGGTAATGATGACTCCTCTTACTGAGAATCCTTAGGGGAGGGAAGTGGCGAGCATCACCTTATTGAAATTTTGCAAAGAAAGCTCCTCGGTAGGGTTGAAGCCGAGGTTATGGTGACACCTACTCCTAAGAATCCTCAGGGGAGGGAAGTGGCGAGCATTGCCTTATTGAAATCTTGAAAATGCTCCTCGACGAAGTTGAGGTCGAGGTCATGGTGGCACCACCTCCTAAGAATCCTTGGGGAGGGAAGTGGCGAGCATCGTCTGGTTGTGAAGTTCTCCTCGTTTGTTCTTCGTGCCTAAAACACTCAAAAAAGGAGATTAGAATGCCAATATGGCTTATCCCCCTTGCAAGTTGCAGTATGTCTTGACCTTTGTCAAGGGGTGTAAAGTTTTTCTTGTGCCTGAAACACTTAGAAGGAAGAGATTAGAACAACAATGCGGATTATCCCTCTTGCAAGTTGCAGTATGCCTTGACCTTTGTCAAGGGGTATAGACTTCTTAGGAGTGTAAAAATCAAGTAGCAAATATGCAATGAAGAATTTGAAACATGAGAGATTGAAAGTAAATATGAATGTAAATACGAAAATTCAAACCAAGCATGGTGATAAAATATTTTTTAAAAAAAATTTCGAAAATTTTTGTTGAATTTGAAAAAGAAGTTTTCTTTTTTTGAAAAGATTCAAATTTTTTTGGGTTTTTTAAAAAACATTCCTTTTTTTTAGTTTTTGAAATATATTAAAATGTTTTTGGAGTTTTTGAAGATATTCAACTTTTTTTTGGAGTTTTTTTTGAAAATATTTTTTTGGAGAGAAAAATCAGTATTGACACAAGTTCTCATCACTTGGTTGTTTTTCTAGGTTCGTTGGTAGACACCATGTGAAAAATGGGGTTCCTTACCTAAAATCTTTTTTGACCTTCAACCTTTGATCTACTAGAGTTTAGCTTCGATTTGGTTGGTCCACCCACACCCTGGGGGGGTTAAGAATGAAGAATTAATAGGAAGTCCTTGATAGGCTTTGGATATGTCAAGAGGGATTTCTCTTCTTGCACCTAATTGCCCGTTGGGGTTCTGCCTCTTCATGTCTTTTCTTTATTGACAAACCTATTTTTTGTGGCACACATTCGGACAGGTCTTTGACCTGTGGGGTCATTGCCCATCTTTTGGCGCCTTTTTTTTCATTTTCTACTTTTCTGGGTACTCATTCAGACAGGCCCATATTTGTTTAAACCTGTGGGGTTCATTGCCCATCTTTCGGCACCTTTTTCTTTTGAGAAGTTGGACCTTTTGAGATGGCCTCCTACTAAGGTAGTGGATGCTTTCGATACTCTCCCCCTCTAGTCCCCTTTGCCTATCTTGGACCGAATAGAAGAAAGTAGGGTGAGGGTTTTCCTTCCACCTCTGAGCCTTGCCTAGCTTCTCTTAGGTGTTGGGTCATCCAGTTACGGGATCGGGATGTGTTGTGTGTGTAGAATGGTATCTACCCTCGACTCCTAGACAACAACCTAGGACATGTGGACTCAAGTCATACCGGTAGTTCTCTCCATTTTTGAGGTAGATTATATTCCATAGGTGAATCAATTGTTTGCATGCCTTGCAATGTAAAGAATTTGTTTAATAAAAACAAGGTAGCTAAAAATATCGTCAATCACGAATTTCTCTTAATTAAAATTGTCATGTGAAATTCAAAATCATTTCAGAAAATATTGCCTTGCGGATGACATAATGATGATGAATGCAATGTAATACCTGAGAGAAGAAGAAGTTCATTGCTAATGATGACTTTGTTTGTGCTTGCCTTGCCTACTTGCCATGCCTTGCCTTACCTTGCCCAACTGCTTCCACTTTTGATATGCACCATATTGCGTTGAAAATTCATAGTCACAGGATGAAGTGAAAGATGTAGAGGATATGATGATGTAAAAGGCAAAGATTGTGGTATCACCCAGGAAATTTCTCTACCTTGATTTTTTATTGAAAGTAAAACTTGGGAAAAGAAAGAGAATTCAAAAAGGAAAGAAACATGCTTGAAAACAAAGGTGTGCTAAAGTGGGCTCTTGGGCCCAAGAGTTGATCGTGGGCTTGAAAGCTCGGGAAGGGTTGGAATCAGGGGACACGTGGGCCCAAGAGTTGAATGCGGGCCAGAGGGCCTAGTTGATGTTGATGGGCATGAGGGCCCAATTGGAGGTTGAGCCCGAGGGACCCAATGAAAAGAGCGGGCACCAAAGCTGTCGACTCTGAAAATTCGACGGGGTCCTCTCCTTTTCAGGGAAGTCCGTGAACCCAGATCGTCACCTCAAGAGGGGATGAGAAAAGAAAGGAATAAAGCTTGGAAAGCAACTCTTATCTCGGTCCCACACTCACATTGATCCCCGAACTTTCATCCCTTAGTGTCGCTCGATCACCAAAGAGACATTTCGGGTCATGTGGGAGGAGGGTGAGAAGAAATAAATTAAGACATGTGGTCGCCAGGAACCGTGGTTTCCGATTTATAGAATTAAAATGACTGTGTGTACCTTAGCGTGAAGAATGTGAGTTAAAGCTTCTCCTTCTTCGGCCGGCCGATGAAGAAGAGTCTTCAACGTGGTGGGTGCTTGATATTCTGTGCAACTAGACAAATAAACAAGTGAAAAGATACTATTAGAACTAGACAAAGTGGAGTATATGCAAAGAGAATAACATAAAACACACAATTGACTAGAAACTGACCGGATTCGGGTTATCTCTAACCCCTTTTTTTATTTTCGGATAAACAGAATAAAAGTAATGCAAAAAATGTAAAAAAATGATAGGAGGATGGAGAATCACTATAAAAAGAGATAGGAAAAAGAACTGAAAGATTCTGAGTTGAATAGAGAAAGATATAGCCAAATCTGTGTTGTCAAAAAAGCCGAGCAGCAATCCAGGATCTGCGAGGCACGACTTTGCTTCTGCGCTCATCACGACCAGCCCCGACCTCGGAATCAAGTGCCGTCGATAGAAAACTCAAGAAGACTTGTAGATGAAGAACTTTGATGAAGAGAGCTCTCGCAGAAGATGTCCACACACTGCTGTAGAGGCCGAGGAAGAGAAACTTGGCAAATCACCTTTAGAACAGCCTTCCTCTCTCTTGAACCAACTTTTCTCTCTCTGAAAACTCGAAATTCTCTCTCTAAAAATCACAAAATCAATGCAGGAGGGATATTGGAGGTCTTGAGATGCCTGGGGGGTCGTGCTCATGCCCTTGGAATGACCGGAATCAGAGTTAATTTATAGGAGAACGAGCAGCATTATCAAGGCTAAAAAAAGGGGCCTTGTGCCCCACCCTTGGGTGCAAGCACCCGGGTGCTGGGCGCATGTGCCCCCCAATGAGGGCGCATGGGCACAAATCCCGAAAAATTTGGTCTTATCCGATCGTCGGTTCAGTGGTAGAGTCCCGGTGAAAGACTGGGTCCCTCGTGCTTCAAGGGTGGGGCGCATGTGCCCTCAAGTGAGGGCACAAGGTCATGTGCCTCACTGGTAGGGCGCATGGGCACGTGCCCTGGGTCCCGGGCGCATGGGACTGGTTTCGCGCGTCCTTCCAGAAGCCATTGCGAACACTCCCGAACTCGGAATTCGACGCCGTTTGTTGCATTGAAAAGATAACAGGCCGAAGAAGCTTTATATAGCATCGCATCAGCCATCACACCCTCCAAAACTTCAGAATTTTGTCCGGAAGTTAGGGAAGTGAATAGAAAATCCGATATAGGTCAAAATGACTCCGACGGCAAACCGGAAAGGCACGGTATGCAACAAAACTTGTCCGGGGTGTGAATATGACCATAACCTTCAATGCATGATCATTAGGCATTGGTCATTCAGCCAATTTCCATGTTTACACGATTTACGTGTGGCTTTCGCTCGAAAATTACCGCTTTTTGCGGAAAACTTCGGAAGGTATCCGATTTCGTTCGACGAAGCTCCAAATCAACTTTAAAAGACCCGGCATCATTATAAGGTCAATCGCACATGTTACCCTAGAAAACATGAGTTTTATGCTCGAATTAAGCGAATTTGGCATGTCTACAATAGACCTCGATTTAAATGGTTGGGAGCAAGATTGTGATTGGTGATGGGCTCGCTGGCGCCAATGAAGAGTATGGGTGTGTAATCCCGAAGTTGAAGAAGTGGGGGCACGGGGGCCCGATTTCGAAGAAGTTCGGGCACGTGGGCCCGATGGTGAAGAAATGGGGGCGACATACGTGCCCGAAGTTGAAAGAGTGTGGGCATGTGTGCCCGAGTTTGTTGGATGGTGGGCACGTGGGCCCGATTTAGAAGAAATTTGGGCACATGGGCCAGGTTGTAGAAAAAACATGGGCATGTGAGCCCAGTTGAGGTGAATTGCAGGCACGTGGGCCCGATTTAGAAAAATTAAGGGCACATGGGCTCGATTGGGGAGAATTATGGGCACGTGGGCCCGATGGAAGGAAAGAGGCATGTAGGCCTAGTTAGGAAAAAGGGGCATGCAAGCCTGATTAATTAAAAGGGGCACGTGGGCCCGATTGAAGAAAAGGGGCATAAGAGCCTGGTTGATGAAGAGGGGCACATGGGCCCGGTTGGATAAAGGGGGCACGTGGGCCTGGCTGATGGAAAGGGGCACATGGGCCCAGTTGATGAAAAGGGGCATAAGAGCCCGATTGATGAAAAGGGGCATAAGTGCCTGAAAATGGGGCATAAGGGCCCGATTGCAGAAGTGGGGCACAAGGGCCCGATTGCAGAAGAGGGGAATAAGAGCCCAATCGAATAGGATGAAGTATGGGTGGTGGCCCTAATATTGAAGAATTGGGGGCCCATAGGTCCATTTGATGGTTGTGGGCATGACAAAGAAAGGGTAGTGGCCCTAAGATAGAGGAATTGTGGGCCCATGGGCCCGATCGTTGATTTGGAGGTGAATGAAGAAAGGGTCGTGGCCCTAAGATTGATTGATCGTGGGCCCATGGGCCGGATTGTTGCTTAGGAGAAGAATGGGGTAAGAGTCGTGGCCCAAAGATTGATGCTAAGGGATTTGCCTGCCTATCTGGAGGAGGTCCCAGTATCCCTTTGTCTATGCCCTTCTGGAGGCTTGTCGATTCCTTTTTCATTTCACTGACCAATTCTATCCTCTTATTTTTTTGTTCAGGGGTCAATTCTATCTCTCCAACATCAAGGATCAATTCCAATGATGGCAACATTTGATCTATACTTGACGAATCCTTGCCTAGTCCTTAACAATCAACTGAATTTGTGATCCCCTCATCTATGCTCTCTATAGTAGGCTTCTCTTCAGGATGTTCTATGGAAGAGGGCATGCCTAGTCTAAGGGATTCCAGAAGTATCAAAGGGTTTGATTCAACCTCTCGTACTGGCTGACTTGGATCTTGAGAAATAGCAACAATATGCTGAGAAGCTGATTCCTCTACCATGGCAGGAGCACAAATGGTTGGAGTGATTGAATCCTCTGCCAGGGCAGGAGCTTGAACGATCAAAGTGTCTGAATCTTCTACTACAGTAGGAGCAAGAATAGTAGGAGTGATTGATTCCTTTGTTGGGGCAAGAGTAATAGAAAAAATGATTGGTTGTTGTGAAACCAACTGAGGAGGATCTCTATGTGGTGGGATTGGTTGAGAAGCCAGGGTTTGCTTGATCGGCTTAGGATGAATGATTGGCTGAGGGACCATTGGTGAATTGGGTTGAGAAGCCAAGGCTTGCGTGGCTAGCCGAGGGGTTGTTGTTGGAATAGTCTGAGAAGCCAATGGTCGGATGATTGGCCGATGGACCTTAAGAAATGTTGGTGGAGTCGAAAGTCGGGGAGCCGGTTGAAGTAATGGAGTATTTGCACAAGCGACAAGAGGAACTTTATTAAGAGTGGTTGGTTGTGCCATTGACACGGGTTGCATTACTGGCTGAGGTTGGGGCATGGGTGGCCTAATCAACTGGTGTCGAGGAGTTGGCCGATGATGATGATCTGGATGGGGTTGGGGAGGACTCCTAGGTTGGTTCATAGCATCAATGCTTCTCTCGGCCATGGGACTCAATTCATCAGAATATTGCATTAATTTCACATCTTCTTTTGCTTCTCCAATTATTGAATAGCCTAGCCCATATCATTTCAAGAATTTGGCCTTGACAATTTCAAAATCCCATATCTCTACTTCGTTCAATGAAAAAAACCAATCTAGGGCTGCACCCTCTAAAGATCTCCTAAAAAGAAAGGCAAGGGTCTTTCTATCATTTTGCCATAGAGATGATTTGCTCAGGAAATCATTGACATGGGTGAAGGGATCACCTGAGCCATTGTAGAGATGGTAGGTTGGCATTTGTGATGGGGGGATGTAGATAGTATAGAGGGGAAATTCAACGGTTTCTTTATCCTTGGCAATAGGTGGGGAGGAATTCACCAGGGGGTGTGCATGTGGCACTCGGATAGGAGGGAGGTAGGTTGGTGTGCGAGCTGAAGAATGACCTACAATGGGGTGAGTAGGTGAAGTAACATGGAAGGGATGCCCAGGTGGGGTTATGACAAGAGGTCGAACTGCCGATTGGGGAGGCAAGGCAGCTCGGTTGACTTTGGCTGGACCTTGATTAGTAGGCAACTTGCCCTTCACTAAATATTGTATGAATGACAAGGTATTGGGATCAAGATGAAAAGATAGATCCTTAAGAGCTTGTTCTATACAAAATGAAGCAGAGTGATGGGCATCCCCTTGCACTTCAGGTTCTATAGTAGTATTGACATGGCTCACGGGTTGTTGTTGGAGCTTGTAGAGACCCGGCTCATACTCTTGTTGCTTGTAGTAGTCCGACCCCCCGACATGGCCTCCATACCTCACCATCATAGGCTTCATGTCGATATTTCTACAAAGATGGCTAAAAAAGAGAGCAAGCAAAGCACACAATTGAAGATTTTTTGTTATGTTATGTTTTCTTTTGAAATTTTTTTGTTTCAATTTGATTGTTTGAAAAACAAGTTGAACACAAAATTAAAGAGGTTTTTTTTTGTTTTTTAAGGTGTTTTTCAAGAAGAATTTTTTGGTTGTTTTCAATTTTTGGTGAGCAAGCAAGTTATGCAAACAAGTTTTTAAAATGACTACTCGACAATTTTTGGGTTGAAACCTTAGATTAGATAGATTGTTAACAATTGTTCACTCAAGTGGGTATGGTTCCTATTGCTTCAATCTTCATGACTTAAGGTTGTCACTTAATCACCACGAGTAGGTACTTGGGTTCTTCGGGTTTTGGGAAAGTGGTACAACCGGCCCAATCGTGCGGAGAGGAATACTCCACGGATGGGGACTTACAGAGGTCTTGATGGAAACCACCAAATCAACTAGGAAGGAATATCCCAGAAAAGAGGTAAGAATCCACCAAGAAGGTGTTTGGAGGGTGAGGGTGTGTTGGGAGAGAGAGCCCCCACCTCGAATGCCCTACAGATCGGAGCAAGTCCGGTACTCGATGCAAAAGCTAATGCAAAAATGAAAAATGGAGGGTAGGAGGAGAAGAAACAATCAATACGCAAACATGAATGAAAGCTATTAAATAAATCAAACAAGTGAATGCAAGCAAGGCAAGCAATGATAAAGTAAAACAAATAACTAGCAACTAGTAACTAAAAGGTGATTTGCGCGGGAACCAGCTTGTAATGGAGTGTCCAAGTGGGGACAAATTTGAAATGAAGGTAAAAGGATGGTCCACGTGGGGACCGTTTTGAAAATAAAGTGGCTCACGCGGGAGCCAGGTTTTGGAAAGGTAGGTGGTTCACGTGGGAACCGATTTTTGAATGAAAAGGGGTGGTTCACGCGGGAACCAGCTTGATTGATTGGAAAAATGAAGAAGGGGGGCCACGTGGGGCCAATCTAAAATGGTGCAAAGGGTTGGTCCACGCGGGGACCCATCTGAAAGTGTATTGATTCACATGGGAACCGGTTTAGAAAAGGAGTTGGTTCACGCGGGAACCGGTTTAGAAAAGGAATTGGTTCACGCGGGAACCGGTTTTTGTGAAGAAAAGGGTGGTTCACGCGGGAACCGGTGTAAGAGTTGACAAAATAGAAAGAGGGCCACGTGGGGCCAATCTGAAGGTGCTGTAAAGAGGTGGTCCACGCGGGGACTGATCTGAAAATAAGTTGGTTCACATGGGAACCGAGTTGGAAAAGAAAGGTGGTTGACGTGGGAACCGGTTTATAAGAAGAAAAGTGGTTCACGCGGGAACCGGGTAGAAATTAAAGACAAGCAAATCAAGTCCACATGGGGGACAATCTTTAGAGGAAGAGTAAACAGCAGGTTTAAAGGTAAAGGACAAGACGGTTCACGTGGGAACCAAGTTGGAAAACAACTAGTTGCATGGATCAATCAAGCTAGCACGGTTGAAGACATTGGTTGTCCCACCGTGATCGCCAAAAAGCTGTCGACTTCGAAAATGGGTTCCAGATAGGCACCTCAAGAGAAGGTAAAAGATAGAATAGAATAGGGGAATAAGGGAGTGAATTGAAACAAACACTCGGAAAGCGGTAAAGACTCCTCACCTCGGTCACACACTCACATTGATCCCCAAACTTTCATCTCACGGCATCGCTCGAGCACCGGAGATGGTTCGGGTCAAGTGGGAGGAGAGTGAGGAGGAGATAAACTTAAAACATAAATAAAAGGTGGTTTCCAATAGCCGTGGGCTCCGCTTTATGGAATAAAAACAAGATTGAGTTAGATGACCGTGTGTACCTTAGCGTGGGAGATTGGGATGTGGGTTCAACCTTCTTCTTCTTCGGCCGGCCGATGAAGAAGAGTCTCCAACTGACGCTAGCTTGATAGACCTATGCAACTAGAACAATAAACCAAGTGAAAGAAACCGATTAGAACTATGGGAAGTGTAGAAACTATAGAAGAAGAGATGAAACAAAGAAGCAATTGGAATCGAACTCACCGGATTGGGGCGAGCCCTAACCCCTTTTTTGTGTTTTTGGTTATATAAAATGATGCAAATGAACTAAAATATGCTATAACAATTAAGTGAACTGAGTTAAGAGAAACATATAGAATGAAACGGCTTGAGTTGAAGCCGATATGAGTAAAACAAGCCGGTTCGGGTAGCTTTGCACCCTTCTGGTGCGACTTTAGTGCAGAGAATGCTACAGACGACCCCAATGTAAGAATCAAGTTCTGTTTGCTAGAGTAGACATAATACTCGGAGAGGAAGAGTTCCTATGTTTATGACTTCTCCTAAATCCTCCTGTAGAAGTCTGTAAAAATTATGAAAGTAGGCGGATGTGGAAAATAGAACCAGGATGCGCGCCCTCAGTGCAGAAACTGCCACGAACAAACGGCAAGTTAGAATCGAGTGCTGTAAGTTGGAGATGAAAGAGGATGAAGAGAGGAACAATTTCTTTGTTGAAGACTTTTGCAGGAGTCCAAGATTTTCTGAAGAAGTTGATGAAGTCGGTTGATGCAGAACACCCGGATTGAGCCTTCTCCTTCACTTCGGGATCGATCTCTCGACGTCACATCGGCTTTGAACGTCGGGACGGCCTTGGGAGAGAGCTTGGATGACCTCAGGATGAGCTAGGCATGGGGGATTAACTTTGGGTCATTGAGAATGGCCCTCAATTTATAGGAGAAGGAAGCCGGTGCAAAAAATGGAAACTGGACCGACCGCGTCCCCGCTTTTCAAAGGGGACGAGGGCGCGTAGGGCACGCCCTCAACCTGAGGGCGTGTAGGGTGCGACCTCACTTTGTGGGCGTGGTCTGTGCGCCCCCCCCCGTTTCAAAGAAACCGGGGCGCGGTACACATCTCAATCGCTAAAATTCATCAGAAACTTACGGAAATAGCTCAAAATCGACTTGACATACGTAACGTGCCCCCGAACTGGAAGCGCGGTACAAATAATCGAAAATCATTCGCGAAAACCTTCCAAAAATCCGGTTTAGAAGGTGCTAATCGGGGCAATTTCTGAATTTCGGAAACCGACCGCACCCTCGTCTTTCAAAGGAAGCAGGGGCGCGCCCCCAGTTTGAGGGCGCGCAGGGCACGCCCCCAGGTTGAGGGCGCACAGGGCGCGCCCTCCCTTTTCAAAGGGAGCGGGGCGCGGTAGACTCTCTCTCCTGCGCGTGCGTTCCGCGAGCCGTATCTTGCAAACGGGATGTCCGATTCGGCTCCCGTTTGTTGCGTTGGAAAGAGGGCCTTCAACCGCACCTCTTCAAGTCGGTAAAACAAGACGGCATGACTCCCAAGACGTTCGCACGGGGCTTTCTACCAGTTTACCCTCTCGCGGAAAGTCGAAACCCGTGGCGAAGATCCGAAAGAGCACGGTTCTGGTCGAGAAATCTCGGGTCAACTCGGGATGACTTAAAATGATGCCCGAACAAGTACAGTATGATCGGAAAACCCGAAGTCACCGAAAAATATGAGATTAACTCGGTAAACGTGAAGCAAAACTCGGAAAAGCCGAGAAATCCTAAAATTGACCGAACCGGACGTATGGCCATGATTGATGAAAAAATTTTGCTAGAATCGACCCGGATGACCCAAAAAGACCTGGTGATGACCGGAAAGGCCTAACGCGTGGTCCTGGATAGCCGTGTCAGTACAGATCGAAAAAGCCATAATGAAAGTTGTCATTGACCGATGCCTACCGAAATGACTTCTCGGAAACCCCGAATGTCACGGAACACACGCGGGACTCCCGAGATCTTAAATTATGGACCATTCAAGGTCGGTCATCGAGCAGGCTTCGTGTTTTTACAGTTCACGCACGGCTCTCGCTTGAAGGTTATGGCATCATTCCGGAAATCATTGGTCCATTCTCAACTCACAAGGGGCTCCACCAATGTCCTTAGCTCATGTCCACGAGGTAATCCGAATTAGGTAATAGTCAAATAAAAGATGTCGCCTATGGAATAAGAATCTGGGGCTCGGAATCAGGCCAATTTGGCGTGTCTACACCACTAAGTCCCCAAAACAAGCGTAGGGGCCAGAAAAGGGAGATCTACGGATCCCATGTCGGGTGCCTACAATGGTAAACTCATCTCTTCATTTACATTCCATAAAGCAGAGCCCGCGGTTCCTGGTGACCACCTCTTATCATGTTCTAAGTTAATTCATTCATCACTCTCTTCCCCACATGACCCGAACCGTCTCCAGTGCTCGAGGGATGCCATGATATGAAAGTTCGGGGATCAATGTGAGTATGGGACTGAGGTGAGGACTCTTTACCACTTTCTGGGTGTTTTCCGATTCACTCCCATTTTTTCCCTATTCTATCTTTCCCCTTCTCTTGAGGTGCCGATCCGGAACCTATTTTCAGAGTCGACAATGCTCATTAGGGAAATGAATTCATTAAACTGACTATTATACAATCCCTAAGTAGTATCTTACCAAATAGTCGATCAAGGTATTTTATCATCACAGTTGCATGGTTGAATCTTTGACCTAAGTCACCAAAGATGTCTTGCTGGGCGTACTATTTCGAAAATTTTTGTTGAATTTGAAAAAGAAGTTTTCTTTTTTTGAAAAGATTCAAATTTTTTTGGGTTTTTAAAAAAATATTCCTTTTTTTGAGTTTTTGAAAAATATTAAAATGTTTTTGAAGTTTTTGAAGATATTCAATTTTTTTTGGAGTTTTTTTTTTAAATATTTTTTGGAGAGGAAAATCAGTATTGACACAAGTTCTCATCACTTGGTTGTTTTTCTAGGTTCGTTGGTAGACACCATGTGCAAAATGGGGTTCCTTACCTAGAATCTTTTTTGACCTTCAACCTTTGATCTACTAGAGTTTAGCTTCGATTTGGTTGGTCCACCCACACCCTGGGGGGGTTAAGAATGAAGAATTAATAGGAAGTCCTTGATAGGCTTTGGATATGTCAAGAGGGATTTCTCTTCTTGCACCTAATTGCCCGTTGGGGTTCTGCCTCTTCATGTCTTTTCTTTATTGACAAACCTATTTTTTGTGGCACACATTCGGACAGGTCTTTGACCTGTGGGGTCATTGCCCATCTTTTGGCGCCTTTTTTTTCATTTTCTACTTTTCTGGGTACTCATTCAGACAGGCCCATATTTGTTTAAACCTGTGGGGTTCATTGCCCATCTTTCGGCACCTTTTTCTTTTGAGAAGTTGGACCTTTTGAGATGGCCTCCTACTAAGGTAGTGGATGCTTTCGATACTCTCCCCCTCTAGTCCCCTTTGCCTATCTTGGACCGAATAGAAGAGAGTAGGGTGAGGGTTTTCCTTCCACCTCTGAGCCTTGCCTAGCTTCTCTTAGGTGTTGGGTCATCCAGATTCTGGGATCGGGATGTGTTGTGTGTGTAGAATGGTATCTACCCTCGACTCCTAGACAACAACCTAGGACATGTGGACTCAAGTCATACCGGTAGTTCTCTCCATTTTTGAGGTAGATTATATTCCATAGGTGAATCAATTGTTTGCATGCCTTGCAATGTAAAGAATTTGTTTAATAAAAACAAGGTAGCTAAAAATATCGTCAATCACGAATTTCTCTTAATTAAAATTGTCATGTGAAATTCAAAATCATTTCAGAAAATATTGCCTTGCGGATGACATAATGATGATGAATGCAATGTAATACCTGAGAGAAGAAGAAGTTCATTGCTAATGATGACTTTGTTTGTGCTTGCCTTGCCTACTTGCCATGCCTTGCCTTACCTTGCCCAACTGCTTCCACTTTTGATATGCACCATATTGCGTTGAAAATTCATAGTCACAGGATGAAGTGAAAAATGTGGAGGATATGATGATGTAAAAGGCAAATATTGTGGTATCACCCAGGAAATTTCTCTACCTTGATTTTTTATTGAAAGTAAAACTTGGGAAAAGAAAGAGAATTCAAAAAGGAAAGAAACATGCTTGAAAACAAAGGTGTGCTAAAGTGGGCTCTTGGGCCCAAGAGTTGATCGTGGGCTTGAAAGCTCGGGAAGGGTTGGAATCAGGGGACACGTGGGCCCAAGAGTTGAATGCGGGCCAGAGGGCCTAGTTGATGTTGATGGGCATGAGGGCCCAATTGGAGGTTGAGCCCGAGGGACCCAATGAAAAGAGCGGGCACCAAAGCTGTCGACTCTGAAAATTCGACGGGGTCCTCTCCTTTTCATGGAAGTCCGTGAACCCAGATCGTCACCTCAAGAGGGGATGAGAAAAGAAAGGAATAAAGCTTGGAAAGCAACTCTTATCTCGGTCCCACACTCACATTGATCCCCGAACTTTCATCCCTTAGTGTCGCTCGATCACCAAAGAGACATTTCGGGTCATGTGGGAGGAGGGTGAGAAGAAATAAATTAAGACATGTGGTCGCCAGGAACCGTGGTTTCCGATTTATAGAATTAAAATGACTGTGTGTACCTTAGCGTGAAGAATGTGAGTTAAAGCTTCTCCTTCTTCGGCCGGCCGATGAAGAAGAGTCTTCAACGTGGTGGGTGCTTGATATTCTGTGCAACTAGACAAATAAACAAGTGAAAAGATACTATTAGAACTAGACAAAGTGGAGTATATGCAAAGAGAATAACATAAAACACACAATTGACTAGAAACTGACCGGATTCGGGTTATCTCTAACCCCTTTTTTTATTTTCGGATAAACAGAATAAAAGTAATGCAAAAAATGTAAAAAAATGATAGGAGGATGGAGAATCACTATAAAAAGAGATAGGAAAAAGAACTGAAAGATTCTGAGTTGAATAGAGAAAGATATAGCCAAATCTGTGTTGTCAAAAAGCCGAGCAGCAATCCAGGATCTGCGAGGCACGACTTTGCTTCTGCGCTCATCACGACCAGCCCCGACCTCGGAATCAAGTGCCGTCGATAGAAAACTCAAGAAGACTTGTAGATGAAGAACTTTGATGAAGAGAGCTCTCGCAGAAGATGTCCACACACTGCTGTAGAGGCCGAGGAAGAGAAACTTGGCAAATCACCTTTAGAACAGCCTTCCTCTCTCTTGAACCAACTTTTCTCTCTCTGAAAACTCGAAATTCTCTCTCTAAAAATCACAAAATCAATGCAGGAGGGATATTGGAGGTCTTGAGATGCCTGGGGGGTCGTGCTCATGCCCTTGGAATGACCGGAATCAGAGTTAATTTATAGGAGAACGAGCAGCATTATCAAGGCTAAAAAAAGGGGCCTTGTGCCCCACCCTTGGGTGCAAGCACCCGGGTGCTGGGCGCATGTGCCCCCCAATGAGGGCGCATGGGCACAAATCCCGAAAAATTTGGTCTTATCCGATCATCGGTTCAGTGGTAGAGTCCCGGTGAAAGACTGGGTCCCTCGTGCTTCAAGGGTGGGGCGCATGTGCCCTCAAGTGAGGGCACAAGGTCATGTGCCTCACTGGTAGGGCGCATGGGCACGTGCCCTGGGTCCCGGGCGCATGGGACTGGTTTCGCGCGTCCTTCCAGAAGCCATTGCGAACACTCCCGAACTCGGAATTCGACGCCGTTTGTTGCATTGAAAAGATAACAGGCCGAAGAAGCTTTATATAGCATCGCATCAGCCATCACACCCTCCAAAACTTCAGAATTTTGTCCGGAAGTTAGGGAAGTGAATAGAAAATCCGATATAGGTCAAAATGACTCCGACGGCAAACCGGAAAGGAACGGTATGCAACAAAACTTGTCTGGGGTGTGAATATGACCATAACCTTCAATGCATGATCATTAGGCATTGGTCATTCAGCCAATTTCCATGTTTACACGATTTACGTGTGGCTTTCGCTCGAAAATTACCGCTTTTTGCGGAAAACTTCGGAAGGTATCCGATTTCGTTCGACGAAGCTCCAAATCAACTTTAAAAGACCCGGCATCATTATAAGGTCAATCGCACATGTTACCCTAGAAAACATGAGTTTTATGCTCTGAATTAAGCGAATTTGGCATGTCTACAATAGACCTGATTTAAATGGTTGGGAGCAAGATTGTGATTGGTGATGGGCTCGCTGGCGCCAATGAAGAGTATGGGTGTGTAATCCCGAAGTTGAAGAAGTGGGGGCACGGGGGCCCGATTTCGAAGAAGTTCGGGCACGTGGGCCCGATGGTGAAGAAATGGGGGCGACATACAGGCCCGAAGTTGAAAGAGTGTGGGCATGTGTGCCCGAGTTTGTTGGATGGTGGGCACGTGGGCCCGATTTAGAAGAAATTTGGGCACATGGGCCAGGTTGTAGAAAAAACATGGGCATGTGAGCCCAGTTGAGGTGAATTGCAGGCACGTGGGCCCGATTTAGAAAAATTAAGGGCACATGAGCCCGATTGGGGAGAATTATGGGCACGTGGGCCCGATGGAAGGAAAGGGGCACGTAGGCCTAGTTGGGAAAAAGGGGCATGCAAGCCTGATTGATTAAAAGGGGCACGTGGGCCCGATTGAAGAAAAGGGGCATAAGAGCCCGGTTGATGAAGAGGGGCACATGGGCCTGGTTGGATAAAGGGGGCACGTGGGCCCGGCTGATGGAAAGGGGCACATGGGCCCAGTTGATGAAAAGGGGCATAAGAGCCCGATTGATGAAAAGGGGCATAAGTGCCTGAAAATGGGGCATAAGGGCCCGATTGTAGAAGTGGGGCACAAGGGCCCGATTGCAGAAGAGGGGCATAAGAGCCCAATCGAATAGGATGAAGTATGGGTGGTGGCCCTAATATTGAAGAATTGGGGGCCCATAGGTCCATTTGATGGTTGTGGGCATGACAAAGAAAGGGTAGTGGCCCTAAGATAGAGGAATTGTGGGCCCATGGGCCCGATCGTTGATTTGGAGGTGAATGAAGAAAGGGTCGTGGCCCTAAGATTGATTGATCGTGGGCCCATGGGCCGGATTGTTGCTTAGGAGAAGAATGGGGTAAGAGTCGTGGCCCAAAGATTGATGCTAAGGGATTTGCCTGCCTATCTGGAGGAGGTCCCAGTATCCCTTTGTCTATGCCCTTCTGGAGGCTTGTCGATTCCTTTTTCATTTCACTGACCAATTCTATCCTCTTTTTTTTTTCAGGGGTCAATTCTATCTCTCCAACTTCAAGGATCAATTCCAATGATGGCAACATCTGATCTATACTTCACGAATTCTTGCCTAGTCCTTAACAATCAAATGAATTTGTGATCCCCTCATCTATGCTCTCTACAGTAGGCTTCTTTTCAAGATGTTCTATGGAAGAGGGCATGCCTAGTCTAAGGGATTCCGGAAGTATCGAAGGGTTTGATTCAACCTCTCGTACTGGCTGACTTGGATCTTGAGAAATATCAACGATATGCTGGGAAGTTGATTCCTCTGCCATGGCAGGAGCACAAATGGTTGGAGTGATTGAATCCTCTGCCAGGGCAGGAGCTTGAACGATCAAAGTGTCTGAATCTTCTACTACAGTAGGAGCAAGAATAGTAGGAGTGATTGATTCCTTTGTTGGGGCAAGAGTAATAGAAAAAATGATTGGTTGTTGTGAAACCAACTGAGGAGGATCTCTATGTGGTGGGATTGGTTGAGAAGCCAGGGTTTGCTTGATCGGCTTAGGATGAATGATTGGCTGAGGGACCATTGGTGAATTGGGTTGAGAAGCCAAGGCTTGCGTGGCTAGCCGAGGGGTTGTTGTTGGAATAGTCTGAGAAGCCAATGGTCGGATGATTGGCCGATGGACCTTAAGAAATGTTGGTGGAGTCGAAAGCTGGGGAGCCGGTTGAAGTAATGGAGTATTTGCACAAGCGACAAGAGGAACTTTATTAAGAGTGGTTGGTTGTGCCATTGACACGGGTTGCATTACTGGCTGAGGTTGGGGCATGGGTGGCCTAATCAACTGGTGTCGAGGAGTTGGCCGATGATGATGATCCGGATGGGGTTGGGGAGGACTCCTAGGTTGGTTCATAGCATCAATGCTTCTCTCGGCCATGGGACTCAATTCATCAGAATATTGCATTAATTTCACATCTTCTTTTGCTTCTCCAATTATTGAATAGCCTAGCCCATATCATTTCAAGAATTTGGCCTTGACAATTTCAAAATCCCATATCTCTACTTCGTTCAATGAAAAAAACCAATCTAGGGCTGCACCCTCTAAAGATCTCCTAAAAAGAAAGGCAAGGGTCTTTCTATCATTTTGCCATAGAGATGATTTGCTCAGGAAATCATTGACATGGGTGAAGGGATCACCTGAGCCATTGTAGAGATGGTAGGTTGGCATTTGTGATGGGGGGATGTAGATAGTATAGAGGGGAAATTCAACGGTTTCTTTATCCTTGGCAATAGGTGGGGAGGAATTCACTGTGGGGTGTGCATGTGGCACTCGGATAGGAGGGAGGTAGGTTGGTGTGCGAGCTGAAGAATGACCTACAATGGGGTGAGTAGGTGAAGTAACATGGAAGGGATGCCAAGTGGGGTTATGACAAGAGGTCGAACTCGCCGATTGGGGAGGCAAGGCAGCTCGGTTGACTTTGGCCGGACCTTGATTAGTAGGCAACTTGCCCTTCACTAAATATTGTATGAATGACAAGGTATTGGGATCAAGATGAAAAGATAGATCCTTAAGAGCTTGTTCTATACAAAATGAAGCAGAGTGATGGGCATCCCCTTGCACTTCAGGTTCCATAGTAGTATTGACATGGCTCACGGGTTGTTGTTGGAGCTTGTAGAGACCCGGCTCATACTCTTGTTGCTTGTAGTAGTCCGACCCCCCGACATGGCCTCCATACCTCACCATCATAGGCTTCATGTCGATATTTCTACAAAGATGGCTAAAAAAGAGAGCAAGCAAAGCACACAATTGAAGATTTTTTGTTATGTTATGTTTTCTTTTGAAATTTTTTTGTTTCAATTTGATTGTTTGAAAAACAAGTTGAACACAAAATTAAAGAGGTTTTTTTTTGTTTTTTAAGGTGTTTTTCAAGAAGAATTTTTTGGTTGTTTTCAATTTTTGGTGAGCAAGCAAGTTATGCAAACAAGTTTTTAAAATGACTACTCGACAATTTTTGGGTTGAAACCTTAGATTAGATAGATTGTTAACAATTGTTCACTCAAGTGGGTATGGTTCCTATTGCTTCAATCTTCATGACTTAAGGTTGTCACTTAATCACCACGAGTAGGTACTTGGGTTCTTCGGGTTTTGGGAAAGTGGTACAACCGGCCCAATCGTGCGGAGAGGAATACTCCACGGATGGGGACTTACAGAGGTCTTAATGGAAACCACCAAATCAACTAGGAAGGAATATCCCAGAAAAGAGGTAAGAATCCACCAAGAAGGTGTTTGGAGGGTGAGGGTGTGTTGGGAGAGAGAGCCCCCACCTCGAATGCCCTACAGATCGGAGCAAGTCCGGTACTCGATGCAAAAGCTAATGCAAAAATGAAAAATGGAGGGTAGGAGGAGAAGAAACAATCAATACGCAAACATGAATGAAAGCTATTAAATAAATCAAACAAGTGAATGCAAGCAAGACAAGCAATGATAAAGTAAAACAAATAACTAGCAACTAGTAACTAAAAGGTGATTTGCGCGGGAACCAGCTTGTAATGGAGTGTCCAAGTGGGGACAAATTTGAAATGAAGGTAAAAGGATGGTCCACATGGGGACCGTTTTGAAAAGAAAGTGGCTCATGCGAGAGCCAGGTTTTGGAAAGGTAGGTGGTTCAGGCGGGAACCGATTTTTGAAGGAAAAGGGGTGGTTCACGCGGGAACCAGCTTGTTTGATTGGAAAAATGAAGAAGGGGGGCCACGTGGGGCCAATCTAAAATGGTGCAAAGGGGTGGTCCACGCGGGGACCCATCTGAAAGTGTATTGATTCACATGGGAACCGGTTTAGAAAAGGAGTTGGTTCACGCGGGAACCGGTTTAGAAAAGGAGTTGGTTCACGCGGGAACCAGGTTTTGTGAAGAAAAGGGTGGTTCACGCGGGAACCGGTGTAAGAGTTGACAAAATAGAAAGAGGGCCACGTGGGGCCAATCTGAAGGTGCTGTAAAGAGGTGGTCCACGCGGGGACCGATCTGAAAATAAGTTGGTTCACATGGGAACCGAGTTGGAAAAGAAAGGTGGTTGACACGGGAACCTATTTATAAGAAGAAAAGTGGTTCACGCGGGAACCGGGTTGAAATTAAAGACAAGAAAATCAAGTCCACATGGGGGACAATCTTTAGAGGAAGAGTAAACAGCAGGTTTAAAGGTAAATGAACATGGAAAAGGTACAGGACAAGCCGGTTCACGTGGGAACCAAGTTGGAAAACAACTAGTTGCATGGATCAATCAAGCTAGCATGGTTGAAGACATTGGTTGTCCCACCGTGATCGCCAAAAAGCTGTCGACTCCGAAAACGGGTTCCAGATCGGCACCTCAAGAGAAGGTAAAAGATAGAATAGAATAGGGGAATAAGGGAGTGAATTGAAACAAACACTCGGAAAGCGGTAAAGACTCCTCACCTCGGTCACACACTCACATTGATCCCCAAACTTTCATCTCACGGCATCGCTCGAGCACCGGAGATGGTTCGGGTCAAGTGGGAGGAGAGTGAGGAGGAGATAAACTTAAAACATAAATAAAAGGTGGTTTCCAATAGCCGTGGGCTCCGCTTTATGGAATAAAAACAAGATTGAGTTAGATGACCGTGTGTACCTTAGCGTGGGAGATTGGGATGTGGGTTCAACCTTCTTCTTCTTCGGCCGGCCGATGAAGAAGAGTCTCCAACTGACGCTAGCTTGATAGACCTATGCAACTAGAACAATAAACCAAGTGAAAGAAACCGATTAGAACTATGGGAAGTGTAGAAACTATAGAAGAAGAGATGAAACAAAGAAGCAATTGGAATCGAACTCACCGGATTGGGGCGAGCCCTAACCCCTTTTTTGTGTTTCTGGTTATATAAAATGATGCAAATGAACTAAAATATGTTATAACAATTAAGTGAACTGAGTTAAGAGAAACTTATAGAATGAAACGGCTTGAGTTGAAGCCGATATGAGTAAAACAAGCCGGTTCGGGTAGCTTTGCACCCTTCTGGCGCGACTTTAGTGCAGAGAATGCTAGAGATGACCCCAATGTAAGAATCGAGTGCTGTTTGCTGGAGTAGACAGAATACTCGGAGAGGAAGAGTTCCTATGTTGATGACTTCTCCTAACTACTCCTGTAGAAGCCTGTAAAAATTATGAAAGTGGGCGTATGTGGAAAACAGAACCTGGACGCGCACCCTCAAAGCAGCAACTGCCACGAACAAACGGCAAGTTAGAATCGAGTGCTGTAAGTTGGAGATGAAAGAGGACGAAGAGAGGAACAATTTCTTTGTTGAAGACTTTTGCAGGAGTCCAAGATTTTCTGAAGAAGTTGATGAAGTCGGTTGATGCAGAACACCCGGATTGAGCCTTCTCCTTCACTTCGGGATCGATCTCTCGACGTCACATCGGCTTCGAACGTCGGGATGGCCTTGGGAGAGAGCTTGGATGACCTCAGGATGAGCTAGGCATGGGGGATTAACTTTGGGTCATTGAGAATGGCCCTCAATTTATAGGGGAAGGAAGCCGGTGCAAAAAATGGAAACTGGACCGACCGTGTCCCCGCTTTTCAAAGGGGACGAGGGCGCGTAGGGCGCCCCCTCGACCTGAGGGTGCGCAGGGTGCGCCCTCACTTTGTGGGCGTGGTCTGTGCACCCCCCCCCCCCCGTTTCAAAGAAACCGGGGGCGCGGTACACATCTCACTGCTAAAATTCATCAGAAACTTACGGAAATAGCTCAAAATCGACTTGACATACGTAACGTGCCCCCGAACTGGAAGCGCGGTACAAATAATCGAAAATCATTCGCGAAAACCTTCCAAAAATCCGGTTTAGAAGGTGCTAATCGGGGCAATTTCTGAATTTCGGAAACCGACCGCACCCTCGTCTTTCAAAGGAAGCAGGGGCGCGCCCCCAGTTTGAGGGCGCGCAGGGCACGCCCCCAGGTTGAGGGCGCACAGGGCGCGCCCTCCCTTTTCAAAGGGAGCGGGGCGCGGTAGACTCTCTCTCCTGCGCGTGCGTTCCGCGAGCCGTATCTTGCAAACGGGATGTCCGATTCGGCTCCCGTTTGTTGCGTTGGAAAGAGGGCCTTCAACCACACCTCTTCAAGTCGGTAAAACAAGACGGCATGACTTCCAAGACGTTCGCACGGGGCTTTCTACCAGTTTACCCTCTCGCGGAAAGTCGAAACCCGTGGCGAAGATCCGAAAGAGCACAGTTCCGGTCGAGAAATCTCGGGTCAACTCGGGATGACTTAAAATGATGCCCAAAAAAGTCCAGTATGATCGGAAAACTCGAAGTCACCTAAAAATATGAGATTAACTCTGTAAACGTGAAGCAAAACTCGGAAAAGTCGGGAAACCCTAAAATTGACCGAACCGGACGTATGGCCATGATTGATGAAAAAATTTGGCTAGAATCGACCCGGATGACCTAAAAAGACCTGGTGATCACCAGAAAGGCCTAACGCGTGGTCCGGGATAGCCGTGTCAGTACAGATCGAAAAAGCCATAACGAAAGTTGTCATTGACTGATGCCTACCGAAATGACTTCTCGGAATCCCCGAATGTCACGGAACACACGCGGGACTCCCGAGATATTAAATTATGGACCATTCAAGGTCGGTCATCGAGCAGGCTTCGTGTTTTTACAGTTCACGCACGGCTCTCGCTTGAAGGTTACGACATCATTCCGGAAATCATTGGTCCATTCTCAACTCACAAGGGGCTCCACCAATGTCCTTAGCTCTTGTCCACGAGGTAATCCAAATTAGGTAATAGTCAAATAAAAGATATCGCCTATGGAATAAGAGTCTGGGGCTCGGAATCAGGCCAATTTGGCGTGTCTACACCACTAAGTCCCCAAAACAAGCGTAGGGGCCAGAAAAGGGAGATCTACGGATCCCGTTTCGGGTGCCTACAATGGTCAACTCATCTCTTGATTTACATTCCATAAAGCGGAGCCCGCGGTTCCTGGTGACCACCTCTTATCATGTTCTAAGTTAATTCATTCATCACTCTCTTCCCCACATGACCCAAACCGTCTCCAGTGCTTGAGTGACGCCATGATATGAAAGTTCGGGGATCAATGTGAGTATGGGACCGAGGTGAGGACTCTTTACCACTTTCTGGGTGTTTTCTGATTCACTCCCCTTTTTTATCTATTCTATCTTTCACCTTCTCTTGAGGTGCCGATCCGGAACCTATTTTCAGAGTCGACAATTCTCATTAGGGAAATGAATTCATTAAACTGACTATTATAAAATCCCTAATTAGTATCTTACCAAATAGTCGATCAAGGTATTCTATCATCACGGTTGCATGGTTGAATCTTTGACCTAAGTCACCAAAGATGTCTTGCTGGGCGTACTATGTACTTTGACTATTGACTTATAAATCACGTAGTATTGTGGTCTTGTATAGTTAATGGATTGGGTATATGGAAAACTTGATGAAGGCAATTGAGTGGACAATAGGGGATCGTCCACTCTCGGTAGGAGAGAGAGAATGTCCTATGAATAGTACTCTAAATCCTTAGCAAAGGTATATAGGATAATTGGAAAAGAGTTTTCCAATTGATCTAATTATGAGTATAAGATTCCAAAGTGTCGGTATATTTAGGAGTTGATAGTCAATGTTGTACTCCTATCTGATTAGGACATTGAATGGACGAAGATTTATATCCATGTGGCAATTGATGATGGAAATGCTCTTTAGAGAGGAGTTGATCCCCGAAGCTATTTGGGATCATAGGATGTGGCTTGTACCCTTCATGATCGGTAGGCCATTAAATCTATTATGAGATAATAGATTTAATTTAAAAGAAGTTATTCTTTTAATTAGGCCTTAACCAAATGGGCTCTTAAGCCTAGTAGGTCACACACATAAGGACCAATCCATAAGTTTGGGAGCTTGGGTTAATTTATAAAATAAGGAGGGGTTTTTGGGAAAACTCTGAGTTCTATAAATAATAACGATGAGGGCACAAACTCTATCAAGCCAAGGGAGCTCTCTACACCCTAGCCACCCTCCTTCACCATCTCCCACCCCAGTAGCCATCATTCAATAGTGGAGTTCCATTCAAGACGAGTGGTCAATACCGACACGAAGGAGAACCCAACTTCAGAGGCAATTCATGTGGATACGACTAGAGGTAGCATGCTTGAGTGGCTTAGAGAGTGTGAAAATGCTCGATCTTCTCCGATCTATAGAGATTGTTTGAATCTCACAAAGGTACATGTTCGAAATTGTTTCGAATACCGAGTTATTGAAGTCTTGTTCGATTTTGATCGAGATCAAGACATTGATATACGAGTAATTAGAAATATTCCACAGCGACAATCTGATTGGACCAATTACAAACAGTGGTATTAGAGTCAAGTTGAAGCCTCATTCAAATCCGATGTCATTTCGACGTCATTTCATATATTTCGTGTTTTCCCAAATTTATACAAATGTCCATTTTGATGGAGCAACCACAAATTGTATATGATACATTTTGAAGACTGGTTGCTTTTAGATGAATCTCATGACAAAGGGCTTTTTAATGATGCAAACCATTTGAATTTTGGACCACCAGAGAGTCCGGTAGAGGGTCTGAAATATGGTCATTTCGTTTTATGGAATTCACCGGTTTGATTTGGGGATTTTTTGAGATCTTCTTCCATGGAGACATTTCATGTGTTAAGGATGACTTAGAAGATAGGTAATATGATTACCAAGAGTTTCTCATTGTTCTTTTACTTTGAACGGCGCCGTCGGAGGTTGATTGAGCATTTTTCTAACAAGGAGATATTCTAGGACCAACGGCAATTAAATCCTATTTTCCTATTGATTTGGATTTTTTCATATAAATAAAATGGAATTTTTGGATTCTTTGTTTGATTTAGAATCAACCTAATATTTTTTGGTATTTTTCAAAGGCTAGAAAGTCCAGTTTTAAGATAGTCTTAAAAGCTCCATCCGCTGTTACTGTTCACCCTTATCGAGTGGAGAAGATGGGATCGTCGAGAACCGATAGTCAGATCCGGTGCTCGTCAATGCAGTTTGACCACACTTATGTGGTTTGACCATTGATGTTGCATGCGGTTACCAAGCGTGCAGTGCGTGTGTTCATTTAAAAAAATTTTAAAAAATTTGAATGTGCATGGGTGTGCAACGCTCGCATACGCAACCACTCTCAATGTGCGAGATGACGCCGTGTGCTCGCACCTAAGGCACATGGCTAGCACACTAGTGACCCAGGTGGGAGTGGCACAATGCGCCGAGGCCGATTTTATTTGATATAAAAATGTTTTAAATCAAAAGAAAATGAAAAAATCTCAAAAAAATCTAAAAAATTTATATTTTTTTTAAGAATTATATATTAGATTATCAAAGTATTTTATGATCTGTTGTATAGTTTTGAGACCCATTGTCATAGATTTATTCATTGTTAACTTTTTTAAATTATTTTAATGACTTAACTTATGAAATTAATGTCTAAATTAAATTTTGTAAAATGTGATTTTTCAAAATGATGATTAGTACATTGATTTGGCATTTTGTATAGTTTTGGAAATACATGTGTTGTCCAAATTGTTTGGAGTTGCTTGTATGCGTTATATAAATTGTTTAAATGGTTATTTCATGTTATTTATTTCATGAATAATTCAACAAGCATGACATTGAGACTTTGAAAACATATGATGTATATTTTATGCTATAATAGTTATAGTATATTATTATCATGTATTCATACTATGTTCATGTGATGGTATGTATGTGTGAATGCTTGGATAATCATGGACTTAGAATGTATGTCATGTGATGATGTTTATTTGATGTTGGCATGTAATTAAGAGCCTGCGTACCTAATCTTCTCTCTTATCAATTCTGATTGTATATTCTACCTTCCTTTAAAATGTACTCCCCTTGATTAGGATCAAGGTTTCTTATTTGAATTATGTACATTTATGGGTCTACGTACCCTTAATGCTCTTGTAATGACAAGAAGATTGATCGAGGTGGAGGAGAGAGCGGGATGCAAGGAGAAGACTTCTTCAAGGCATGATGATGTGTCAACACCGGCATAGGATGCTAAATCCTTTAATGTATATCAATCTGGCTCCGGTCATGCATTAATGAGATGAATGTCCATGATCATCTATTTAAATTTTGCATATTTGATATGTATGTGTGTGTGCTAGATGCCTTAGATATATGCTATTCAAAGGTATAAATATATATGTAGCACATACTATGATGAGACTAAAATAAAAACTCCTCCTCGTTTAAATTACATTGATAAGCGTGGGACATTAAGAATGACTCATGTAGCCTTTCTTTATTATGGTCTCAACAAGCCAATCTTAGATTGGGTGAGTTTGTTGTGTTTCCCACAAGACTCACTCAACAAGGGATTGGTAGTCGTGGCTAAGGCTTAAAGTCGAACCTTGGGGTGGACCGTTGACATGGCCTTGTTGTGCTTCCCACTAGGGTTATGTTGAGAATCCATACCCATAATGTAGCAAGCAGATTTAACCTAATTAAAGTATATGACTTGTTGTGTTTCTCACAAGGTCATGACTCTATAGGCTAAATGACTAAGAGTTGCAAGAGTTACAACTGGCAAAAGTTACCTTCCTATTAAGTATGGGATAACTTGTTGTATTTTCCACAAGGTCCTCACCATAAGGTTAATAGGGTCTTAATCCCCACTAGGATATTATTGTGTTATCCAGTATTTGCATAATGAGGGTTATGCAAATTCGTCAAAATTAGTGGGAGCATAAATTAGGATAAAAGATCATATCTTAATTTACTTTGAATGTCTGCAATATTTTCCAAATAGAATCATATCTTTGTAATAGAATTAGATTCTTAACCACCAGTTATCTTGCATACTTGAAGTCATTAAGCTCCTTTATATTAACATTCTTGACTGGTTTAGAATCATGAGAAGTGTTCTCATGGTTGACCATGTAACTAACCTACTTGGAAAGTGGGTACCTATTAATCATCTTATTAGAAATATGTATTATTTGCCTTACACTAAATGTTAGTCTCTATATGATATCTAGAGGCAACATGGACAGATGGATATGAAATCTATCATGGCTCATGGTGATGAGCAAATTAAAGACAAAAATTAAATAACAAAACATCTTCAATAGTTCTTGTTGGTAAGACCAATAAAAAGAAGTGAGATCATTAGATGAGAAAATGAAGACATAGTTAAAAGTCAAGAAGTTGGTCAAGAATATTAAGCCCAAATAAGACATAGGATTGCTCTTCTAATATCATGATGATGATTGGTGGAAATGATGTAAAGTTTATTGAATATATACTGCAAGGAGCTTGAGAAGCTTCTGGCATCTTAGTCATTGACTTACTTGTCATACGCATATACACATCAAGTATAAAATACACTTTATGTATATCATAGTATAAGATATTACACATATGCCTTATGATATTAGATACTAGATCTATATATCTTGTATAAGATATTAGATATATGTATCTTGTATAAGATGTAATATATGCATCTCCTAGTATGAGGTACTGGATATACATCTTATATCAGTAAAAGTTGATAATAATGACAAGTAAATAAAGGCTTGATGTATAAATAGTAACTTACATATACAAATGATGCAAGAGTTGTGTCATTAATAGTGGGAGGTAAAAATCTTTAATAGCCTTTTTGGGGTGTCCTTATCTTGAAGATTGTTGATTTTATCCTTCTATATCAACATTATCGATATTTCCTACTTAAATAAATATTGATTTATTTTGAGTTATGGAAATGATAATTGTTTTAAGATTATGAATGGCAAAATGTTTGCTAGTTGGAGCTTAGTAAATAATTTACTCATATGAGATATGGAAGTTCTCATGGTATATGTGAATGCTCCTCTTAGGAGGAAGCGGGTTGATATAAATCAATCTATTTCTTTAGCTTAATATAGGCATTGCCATATCAATGAGAAAAAAACATAAGTAGTTCCATATGAATGGAAATATGAAGGAAAATGATTTTGAATCATTAACCAAATATGAGTCTTATCTCATTGAAAAATGACTAACTCTCCATTTATTTAAAATGAAGGGTGGACCAATGATTTATTAGAACTCGTACATTTAGATGTGTGTTCGTTTATGTCTATTAAGACTAAAGATGGATATTTTTACTTCATCTTTAATAGAAGATTTCTCTAGGCATAGATATGTGTGCTTATGAAGTACAAATATGAGGCTTTGAGGAATTGTTAAAAGTAAAAAATGAAGTAAAGAATAAATAGAAAGAGTATTAGAACTTTTTGATTAGATCAAGGAGTGAAGTACTCACATACTAGTTTCACACGTTATGTAAAGGATAATACAACCTTGTTTTAATGGACATCTCCCTATAACTCTTAGCTTACTTGGGTAGTAGAAACAAGGGTGATTGTGTTATGTGTGACATGACACAAGTAATGACAACCTTTGCAAAATATTCATTGTCTATTTAAGGTTAAGCACTCAATATAACTACTCTATGTTGGAACCTTCTAAAAGTATTCTGATTATTCCATATATGATATGAAAAAGGTGGTTAATGCTTGATCTTAAGCTTGTTAAGATTTTAGAATGTCCAACCATGATGAAGATGTATAACCCGTCGTAATTAGAATAAAAAATAAAAGTGTAGACTTGTAAGATATCCTAGAAAAACCCAAGGATATTTAAATATACCACTTTATGAGATAAAAATATGTGTTGCTCAGCTTACTGTATTCTTAGAGGAAGAGTTCTTCCTTGTGGAAATTATTGGGAGCAAGTAATTTCTGGAAGGAGTTCCAGACCCACAACTCAAAGACACTTCTATTAAGGTACTAATTGATAATAGCACATATCATAGGTCTTTAATTATGCTAATTCAACTTTGTAGATGTGTGAGACATATCTTTGATGGAAGAAGATAGGCACAATAAAGTAAAGATGTTGATCCAAAGACCTATGAAGGACAATAAGAGATATTGATTTCAAAATAGGAGGAGACAATAAAATCTATAATAATATCCATCTATTTTAGCCAAGTTCGAAACTTGGTAGATCTGCCTAGGGTAGAGTACCTATTAGGTGTAAATGTAAATGGAAAGGATGGATAGGAGTGAATTTGAAGGTGAGACTTTCAAGGCATGGATTATTGAAAAGGCATCATCTAAGTTAAGGAGTTGACTGTGATGATATTTTTTAACCATTGCTATAATTCAATTCATTTAGATTTTATTGGTACACACAATAACTATGAGATATGTCAATAAGGATGTTAAGATGATACTTCTTCAATGATAAAATTTAAGGGGAGGTGTATATGATTCAACCTTTGTTGTATATGATACAACTTAAGGGATGTGAGTCCCAAAATATCCGAAGAAAGTGTACATGTTGTTAATGTCTATTCATGGATTAAAACAACATTCTCAACATTGGAATATAATATTTGATAAGATTAAATCTTATGACTTCATTCGGAAAGAAGAAGAATTTTGTGTATATAAGAATACTAGTGGGAGTGCCATTGTCTTCTAGACATTTTATATAGATGGCGTACTACTCATTATGAATGATGTAGGCATGCTATCATCCATGAAGCTAGCTATAAAATGAATCCTCCATAATTATTCTGGGAGAAGCTTCCTAAGGATTTAGGTCTATGGAGATAGATCTAAAAGGGATGCTTGGCTTGACCCATTTGTTGTACATAGGCATCATAGTCAAAGGATTTGACATGGAAACTCCTATATAAGTGACTTGCCTATGAGATCTAGAGTTTATCTCTTTTAAAAAGAGATGAAATACATGAGTATAGTCTCTTATGCATTAGTCATAGGGTTTATCATGTATATTATGTACATAGCCTAACGTGGTGAGTAGTTTAAGTGTTATGAGTAATCATCAGGCAAATACAAATGAGAGTCACTGGATAGTTAAGAAGTATATCCTTAAGTACTTGAGAAGTACCAAGGATGCATTTCTAGTAGAGGATAGGACTAGAAGTTTTAAGTTAGACTTAAGCTTTTAGTTCCATAAGACTGGTAGTTAGATAACTTTAGGGTATATATTTACTTTAATGGTGGTGCAGTGAGTTGGAAAAGTTCCATGCTATAGACATTGTAAGTTTTACAAATCATAATTGTTGTCGACTACTTATGAAGTAGTCTAGATGATGAAGTCCATCTTATATTAGTGAGTTGTCCCTAATATCTCTAATAATGTACCATTATTTTATAAAAATGATGGATCATTACTTTTGTAGTTGAGTATTTGTCTCATCAGAAGTTTAAACACTTTTGTGGCAATACTAGAGATCAGAGTGGCTACAACTCAAGGAGATATGATTAAAAATAGAGTATCTAAAACTATAAACATTACAGATCCACTAACTAAGGCCATGACTCAAAGTGTGTTTGAGGGTCACCTTGGGCAGATGGAGATCAGACATGTGAGTGATTGGCTTTAGTGTAAGTGGGAGATTGATAGAAATGTATGCCCTACAAGCCAATCATATATGATATGATTTTACATTTATTGTAATATCTTATTCAATATTAATAACATTTTCTTTATTACTTGCACTATCTAGATGCGTGTATTGTAATGAAGTCCTAAGTTGCATGCAATGATGATTCAATCATGATGAGATCATGATAATGCCATCAATCATCTAGAAGCATGTACTCTAAATGTTCCTAATAGTAGGATCCTCGAGACAGGACATCAAGGATCCAATAAGACTAGTGTACATGATATCTTCTCATATGATGAGTATGACCGATCTCATTGGTCCTCAGTGTGAGGACACTAAGATATATGTACAAGTGCTCATTAGAGGATGAGTTTACTGAACTGACCAGTATAAAATCCCTGAATGGTATCTTACCAAACTGTCAATCATGGTATTCTATCATCACGGTTGCACGGTTGAATTTTTGACCTGAGTCGCTAAAGATGTCTTGTCGGGCACAACATATACTTTGACTATTGACTTATGGATCATTTAGTATTATCGTTCTATATAGTTAATGAACTAGGTATATGGGAAACCCAGTGGACAATAGGGGATCGTCTACTCTCAGTAGGAGAGAGAGAATGTTCTATAAATAGTACTCTAAATCCTTGGCCAATGTAGGTAGGATAATTGGAAAAGGGCTTTCCAATTGATCCAATTACGAGTATAAGATTTCATAGTGTCAATGCCGTTCTCCTATCGGACCAGGACATTGAATGGACAAAGATTTATATCCATGTGGTAGTCGATAATGGAAAGGCTCTTTGGAGAGGAGTTCATCCCCGAAGCCATTTGAGATCATACGATGTGATTTGTACCCTTCATGATCGGTAGGCCGTTAAATCTATTATGAGATAATAGATTTAATTTTAAAAATGTTATTCTTTTAATTAAGCCTTGACCAAATAGGCTCTTGGACCTAGTAGGTCACACACCTAAGGACTAATTCGTAAGTTTGGGAGCTTGGATTAATTTATAGAACGAGGGGTTTTTGTGAAAACTTTTGAGTTTTATAAATAATAGCGATGAGGGCACAAACCCTATCACGGGAGCTCTCTACACCCTAGCCACCCTCCTTCGCTGTCTCCCACCCCAGCAGCCACCGTTCGATGGTAGAGTTGCATTCAGGATGAGTGGTCGATGCTGGCACGAAGGAGAACCCGATTTCGAAGGCGGTTCGTATGGATACGACTAAAGGCTGCACTCTTGAGCAACTTGGAGAGCGTGAAAATGCTCGATCTTCTCTGATCTATGAGGATTGTTTAAATCTCACAAAGGTACGTGTTCGAAATCATTTCGAATACCGAGTTATTGAAGTCTTGTTCGGTTCTGTTTGAGACCAATACATTGATATACGAGGAATTAAAAATCTTCTGTTGTGCCAATCTGATTGGACTGATTCCTAACAAAATCTTCATTAGTTGCTCTTATTAGATGATTATATCATAATGAAGTTCTTGATCATAAGTAATGATGACATGAGATTATCATAATGAGATCGATCATCTAGAGGCAAGTGATGTAAATGTTCCTAGTCATAGGACCCTTAAAGTGGGACATCAAGGATCTTAATAGACTGGTCAGTGTGATGTCTTCTCATATGATGATGATGACCAATCTCATTGGTCATTAGTGTAGTGACACAGAGATACATATATTGGTGCTCATTAGTCGAATGAGTTCACTGAACTGACCAAATTAGAAATCCTAAATGGTATCTTATCAAACTATTAATTAGGGTTTTCTATTATCATGGTTGCATAGTTGAACCTTTGACCTGAATCGCCAATGATACTTTGTTAAGTGGAATTTGTGCTTTGACCATTGATTTATGTATCATCATTTAGATAATCTAGTATAACGATAGATCAGGTGCACAGAAACCTGATGGTGGCAATTGAGCAGACAACAAGGGATCATCTACTATCAGTAAGTGAGAGTGAATGTTCTATGATATAGTACTCTAAATCCTGGGCATAGTAGAGAGTATAAATGAAAAAGGAGTTTAGAGAGGATAAATGAAAAAGGAGTTTTCCAATTGATCTGATTCTGAGTACAAGATCTTATAGAGTTGGTATATAAAAGAGTTGATAGATGATGTTGTACTCCTTTTCGACTGGGACATTTAATGGGTGAGAGTTTATATCCATGTGATAACAAATGATAGAAAAGCTCAATGGAGATAAGATTATCCGCATAACCATTTGAGATAATGGGATGTGGCTTGTACCCTTCATAATTGGTAGGTTGATTAATCTATTATCAGATAATATATTTAAATTAAATTATATAGAATTGTTCTATTTTAATTATGTAAAGATTCAATCTATTATAATGGAAAATATTTTTTGATCTCTTGAAGCCATTGAATTTGCCTTTGTCAATGCCAAATAAGTAAAATCATAAATTAAATATGAAGTAGAATAAGAGTACCTCATGAGATTTCAAAAATCCCTCACCATGTTTGAAGAGAGAACATTACTCCTTAATAAAAATCATTCAAGTGGATGATGTCTAGCGGTATCAACATGATCTGCTTCAATAGACGAGTTCTTCCTTTCTCAAGGTCTTAAGAAACCTTCCAGATCTAAGCTTGACCATAGGAGATCACCTTCGGAAGGAGAGAGGAGGAAGAGAAGGTGCTTGGGACATGCTCCAGCCATATGGATTGTTAGGGTCTAGCTTCATAAGCTATTTATTTATAGAAGATGAATTTTTTCACAAAATTCCAAAACTTCTATAAAATTATGCCCATGCCTTCATACTATTGACCAGATCTAATATGTGTGACCCACTAGGCCCAATATTAAATTTGATTGAAGCTTTAGTTAATTTTAAAGAATAATTTTTAAAATTAATCCAAAATCATTATCCGATAATAGATTTTACAACTTTTCGATCATAAAGGGTATAAGTCACATCCTATAATCTCAACTGACTTTGGAGAGTTAAATAACATCCATTGATCCTTTCCATCATCAATTATCACACATATCTAAATCCTCATCCATATAATGTCTTCTATACTTTGGTTCGGATCAATTGAAAAACTCCTTTTCCAATTATCTTAAGTACCTTGGCCAAGGATTTAGAGTACTATCTCATAGGACATTCTCTCTCTCCTTCCAAGAGTAAACAATCTCTTATTGTCTGCTCAATTGTCTCCACCAAATTTCTCTTACACTTGATATCTTAACTATACTAGACCATCAAGATGATGATCCATAATCAATAATAAAAGTACAAGTTATATCTGGTAAGACATCTTTGGCAATTTAGGTTAATGATCCAACTGTGCTATTGAGATGTATGAATAATCTGATAGACAATTTGATAAGATACCATATATGTTTTCTAAATTGGTAAGTTCAATGAACTCATTCAACTAATGAGCACCTATGTGTGTATCTTAGTGTCCCACACTCAATGAGATCGATCATCCTCATCACACAAGAAGACATCACATAGACCAGTCCATCCGAATTGTTGATGTCCCATCTCAAGGATCCAATGATTAGAAACATTTAGATCATATATCTTTAGATGATTGATCTAATTATTGTTAATGCCCGAAACAGATCCAGAGATCTCCCCTCCGTTCATATATGGGAGAACCTGCACTCTCTTGGGGACTTAAGGTAGATGGTGTGTTAATGGTTGTGGTCACTAGGAGCCAAAGACTCTAAAGTGTAATGGAATGAAAAGGAATGAAAGAGAGTAAGAATGACTGTCATATCTTGGAAGCGGGGGATTGTCAGGTTCCGACTTCTCCTCTCTTGGCCGGTCGAAAGAAGAGAGCTTAGCGAGTTCTGTCTTTGGTCTGGTTGAAGCTCTGCCTCGGCCGGATTTACCTAATAGTGTCCAGGAGAAAAAGTAAGTGAAAAGACCATTAGTTCTAGTGAGGATATAGCATCATGCTCAGATGCGAATCTTAATCGTGCAAGAGAGGAGAAACTAACTAGATTGGGATTAAATCCCAACCCCTACTTAGGTAGGTCTTAACGATATATGGGGATGCAAATATATAACCTAATGCATGCTAAATTGTCATGATGATAGAATCTAGAATTAAGAAAAAGAGTAAAAGCTCGATCAGATGGGCGATTAGACACCGAAAAGCACCAAAACAGTTTCTGCCCCTGCTAGTGCCCCGCTAATGGGGCGTTAGGAGAAAGTGCCTCGTTAGTGGGGTGCATTGGCTGAGGTCAAAGCACCCCCCTTATGGGGCATTAGGGGCTGGCTCCAGCATATTTTCTTCTCTACTTCATGGTGTCGCCCCGGAGTGTAGAACGATCTTCAAGATGAAATGGGAACTTCTTCGAGTAGCCAACACGCAAAGGAAGCCAATGGGAGGGTGTTTTGGTCCAGGATGTAAGGAATAGTGTGTAGAAGCTCTTAAAGTCAGAAGAAAATCATGTTTCTGAAGAAGGAAACTGTGGCTTTTTAGGTTTTGGGGGAAAAATTTCGGGATGATCTAAGGGCTTGAGGGGGTGTTGTGGAGGATCCAATACATAGTGGTGGATGAGGTGAAGCTATGGACGGACTTGGGGTGCCCCCAAAATCTCCAAATAGGCCCCCTTTTATAGCCAAAAGAAGGGTACTTTGGAATATTTGAAAAATAGTTCCACGCGGTGAAGCGCCCCGTTAACGGGGCGCTAGCATCATGAGACAAGTCACTTCAATATGACGCCCATCAGACAAGTCAAGTCAAATTGTCAAACTGGTCTGAATGTGTACCAGGCACCCCGTATATAGGGTGCCTAGCGCCCTATTTATAAGGAGCCTAGTGTCTTGTATACAGGGCGCCTAGTGCCCTATATATAGGGAGCTTTGATTTCGGTCAAGGCCCCTCCAATCTTGCTTGAGACATGTTGAAAGCTCCCATTTCTCTGGAAAACTCAGTTCCCTTGAATGGATACTCAAGTACTCTTAATGAAAACAAAAAATTAAGCTCTCCAACTAGGCTGAAACGGTGTGTCTACAATTATCATGATCTCATCATGATTCAATCATCATTGAATGTGATTAAGGACTTTGTTATGATGTACGTTTCTAATAAGAGTTAGTAATGAAGATTTACCTAATTAGTTGAATAAGATATTCCTAAAAATGTCGTATCATATTATATATGATTGGCTTGTAGGGCATACATTTCTATCAATGTTTCACTTGCACTAAAGCCAATTACTTATCTGGCTAATCTCTATCAACTCAAGGTGAAGCTCAAAACACTCCTTGAGTAACTACTTCAGTTAGTGAATCTGCAATGTCATTTGTAGTAGATACTCTATCTTTAATTATATATCTCTATCAGCTACATTCTCTCTAATTCCATGGTATTGTTATAGAAGTTTTAAACTTTTGATTAGACTTTGGCTCTATCCCATTGTTTTTATAAAATAATAGTACTCTTTCAGAGAAAGTTGGGTCAATCCCAAATTTAGATGAGCATTTTCATCTAGAATACTTTTCAAGCATTATACAACCATTATTCGATCCACTTTTGATTAGTTGTAGAATTAGTAGTGTTCTCTTATATAGAACTCTTCCAACTCACTACACCACTATTATTTATACTTAATATTACACATATTTTAATAAAAGCTTATGTTCATAAAGCTACAATGCTTCAAGTCTTATCCTCCATGTCGACTCCGAAAAATGAATGGGGCTCTCCTTTTCATAGTAGTCCATGAATCCAGATCGCCACCTCAAGAGGGGATGAGAAAGAAAGGAAGAAAACACGGAAAACAACTCACCTCGGTCCCACACTCACAATGATCCCCAAACTTTCATCCCTTGGCATCGCTCGATCACCGAAGAGATGGTTTGGGTCATGTGGAAGAAGGATGACAAGAAGGAAAATTAAGATATGTGTGGTCGCCAGGAATCGCGGGTTCCGCTTTATGCAATAAAAATGATTGTGTGTACCTTAGCAGGAAGAGTGCAAATTAAAGTTTCTCCTTCTTCGGTTGGCCAATGAATAAGAGTCCTCAACGCATGAGTGCTTGATTTCCTATGCAACTAAACAAACAAACAGATGAAAAGACAATTAGAACTAAACAAAGTTGAGTATGTGTAAAGAAAATAACATGAAACACACAACTGAAAAGAAACTGACCAGATTCGGGTTATCTCTAACCCATTTTTTATTTTTGTATTAACAGTTTAAAACTATTGTAAAAAAATGTAAACAAATAATAGGAGGATGGAGAATCATGAAATAAAGAGATAGGAAAAAGAACAGAAAATTTTTTAGAAGAATTGAGAGAGATATGGCCAAATTTGGGCTGTCAAAAAAGCCAAACAGCAGTCTGGGATTTGCAAGGTGCAACTTTGCTTTAGCGCTCGCCACGACCAGCCCCGACCTTGGAATCACATGCCATCAATTTAAAACAGATGAAGACTCGAAGAAGAACTTTAATGTTGAGAGCTCGGGCAGCAGACATACACACACTGCTGTATAAGTCGAAGAATAGAGACCTAGCAGATCACCTGTAAACCAGCCTTTCTCTCTCCTAAACTAACTTTTTTATCTCTAAAAACTCAAAATTCTCTCTCTAAAAATCACAAAATTGATGCAGGAGGAAGCTTGGACGTCTTGAGATGCCCAGGAGGTCGTGTACCTACCTCTAGAACAATCGGAATTAGAGTCTATTTATAGGAGAAAAATGTCACCATCTAGAGCTAAAAACTTGCCTCCTTACGCCCTGGGCTAGGGTGCATGCGCCCCCTAGTGGGGCGCATGTTATCTCTCCAACAATTTCGGTTTGATCTGATCAAAAATTTCAATTCGATCTAGTCAGAGGTAGAGTTTGGATCGAAAACTGGTTCCCTCATACCCCCGATCGGGGGCACATGGCCATGTGCCTCATGATGGGGTCGCAAGGTCACGTGCCCTGGGGGCAGGGCACATGTGCCTAGGGACCAGGGTACATGGGACTGATTATGCACATCTTTGTTCTAGAAGCCATTACAAACACTCCCAAACTCAGAATTCGATGTTGTTTGTTGCATTGGGAAGATAACAAGCCAAGGAAGCTTTCTACAACAATGGATCAGCCATCACACTCTTCAAAACTTCAGACTTTTATCCAGAATTTAGGACAGTGAACAAAAAATCCGATATTGGTCAGAATGATTCCAATGGCCAACCGGAAAGACACGGCATGAAACAAAACTTGTCTAGAGTGTGAATCTAACCATAACCTTAAATGCATGATCATTAGGCATTGGTCACCCAGTCGATTTCCATGTTTACACGATTTACGTGTGGCTTTCGCTCAAAAATTACGATTTTGTGCAAAAAACTTTGGAAAACATCCAATTTTATTTGGTAAAGTTCCAAATCAACATTAATAGGACCTAGCATCATTCTAAGATCAATCATGCATTTTACTCTATAAAACATGAGTTTTATGCTCTGAATTAGGCAAATTTGGCATGTCTACAACTTGCCTCAACTTGATGTTGGCTTTGTAATGGAATGGCATGAAATGAAGCGAAGTGATTCGAAGTGAACTGCGATGGAATGCAAGTGAGCATAGATGAATGTAGCAGAATGGAATGGTGATAAACTGAAAAGGTGGCATCTAGGTGTAGATATAGACACGCTTATCTACCTAATTTATCAAAATGAATCTCGTTGAATATTCTAGATTGCTTTCATGTTCCATCAAAATCTCATATTATCGATTGGTAAAAGACATGCCATTGGCACCAGAGATGGAAAATAAAAGGATAAAGGAGTAGCCAACCCACAGCATGGTGAGGAGTCCCCGAATTCGTAGGTTCATCATCAGCCAGCAACCCGAACTTTGCGGTGTTCTTATATTGTGATGGGCTAAAGTTTAAAAAAAGAAATTGATTTAAAAATGAAAAGAATACCAATCCATCATATTTGAAATCTCAAGTTCATTTATGTTTCACTAAAATACTCAGCTTAATTCTGAGTGGAATAACCTCAAGTTCTAAAAGGGTTCATTTAAGCACAACAAAATTGCTCAGGTATCATGAAAAACCATGAATCTCGCTCTGGCAGAAAACACAGTTATTCGAAAAATGACAAAACAAACTTAAGCCATAGTGAGATTGAAAGATAATGGTGGGACTAACATAGAATGATGGGAAAGAAGAAACAATGGTATAACAAACATGACATGATGGGATAAAATAAAAGATATGGTGGGATAAAAGAGTAAAACATGGTGAGATAAAATAAGAGACACGGTGGGATAAAATAAGAGACACGGTGGGATAAAAGAGTAAAACATGGTGAGATAAAATAAAAGACACGGTGGGATAACATTGACATTGGGAATAATGAATAATAAAAATAAGAAGGATATGAAAAGATAGAAAGTTATATGAAAAATAGTTGAAGATATAGATTGTCTATTGGAGGTCAAGACATCTGATTAGGAACCATCGTCCCACCAATGTTTAATTTTGGATTATCCGTGAGTGTGAAGAAATGACCAAGCTGTTATAGATTTTGTTGAAGGGGATCTTGAGCCCGGTCATCTTCACCCTCAAGGTCTTCAGCATCAATGCATAAAATACATATTAAATGAACCTATGATAACTAAGTGACGGATGGTAGGAGTGATGTGAAGTGAGAATGTGACAGATGATGTGAGGATGAGAATGTAAATCTGAGTAAAGTCTTCAGGCATGGTCTATCAACTTGCATAGACTGCCTGGTTCATCAGCATTTCTAGTCCATCCTTGTCTTACCTTTTGATAGAATACAGCACCATGATAATGTTCAGCTGGGTGGCACTTCCTTTCTTTTTGTCGCAGGGCTGGCATGATGTTCTTTCCAGAACACCAATCTCACCTGTTGGATTTAAAATGTTGCCTGCACATTTTTTATTAGTACCCAACAGACAAAATTGTCATATGAAGCATATTATTCCTGAAATGAACAACTGAAGTTTTCACTATTAGAACCATCATTTGGAAGTCAAAACAATATTTTTAATGGTAGTTCCTTTAACAAAAATGTCATTCTCAACATTATAAAAAATTTGATTTTTTTGATATTTTTATAAATTTTCAAATTTTTTGGTTCATGTGCCCTGATCAAGGGCACGTGCCCATGCACCCGGGGGATGGGGCACCTAGCCATGTGCCCCCAGATGAGGGCACATGCTCCCTAGGGCATATTTTTTCAAAAACATTGTACCAAATTGTACCTAATAGCCCTTCTTCTTTTGCCTCTTCAGCTCCTAAAAACACTTAATAAAGATGATAAAATTTTCATCATGACTCATCACTTTGCATGTTTATCGTTTGTCTTGATTTTGAGTCAAAGGGAAGAGCCTTCTTAACAAGGTGGAATAAAATAAATGATTGAAATGAAATGGGGGTAAGGGTTGAGAGAACTTACCTACCATGGTGAGAATCTTTCCCCCTTTACTTTAAGTCCATGAAACACTTGATAAGAAGGGATTAAATCTTCACCACGACTCATCCCTTTGCCTATTATGGTCAACTTTTGACTTAGGTCAAAGGGAAGAGCCTTCTTAATAAGGTAATTAAAGCCAAAATGAACGTGCGATGTAGAAGTAGAAATATGCATGAGAAAAAAAATAAACATGGATGCCACTAAGGCAATGATCATGACTAAGCTAAAAATGATGCACTTTTTTGGATTTTCTCAAAAATATTCATTTTTTCAAATTTTAAAATATTCAATTTTTAGATTTTTTTTGAAATATTCAATTTTTTGGTGGAGAAAATGCTGGTATTTGAGACAATTCATCGGTCTTTGGGATTTCTCAAGATTCAAGTGGTAGATACCATGTGCAAAATAAAGTTCCCTACCTAGAATCCTTCTAACCTTCTTCCTTTGATTGGCTTAGGTTCCACCTGGATTCGGTCGGTTTACCCTACCCTAAAGGTTTAAGGGGGAAGAGTATATAGAAAGTCCTTGATAGGGTTTGGAGATGTTGAGAGGGATTTATCTACTCACACCTAAATTACCCGTTGGGGTTTGGCTTCTTTGGGTCTTTCCTATTTTTTGCTCTTTTATGTGGCACATATTTGGATAGGTTTTTGACCCATGGAGACATTTCCCATCTTTTAGTGCCTTTTTACCATGACAATCATTTTGGGTAATCATTCAGATAGGTTGATCACTTTTTTTTTAACTTGAGGGGTTCATTGCCCATCTTTTGGCACCCTTTTGCACCCTCTGAGATGGCCCCCTACTATGGTGGCAGATATTTTCGATACTACCCCTCTCTAATCTCCTTTTCATATCTTAGACCGAGTAGACGAGAATACGGTAAGGGTATTCCTTCCATTTCTAGATTTCTGCCTTGCCTCTTACAAGTGTTAGGTTGTCTAGATTTTACGATCGGGAGGTGTTGTGAGTGTAGGATGGTACCTACCCTTGACTTCTTACGAATAGCCTAGGATCAATGACTTGAGATTATACTAGTGGTTTCTCCATTTTTTAGGGAAAATACTTTTTGAGGTACACTCTATTCCAAGGATGATTAAATTTTTCTCCATCTGCATTAGTTAATTGATATGCATTGCCTGGATTGATAGAAATGTATGTCCTATAAGCTAATCGTATATGATATGATTCAACATTTCCAGGAACATCTCATTCAATTAAATAGGCAAAACTTCGTTACTAGCTTTTATTAGAAGCGTATATCGTAATGAAGTCCTTGATCACATGCAATGATGATTGAATCACGATGAGATTACGATAATGAGATCGATCATCTAGAGGTATGTGATCTAAATGTTCCTAGTCATAGGATCCTTGAGACAGGATATCAAGAATCCAGATAAACTAGTGTGTGTGATGTCTTCTCATATGATGAGAATGACCAATCTCATTGGTCATCAGTGTGGTGACACTGAGATACACACATAGGTTCATTAGTGAAATAAGTTCACTGAACTGATCAATTTAGGAAAACCTAATCGGTATCTTACCGAACTGTCTATCAGGTTATTCTTATATCTTAATAACATGGTTAGATCTTTAACATGAGTCGCCAAAGATGTGTTACTAGATATATCTTTTACTTTGACTATTGACTTATGAATCACTATCTTGATGGTCTAGTATAGTTGATGTATTGGGTGCAAGAGAAACCTAGTGGAGGCAATTGAGCGGACAACAAAGGATCGTTCACTCTCTGTAGGAAAGAGAGAATGTCATGTGAGATAGTACTCTAAATCATTGGTTAAGGTAGTTAGGATAATTAGAAAAGGAGTTTTCCAATCGATCCAAACCTGAGTATAGGATCCCATATAGTTGGTTAGGGGTTGACGGTCAGTGCCGAACCCCTGACCGACCGCGACATTGTATGAACGAAGATTTAAATCCGTGTGGTAATTGATGATGGAAAGGCTCAATGGATGTTATTTAACTCTCCAAAGTCATTTGGGATCATAGGATGTAGCTTGTACCCTTTATGATCAGAAAGCAATTGTTATCGGATAACGGTTTTGATTTAATTTAAAGGAATTATTCTTTTAAATTAATTAAGGCTTCAACTAAATTGAATATTGGGCCTAGTGGGTCACACACATTAGATCCGGTCAATAAGATGAGAGCATGGACATAATTTTATATAAGTTTTGGGTTTTTATGAAAAATTCCATCTTCTATATATAAATGGCTTATAAAGCCAAATCCTAACAAGCCATAGGGCTAGAGCACGTTCAAAGCATCCTCTCTTCCTCCTCACTCCTCAAGAAGCTAATCTCCTATGGTCAAGCTTGGATCTGGAAGGTTTTTAGAGGCCCAAAGGAAGGTAGGACTCGTCTATTGAAGTAGATTGTGTGGATACCACTAGAGATCGGACACTTGAACGGTTTTCAGCAAGGAGGAATGTCCTCTCTTCATCCATGGTGAGGGATTTTAGAAATCTCATGAGATACTCTCATTCTAATTCATATTCGGTTCTCAATTTTACTTGTTCGGCATCGACCAAGGTAAATATCATGGTTTCAAGGAATCAAATATTTTTCTGTTGTCATGTATTGATTCCTTACATGGATACTTTTCAGTGATTACAAAAGGCCCTTCCCAGTTAGGTTGCAATTTAGAGCAGGGACCACCCAGCTTTACGAAAATTCTTTTAATGACCATCTCACTGATCTCGAATTTTCTCTCGACCACCCCCTTTTGATAAAACCTTTTAAGTCTGTTCTGGTAAGTTTGGGCATGCTTGGCGGTGGCTAGTCTTCTTTCATCCAAGAGTTCAAGCTATGCCAAGGAGAGATTGTCACCTCTCATCAACAAGAATATCCCTGTCGAGCTGAACTCGGAGAGATGGAAGTAATACCTCATAGGGGACTACTGCTTCCATCCCATATGCCAAAGCATACGGGGTTTGTCCAGTGGGAGTCCTAACAGAACTACGATAAGCCCATAGAGCATCTACAAGCTTACCAAGCCAGTCAACAAACTTGCTAGACTTATAAGATTTCTTGATGATTTTAATTAAGGTTTTATTGGCGGCTTCTGCTTGACCATTGCCTTGAGGATAGTATGGTGATAAATGATGCAATGAAATGTGATACCTGTTGCAAAGATTACACAGATCTTGAGAGAGAAATTGTGGCCTATTATCGGTGACGATGTCGCTAGGGATCCTGAACCTTGTAATGATGTTACACTTGATGAAGAAGCAAACTGTTGATGCTTTAATCTACACAAATGCTTCCGTTTCAGCCTACTTTGTGAAGTACTCCGTTGCCATCAAAATGAATGATTTTTAGTGCATTTCGGAGTTGAGGTCACTCAAGGGGCCGATGATATCAAAAGCCCACATGGTGAAAGGCCATTGGGCATGAATTGGATTAAGGGAAGATGTGGGAGATTGAATCTTGTCAGCATGGAGTTGACATGAATGATAGTGCCAGACAAAGATGGATCAGTCTTCTTCTAGAGTTGGCTAATAATACCCTTGTCGGATGATTTTCTTAGCAAGGGCTTGAGAATTTACATGACCACCATAAACTCCAAAATGTGCTTCCTTCAACACCAACTCGACTTCTTCTTCATCAAGACACCTAAGCAAAATTCCACTCAGGCTCCTCTTGTAGAACACTCCTTTTAAGATTGTATACCTCTAAGATACTCTTCTGATTGTCTTCTTTTCCTTGGTGGTTGATCCAGGCGGATATGATTGATCTTGACAATACCTTGCAATCTCATCATACCAAGGTCTCCCCCCTTCTTATAATCCTTCTAACTCAATTAAGGAGATTTCTTCTTTGTGTTCCAGGTATTATTTTCTATTGAACCTCTCCTTAACCATTAGAAAATGTCCATCCTCAATTGCTGGAATTGACCTCTTACGGACATGGATAGTCCGCACTTACCTGCCTAGCGGGATAGATAAAGATGAAGCTAGTGAAGCTAAGGCATCAGCAAGGACATTCTGAGCACGGGGGACATGGACAAAGGTTAGTTTGAATAATAGCTTGATGTAACAGGTGGTGAGCTCTTGTTAGGGTTTGAGGTTTGGATGGGAAGTTCGGTACTTGGATAGGACTTGGTGTAGGATCAATTGACTATCACCTATCACCCTCAGTTCTATGGCACCATGGAAGTGAGTAGCCTCTAGCCCGACTAGCAAGGCTTCATACTCAGCTATGTTGTTGGTTGCTGGAAAGTCGAGCTGAAAAGCCCTGTGGAATGGTGACACATTTGGGTGATAGAATGACAATACCTATCCCTCTACCATGAGAATTCAGAGCCCCAACAAAATATAATGTCCAAAGATTGGAAGATCAGACTGACATTAGTTTGTCATCCAAGAACTCTGACCGAACTAGGTCAAAGATGGGTATGGGATGATGGGCAAAGTGTTCAGCAATAGCATAACCCTTGATTGCCTTCTGCGAAACATAGGTGATATCAAATTGGGACAAGAAGCTCTGCCATCACCCTAACCGATCAGTCAAAGCTATCTTCTATAAAAAAACTTGATGGGATTGATACGAGCAATGAGCTTGACTTGGTGAGCAAGAAAATAGTGCTTGAGTTTCTAAACCACCCAAACAAGAGCAGCACAGGTCTTTTATACCACAGTGCACTTCAGCTCACAAGCATCAAACATCTTGGACAAGTAGTAAGTAGCTCGCTCTCTCTTCTTCATCAACTTGTGCAAGGATTGCCCCAAGAGAATTCTCGAGAACCGAAATGTAGAGGACCAAGGGCTTGTCGAGAATTATTGGTCTAAGTACAGGGGGACTTGCTAGGTATGTTTTCAACTCATCAAATTCCTCCTGGCAGTTTGAATCCCATTTAAACTTGGCCTCCGCCTTTGTTAGCTCATAGAAAGTTTTACACCTTTGGGAAATGTTGTGAGATAAACCGGTGAACAAATTGTAGCATCCCAATCAATCCTCGAAGCTCCTTCATATTCTTTGGGGGAGGCATACCAATGATTGCCTTGACCTTGTTTGGGTCGATCTCTATGCCCCTTTTACTTACTATGAACCCTAATAGCTTTCCTGATAAAACTCCAAATGTACACTTCTTAGGGATCATTTTTAGCTTGTATTTGCTGCAAAACTTTCCTTAGCACTTTAGAATGATCTTCCTGACTTTTGGACTTGATAACCAAATTGTCCACATACACCTCTACAAGGGTGTGCATCATGTCATGAATGATACCCATCATAGCCCTCTACTATGTAGCACCAGCATTCTTTAACCCAAAGGGCATGACAACATAGCAATATGTTCCCCAAGGTGTAGTGAACGAGGTCTTCTCTTGGTCCTCCTTGGCTAATCGGATCTAATGTATCTAGAATAACCATCCATAAATGAAAGCTTTTCAAATCCAACTATGATATCAACCAAAACATTGATATGAGGTAAAGCAAATCATCCTTAGGACACGCTCGGTTTAGGTCTCTAAAGTTTATGCAAATATGAACCCATCCATCCTTCTTCATATCAGGGACTATGTTAGCCACCCATTGTGGATAAAGGACGACTTTAATAAATTTTCCCTTGTGTAATTTGTCGACCTTTTCTTTTATTTTGAGTGCAATGTTAGGGTGGAACCTCCTGATCTTTTGTTTAACCGGGGTAGTTCCAGGTTTCAAAGTTAATCTATGTTCAACCAATGATTTATCTAATCCCAGCATGTCTTCATATGTCCATGCGAATGTGTCCCTGTATTCTTCTAAAACTTTGATCAAACGTTGTTCTTCTGAGGGAGTGAGGTTTTCACTAATGAGGATAGTCTTAGGATCTGCTAGGGTTCCTAAATTCAGTTCCTTGGTTGGTTCATTTCCTATGGCTGATGGTTCTTCAAATCTTCTAAGTCTTTATGCATATACATCAGCCAAGTCCTCGATTTCATTCTCAGATTCAGGATCCTTTTCTGATACTACCTCATATACTTCCAAAGTATGATCTATGTTATGCTCATCCTCATAAAAAGTTTGGCAGTCTTGCACATTCTATGCATTTTTGTGCCAATTGTTCCATATACCTACTTGGAACTCGTTTGCCCCTGACTTTCCTATTTCCTAACCTAACCTAACCTACTGAAGACAAAGCTAGAAAGGTAATATTTACAGTGGAGAGAGGATCGAGTAAATCGATCAATGATTCAGAAGAGAGGGATCCTTGATTGGGAGCACTCTCTAGTATGAGTAGAGACGTCTCCTCGGTGGAAATGTGAGTTTCAGAGATGTTTTTTTTTGGGATCTTCAAGTAAAAAGACAGACTGAGCCGGAGTGACCTGAGACTTACTAGAAGCTGACAGAATTAACAGAGAGATAAACTTAAGAATAAATGAAAAGAAGGGGCTCGTGTGCCCAATGGTAACAGAAAATGGGCACATGGGGCCAAAACTGATGTAAAAAGTGAACAGGTACATGGACCCGATTATGGATATGGATAGGCATGTGAGCCCATGCTGGGAAGAGCCCTCAGTCTTGAAGCTAACGAGGGAAGTATATGGGCAAGCAGGCCCAGTGAGAATAGAAGGCTGAAGAGGGCACAGGACCCAGTGAGAATCCTCTTCTTCATTTGAAGCTTTTCTTCTCTTGTCAGCTGTAATGGAACCTTTGTCATCTTCAGCCATCATCATGGTCTCCCCTTTGATAAAGAATATATGGAGTCCCATGGCATATCCTGGCTGGAAGACCCTCCTTGGGATGGAATCCTCTTCGTATCCCAACCCCTGCCTATTTGGCCTTTTCATAGTTCTGATCGGTTGAGTAATGCCTTGAAGAACCTTGCTCAAACCTTTCCCAGGCTACTAGCTCAATTTCATCAACATCTTCCATCCCATAGTGTCTAGTAGAGAGGCGGTCAAGCACCTAACTTCTGGCAACTAACCTACTAAGATCTTGGGTTGTATTGACAGTCCTAAGGACGAAGAAGCATCGTTTAGCTCGCCCCTTATAGGCATGCTAGTCACTTTGACAACTTGTCCTTTAAAGGAAAATTTTATGCACTGATGGTTTGTTGAAGCCACAGCTCCTATTGCTTCCAAGTACGGCCTCCCAAGTATAGCCAGAAGAGTTGGATCCAGTTCCAAGATATGAAAATCGGTTGTGACCGTACATGGTCTAAGTTTAACTTCTAAAGTGACCACCCCACGTGCAGACTTCTTGGAGTTGTCATAGGCCGTCACCATGGCACATGATGGCTATATTTCTTGTTCAGAAATACCGCATAATTGTAAAGTTTCTGGCGGCATAACATTGATGGAAGCTCCAGTGTCAACCAAACATGATTTCACTTCAACATTGCAGATGATAACTGTCACATGTAAGGCATATCTCCTAACCTCTAAATCTGCTAATTCTTCCTGAGAGAAAGTGAGCATTGGGTGCTCACTTCTAGGGGCTAAAATTTTAGTGATCTTCTCAGGAGGGAGATCTTCATTCACCATGACCCTTTGCAAATACTACTGTAAAATTTCCTGGTGCACCTTTGATCTTTTAATCAACTGAAGTATGGAGATTCGGGCTGGTGTCTTATCCAAATATTTCAAAAAATCATAGGTCGTGCCCGGCAAGGGTTCTTTCACTTTTTCTTCCTCCACTGGATCTTGTGGTTGAGTCCCGGCTTGAGGAAAGAGCCGCTGAAACATCCTCCCACTCTGAAGCACCAGGGCTATTTGGCAGTCGGTTAGAGGTGATGGGTTAACTGGGGTGGGATGTTGTGGAACAGGTGGTGTAGGTGCAGGTATGATAGGCAATGGGATTGGTGGATCTGGGATGATTGGGTTTGTGGGTAGAGGGGTAGGATTTGGAGGTGGTAGTGATGGTGACGGTGGCGACCTGATAAGAAAAGGCCGGGGTGTAGGAGTGGTTGATGTGGTAGGTTGTGATGTTGGTAGTGTGATAGGTTGGGGTTTTGGAGTGACAGAGCTCATAGGCTGAGGGTTCAGGTTTGGTGGTGATTGTGGTGGCTGGATGAGCAAGGGCCAGTGTGTAGCAATGGTTGAGGGAGGTGTAGTTAAGGCGGGGGCTAGCCCAATGATGAGTCGACGAGAAGAAGTGGCAGCCAATGGTTAGGTTACTGAGCTTGGTGGTGGTTGTAGACACGCCAAATTCGCCTAATTCAGAGCATAAAACTCATATTTTATAGGGTAACATTGTGATTGACCTTATAATGATGCCGGGTCTTTTAAAGTTGATTTGGAGCTTCGCCGAACGAAATCGGATGCTTTCCGAAGTTTTCCGCAAAAAGCCGTAATTTTCGAGCGAAAGCCACACGTAAATTGTGTAAACACGGAAATTAGCTAAATGACCAATGCCTAATGATCATGCATTGAAGGTTATGGTCAAATTCACATTCCTGACAAGTTTTGTTGCATACCGCGCCTTTCCGGTTTGCCGTAGGAGTCATTTTGACCTGTATCGGATCTTCTGTTCACTGTCCTAACTTCCCGAAAAAATTATGAAGTTTTGCAGGGTTTTATGGCTGATTCAATGCTATATAAAGCTTCTTCGGCCAGTTATCTTTCCAACGCAACAAACGGCGTCGAATTCCGAGTTCGGGAGTGTTGGCAATGGCTTCCGGAAGAAGGACGTGCAAAAACAGTCCCATGCGCCCGGGTCCCTAGTCACATGCGCCAAAGACCCAGGGCACGTGCCCATGCGCCCAACCAGTGAGGCACGTGACCTTGTGCCCTCACTTGAGGGCACATGCGCCCTACCCTTGAGGCACGAGGGAACCAGTTTTTCACCGGGACTCTACCACTGAACCGATCGACCGGATAAGCCTTAACATTCAATAAAAAATAGATTTAATACAATTTGGAAGTTCAAATTCAACATACATGATTCAATGGAATTCAATTTCTAATGCCCTGTTTGGTTAGAGTTTCATTTTTAGTACTATATCAATATTGATATTAATATTTTCAGATGTTAGAGTATCAATATCAAAAGTAATACAAGTTGACACTTGTATTACATAATATGTTTTGTTTGCACTATAAATTTTAAAATTGATACAATTAACCAAACACCTCTTAATGATTCCTATCAATATCAATTTTAAAATTGATAGTGATATAGGTACCTAATAGTGTTACCAAATAGGGCATAAACAAGTGAAAATCAAATGATTCACAACCAATCAAATAGAACACCTTAAGACATCTCAAAACATTTCAAATATATCTTAAAACACCAAAAATCAGATCTTATAACAATATGAAGTTCAAGCTTAATCAAGTTGAACCAAAGTCCAAAATGATTAAAACATATTGAACACATCCAAATCAGTAACCAAAACACCAACCAACTCAAAAAATAACAAAGCATTTCAATTCAAATCTCAATCAAACCAATCTGAATTATATTGATTAACATAATTCAAATTCATCAAAACTCATGTAAAATAAAACATTTCAACCAATTGAAATAAGAACAACCGAACAAATCAAAATTCAAATAAAACTCAAAATCTACATTTCAAACCAAATAAAATCGAACTCAAACCAAATAAAACATTTTCTCAACAAATCAAATAACAAAGTTATTCTTGTTCGCATCTCATTGAGCTCGAAAGGCCGGAGCCCTTTACATTCTTTTCCTTTCACATTGTTGATGTGCACGCTCTTAATAAGCAAATTGCTATGGCAGTTGGCAAGGGTATTTGAGTAATTGCTCAATGTAAATGAACATTGGATATTCGCACCATCTAATGGAGAGGGGTCAAAATAAAATATTTTCATAGAACCCGAACTTCAGTTTTATACTCTTATAATATCACCCGACTATCTAGTATTTTTATAAGCTTGTCACCTATTTTGCTAAAAAACTCGGATGTCGGTATTTCAAACACAAAAACCAAACTCTTTTAAAAACACAAATAAAAGAGAATTTCCCGAGGTTCCACACATCTACAATCGCTATATAAGATCATGGTATAATAGGGAACAACATCTACACATTGCCCAATGGGAACATTGATGAAGAGGAGAAAACTAACAATGGTGTATGGAATGTACCAATTCATATCTTGTTCAAAATACTCCAGAAGGTCCTGAGAAATATTATCTAAGAGGCCCTATCGAGTAGGAATTCACAAGTTCTAAATTTTCATTCAATTCAATTATCTACAAACTTTTATTTTGTCTAACTTTTTATTTTACAGGTTAATGGAGTCATCCTATAACGGAGCTCTTAGTTACAAGAAACGACTACTAACTTCAACAAACCAAGCTTGATAACTTGAAATTACAACACACAATGCACCATAAACTCCATATTGTGGTGCCAATGTTTCTGCCTACTCCAAACCCAATGTAGTCCTTCATAGGATCATGGCTATAGCCTCCATTTGCATCAAGTAGGTTGGATGGAGCCAGACCAAGAACAAACTATGCGATTAATCACTAACTACTCCACCATATATTAAGAGAGGAATGCAATAATCTGATGTTGTTGATGCTGTAACTCCAAAAGCTCCTTTACATCCTAGCCAATCTAGTCAACGTGGTGCAACTTTGGCAGTTCCTATCGAACCAACTAGATTACCATTATCTCATTATGATGAGAATGAAGGAAGACTTGGGAGATGAAAGGATCCCCCAAGAAGAGGACAAAGAAAAGTTATGTTTGTATTACATGTGCGTGCATGGACTGCATTTTTTATCATACATGTCTTTTGTATTATGTTGAATATAACTTTTTCATATTAAATTTGATGCTACATTGTCAAGACCCGGAATTTAAAACAACACAAAATCACAAGTACGCAGCGGAAAACATAACGTCGTGACAGTGGGAGAAATTAATCATTCGGATTTCATAACCCATACAAGCATGTAATTCAACCAACCCAATCAAGTCTACAAAAATTCCACAAGATTTCCAAAACCTGGAGTCAATAACTTAAAGAAATCAAGCCAACTTCATATAGTCCAACTCCAAACAAGAACTTAAACATTTAAAACAACTAAAATTCAAAACCAAGTATGTTCATATGCTCCAACTATAAATCAAATCCACTAGATTGTTTAAGTACACATCAACCTAAAAGTCCAAAACAAGCAACCTGATAAAAATGAAATATATCACTCCGCTCCAACTCCAGGAAATTATGGTTCTTCCACGGCCTCTGCTTGAGCCTCCAAGCCAATCTCCTGATCTTCAAAACCTGCTGAAAAATATTAACCCACAACGGGGTGAGTCCAGAGACTCCGTAGGATTTACACCCTTCACCCATCAATTGGGTAATTAACATATAAACAAGCAGCGGTATATAACATATCTAATTTGAGATGTAATACAAAAGTATAGAGTGTCTTCTATATTAATCTCACAACCCATATCCAAACATAATTATCTTCAAAGAAAAGGTTATGCCAAAATCAATCAATTCTCGACCAATGCATACAAGACCATAAGACTAAACAAAAATCAACTAGATGACCTTCAGACTTAACTTAACATGACCAATCTAACATGAGACATATCTGAATTTTTCTAACTTATCATGCTTTAACATCTAAACATAACATGCAATGAGCATAATTTCATGTTCTTTCTAAACTCATAGTCATATGGCAAGGAATTGGTCGTCTTGCCTTTTCACATCACATATCCAGATCACTTTCACCAGCTCTAATTTATATAGCAATAACATATACTAAGCTAGCCCAAAGTGCACCTAGGCAGTGGTGACACCAAGGGAAAAACCGCGGTAATCCGAGATCTGTGGGAAGGCCGGATTTATCTAAGATACCCGCTGCCCACGGGCAATTTGACTAGAATAGGCTGGTGAAGCCTCATAACATGTGGTACAAGAATTCATAATAAAATTTTCAGATCATGACACATATGCATACCATGTACACAAGACATAAACATCTCATTCTAATGTCATCCATGCAAAACAAATTGTTTTTATCATAAACTAGACAAGACTTGCACTAACCGACATGGTTAACATATCCTAATCAAAACTCATATCAAACTTGATAACATGAACCTAGCCATATCATGCAAGACATATTACACAATCTGGAACCAAACCAAATAATTTTTACATGATCTATGCACATGCAATAATAAACCAAGTCTAGACATGCTTAACTACATACACAAGACAATTAATCAAACCAAATTTTGGCATAATCAAAGCAAGCTAACTTCTGATGTTAACACCCATAATCTGACCTAAACAGGTTCCAAAAAGTAAAATTTGATGACTTTTGATTTTTTCCAAAACTCCACATAATTATATTTCAATTCTAGGTCCATTCTAGCATATAAACATATACATAAATAACAAATGGTCAAATCTCATGACAAATAGTTCTACCCATCCAGAATCATGCCAAACATGTTCTATAATATTCAAAATATCATTTTCAAAGTTCTGGTTTCAAGGATTTTTGAGAAATTCACTAATCATGATTCAAAAGTCTAAACTAGTCAAATCTAGGTCCATAAGTTAACTCATGCATATTTTCTAATCAAAATGGGATCAAATACATAGACAAGCTTGAGAAACCTACCTGTAATAATCTTTGAATTTTCCTGATTTTTCTGGATTTTATGCTATTTTTCTTGGCCTTTTTCTAATATCTGGATTTAATAAATCCAAAAAATCGGAATTTCCTGAACCGGCGCCGAACCGGGCGGTTCGACCGGCTGAACCGGGCCGGTTCGGAGGTGTTGGACCGCGGCTGGACCGGCTGGACCGGCGGCTTCACGACGGCGGTTCGCGGGCGGTGCCGGCGACGGCGGTGGCGGTGCTCGCGACGGCGGAGGCGGCGCACGCGATGGCGGAGGCGGCCGGCGGCGCTCGACGGCGACGGTGATGGGCGGGGGAGGGTCTGGCCACGACGGCCACGACGAGAGGAAGGCGATGGCCGGTGATGGCGGCGGCAAGAGGGTCTCCCGCGGCGGTTCCGGCCGGAACAGGGGAGGTCGACGGCGGCGCTGGCTTCCGGCGGCGACGACGACGGGTGGCGTGGGAAGGCTGGACGGCGATGCTCTCGCCGGCAAGGGAGGCGCTGGAGGGAGGAGACGGTGATGAGGTGAGGGGCCGGAGGCGGTGACGGAAAGGGAGAGGTCCGGCGGCGCTCGCTTCCGGCGGGGGCGGCGCTTGCGACCGGCGACGGCGATGGCGACGGAGGAGGAGGAGGAGGAGGAGGTCTCGCGGCGGGGAGACAGCACGAGCGAGAGAGAGAGAGGGAGCGAGAGAGATCCGGGCCGGGGGGGCTGCGAAACCGGCAAGGGGGAGGAGATCGCGACGCTCCGGGGGGTGGCCGGCGTTATCGCGGGGACGACGGCGAGGAGTCCGGGACGGGGAGGGAAAGGGGGGGCGGTTATCAAAATTAAATTTTTTTTTTAAAAATGGCCAGGTATTACAATCTTCACCCCTTAAAAAAAATTTCGACCTCGAAATTTAAAATTACTTACCAAAAAGATGGGGGTGAGACCGCTTGATATCCTCCTCGATCTCCCAAGTAGACTCCTCAGATGTGTGATGCTTCCATAACACCTTGACCATCGGAATTGTCTTCTTTCTAAGCTGCTTCACCATGCGATCTATGATCCAAATAGGCCTCTCTTCAAAACTTCAATTGGGCTGCACCTCAACCTCAGAGAAATCAATGACATGAGTAGGATCTGAAACATATTTTCTAAGCAATGATACATGAAAGACCGGGTGCACTCTAGACATAGCAGGTGGTAGAGACAATCTATAAGCAACTTCTCCAATCTTCTATCTGAAATGGCCCAATGTACCTCGGATTCAACTTACCACGACGACCAAATCTGATGACTCCCTTAGTGGGGGAGACCTTTAGGAACACATGATCTCCTTCTTCAAATTTAATAACACGCCGTTTCAAATCTGCATAGCTTTTCTGACGGCTCTGAGCTGTAAGTAACTTCTGCCGAATGACCTGGATCTTATCATTACAGTCCGGCACCCAATCTGGCCCAATAAGACTTCTCTCTCCAACCTCTTCCCAACAAAGAGGTGATCTACAAGGCCTGCCATACAAAGCCTCAAATGGTGCCATTTCAATGCTAGAATGATAACTATTATTGTAAGCAAACTCAACCAAGGGTAACTGCAGATCCCAGCTTTCTTGCCACTCAAGTGCTCCAGCCCTCAACATATCCTCCAAGGTTTGGATTGTTCTCTCTGACTAACCATCTGTCTGAGGGTGGTATGCTGAACTAAACTTGAGTTTAGATCCCAAAGCTTCTTGCAGTCCCTTCCAAACTCTTCCAATAAACCGAGGATCTCTATCTGAAACAATAGTAACTGGAACACCATGATACTTAACCACACCATCAAAATATAACCTGACCGTACTATCGCAGGTTGAGCTTCTTTAATCGGCATAAAATGAGCTGATTAAGTAAGCCGATCAACCACAACCCAAATAGCATCAAACTGCTTCTTGGTTCTAGGCAATCCTGTGACAAAATCCATAGAAATGTGTTCCCATTTCCATGATGGTATCTCCAATGGTGCAAAGGTCCTCCTGGTTTCTGGTGTTCAATCTTCACCTGTTGGTAAACAAGGCATTTAGAAACATAATCTGCTACATCTCTTTTCATACCTTCCCACCAATATTGCCTCTTCAAGTCATGATACATCTTGGTTGCCCCTGGATGAATAGAATACTAAGACTTATGTGCCTCTGCCGAAATTTCTTGCCTCAAGTCAAAATATGCAGCTACACACAATCTCCCTTGATATCGAATGGTTCCATCTTCATACTTAGAAATTTCTTCCCTTTTTACTAAGCCTTGCACTTCTGGGTTCCCTTCTTGAGCCAGCTTCACTTTATCCACCAAAGATGACCTGATAGACATCTGAGCCATGAAAGAAGTTAGATGATTCACATAAATCTTAGGTGCATAAGTGGTAATAAGCTCCATGCCTTTCCATTCTTGACATAATTGCAATGCCATTACTTTCTTTCTGCTAAGTGCATCTGCCACCACATTTGCTTTACCTGGGTGATAGTTTAGACTAAAATCATAGTCCTTTAGGTATTCCACCCATCTCCTCTCGCCTCAAGTTGAGATCCTTCTGTGTAAAAATATACTTCAAGCTTTTGTGGTCAGTAAATACATCAAATGACTCACCATACAAATAATGTCTCCAAACCTTCAATGCATGTACAACAGCTGCCATCTCTAAATCATGAACTGGGTAGTTCTTTTCATGAGGTTTCAACTGCCTAGAAGCATAGGACACAACCTTATCATGCTGCATCAACACACAACCCAGTCCTACTCTGGATGCATCAGTATAGACTACAAATCCTCCTGTACCATCTGGCAAAACAAGCACAGGTCCAGTTGTCAACTTCTCTTTTAACTTCTAAAAACTCTCTTCACACTGTTCTGACCACTTAAATCCTCCTTTCTTTGTCAAAGCTGTTAAAGGAGCTGATATATGTAGACACGCCAAATTCGCCTAATTCAGAGCATAAAACTCATGTTTTATAGGGTAACACGCATGATTGATCATATGATGATGCCGGGTCTTTAAAAGTTGATTTGGTGCTTCGCCGAATGAAATCGGATGTTTTCCGACGTTTTTCGCAGAAAGCCGTAATTTCCGAGCGAAAGCCTCACGTATATCGTGTAAACACGGAAGTTGGCTGAATGACCAATGCCTAATGATCATGCATTTAAGGTTATGGTCATATTCACACTCTGGACAAGTTTTGTTGCATTCCGTGCCTTTCCGGTTTGCCGTCAAAGTCATTTTGACCTATATCGGACCTTCTGTTCACTGTCCTAAGTTCCGGATAAAATATGAAGTTTTGGAGGGTGTGATGGCTAATCCGATGATATAGAAATCTTCTTCGTCCTGTTATCTTTCCAACGCAACAAACGGCGTCGAATTCCGAGTTCGGGAGTGTTCGCAATGGCTTCCGGAAGAAGGACGCGCGAAACCAGTCCCATGCGCCCGGGTTCCTGGTCACATGCGCCCGGGACCCAGGGCACATGGCCATGCGCCCTACCAGTGGGGCACGTGACCCTGTGCCCTCACTTGACGGCACATGCGCCCCACCTTTGAGGCACGAGGGACCCAGTTTTTCACCGGGACTCTACCACTGAACCGCCAATGGGATAAGAACTTTTTTTTCGGGATTTGTACCCAGGGGGCGCATGCGCCCTTCAGTGGGGCGCATGCGCCCAGGGGTGGGGCACAATAAGCCCTATTTTTTAGTCCGGATCGCGCTGCTCGTTCTCCTATAAATGGACTCTGATTCTGGTCATTCCAGGGGCATGAGCACGACCCCCCAGGCATCTCAAGACGTCCAACCACCCTCCTGTATCAATTTTGTGATTTTTAGAGAGAGAATTTCGAGTTTTTAGAGAGAGAAAAGTCGGTTTAAGAGAGAGGAAGGCTGTTCTACAGGTGATCTTCTAAGTCTCTCTTCTTCAGCCTCTACAGCAGTGTGTGGAAGTCTGCTGCCTGAGCTCTCTTCATCAAAGTTCTTCCTCTCAAAGTCTTCTTGAGTTTGCAATCTATGGCACTTGATTCCAAGGTCGGGGCTGGTCGTGACGAGCGCAGAAGAAAAGTCGCGCCTGGCAGATCCTGGACTGCTGCCCGGCTTTTTCGACAAGACAGATTTGGCTATATCTTCCTCTATTCAACTCAGAATCTTTCAGTTACTTTTCCTATCTCTTTGTTTCGTGATTATCCATCATCCTATCATTATTTTACATTTTTTTGCATTACTTTTATTCTGTTAATCCGAAAAATAAAAAAAAGGGTTAGAGATAACCCGAATCCGGTCAGTTTCTAGTCAATTGTGTGTTTTATGTCATTCTCTTTACATATACTTCACTTTGTCTAGTTCTAATTGTCTATTTCACTTGTTTATTTGTCTAGTTGCACAGAATATCAAGCACCCACACGTTGAGGACTCTTCTTCATCGGCCGGCCGAAGAAGGAGAAGCTTTAACTCACATTCTTCACGCTAAGGTACACACGGTCAATTTTAATTCTATAAATCGGAACCCACGGTTCCTGGCGACCACGTTTATTTCTTATCACCCTCCTCCCACATGACCCAAACCGTCTCTTTGGTGATCAAGCGACGCCAAGGGATGAAAGTTCGGGGATCAATGTGAGTGTGGGACCGAGGTGAGATTTGCTTTCCGAGCTTCATTCCTTTCTTTCCTCATCCCCTCTTGAGGTGACGATCTGGATTCACGGACTTCCCTGAAAAGTAGAGGACCCCGTCGAATTTTCAGAGTCAACAACTTTGTGGCGACCACGGTGGGACAAGCAATGTCTTCAACCGTGGGTGCTTAGTGTTTTGTTTTGCAACTAATTCTAGTTCTAGACCGGTTCCCACGTGAGCCTTTCCTTCTTTCCTCCTCTCTTAAACTTCATGCCATCTCAAAACTTCTTATTTCACCCATCTTTCATCAGATCTGAAGTGCCAAGTATGCCATTTAATTTCTGCATTTTATTTAAACCGGTTCCCACGAGAACCACCCTTTTCCTTTTAAATCGGTTCCCACGTGAACCAATCTCTTTCTTTACTCCGGTTCCCACGTGAACCAAACCCCTTTTTTTCCTAGATCTATCCCAACTTGGATCAGATCTTTATTCACCTTTAATTGGCCCCACGTGGCCCTCTTTTGATCATTCAAACCGGTTCCCATGTGAACCACCCCTTTTTACCCAAAACCGGTTCCCATGTGAACCACCTTTACTTTTTACCCCAGTTCCCACATCGGTCCCCACGTGGACCACCCTTTTGCTTGGCTGTCAGATCTGAACCCTCTTCTTTCCATCACTTTTCACTATCTCCATTTGGCTCACATAAGAAACAAGTCTAGATTCTAGTTTCTAGTTGCTTGTCTAGTTTCTAATTGCTTGTCTGGTGTTAATTGCTTGTTTATTTAATTTTATGCTTTGCTCATTACTTGTTTTACTACTTGATTGCATTCTCTGATCCTTCTCTCTACCTCCTTCTTTTACACCTTTTGAGGCGGGAGCTCACTCTCCCATTTACCCCTCCCATCCAAAACACCCTCTTGGTGGATTCTGACCTCTCTTCTGGGATATTCCTTCCTAGTTGACTTGGTTGGCTTTCATCAAGGCCTCCGTAATTCCTCATACATGGAGTATTCCTCTTCATGATTGGGTTGGTTGTACCACTCCCCAAAACCCGAAGCATCCTATGTTACCTACACGTGGTGAGATTGTGTGAAACCTAGGTCATTGGAGATTGGAGTTAGGATCCTAACCCATTTGTTGAGAGAACAATTCTTAACAAAATTCATAAACCTAAGGTTTAATCAAAATCATTGCGTAATTTTGCTTTCAAGTGTTTGCATAACTTGCTTGTCAAACAAAAATTCAAACCTCTAAGTTTTTGCAAAATACTAAAAAAAACCAAAAAAAGTTCTTTGTTTACTTTGTCAACTTGTTTGTTCCTTGAAGTTCAATGCAACTAAGGTCTGGAAGGCACGTTGGAATGGCAGAACAAGCTGAACATCGAGAGCATGAGATGGGTCATCAACCAAATCCGTCAGATAGTCGTATCAATCCATTGTTTGAGTCAGAAGCGCAAGAGGTCCCTCAACCATCTGCTCCTCGTGATGTTGAACAACTCTTTAGGGAGTTGTCTCTCTATACCGACCTAGAAACCTATGCCCGTATACAATCCATGGTGAAGGGAAAAGTTGCTTCAGATCAGGCTGAAACCAATCAAGTTGCCTTATCTCCTCGTCCTCTAGTTCGACCACCACTCATTCAATCACCCTTTGTTCAACCTCCTGTTGTTCAACAATCTATGATTCAACCATCATTTGCATTAGTTCAACCATCTATAGTTCAACCATCTGTGGTCCAACCCTCATTTGTTCAGCCATCTTATTTCAACCATGTTGCTCCCTTGGCCCATCAAGTCATGGGACATTCTTCAAGTCATGCTCCTCAATTTCAGAATCATGTCTCTAACCACATACCCCAACCAGTAAACCAAGAACCTGCTCTCACCAGGGCAAGCATGGATCAGCTCACCCAGATGAATGAACGTTATGAAGAGCTGAGATGTCGCCTGGACTCCAAGTCAGTTCCTGAAATCTCCATTCCTTCTCTTCCAGTCTTACACCTGCCACCTTCTGAGCTACCAGTTTATCGCCGCTACAATGGTACTGGCAATCCTTTTCTCCACTTAAAAGATTTTCTCTACGAGTCCTCATTCTGGAAAGATGATCGTAGGGTTCTTGCCTTCTTGTTCCGTCGATCACTAGAAGGGTCTGCATTGGAATGGTTCTACTCACTCGACTCCTTTGAGGCAGGAGACTTCGATATTGTGAAGACAAAATTCTTGCAGAGATACAGAGACCGTGTGGCACCAGCATGCTCCATTACAGACTTGATTGCTGAGAAGATGAAGCCCGAAGAGGACTTCATAAAGTTTGCTGATCGCTGGAGGGGAATGGCAGAAAAATTGACAGATGTAATTTCTGAAGGGGAACAAGTGAAGATGCTCATTGGAAACACTACACCTGCCTTGAGGAATGTCTTGATCACGCACCGTCCTACCACCATGAATGAACTCTATGACAGTGCCCGATACTTGCAAGCCCACTTCAAGGATGCCACCATGATAAACCCTTTTGATCCTAAACCAAGAAACTTCAGGAAAACCCCCTCTGGACCAGTTGGTCCTACAACCGAGGGAGTGGTCAACAACGAAGCTGTAAATATTGTAGGGAACCAGGGAGGGAACCATCAAAACCAGTTCAGAAACCCACCACAGAACCCTTCCTATTACCCCCTTCAGCAACAAGTTAGGCCACAACAACCACGACAACCACAACATCCCCCGCAACAAGTAGCACAACCCCAGCAACCTCGTCAACCTACCTACAATAGGGCACCGCCACCACCCAATCAGGCACCAAGAAGGGGAGGTCCTAGGAGAGAGAACTACCAGCAACTCCCTTACTCCTTGACCGACATCTTCAATGTACTCATGGCATAAAAACAGTTGGAATTGCCCAAAGAAAGAGAGGTTTGGCCAGTAAACGCAGATATGTCCCGATACTATGCTTACCACCGGTGTCCTGGTCACACTATAGAGGTGTGCTTTCAATTCAAGGATTACATCCACGATCTGAATGACCAAGGAAGCATTGATTGGGCTCAAATGGGGGAATGCATACAAGCTATGAAGGCTAGGCAGCAGCAGCGGCAGCGTCCACCGGCTCAACCTCAACAACAACCTGGCTTGGGGATTGTTCAGAATCCGTTCCCATTACATGCTCCCGCTCCAGCACCGGCACCAGCACATCCAAACCCAGGAATTGGTCTAGTACACTCCATTGCCCAGGGAGATGCCGATCGTGCTCAAGGTTGGCAACTAGAAAACCAAAATGCAACCATGCCTGTCAACCCGGCTACGCCTCCCGCTATGAACCCTCGCTAGACGGATAATCCGTGCACCTGCTACTCCCCAACTCCCACAAAGCTCAATCACCCAACCACTGGCCGCCACTTCTTCTCGCCGGCCCATCATTAGGCCAGCCCCCTCTCTAACTACACCTCCTTCAACCATTGTTACACACCGGCCCTTGCTCATCCGACCACCACAATCACCACCAAACCTGAACCCCCAGCCTATGAGCTCTGCCACTCCAAAACCCCAACCTATCATACCACCAAGACCACAACCAATCCCACAACCTACACCTTCATTAAACTCATCAACCACTTCTACACCCCGGCCTCTTCTTATCAGGCCACCGGTATCACCATCACTACCACCACCAGATCCTACCCCTCTACCAACTAACCCCATCATCCCAGAACCATCAATCCCATTACCTATCATACCTACACCTACACCACCTGTTCCACCAGAACCCAACCCAGTTAACCCATCACCTCTACCCGACCTCCAAATAGCCCCGGTGCTTTGGAGTGGGAGGATGTTCCAGCAGCTCTTTCCCCAAGCCGGAACTCAACCGCAAGAGCCAGTGAAGGAGGAACAAGTAGAAGAACCATTGACAGGCACAGCCTATGATCTGTTAAAGCATTTAGATAAAACACCGGCCCGTATTTCCATACTTGAGTTGATCAAAAGATCAAAGGTGCACCAGGAGATTCTACAACAGTACTTGCAAAGGGTCATGGTGAATGAAGATCTCCCACCTGAGAAGATCACTACAGTGTTAGCCCCTAGAAGTGAGCACCCAACACTCACTTTCTCTCAGGAGGAATTAGCAGATCCAGAATTTAGGAGATATGCTTTGCATGTGGCTGTTATCATCTGTAATATTGAAGTGAAATCATGTCTGGTTGACACTGGAGCTTCTATCAACGTTATGCCGCCCGAAACATTGCAGTTGTGTGGTATTTCTGAGCAAGAAATCAAGCCATCTTGTGCCATGGTGATGGCCTACGACAACTCCAAGAAGTCTGCGCGTGGGGTGGTCACTCTAGAAGTCAAACTTGGACCATGTACGGTCACAACAGATTTTCATGTTCTAGAATTAGATCCAACATTTCGGGCTATACTTGGGAGGGCATACTTGGAGGCAATAGGAGCTGTGGCTTCAACAAACCACCAGTGCATAAAATTTCCCTTTAAAGGACAGGTGGTCAAGGTGACTAGCATGCCTATAAGGGACGAGCTGAACGATGCTTCTTTACCCCTAGGTCTGTCAATACAACCCTGCATCTTAGTGGGAGAATTGCCAGAAGTCAGATGCATGACCGCCTCTCTACCAGACACACTGGGATGGCGGATGATGATGAAATTGGGCTATCAGCCTGGAAGAGGTTTAGGCAAGGATCTTCAAGGGCTCGGCCAATTGAAACCGTGAAAAGGCTACGTAGGCAGGGGTTGGGATATGAAAAGGGTTCCATCCCAAGGAGGATCTTCCAGCCAGGATATGCCATGGGGCTCCATACATTCTTTATCAAAGGGGAGACCATGATGATGGCCGAAGATGGCAAAAGTTCCGTGATAGCTGTCAAGAGAAGAAAGGCTCCAGATGAAGAAGAAGAAGACCTGGAAGACCTGTGCTTATCTTTAACTCTTTTGTTCTCAAGTGGGGAAGAGCACCAGGAACCACTCAAGGGCAGACCAATATTGGATCATCTTGTTGAGCATATCACCCAAGTCAAAACCATTCCACGAGGCCCAAATACAACAATGTCATGTTTGAACCTCGTACCTTTATTTCTAAATCTTTTGGATGGGCTTCAGGGCCCACTTACCCTCTTTGGGCCCATGTGCCCTCTTCAACCTTCCACTCTTATTGGGCCTGCTTGCCCATTTGCTTCCCTCATCAACTTCAGAACTGAGGGCTTTTCCCAACATGGGCTAACATGCCCATTTATTTCTAAGATCGGGTCCATGTACCCATTTACTTTTTTCATCAGTTTTGGACACATGAGTCCACTTTCTGTTACCATTGGGCCCACGAGCCCCTTTTTCCCCTTTATTCTTAAGTTTTTCTCTCTGGTAATTCAGTCAGTTTCCAGCAAGCCTCGAGTCACTGAGGCTCATTCTATCTTTTTACTTGAAATTTCCAAAAAAAAAAAACGTCTTCTCTAAAACTCACATTTCCATCGAGGAGACGTCTCTACTCATCCCAGAGGGTGCTCCCAATCAGGGATCCCTCTTTTCTGAATCATTGATCGATTTACTCGATCCCCCCTCCACTGTAAATACCACCTTTCCAGCTTTATCTTCAGTAGGTCAAGTTAGGTTAGGAAATAGGAAAGTCAGAGGTACGCGAGTTCCAAATAGGTATCTGCAACAGTTGGCACAGAAATGCGTAGAGTGTGCAAGGCTGCCAAACGTTTTAGAGAATACCATCCAGTTAGATGAAATCCGATATGAGGATGAGCAAAACATAGATCATACTTTGGGAGTATATGAGGTGGTATCAGAGAAAGATCCCGAATCCGAGGATGAAATCGAGGACTTGGCTGATGCATATGCATCTGGACTTAGAAGATTTGAAGAACCATCAGCCACAGGGAATGAACCAACCAAGGAACTGAATTTAGGAACCCTGGAAGATCCTAAGACTATCCTCATTAGTGCAAACCTCACTCCCTCAGAAGAACAACGTTTGATCAAAGTTTTGGAAGAATATAAGGACACGTTCACATCGACATATAAAGATATGCCGGGATTAGATAATTCATTGGTTGAACATAGATTAACCTTGAAACCTGGAACTACCCCGGTTAAATAAAAGCTCAGGAGATTCCACCCTGATATTGCACTCAAAATGAAAGAAGAGGTCGACAAACTACATCAAGCAAAATTTATTAAGGTTGTCCTATATCCGCAATGGGTGGCTAACATAGTCCCTGTTATGAAGAAGGATGGACGAATTCGGATTTGTATAGACTTCAGGGACTTGAACCGAGCGTGTCCTAAAGATGATTTCCCTTTGCCTCATATCGATGTTTTGGTTGATAACACAGCTGGATTTGAAATGCTTTCATTCATGGATGGCTATTCTGGATACAATCAGATCCGGTTAGCTGAGGAGGACCAAGAGAAGACCTCATTCACTACACCTTGGGGAACATATTGCTATGTTGTCATGCCCTTTGGGTTAAAGAATGCTGGGTTAAACATACCTGGCAAGTCCCCCTGTACTTAGACCACCAATTCCAGACAAGCCCTTTGTCCTCTACATTTCGGTTCTTGAGAACTCTCTTGGGGCAGTCCTTGCACAAGTTGATGAAGAAGGGAAAGAACGAGTTACTTACTACTTGTCTAAGATGTTTGATGCTTGTGAGCTGAAGTACACTATGGTAGAAAAGACCTATGCGCTCTTGTTTGGGTGGCTCAGAAACTCAAACATTATTTCCTTGCTCAACAAGTCAAGCTCATTGCTCGTATCAATCCCATTAAGTTTTTGTTAGATAAGACATTCTTGACTAATCGGTTAGGGCGATGGCAGAGTTTCTTATCCCAATTTGATATCACTTATGTCCCACAGAAGGCAATCAAGGGTTATGCTATTGCTAAACACCTTGCCCATCATCCCATACCCATCTTTGACCCAGTCCGGTCGGAGTTCCCGGATGACGAACTAATGTCAGTCCGATCTTCCAATCTTTGGACATTATATTTTGACGGGGCTCTGAACTCTCATGGTAGATGGATAGGTATTGTCCTTCTGTCACCTGAAGGTGTCACCATTCCACAGGCTTTTCAGCTTAACTTTCCAGCAACCAACAACATAGCTGAGTATGAAGCCTTGCTGGCCGGGCTGGAGGCTGCTCATTTCCATGGTGCCACCGAACTGAGGGTGATAGGTGATAGTCAATTGATCCTACGCCAGGTCCTATCCAAGTACCGAACTTCTCATCCAAACCTCAAACCCTACCAGGAGCTCACTACCTGCTACATCAAGCTATTCTTCAAACTCACCTTTGTCCATGTTCCCCGTTCTCAGAATATCCTCGCCGATGCCTTAGCTTCACTAGCTTCATCTCTATCTGTCCCGCTAGGCAGGCAAGTGCGAACTATCCACATTTGTAAGAGGACAATTCCAACAATCGAGGATGGACATTTTCTAAAGGTTAAGGAAAGATTCAACAGAAAGGAATACTTGCAACATAAAGAAGAAATCTCTCTGATTGAGTTGGAAGGATTAGAAGAAGGTGAGAAACCTTGGTATGACGAGATTGCGAGGTATTGCCAAGATCAGTCATATCCACCTGGATCAACCACCAAGGAAAAGAAGGCAATCAGAAGAGTATCCCAGAGGTATACAATCCTAGGAGGAGTGCTCTATAAGAGAAGCCTAAGTGGAATCTTACTCAGATGTCTTGATGAAGAAGAAGCTGAGTTGGTGCTGAAGGAAGCACATTCTGGAGTATGTGGTGGTCATGTGAATGCCCAAGCCCTTGCTAAGAAAATCATCCGACAAGGGTATTATTGGCCAACTCTAGAAGAAGACTGCTCCAACTTTGTCCGGCACTGTCATTCATGTCAACTCCATGCCGACAAGATTCACTCTCCCGCATCTTTCCTTCATCCAATTCATGCCCCATGGCCTTTCGCCATGTGGGCTTTTGATATCATTGGCCCCTTGAGTGGCCTCAGCTCCGAAATGCGCTCAAAATCATTCATTCTGACGGCAACGGAGTACTTCACAAAGTGGGCTGAAGCGGAAGCATTCGTGGAGATTAAAGCATCAACAGTCTGCTCCTTCATCAAGCGCAACATCCTGGCAAGGTTCGGGATCCCCAGCGACATCGTCACCGATAATGGGCCACAATTTATTTCTCAAGATCTGCGTGATCTTTGCAACAGGTATTACATTTCATTGCATCATTCATCATCATACTATCCTCAAGGCAATGGTCAAGCAGAAGCCACCAACAAAACCTTAATCAAAATCATCAAGAAATCTTGTAAGTCTAGCAAATTTGCCGACTGGCCTGATAAGCTTGTAGATGCTCTATGGGCTTATCGTACTTACGTAAGGACTCCCACCGGACAAACCCCGTATGCTTTGGCATATGGGATGGAAGCAAAGGGTCCCTTACGAAGTATTACTTCCATCTCTCCGAGTTCAGCTCGACAAGGATATTCCTGTTGATGAGAGATGAGAATCTCTCCTTGCACAGCTTGAACTCTTGGATGAAAGAAGGCTAGCCGCCGCCGAGCATGCCCGGACTTATCAGAATAGACTCAAAAGGTTTTATCAAAAGAGGGTGGTCGAGAGAAAATTCGATATCGGTGAGATGGTAGTCAAACGCATATTCGTTAAGCCAGGGGGTCCCCGCTCCAAGTTGCAACCTAACTGGGAAGGGCCTTTTGTAATCACTGAAAAGTATCCAGGTAATGCATATAAATTGACTAATGCAGATGGAGAAAAATTAAATCATCCTTGGAATGGAGTTTACCTCAAAAAGTACTTTCCATAAAAATGGAGAAACCACTGGTATAACCTCAAGTCATCGATCCTAGGTTGTTCGTGAGAAATCAAGGGTAGGTACCCTCCTACACACAGAACACTTCCCGATCCTAGAATCCAGACAACCCGCTACTTGCGAAAGGCAAGGCAGAAATCTAGATGGAAGGAGTACCCTTACCCTATTCTCTTCTACTCGGTCCGAGATAGGGAGAGAAGATTAGAGAGGGGTAGTATCGAAAACACTCCCACCCTAGTAGGAGGCCGTCTCAGAGGGTACAAAAGGGTGCCAAAAGATGGGCAATGAACCCCTCAGGTTAGAAAAAAAAATGATCAACCTGTCTGAATGAGTACCCAGAATGATAGTCAAGGCAAAAGGCAGTAAAAGATGGGCAACGTCCCCACAGGTCAAAAACCTGTCCGAATATGTGCCACATAGAAAAGAAAAAAAAAATAAAGAAAAACCCAAAGAGGCCGAACCCCAATGGGTAATTTGAGTGGGAGTAGAGAAATCCCTCTCAACATCTTCAAACCCTATCAAGGACTTCCTCTATACTCTTCCTCCTTAAACCCCTTGGATAGGGTAAACCGACCAAATCCAGGTGGAACCCAAGCCGATCAAAGGAAGAAGGTTAGAAGGATTCTAGGTAGGGAACTTTATTTTTGCACGTGGTATCTACCACTTGAGTCTTGACAAACTCCAAAAACCGATGAACTGTCTCAAATATCAGCATGTTCTCCACAAAAAAGATGCATTTTTCAAAAACCCAAAAAAATGCATATTTCAAAAACCCAAAAAAATGCATATTTCAAAAAAAACAAAAAAATGCATATTTCAAAAATCCACAAAAAATGCATATTTCAAAAAACCCAAAAAAAATGCATATTTCGAAAACCCAAAAAAAATGAATATTTCAAAAACCCAAAAAATTGAATATTTCAAAATTTCAAAAAAAACACATATTTCAAAAATCCAAAAAAATTGAGTACTTTTGAAAATCCAAATGATTGTTTTCAAGAAAATCCAAAAAAAAAAAAATTTTAATCATGATCATTGCCTTAGTTGCATCCATGCTTATTTGATTGTCATGCATATTTTCATTTCTGCATTGCATATCCATTTTTACTTTAATTACCTTGTTAAGAAGGCTCTTCCCCTTGACCTAAGTCAAAGTTGACCATAATGGGCAAAGGGATGAGTCCTGATGAAGATCTAATCTTCTTCTGTCAAGTGTTTCAGGCATTTCAATACAGGAGAGGAGAGGATTCACACCATGACAGGTAAGTTCTCTCAACCCCCCATTTCATTTTAAGTCATTTGTTTTATTCCACCTTGTTAAGAAGGCTCCTCCCTTTGACTCAAATTCAAGGCATACGATATATAGGCAAATGGATGAGTAATGATAAAAATTTAATCATTTTCATTGAGTATTTGCAGGAGCTGAAGAAGCAAAAAGAGAAGGGCAATCAGGTATAATTTTTTTCTAAAAAAAAAAATGTGGCCTCAGGGCGCATGTGCCCTCATCTGGGGGCACATGGCCAGGTGCCCCACCCCAGGGCGCATGGCCAGGTGCCCCCGATAGGGGGCACATGGACAAAAAATTCAAAAAATTCAGAAAAATCTCAAAATTTCATAAAATGTCTATAATGTTAAAAGTAACATTTTTGCTAAAGGAACCATCATAAAAAACTTTGTTTTGACCTTCAAATGATGGTTCTAATAGTAAAACCTTCAATTGATCATTTCATGAACAATCTGATTCATATGACAATTCTGTCTGTTGGGTACTAACCAGAAATGTGCAGGCAATCTTTTAAGTCCTAACAGGTGAATTAGCGAGATCAGTCCTAACAGTGCTAACCTTGTGGCGAAAAGAGAGGAAGCACTACCTATCGTGGTGTTGTATTCCGTCAGAAGGAAAGACAAGGATGAACTAGAGATGCTGATGAATCAAGGAGTTGATGCAAGTCGATAGACCACGCCTGAAGATTTTACTCAAAACCACATTCTCATCAATCTCACATTACATCATCACCAACACTTCTTTTTTTGCACTTCACATCACTCCTACTATCTGTCACCTAGTTATGTTAGGTCCATTTGATATATATTATATGCATTAATGTTGAAGACCTTGAGAGTGAAGATGACTGGGCCCGAGGTCCCCTTCAACAAAATCTACGACGGCTTGGTCATTTCTTCACACTCACGGATAAGACAAAATTGAACATTGGAGGGACGATGGTTCCTAATCGGGTATCTTGACCTCCAATAGACAATCTATATCTTCAACTATTTTCTACATGATTTTCTATGTGTTCACAGCCATCTCCTTTTCTTTCTTCATCATTACCAATTCTATTTCTTTATGTTTTCTCTTTCTTTTATCCCTTCATGTTTTATTCTTTCTTTTATCCCTTCATGTTTTATTCCTTTCTTTTTGTTCCACCATGTTTTATTCTATCATTTCTTTTATCCCACCGTGTCTTTTATTTTACCCACCGTGTCGTATTTGTCATGCCATTGTTTCTTCTTTCCCATCATTCTATGTTAGTCCCACCATTATATTTCAATCCCACTATGGCTTAAATCTATCTTGTCGTTTTCCGAATATCGAGTTTTCTGCTAGAGCGTGATTCATGGTTTTCACGATACCCGAGCAATTTTGCTATGCTTAAACGAACCCTTTAAGAACTTGAGGTTCTTCCACTCAGAATTAAACTGAGTATTTTGGTGAAACTTGAATGAACTTGAGATTCCAAATATGTTGGATTGGTATTCTTTTCATTTTAAGATCAACTTCTCTTTTACAAACTTTAGCCCATCACAGTACAAGAACACCGCAAACTTCGGGTTGCTGGCTGATGATGAACCTACGAATTCGAGGACACCTCACCACGCTGAGGGTTGGCTACATCCTTTTATCCTTTATCATTTACTTTTCATCTCTCGTGCCAAGGGCATGTCTTTTACCAGTCAATTATATGAGGTTTTGATAGAACGTGAAAGCAATCTAGAATACTCAGAGAGATTCATTTTGCTGGATCAGGTAGATAAGCGTGTCTATATCTACACCTTGATACCACCTTTTCAGTCCATCACCATTCCATTCCGCTACATTCATCTATGTTCACTTGCATTCCATTACAATTCACTACGAATCACTCCGCTTCATTACATGCCACTCCCTTACAAAGCCGACATCAAGGCGAGGCAAGCTGTAGACACGCCAAATTCGCCTAATTCAGAGCATAAAACTCATGTTTTATAGGGTAACACGCATGATTGATCATATGATGATGCCGGGTCTTTAAAAGTTGATTTGGAGCTTCGTCGAATGAAATCGGATGTTTTCCGACGTTTTCCGCAGAAAGCCATAATTTCCAAGCGAAAGCCTCACGTATATCGTGTAAACACGGAAGTTGGCTGAATAACCAATGCCTAATGATCATGCATTTAAGGTTATGGTCATATTCACACTCCGGACAAGTTTTGTTGCATTCCGTGCCTTTCCGGTTTGCCGTCAAAGTCATTTTGACCTATATCGGACCTTCTGTTCACTGTCCTAAGTTCCGGATAAAATTATGAAGTTTTGGAGTGTGTTATGGCTGATCCTATGCTATAGAAAGCTTCTTCGGCCTGTTATATTTCCAACGCAACAAACGGCGTCGAATTCCGAGTTCGGGAGTGTTCGCAATGGCTTCCGGAAGAAGGACGCGCGAAACCAGTCTCATGCGCCCGGGTTCCTGGTCACATGCGCCCGGGACCCAGGGCACATGGCCATGCGCCCTACCAGTGGGGCACGTGACCTTGTGCCCTCACTTGAGGGCACATGCGCCCCACCTTTGAGGCACGAGGGACCCAGTTTTTCACCGGGACTCTACCACTGAACCGCCAATGGGATAAGAACTTTTTTTCGGGATTTGTGCCCATGCGCCCCCACTGGGGGGCGCATGCGCCCTTCAGTGGGGCGCAATGAGCCCTATTTTTTAGTCCGGATCGCGCTGCTCGTTCTCCTATAAATGGACTCTGATTCTGGTCGTTCCAGGGGCATGAGCACGACCCCCCAGGCATCTCAAGATGTCCAACCACCCTCCTGTATCAATTTTGTGATTTTTAGAGAGATAATTTCGAGTTTTTAGAGAGAGAAAAGTCGGTTCAAGAGAGAGGAAGGTTGTTCTACAGGTGATCTTCTAAGTCTCTCTTCTTCAGCCTCTACAGCAGTGTGTGGAAGTCTGCTGCCTGAGCTCTCTTCATCAAAGTTCTTCCTCTCAAAGTCTTCTTGAGTTTGCAATCTATGGCACTTGATTCCAAGGTCGGGGCTGGTCGTGACGAGCGCAGAAGAAAAGTCGCACCTGGCAGATCCTGGACTGCTGCTCGGCTTTTTCGACAACACAGATTTGGCTATATCTTCCTCTATTCAACTCAGAATCTTTCAGTTCTTTTTCCTATCTCTTTGTTTCGTGATTCTCCATCATCCTATCATTTTTTTACATTTTTTGCATTACTTTTACTCTGTTAATCCGAAAAATAAAAAAAAGGGGTTAGAGATAACCCGAATCCGGTCAGTTTCTAGTCAATTGTGTGTTTTATGTCATTCTCTTTACATATACTCCACTTTGTCTAGTTCTAATTGTCTATTTCACTTGTTTATTTGTCTAGTTGCATAGAATATCAAGCACCCACACGTTGAGGACTCTTCTTCATCGGCCGGCCGAAGAAGGAGAAGCTTTAACTCACATTCTTCACGCTAAGGTACACACGGTCAATTTTAATTCTATAAATCGGAACCCACGGTTCCTGGCGACCACGTTTATTTCTTATCACCCTCCTCCCACATGACCCAAACCGTCTCTTTGGTGATCAAGCGATGCCAAGGGATGAAAGTTTGGGGATCAATGTGAGTGTGGGACCGAGGTGAGATTTGCTTTCCGAGCTTCATTCCTTTCTTTCCTCATCCCCTCTTGAGGTGACGATCTGGATTCACGGACTTCCCTGAAAGGGAGAGGACCCCGTGGAATTTTCAGAGTCGACAATATAGAGGCAAATACCTCAATAAAACGACGATAATAACCTGCCAAACCAAGGAAACTTCTCACTTATGTCGGGTTTGTAGGTTGCTCCCAATTCTACACAGCCTCAACCTTAGCAGGATCCACCTGCACACCTGTTGCTGATATAACATGGCCCAAGAAATTTACACTCTCCAGCCAGAATGCACACTTACTAAATTTGGCATATAGCAAGTGATCTCTCAAGGTCTGCAACACAATCCTTAGATGTTGGCAATGTTCTTCCTGGCTAGAAGAGTAAATCAGAATATCATCAATGAAAACTACTACAAAGCAATCTAAATATTCCCTAAAAATCTGGTTCATCAAGCTCATGAAAGCTGCAGGAGTATTAGTGAGACCAAAACGCATCACCAAGAATTCATAGTGACCATATCGAGTACGAAAAGTTGTCTTAGATATATCTTCATCCTTGATCCTCAGCTGATGGTACCCTGATCTCAAGTCAATCTTGGAAAACACCTTGGCATTCTGCAACTGGTCAAATAAATCATCAATACGCGGCAGTGGGTACTTGTTCTTTATAGTAATCTGGTTCAACTTTCTATAATCAATACAAAGTCACAAGGATCCATCCTTCTTTCTGACAAATAAGACAGGTGCACCCCAAGGTGACACACTAGGGCGAATAAACCCCTTGTCCAGAAGCTCTTCTAACTGTTGCTTGAGTTCTCTCAGTTCTACAGGTGCCATTCTATATGGAGCAATAGAAATAGGGGCTGATCCAGGAACAAGATCTATAGCAAAATCAATGTCCCTGGCTGGTGGTAACCCAGGTAAGTCCTCAGGGAACACATCTGGATACTCACAAACAATATCAACCTCATCCACAGATTTCATAACACCTGCCTCACTATCAATAGATACACATGCAAGATAGACATCACATTGATTTTCCATCATCCTTGCTGTCTTCATGGCAGAAATCAACATCTTGGACTTCTTATAAGAAGGGCATCTATAGGAGAAGATATTTCTACCAGGAATCTGAAATATAACCTTCTTCCTATGGCAATCAAGTATAGCATGGTGGTGCTCTAACCAGTCCATCCCCAAAATAATATCAAAGTCCTCCATATCTAGCACATACAATCTGGCCCCTAAAAAGTTCCCATTGATCTCAATCTCACAATGGGGTATAAAATAAGATACCTCCATTGCCTGCCCTGATGGAACACTAACTCCCATAGGTTCACACTCTTCCACAGTAATCACAGTTCTTAAACAAGAATGCAGAAAAATGAAATGATATGAAAGAATCGGTTGCTCCTGAATCAAACAATATACGAGTATAAAGTCCAGCGACTCGAAGAGTACCTTCTGCTGGATGAGAGTCCTGGGAGAGGTCCCTGCGCTCCATAGAAAAAACCCTAGCCTGGGCACTGCGAGACTGCTGAGGTGGGGCCCTATAAGATGAAGTCTGCCTCTGAGCTGGTGCCTGCCTCACCTGAGTCGCTGCACTACGAGTCGGAGCACTAGAATGAGTCTGAGATGGTCGAGATGACATAACTGGAGTAGCCTCACGCCTCTGCCTGGAAAGAGGGCAATCAGCAACACGGTGCCCAAACTGCCCACAACCAAAGCATGCTTCTGACCTGCGGCGACACTCACTGCTAGCATGGTTCTTCCCACAGAACTCACATACCCTCGGTCTGGGTGGGGGTCTTGAGCTGGTGATCTCTGGCATCTTCCTCTTCCTGTCAAGGGACTGCTGAGGCTGGTCCCTGGATGGTGCCCTGCTGCTCTGACCTGGTGCTCTGAAGGGTCCAAGGTCCTTCTCCACTCTACAAGTTGCCTCAAAAGCTACTCCCATCGTGGGCCAGACTACAGCAACGAGTCTGCCACGAATACCACCTCTGAGCCCATCAATGAATTTCCTAGCTCTTTCTGCCTCATTCTCACAGATATGTGGTGCATAAGCTTCTAGTTCTATGAACTTACTCTCATACTCCATGACTGACATGGTACCCTGCTCAAGTTGTAAAAACTCCTGCTTCTTGGCATGACGAACATGTAATGGAATGTACTTCTCCCTGAATAGCATGATGAATTCCTCCCAAGTGATTTCCTCCTTTGGGACTCCAGCAAAATGAGTCCGAAGTACAGATTCCCACCAAGCTCCAGCAGTCAAATGGAGCACATGGGTAGCAAGCCTGACCATATCCTCTGGAGGACACTGCATCACCTTGAAAATCTTCTCAATCTCTCTGATCCAGTTCTCTGCCAGAGCTGGATCCCTATCCCCTGCAAAAGAGGGTGGGCTCAGATGCTGAAAATGTTCCACCATTCCAATAGGTGGGTGATCTGCCCTGGCATTAGCCTGCTGCATCAAACCCTTAGCCATAGCAGCATTCAAGCCCTGCTGAGCCTAAACCTGAGCCTGCAAAGTCTAGAATAGACCTTGAATAGCTTCTAATAAGTTTCCTGTGCCAGGTGCTTGCCCCTCATTCTGGGCTGGTGCTCGATTCCCAGCATCTTGAGGGTTTCCCTCACGTACTGGAACATCCTGTAGATTCCCATTGTCTCTTCTCCGAGGGTTACCACGAGATGCCATCCTGATGAAAATAAAAAGACTTAAGTATTCCCTCAATCATACACATAACCAAAAATTAAATCATAACTTCCAATCTAAAACATATACTCCAATTAAAAAAATCTTAATCATGCTTGTCTCTTCAACCAACATTATCAACCCGGGCAGGTCCAAACTAGACCTTCCGGCAGGGTTATGCTCTGATACCAACTCTTGTCATGACCCGGAATTTAAAACAACACAAAATCACAAGAACGCAGCGGAAAACATAACGTCGTGATAGTGGGAGAAATCCATCATTCGGATTTCATAACCCATACAAGCATGTAATTAAACCAACCCAATCAAGTCTACAAAAATTCCACAAGATTTCCAAAACCTGGAGTCAATAACTTAAAGAAATCAAGCCAACTTCATATAGTCCAACTCCAACCATGAACTTAAACATTTAAAACAACTAAAATTCAAAACCAAGTCTGTTCATATGCTCCAACTATAAATCAAATCCATTAGATTGTTTAAGTACACATCAACCAAAAAGTCCAAAACAAGCAACCAGATAAAAATGAAATATATCACTCCGCTCCAACTCCAGGAAATTCTGGTTCTTCCACGGCCTCTGCTTGAGCCTCCAAGCCAATCTCCTGATCTTCAAAACCTGCTAAAAAATATTAACCCACAACGGGGTGAGTCCGGAGACTACGTAGGATTTACACCCTTCACCCATCAATCGGGTAATTAACATATAAACAAGCAGCAGTATATAACATATATAATTTGATATGTAATACAAAAGTATAGAGTGTCTTCTATATTAATCTCACAACCCATATCCAAACATAATTATCTTCAAAGAAAAGGTTATGCCAAAACCAATCAATTCTAGACCAATGCATACAAGACCATAAGACTAAACAAAAATCAACTAGATGACCTTCAGACTTAACTTAACATGACCAATCTAACATGAGACATATATGAATTTTTCTAACTTATCATGCTTTAACATCTAAACATAACATGCAATGAGCATAATTTCATGTTCTTTCTAAACTCATAGTCATATGGCAAGGAATTGGTCGTCTTGCCTTTCCACATCACATATCCAGATCACTTTCACCAGCTCTAATTTATATAGCAATAACATATACTAAGCTAGCCCAAAGTGCACCTAGGCAGTGGTGACACCAAGGGAAAAACCGCGGTAATCCGGGATCTGTGGGAAGGCCGTATTTATCTAAGATACCCGATGCCCACGGGCAATTTGACTAGAATAGGCTGGTGAAGCCTCATAACATGTGCTACAAGAATTCATAATAAAATTTTCAGATCATGACACACCTGCATACCATGTACACAAGACATAAACATCTCATTCTAATGTCATCCATGCAAAACAAATTGTTTTTATCATAAACTAGACAAGACATGCACTAACCGACATGGTTAACATATCCTAATCAAAACTCATATCAAACTTGATAACATGAACCTAGCCATATCATGCAAGACATATTACACAATCTGGAACCAAACCAAATAATTTTTACATGATCTATGCACATGCAATAATAAACCAAGTCTAGACATGCTTAACTACATACACAAGACAATTAATCAAACCAAATTTTGGCATAATCAAAGCAAGCTAACTTCTGATGTCAACACCCATAATCTGACCTAAACAGGTTCCAAAAAGTGAAATTTGATGACTTTTGATTTTTTCCAAAACTCCACATAATTATATTTCAATTCTAGGTCCATTCTAGCATATAAACATATACATAAATAAAAAATGGTCAAATCTCATGACAAATAGTTCTACCCATCCAGAATCATGCCAAACATGTTCTATAATATTCAAAATATCATTTTCAAAGTTCTAGTTTCAAGGATTTTTGAGAAATTCACTAATCATGATTCAAAAGTCTAAACTAGTCAAATCTAGGTCCATAAGTTAACTCATGCATATTTTCTAATCAAAATGGGATCAAATACATAGACAAGCTTGAGAAACCTACCTGTAATAATCTGTGAATTTTCCTGATTTTTATGGATTTTTCTTCTATTTTTCTTGGCCTTTTTCTAATATCTGGATTTAATAAATCCGAAAAATCGGAATTTCCTGAACCGGCGCCGAACCGGGCGGTTCGACCGGCTGAACCGGGCCGGCTCGGAGGTGTTGGACCGCGGCTGGACCGGCGGTTGGACCGTCTGGACCGGCGGCTTCACGACGGCGGTTCGCGGGCGGCGCCGGCGACGGCGGTGGCGGTGCTCGCGACGGCGGAGGCGGCGCTCGCGACGGCGCTCGACGGCGACGGCGATGGGCGGGGGAGGGTCTGGCCACGACGGCGACGACGAGAGGAAGGCGACGGCCGGCGATGGCGGCGGCGAGAGGGTCTCCCGCGGCGGTTCCCGCCGGAACATGGGAGGTCGACGGCGGCGCTGGCTTCCGGCGGCGACGACGACGGGTGGCGTGGGAAGGCTGGACGGCGATGCTCTCGCCGGCAAGGGAGGCGCTGGAGGGAGGAGACGGCGACGAGGTGAGGGGCTGGAGGCGGTGACGGCAAGGGGGAGGTCCGGCGGCGCTCGCTTCCGGCGGGGGCGGCGCTCGCGACCGGCGACGGCGATGGCGACGGAGGAGGAGGAGGAGGAGGAGGTCTCGCGGCGGGGAGATGGCACGAGCGAGAGAGAGAGAGAGAGCGAGAGAGATCCGGGCCGGGGGGTGCGAAACCGGCAAGGGGGGGGGGGGAGATCGCGACGCTCCGGGGGGGTGGCCGGCGTTATCGCGGGGACAACGGCGAGGAGTCCTGGACGGGGAGGGAAAGGGGGGGCGGTTACCAAAATTAAAATTTTTTTTTAAACTGCCAGGTATTACATACATGCTTTTGTATTAAGCTTGACGTAACTTTTGTATGTCACGTTTGATCTTTTTGAATGTTGTACTAAAGTTTGAGTATGTTTCTAATTTTAATGTTTTGCCCATACACTCTTATGGGGCGTTTGGTTGCATGACAATTTTTTGTATGCTTTCATAATAAAAATTTGTATTAAAATAAAAAATGAACTAACTCATGACATGATATTATCATGTTTAGAGGGATGTGATAACAAAAAAGAGTAATTGTCATACATGATCAAACAAAGAGGGGATCACAAGAAAAAAGAAAGAGGTGAGATCCTCCTTTTTGTTTAAGAAAAAAATCACTTTCAAAACATAAAATTATCATGATTGTCAAATAGGTCTTTTAACAAATTTTCTTATAATTTTTAAAAATTAGAATAAAAATCTACATTATCATGCAACCATACACCTCATTAGTTTAACATATTTTACAGGGTTATAGGAAGGGTTTGTCCGAAAAAGTCTGACTTGTAGCTAGTAGTCAAAGACAATATGTCATTATGACTCTTCAAGTAGAAAATCAAATCTTAAAATTGGAGTATCCTACTCCTCATTGTACATTACAATGACTTTAAAGTTGGTTCACTAACAACTGACTTATTTTGAACATGTCTGAAAAGGTAGTACGTGACTACGACATTTCAACTACTTAACTTGGTCGTCGATTATTTAAAAGACATATGTTAGCCCTATACGAACAAGTCGTATTATACGTGTCCGACTTTAAACTTTAATCAAACTATGTTAGATTTTCAAAAAAATCAAAATAATTTTGTGTTAGTCTTATAATAGTGAAACAAAAGTGTGTTACTTTTTTTTTAAAAAAAAAGGCCAATTCGATCCACTGCTCACAATAAGCATTAAATAAACAAAAAAAATTGATAATAAATATTTTGGTTGCTAGATAAAATGACCTTATAATTTAACATAAAAGAGTGTCATGCAACCATTGCAAGCTTGTACTTTTATAAAAGACCTTTGATTACTAAAGAAAAGGCCACACCTCTTTTATTTTTATTGAAATCCCCTATTATTTTTTAATATGCATGGTTTCCAAACTTACATTTTCAGGTCTCACCAAACATGTTGATTTAATGTCTTTGACCATCTTAGAGTAGGGGTGTCAATGGACCGGGCTTGGGCTAGCCCGGCCCAAGCCCACTTAAGCCCATATACATAGAGCCCAAGCCCAAGCCCACGTAGAAAGCCCAACGGGCTTAGATTGTGTAAATGGCCTTTAGCCCGCCAAAGCCCGTTAACCCAACGGGTTTCAATTTTGTAAAACAGTCATAAATAAAAAATTCTACAAATATCAAAAAATTGATAAAAATGTGAAAATTTTTAAAAATCACCAAGAAATTATAAAATCATCCGTAAATTTCATAACTCAACTAAATATAAAATCAAAAAAAATAGAACACTTATCAATTTGTGAATTGTCATAATTTAAGAAATAAAAACAATACAATCTGACCAATGATTTCTTTGTCACAAACATGTTATACTGTGCATATCCAATCTAAAAGATCTTGGTATATGAGATTTCATCACATACGTATGAGACACAGCGATCAAAAGATGGGATACTAAATAGATGCTTCAAATCCCACATAATTCAGCAAACCATACAACAAATAACGACAACACTCCATGACTTGAACAGCTAAATTCCTAGTTCCAGAAAGCTTGATTAAAAGCATGGAACTGTTCAGAATATCTGGAAGCTTTTTATAACCTCCCCAATTAAGACTTTTTGTTCTTCTCCATCGCCTTAGGAGCTGCAAATTTCGTAATCAAATAAAACACATCGGATAAAAGCTGAATAGTGGGCATAAGAAGATATTTCTCTCTTCTGAACGATGTTGTAGAATCTGAGTGATGTAAAAGAAACAAAAAATAGTGAGAGTACCTCTCCTGAGACCTCCTAAAAACACAATCGTGTGAATAAAAGAAAAGGCATTAGCAGAGACATCTGACAAATTTCATGAATTCAAGGTATAAGACAATTTTCTCACTTCTCATCCTCATACCACTTTTATTTCCATTGTTGTTAACAATTAAAAGTCACTCTTAAGCTGCTCCAAAATGTCATGAAGTTAAGACATATGACAATATACAGTAGAAATAGACATTAACGAGATACAAATACATGGCAAAGTACAACATCGGGGTTTACAAATGTAATAAATAAAACATAAAAATATGTAATTCTGGGTTCTTAAGCAGAAGCTTGATCATCCGGTGGGGGATCCAGAAATAGTAATTGAACTTTCAAATCAGAGGGAGAAGCCTACGGTTTTGACTAAACAAATCAAATGCCAATCGAACCTTGAGCCAGTCAAGGATGAATCTGTACAGAATTAACATCCACGGAATCTGAAATCTGAAAACTGTAAAAAATCTGAACCTGTGAAATTAAAATAAAAATCTCTGAACTTAAAACACACAAAGTCTACAATATAAAAATCGTAAATTTGAACCTGCAAAATGTGCACAAGATCCGGAAAATTAAAAATCTGAAACACACCATAAAATCTGAAAATCTGAGACCCAAATCTGTCATAAAAATATGAAAACTGAAAGATTTCAAAATCCAGAAAATAGAGGTCTGAAAATCTGAAGTTTGGAACAAAAATATGGAAATCAGATGTCGGGGACCGAAAATGTGTAAATCAGAAAATCCGAAGTTGTAAAAATTCTGCAAGAGGGACTATTTTGGAAATTCCAAATTCCAAAATTTTGGAATATACAGAATTTGCAGGAGAGCTGAACAAAAATTCGAAATCTTAATTTTTGTGCAGAACCCATTTAAACATCTGTAAAATTTGTAAATCTAGAATCGGAAACCTGAAAAATCTGTAATTCATAAGCCTGAGGTCTGCTAAAATGAGAACATCCTCAAACACCCAAATCCAACCATGATTTGGTCCTTATAAATAGCAACATGACATACAAACATGATTTGGTTGCAATATGATTGAGACCACAAGATAGAAAAGTGGCGAAAAGGATTATGAACAATCATTTTTTCATGAGATGCACTATATATAGCAGCTATCAGACAACTATCTCACCAACTATCTCACCAAACTAAACAAAGAATAAGTTCTTGGACTAAGTGTCCAAAAAGGTCACATATAGTCAATTTTCTATCTACAGTGCTTAGATGTCGCAGGATTCTCAACCATAACACCATGGTTTTAAAATTGGTAAGATGATGTTAAACTAGAGACTGATCTTTTAGGCCTTCACGGTCGTCCTCTTGGAAATATCATATGAACAGGAAGATACGACCGTCGTCGTCGCCACCGACGACGACGAGGGCAGCAGCTTCGTGGACCGCCGGATCGGAGCCACGGGATACCCATAAGAGACGGAGATGGAGACGGAGCAGCTGCCCCCACCACGAGGCAAGCGGCGGTGTTCCTCCGTTGCTCTGCCTGGCGGAGCGCGGGCAGCCGGGACCTCACGGCGGCCCGCCGGCGGTCGAGAACCCATATGCCGGGAGCTCCGCCGCACATGGGCGGGCCGGACCGTCCTTGGGGCCTCTGTTTCGGCGTGGTCCCTCGCGTCTAGAGCCGCCGGCCGCAACCGCACGTGACGTGATCGGCGAAGCTCCGGCAGGCCTCCGCCACTGCCGTCGAGACCCCGGCGGCGCTTGGTCGGGGCGGAGGACTCCCGTGGAAGAAGACGAAACCCTATGCGAGCACTGAGCAGAAGTCGAAGACGAGGGACTGGCCAACCGAGGGTGCTAGGGCACGCGAGTCGCCGCCGACGGGCTTTTGACGGGCCAGCGGGCCAGGATCAACGGGCCTGCTAATTTTTCTAAAATATGAAACGCATTTATCATTAAGCCCTCGTAACTTTTTTGATGGGCCTGAGCCCATCCCGCAGCGGGCTTTTTGGCGGGCTAACGGGCCCAGCCCGTCCGTTTGACACCCCTATCTTAGAGTCTATTTTAAATATACTTTTATCATAAAAATTAATATCAAAATTATTTTGCAGCCAATAAAACTCGTGTGCATACATCAATTAAATTTCGCGAGGCAACCTATGTATCACTTATCTGTCTCTCCCACCTCCCACTTCATTTGCTTTTTGTACACGAGTTCTGCTTGTACATCCACCGTCTTTTATAGTCGAGTAGGTTCTTATGCATCAAGGTGCAGCTTCTCTACTGCCGACCCTTTAGGGAACTCCTGCTTACAATCGTTCTATAGAATCTATGCCTGCCATAGTCCAACAGACTCCGATTTAAATAAGCTACGCCTTTGCTGACCACTCCACGTGGGAAGATCCTTCCTGCGTTATTGACAGAACTGATATATCCCCTTACGAAGTAGAAGACAGGGGTATATAATGAGAAAATACATACATACATACATATATATATATTGTTATCATCGCTTCCGGGGAGATAATGGGAAATTGCAAGCCTGTGTTGCGATGTGACTACCAGAAGGCAGGGCATCAGGAACATGTTGCCGGTGACGGCTCATAGATGTTAATGAAAAGAATGGGCAGAGTTTTCAGGTTAAAATTATTAATGCTGTATGCATCCTTCTGCTTTCTCCTTGATCAACCCAAGCACATAGACGTTGTGATTGCGTCCCGATATTCTACACCATTGGGATAGGGACCGGATCCTCTGTGCACCTCGGTGTGCACCTCAATGCACACCACTTCCTAAATTCATCTTTTTGTGTGATCAAATTAATTATTTTCATCATTTTTAAGATTGTGAATATAAATATATATTATGTGATATCATATTTTATAAAAATTATCATTAAATATATTTTATACATATTTATTTAAATTAAATATACAATTACCTTATAAAATAGTATAAATTAAAAAAATGTTAATATTACTTAATTTTTATCATCACATAATATATATTTATATTCACAATCTTAAAAATGATGAAAATAATTAATTTGATCACACAAAAAGATGAATTTAGGAAGTGGTGTGCATTGAGGTGCACACCGAGGTGGACAGAGGATCCGGTCCCATTGGGATATCGAAGTCGAAAGTCATTTATAGGTGACGTGTATTGAAGTTGCCAGATCAAGATACATTTCTAGGCCAGTATTTTATCACATCGAACTAAGCATCAGTGCAAGGATATTTGGTGTCTATCCATTTGGATCAAGGCTGATCTTATGATGCATCCATTACACGCTTCGATTTGATAGCTCTCCACCCAGCAGCTGCATCTCTGACGTCATAATTACTCCTTTCACTTGCAAGAATAGATTTCCGTTGGCACTTCGACTACTGCTCCAAAGCAGGCACTCGGTTGCATCTGAAGAAATGGCCGGGAGTTCCTGACCTGATCTTTTTTCTTTATCACATACAAGAAGCCGGCCACACAACATATATGTATATGTTTCACGAAGTCGAAGAGCCTCTTCTTCCTTGACGCGCGCGGCAAAAGCTGAAATAGGGGCCATTTGGTTGCAATGAAAACAAAATTCTATGAAAATGTTTTATATAGAAATTAAGTTTCAAGAAATATAAAATGCGCCTATATCATTTATTTTTGGTACATCTGAAAATGATTTTCATGAAAAAAGTTTTAACTATTTGGTTACTTATAAAATGTTATCGAATTATGTAGTTTTTGAATTTGTAAATGATTTTTGAATCAGATGACTATAAAGTTTATCATTTTTAATACCTTATTTTTTAAAAATAAATTGAAAGGCACGTCGCAACAGGTTTACTGAAAATCGTTGTTCACGGAAAACTGTGTTCCTTCATAACCAAGCTATGACATGGCGTGTCAGATTTTTCTGAAAATTTGTTTTTTGGGGATTCAAATAGACCCTAACATGCCTACCTTTTCATCAAAATCTCTCGATCGATCGATCGATGATCGATCACGATCTCTCGAATCCGACGCACTAAAAATCGTAATAATGAAGACTGTTAAGCTTAAACTCTAGGGAACTTTACCTGTGGTTTTATGATTGCGGCGTTCTGGACATTATACCTATGGGAGAGATGGCGCAAAGCTTGAACAGCTTCTAGAGCTTGTGTACGAAGAATAATGCATTGGTCCGTTGCTCAAAATTTCCTGCACGCATAGGAAGCAATTTTGATTTGATTGACTGGTGCAATAAAGCTCGATAATTATTATTTTAAATCCCGGCTCGGACGAGTAGGGCCCTTACATGGCTGATGGAAGTTCGGCTGCGATTGTCGGGCAGGGCGGCGAAGCCCATCGCTCCATGGTGCATGTGGTCCTCCGCAAGCGCTCTCAGCCTGTTAAGCTCGGGCAGGACTTCAGCGCCGAGGTCGGGCCTGTCCTTCCGCCGCAGCTCGGCGCACCTGAGCGCGACCTTGGCGAAACTCAGAGCCTCGTCGACGGGCCAGTCATGCGCTGCCGGATCCAGCATCACCTCGAAAGTGCCCTTCTCGATCGCACGCTCAACGTGGTGTGCCAAGCCCATGGGCGGCCTCCCGGTGATGAGCTGCAGCAGCACGACGCCGAGGGAGTAGATATCGGACTTCACGCCGAGCATGCCTGTCTGCTGGTACTCGGGGTCGATGTAGCAGAAGGTCCCCGCCGTTGAGGTCATGCAATACTGGGTGGCGCCGTCGGCGAGTGACTGCGGAACGAGCCGAGCAAGCCCCACGTCGCCGATTTTGCTGACATAGTTACGGTCGAGTAGGATGTTGCCGGGCTTGAGGTCTCTGTGGACGATGGGTTCCGGTTTCGTCTGGTGGAGAAAGAGGAGGCCAGTCGCAACGTCGGCGGCGATGCGGAACCTGAGCTGCCAGGTGAGCGCTTGCTTATCTCCTCTACCAAATAGGCAGTCTTCCAGGCTGCCCTTCTCCATGTACTCGTAGACGAGTGATCCATACTCTGGGCATGCTCCAAGAAGGAGAACCATGTTTGGATGCCTTATGCAGCTCAACACTTCGACCTGTTCATATCCGATAGAAATAGCAAGATCATTGTTTTAAAATTTTTGGCCCCATTAACTTAGGCTTAATTGATGTCTAAACGGTTCAAGAGTAGGACATTAAAAACGTTTGGTAAAAATCATTTAATTTTAAGTGATTTCTTATATTTTTAATTTCAAAAATAATTAATATTTTATCTTTCACACTAGAGAATAGAGATGAAATTAAGACTTTACACATTTCATTGCGTCAAATCAATTGACACTTTAGTAGACGTTAGGGGTGAACATAGGTTGAAATCTGCAAAAACCAATTGCATGTTCAAAATCAGACGAGGATAAAAGGAGTCTTGTTGGGTCAATTTATTGATAATCATAACATAGTTTCTAAAACATATTCTATGTATTAACTTTTATTTTAAAAGTTCCTAATAAATCTTATATAACTACTAGATTTGAATAATAACTTTTAACTCTAACTTTTACCTTTAATCAATTTATATGTCATAAAATTTATAATTTTATAGCTTTATTTTGCCATTATAGTATTATAAATAGAAATTTAAGAAAAATCAGAAAAACTTCCATTTAGATACACTAACAGAATATCAAATTTCTATTTCATAACTCATAAGATTCAACCCGTAGGTTCTGAATCATTTAACGAGATTAATTTAAAGATAAACTTGGGTTATCCCCATAATTTATTGGATAAAACAGGTTTATCTCCTAAAAAAATCTTATGAAATTCAACTAGAAATTTGAAATTTTTTATTCTTTTCTGTTTGCACCCCAGGTAGCTAGATAGACATAATCAAGACTCTTTAACTTGACGAAATGGGCTTTTTAATTAGGACTTTCAATTACCTCTTGCTGAAACTGTGATCTCCCTTGTGCTGCATCAGGTTTGAGCACCTTAATGGCTACATGGGTGTGATCCATGTAAGATTTGAATACTGGCCCGTAGCCGCCTTCTCCAATCTTATGTTTCTCGTCAAAATAATCAGTCGCTACTTCTATTTCTTTCGTTGTGTACCTCCTGTATCTTAGATCACTGTATGCCAGGGCATCCAGAGCTCTCTTCTTCTCCTGCGCCTCCTTCTCCGCTTTCATCTCCGCGTCCATCCTTCTCTTTGCTTCCAACTCTGCGATCATCTTCGCTGCTTCTGCGGCCTCTACGGCAGCCCTGCACTTCTGCTTCTCCTTCAGTGCCAGCACCAGAGCCGCTTCCCCGGCCAGCCGTGCTTCTTCCACTCTTTGCTCTTCTTCTATCTTCATGCGATGGAGTTCTCTCGCCTGTCAAAGTGAGGGGACATTATTTTTTCTTCTTCACGTGCACGCAGCGCACTTAATTCTCTATAAAATGTGTAACTTATATAACTATGAGGAATATTGCGTACGTACGTACGTACCATTTGTTTTGCACCGAGTGCTTCTTTGCAAGCCGTGTTGTACATGTCCATGGTTTGCATAAGCTCTAGTTTCAACCTCCTCATCTCTGCTTCTACGTCATCCTAAAAGATGCAAAGGCAACGATCCATCAATATTATGCTAATAGGGTGTTTGGTTGCATAACAATCTTTTGTACATTTTCAATGATAAAAATTTGTATTAAATAAAGTTAAAGCTAGTCAATGAAATACATCAAATTATCACGTTCGAGGTGTTGTGCGAAGAAAAAGATAGTATGCACTATTTATGACCCTCAGAGGGGACTATCAAGATAAAAAAGAAGGGTCTCAAAAGAAATGTCTTTAAAAAGTGTCATGGCTGTCAAACACTTTTTAAATGATAAACTTTGTCACCAAAACATAAGAGAAATTCAATTTAGAACGCAGTAAAACACATCATAAACATAAATATCACATCAATTAGTTAGTGGAAGGCAAGAGAGAAAAAAAATTAAAGACAGCATGCCCAGGTCATACATAAGTTAGAACCTGATCACTAGATGGTAGGGAGAAGACCTCTACCTTCTCTAGAAATGAAACCCAACATGTTAAAAGAGTTCCGATCTACTCAAGAGTTCCATGGAAGTAACACTTTCTATTCTCTCACAAAAAAAAAGATTCACTTAACAATGATGAATTTCACAAATCAAATCACTATTTAAATATGATAACTCAACTTTTTATGAGAGAGTAAAAAAAACTTAAACTTTATTAAAAAGAAGATAAATGATAAATGAATATTTCGCCCCCCCCCCTCTCTCTCTCTCACGCGAGAGAGTGAAGGTCTTTCTCCTCCACCACCCAGTGGAGATCATCCAAAAAGACGCACGGCAAGGCACTAGTTAACTGACTCACCATGTTACCCTGTGACGAGCACGAGAATCTACTATTCTCCGTCGACATGGCGAAGCCATTTCCGTACGTACTTCCGTCCATTGATTCTCGCGAGTGTGCAGGCACCATCTCGAAGCTATGATAATCGATGATATCCGAGGCGTTGGAAAACCTGGAAGGAGGATGTACGTCCAAATGGTCGTAAAACGAAGGTGAGATTTGCTCCACGCTCGACCTCCCAGAGCTCACGAACGAGATGTCCGTATCCGGCATTAATGCAACGTCCCTGTATGGTTTTGTGTTCAGCCCTCTCGATCCCCTGACGAGTGGAGACCTGTTGTTGCAAGAAAAATGAGAACCCCACACCTAGGTCATTCTTGGTCAGGTTCAAGGTAGGAAAGCAACCATAGAAAGCAACCATAAGTTTGATATCTCTGTGTCAACAAGCAAAACGCAACAGTACTGTCTCCTCATCTTCTTGCAACCCGAGTGAACTTGAGGGTTTTGATACGGAAAAAAAAAGAAAATTGATTTCTCATCTAAATCAACTTAATTAATAGTCTCTTGACTATTTAAACATGTGATCCGACCGTTTGAATATGTATAACTCTACGTCCATTCCATCACCTTCTACGTAAAACTTATTTTCCTGATAACAAAATTGCCCTTCTCTACATTATCAGGTTACCATAAAAATTTTGGATAAAATGTACTTATTTTGACATGATATCTAGTTTCTTCCTTTCAAGAAGATTTAAAGAAGAACTATGTATGTGATAAAAAATTATTTAGAGATTATATTAAAACTAATAAATTAAAATCACCCTACAATATCATCTTGTTAAATAAATAAAAAATTAAACATATTATTGATTTAAGTTTTATTGTTATAATTTTTAAATATATATTTTTTATTTAATTTTTTTCTTAAAATACATATAATACTTTTATTTTCAGTTATGTGAAATGTCTAATAATTTTTATAATACAAACTTAGATATAGTATTTTGTAAAATGGCCTCAAATATCTAATACATGATAAGTCATTTAATTTTAAAAATATAAAATAAATATTTTGTTAAAAGGTAACAAATAATTCTTTCAACCAATGAAAATAGGGTATGTATATGCCATTTTTTACCACTTTTAATCAAGGTCATTATCTAAAAGTGGAGAGAGAAAGCTATATATATTTCAACAAGTGGACTAGGTGTTAAAACATTTTGAAGGTTGAGGCCGTCCTTAGACAAGTGGACCATGGTCCCTAAACTTTTTAATTTCATCTCTATTTTTTTATTGGAACACAATTTTAATTATTCATCTTTGAAAATAAAAATTACAGTAAACCACTTAAAATTAAGTGATTTATAAAAATTTACCATCAGATTCAAATGTTTTACCAAATATTCAATGCCTAATCTTTGACCAATTGAGAGAGTAGGCATTAATTAAGTCAAAACAAAGAGGACCATGGTCGGAAAAAAAACTTACTTGATAGGTTCGTCATCAATGGGGTGACAACTAGGATATGATGTTTCAACTGCAAAGAAGTGAAATTCAGCTAAGAACAAGCTTAAGAAAGGGAGCAAGTAACACTACATGCAAGGGAGCTAGCCCCACAAAGAAGCAAACCTCTCAAGTCGAGCCTTGAGGCTTCGTTGATCTCCCCTCTCGGACTCTTTTGATTATTGATATGCTGCCAGAAGGAGGAGACCGGTGGTGCTTGCCTCAAAGCCTGTCGAACTGAAGACACCTTACCTCTATTGATCACATAGACACTGCAGAAGTCTGGTGCCCCCTTGAAAACCCCGGTGGGAATGTCTGTGGTTTTGAATCTCCTGCAAGTTAATGGCCCATTTGGTTAGAGTATAAAAAATAATACTATATTAATATTGATATTGATATTTCTAGAAGTTGGAGTATCAATATCAAAATTGTTACAAGTTGACACTTGAATTACATAACATATTTTGTTTGCACTAAAAATTTCAAAATTCATGCCATTAGTCAAACACCTCTAAGTGATTATTATAAATATCATTGTAAAATTGATAGTGATAAAGACATTTAATTGTGTTGCCAAATAGGGCCTAAGGTAACAAAATGTTAAGCTGATCATGTCAAGAACCTAATCATGCCCGATATATTCCAAAAGTTTACAAGGCCATGTTTAATAATTATATTGAACATCACTATCATTATCAATTTTAAAATTAAAAACATTAGAAATAATGAATTGATGTTCCATTATGATATCTATATTCAACTTCTTGATATAAATAAAATATGATATGTAATGCAAGTGTCCACTTTTATCAATTTTTATATTGATACTCTATTCCTACAAATAGTAACATTAAAATTGATATAGCATCATTTTTGATACTCTAATCAAAATAGAGCATAACTTAAGAAATGAACTCTTTGCTGGATATCCGACAACGATATTTTCGACTGCCGCTTGTGCCAAGAACTCTATTATTGCCCTCGCCACATCGCTGCCATCTAGTATTATATCCCTGCAACGCACCTGCATTTCATGGAAAACCACATCAGTATCCTAAGCAACACAACCAAATTAACTTCATTCACCTACTTGATCTAGAATTATACAGCGGGAAACTGGGAAACTGAGAGTTATTAAGATCAAGTAGCTAACTGAGGTCAATTCCTTTGTTTCAGGGCATACAATCTGTCTACACTAGTAATTTATATGGTAGCTTCTCACTTTTTTCCAACAATGCCAGGTTGTTTGGTGACTTTTGCCTCTTCTCCATGGTTTTATGAGCATGAAAAATGAAGTTTTATTATCAATGAAGACACCAAAAAAATGAGGAACCATGCTAACATACAGATTTTCGACTGCAGAAACATCTGTAGGGAAGGAATATTTCTTTCGCAATTTGCTCCTCACGTCCTCCTGTGAACAATAATCGTGATAACTATTACATGAATTGGGAGAATGAACATTGTCAACCTGCAAAGAAAGTATTGACATAATGAAATATGCAAAACCATAATTCTCATATGAGAAAAACTGCATGAGGGACAATAATTTCAAGGCTCTTAGAACCAAGTCATTCATTTCGACTAGCAGTTCCCAAAATTGTACAAAGTCAATGATTCGCTCATGACCCCACATGTTTTTAGTTTAAAAGGATATATTTGTGTATCTATTTGTGATAAGTAGTTATCTTCACTGGTATTAATTAGTGAGTTAATAAATTTTGAAAATAAAAAGTTGAAACATTAATTGTCATTGATACAAGTTATTTATCATTTCTGTTAGACTATTCTACATTAGTAACAAATTACTTGCATGCCACTGAAAAGCATTGTCCACAAGAATCAATTGCCAAAAAGGTGTTAGATGATAACATGAGTATTAACCTTTATCATTGTTAATTTTGAAATTGATGTTGATATAAATCATTAAAAGATGTTGGGTTCATAATATTAGTTTTAATATTTTTAAATAATCTATATAATACAAGTTTCAACTTGGATCAATTTTGATGTTAATACTCTAAACTCTAAAAATATCAATATTAAAGTTGATATAATATTATTTTTGATACCCTAATCAAACATGTCATTAGATTTGGTTAAAGGGTCATTGTACATATGTAACAAAATTTAAACAAACGAAGATGAAGTATGTATATTGATTCAAAAAGCATAGTCATTTGACTAGTTCATAGGGATTCTTTGATACTGATACAAAGTTCATCCTTAGATTTTTTAAGTGCACCAAATTTATTCGACATTGTATATCAAGCATGTTTTGCCTGATTGTCTGCTTTAGCTAGTGTGATGAACCATATGACATATAATTAGTAAGGCACAAATCAAAAGACAACATGAAATGTCATGAACTTCTCCACTTAAAGTCTTCTATAATGGCAATGATGTTACTATCTATAGTAACAAATACCTGACTAATATTATTAAGCGAGAAGCATTCATGAAACTTTAATAAGAACACGGATAGAAAAGAGAAACACATAGTGAAGCATGGTAGGAAATGTGAGACCTAGTATCAACGGCTATCATTAATTACAGGACTACAAATTTCAGGGCATGATCATCTTGGAAGATCTAAGAAGATCTATAGGAGAAGTGGAGATCATAGACAAGTCAAAAGAGCTGAGTAGCTAATAGCAAAGATGAAGTTATATTGTACAAGCAGTACTTCACTTTGTATTATTGCATATATTGTACAAGCACTTAATTAATGACCATATTGACATTTATGACCTGTTTGGCATCAAATTTTTTTGAAGATAAACCTTGTTTATCTCTTAAATTTTGGAGATAAATCAAGTTTATTCCCAAGTTGTCCTGATACCAAACAGCCCCTTAGAAAATGACCCTCAAACTTGAGTCAGTATGAAGGGGCAACAAAAATAATGATGAAGGGACATCAGCTTGAAGTCTCACTTTCTTTAGACGGGAGTTGGGAGAAATCAGTCAAGTGGCATTATAAAAGGGATGGCAGTGATCACTCTGAGGGTTGAAGTTAGGAAACGTACTAAAATTGTGAATAGAAACGTCACAAAAAAGAGATTCTCTGAAAGTAAGAAGTACGTATGCAAACTTGAAAGGGATAAACCAATAATAAAGCACTAATAAGTCTAAAATGTGGTTAGTAAAACATACATAGAAAGTAGTAAAATAATGGGTCAAACATATATAGATATGAGTTGATAAACTATGTTGTTATATACAGGCTGCAAAATGTGTTCCTTGGATGAGATTGACTACATGAGAAAGATGAAGGTGATTTCCGTTGAATGAAATTTGGAAACACAGATGCGCACACAACGAAAAATAGGCATTCGGAAGAGAGACTCCACCTGGTGCGCTTGCGGACGACGCCGTTGACGACGGTGATCGACCGGCTACATGGACGAGCACGATGGTCTGGCCTCGCGTAACGAGGTTGTCCAGCACCCACTTGAGGGCGCCCTGGCTGCTCTTGTCCTTGTCAATGGCCACCGCCACCGCCGGGCGCACCAGCCCTGCCGGCGCCACCTCGACTTCGCTGCTGAAGCTTTGCCCATGTCCCTGTTCCCTAGCAGCATTCCACATTGAATATATTCTTCCGTCGCTCACTCCTTCTACAGATCTCTACGTGAGAAGCCTGTGAGGATCCGATACAAGCGTTCAGGCATGAAGTTAACCAAGGAAAAGATCGTACGAGAGAGGAGCCAAAAACAGAAGAAAAGGCTCTTTCCTATGTAGATGTGATTTACACAGCACCTGCAGGCTTGTCCCCGTGGCAGCTGCAGTAGATATGGCTGCACGTGCGGATAGATCTCGACGTCGATCACCCTTCTAGCCTGTGGGAAATTTGGACGCCTTCCCCCCTCGTCTGTTCTTCCCTCTTACGATCCCTCTCTTCTTCTAACGAAGAGGGACGTGATAAAGAGCCCAATGACAGCTATCAGATCAAGAAGAAAACCGTCTTCTCTCTCTCTCTCTCTCTCTCTCTCTCTCTCTCTCTCTCTCTCTCTCTCTCTCTCTCTCTCTCTCGCCTAAAATCATTCCCCACCATGAACAGAAAACGTGTGTGAGCTGGGTTTTTACGCGTTATTCGGCGGCAAGCACGATATATTTTCTTATTTCTTTTTATTTATTTCGTTCAACAATTTTATTTTATTTTGCCCACTCACCATTTCAAGATAGAGAATTTCAATATGAAATGACATATTTCAAGATTTTGAGATGTCAGAATATATGGCAATACGTACCTTTGTCAATTTGAGAATTTATACCTCTCCTTAGGTATCACTAAGTGAGAGATAATTAACAAACACTAATAACCGGACGTTTATAACATACTCTTTAAATATAATGGGGTATTTGGTTGCATGATAATTGAGGTTTAAAAAATTATAAGAAAACTGTTAAAAGAGGTGTTTGACAACCATATATGACTATCATATAGATCTACTTGATGAATGCTAATAACACTTAGAGCATTAATCAAGTCATGTATGTAGCATCATAAATGAGATAGTCCCTATTGCAAAAGCATAAGGGCACTAATGTGATCTCTTTATCTCTCAAGAAAACCATGTCTTTACAGAGATCAACTCCACATTACATAGGTAAGAAACCTATCATTGAGTATATCATGTCAAACCCTTTGACTATGGTAACTACATACATAAACTAGATAAGGTCAAGAAACCTTTTAGATCTATCTATATAGATCTTAAACCCATATTCTATTTGGAGGATAAAATTGTTATCTAGGTTCACTTATGATAACGTACATGCTTCATTCTCAATGAGTAGTATGTCATCCACATATTATGTCAAGAAGAAAATAGCACTCTGACTTATCTTAATTGAATACACAAGGCACATCTTCATTCACAACGAAGTCGTAAGATTTAATCTCATTAATCCTTATCAACCAACTATGGGATGTTTTACTTTAGTTCATAAATGAACCTTATATACACACTATTTAGATGTTTAGAAACTTGTTTCCCAAAGGTTGTATCATACACACATGTTTCTCAAAATAAGAGAAACACTATTTTAACATCCAAATGACATATCTTATAGTCATAGTGTGTAACAATTAAAATTCAAATGTATTAATCCATGGCATCGGTAAAAGGTCTCATTATAGTCAACAATTTGACTTATATGATATCCCTTTTAACTATCATTACTTTGAAGGTCTCTACCTTCTAATCCACTTCAATCTATTCTAGTGATCCATTTACACCTTATGGATATTATATCCTTCGGTGGATCAATCAAGTTTTAAACTTGATTAGAATAGATAAAGTTTATATCATATTTTATTGTCTCTTCCCATTTTAAATTCAATATCTCATATTGCTTCATTATAGATCTTAGGATCATTATCCTTTGATCTTATGCCTCATTATTCTATCGAAAATATGTCTCACATATCTCTTAGGTTGATTGGACATAGGAAAAGATCTATGATTTGCTCTTGTGTAATTATTAACTAATACCATAATAAAAGTGTATTTCAGTTGTGAGACTGGAACACCTTCAATTTATATACCTTGCTCCCACTATCGTTCTTAATGAAGAACTATTCCTTTAGAAATACAGTGAACTGAGTAACATATATCCTTTTTTCATAAGGGTGATATATTTAATATTCTTAAGTTTCTTTAGGATATCCCACAAACAAACACTTCATAGTCTTACAGTCCAACTAGTTAAGGTTATACTTCTTCACCAGGTTAGACATTTTAAAATCTTAACTTGCTTATGGTCAAGTTTTAACCTCTTACCATATCATATACGGAATAATCTGGAATAGACTTGGAAGGTACCAATTTTAAGATCAAGTGCTTTTATTGAGTAATAACCCTAAATAGACCAAGAAGAATTTTGCAAAGGTTGTCATTGCCCGTATTATTGCCTACACAATATGTCTTCTCATTTTAACTACTCTATTAAACTAAAATGTATAAGAGGTGTCCATCAAAATTATATTCTAATATTCTTCAATTATGTGTGAATTATGTACTTAAGTATTCCCCTCTTTGATCTCATCAAAGAGTTTTAATACTCTTTCTATTAATATTTCTACTTCATTCTTAATTTCAAATAATTTCTCAATGGTTTTGGATTTGTACTTCATAAAGTACTTGTGTCCATACCTAGAGAAGTCATCTTTGAAAATTAAGAAGTTGAAATATTATCTTCTAACTTTAATAGATATGGGCTAACATGCATCTAGATGCATGAGTTCTATAAATTCATTAGTCCTTTTCTCCATGTCTAATAAATAGAGAGTTGGTCATTTTGCATAATAAGATAAAACTTACATATAGTTAATGATTCCAAGTCATTTACCTATATGTTTCCATTTGAATGGTACTACATAAGTCTTTTATCATTAATATGACTATACTGCTAGAGGATAGATTGATCAATATTAATCTACTTCATTTATGGAGAACTATTTATACATATTATAGGAGTATACATATCTGATATTGTAGTAGTATAAATATTATAGGAGCATACATACCCGTGGAAACCAAAGCTCAAAAATATCTAACAAGTTCATAAATATTTTATAAACCTATTTAATAAATTTTAGAACATATTCAGTCATTAATTTTATTAATTTTGATCTTAAAATAATTTTTAAAATTAAAATTATAGAATTTAATGTCAAAAAATAAAAAAATGTTAGCATTTTTATAAATCAAAAATGAATTTTAAACTATTTAAAATCATTTTTCAAAATTTATTAACTAGCGGCACACAACCAGCCAATCAGGGCTTGCCATGACCTCGATGGGTTCAACATGGTTTCACCATGTACCTTTGTGGCTGCATTGAGTTGCCGACAACAGCACGCCACTTACAATGTGCCCGCGTGCATTGCCCCACACCTACAGCACCGACGTGCGTCGACCACATACCCCAGCCGAGTGAGCTATCACTCACCATGTACCCCCTTTAGTCCGGATCCTATCTAGACTCATCTACTCCACCCGATAAGGGCAGAGGAGTACTATAGCGCATGGAAACCCTAGAAAGAAGCCTGAATTTTAGGCCATATTTGGAGGGTCAAATGGAGTTCAACAAATCTATAAAAATATGCATTAAAATTCTAAAAGAATAAGGAATCTATTGAGATAGGTTTTATCTCATGAAATATTCTATCAAACACGCAGTTTACGAAGGAATGTGCCATGGCTACAATTAGCCCTAGCTGCAAACACTTTTTAGATCTGGCACCTCCAAGGGCCGTTTAGTGCCAAATAACTTATGGAACTCTAGAAAACTTAATTTCCTACCCTCCCACTCCATTAAGCAGAGGTATTTACATCCAAATAGATATGTTCATCAACTTTTCTAATTTTAGCCCATTTCTTGGACGTGATGATCTTACCATCTTTTTGAGCTCATATCAGACTCTCTTGTTGGCCAAAATTCATGAGGTTTATGGCATTCAAAATATATCATCCATGACAATCGATTGAATCTAACTACATACAGTTTGGTATCCGATAAGCGCTGTGGTAATTGAATCAAAACTGCTCTGTGTATAATTTCGGGAAAGCATGAAAACACATAAAATTATGCCAATTTCATGTCAACCTCGATGAAGGCTTCAACCTGGCTCTGGTACCACTATCAAGAATCAATAAAGAATGAGAATACCTCATGATATTTCCAAAATACCTCACCATGGATGAAGAGAGAACATTTCTCCTTACTTAAAATTGTTCTAGTGTATGGCCACTAGTGGTATCCACACGATCTGCTTCAATAGATGAGTTCTCCCTTCCTTCGAGCCTCAAGAAACCTTCCAGATCCAAGCTTGACCATGGGGAGATCATCTTCTTGAAGAGAGAGAAGGAAGAGAGGCTTCTTGGGATGTGCTCCAGCCCTATGGCTTGTTAGGGTTTGGCTTCATAAGCCTTTTATTTATAGAAGATGAATTTTTTTACAAAAACCTAAAAACTTTTATAAAATTATGCCTATGCTCTCATCTTATGACCAGATCTAATATGTGTGACCCACTAGGCCCAATAGTCAATTTTTTTGAAGCTTTAATTAATTTAAAAGAATACTTCCTTTAAATTAAATCAAAATCGTTATCTGATTATAGTTTTTACATCTTTCCGATCATAAAAGGTACAAACCACATCCTATGATCACAAATGGCTTTGGGGAGTTAAATCACATCTATTGAGCTTTTATGTCATCAATTACCAGATATATTTAAATCTTTGTTCATACAATTATAAGGAATCGTCAATAAAAGTTTGGTACAGCGGAAGCGACGATTCCTATGGGTTCCTTTAGAATCCGTCTCAATCAGAACCGAACGACAAAAACCAAAAACCGATCAAATCGGATTCGAATATACCTGATAGGGATTCATATAATCCCATGGAGAGGAAGGAGATGAGCTTATTAAGATCTACAAACCGTTCAAGCGTCCGGTCTCCAGCAGTATCCACACGAACTTCATCCACAGCAGGTTCTCCCTTCGCGCCGGCCTCGAGAACTCTTCCCGAACGGAGCTCCATCGACCATGGACACCTTCTTGAGAGAGGAGGAGGTAGGGAGGAGGCTTGGGACGTGGTTTTCACCCTTGGCTTGATCGGGTTTGGCTGAAACCATTAGTATTTATAGAGAATTATGGAATTTTTCATAAAAAACCAAAATCTCCATAAATTACGTCCTTGCCCCCTGTACTTGTGGATAAGTCCTTTTGTGTGTGACCCACTAAGCCCAATAACCTATTTGGTTGAGGCTTAAATAAAATAGAAAAATTCTATTTAATTTAATTAAATCCGTTATCCGATAACAAATTAATCGACTTTCCGATCATGAAGGGTACAAGCCACATCCCATGATCCCAAATGGCTATGGGGATAATATCATCTCTATTGAGCCTTTCCATTATCAATTACCACATGGATATAAACCCTCATCCATCCAATGTCCCGGTCGGAAAGGAGTACGGCATCGACTGTCAACTCCTTAGTGTACCGACTCTATAGGATCATGTACTCGGAATTGGATCAATTGGAAAACTCCTTTTCCAATTATCCTATCTACCTTGGCCAGGGATTTAGAGTACTATCCCATAGGACATTCACTCTCACTTACCGAGAGTGGACGATCCCTTGTTGTCCGCTCAATTGCCTCCATCGGATTTTCCTTGTACCCGATCCATTGCTATACTGGACCATCTAAATTGTGATCCATAAGTCAATGGTCAAAGAACAAGTTCCACCCAACAAGGCATCTTTGGCGACTCAGGTCAAAGGTCCAACCATGCAACCGTGATGATAGAAAACCCTGATAGACAGTTCGGTAAGATACCATTCAGGGTTTCTAATTCGGTCAGTTCAGTGAACTCATTCAACTAATGAGCACATGTATGTGTATCTCAGTGTCTCCACACTAATGACCAATGAGATCGGTCATCCTCATCACATGAGAAGACATCACATACACTAGTCTATCCGGATCCTTGATGTCCCGTCTCAAGTATCCTATGACTAGGAACATTTGGATCAAATACCTCTAGATGATCAATCTCATTATCATGATCTCATCATGATTTAATCATCATTGTATTTGATCAAGGACTTCATTATGATATTCGCATCTAATAAGAGCTTATAATGAAGATTTTCCTGATTAATTGAATGAGATATTTCTAGAAATGTCGAATCATTTCATATATGATTGGCTTGTAGGGCATACATTTCTATCAACAATATCCTGGTCAATCAAGGGCTTGACACCAACTATCTACCCCTAAATATTTTGACTCTATGAAATCCTATACTCGGGTTCGGATCAATTGAAAAACTCATTTTTCAATTATCCTAAGTACCTTAGGTCAAGATTTAGAGTACTATCCCATAGGACATTCTCTTTCTCTTATCGATAGTGAACGATCCCTTGTTGACCGCTCAATTACTTTCACCGGGTTTCTCCTGCACCCAATATATCAACTGTACTGGACCATCAAGATGGTGATCCATAAGTCAATAATTAAAGTACAAGATATGATCGATAAGACATCTTTGACTACTCGGGTCAAAGATCAAATCATGCTATTGTGATGTAAGAATAACTTGATAGACAGTTCAGTAAGATACCAATTAATTTTTCCTAAATTGGTCAGTTCAGTGAACTCATTTTACAAATGAGCACCTATGTGTGTATCATAGTATCCTCACACTAATGACCAATGAGATCGGTCATTCTCATCGTATAAGAAGACATCACACACTATTTTATCCGGATCATTGAGGTCCCATCTCAAGGATCATATGACTAGGAACATTTAGATCACATACATCTAGATGACCAATCTCATTATCATGATCTCATTATAATTCAATATTTATTGCATGTGATCAAGGACTTCATTATGATATTCACATCTAATAAGAGCTAGTAACAAAATTTTGTCTAATTAGTTGAATGAGATATTCTTAGAGATGTCAAATCATATCATATATGATTGGCTTGTAAGACATACATTTCTATCAATAAGGAACTCAAAAGGGTTGAAATTATAGGGATGATGTTTCATATCTTGAGAATAAAGGATGTGACAAATTTACAAGATTAGGATACACTTCAATGTAGCATAGAAACAGTACCCTTTGGCTAAGAGTAAGAGAAGAAGCAAGAATGCCATAGGAATGCCACACACATTCGCCCAATCAAAAGAAATTTGTGAATAGAATTGCATTCTTAAGCCAATGGTAACAATAGAATACAAATACTGAAAGGAATGAAAAAAAGAAATGTCACATAATCTAAAAGTAACAAAATTATATATCTTCTCCAACATTCAACAAACTCAAGCATACTGGGACGATCGTGGATAATGCAGCAAGATTTAAGCATAAAAAATTGGCAAGATTTAAGCATATATAATGGGACGATCATGGATAATGCAGAAATCTCTAGCATGGACGACCCAATCAGGTTGCTCACAAATCTGGGGAAACAATAAAATGTAAAAAAAGAAAGAAAGTCCAAACCACAGGAAACAAAGTCTAGGCACAACCATGCAGCCACGACGAGGACCATGTTTCCTTCCTGTAGTTGCTTTTTAAATGTAGGGCCTCGGCTTGGGTCCTCCTCCCATGGGCCACCCATTGCCTCCACCACAAAAGATTCTACAGTGTCTTTGGTGAGAAATAAGAGACTATTGCGACATAACGGGGAGGCTAGGAAATCTTTGACAGCCACCTACGTCAACGGAGGAATTCGAACAAAGCCAAGAAGGCAAGAACTGCTCTGGACACTGAGATGGGCTTCTTCAATGATGCCTATGACCTCTTCTACATCTCACTCATCACCAAGCTCCTCCAATGCATTGTAGTGCCATAGCAAGCATGAAGCCCTATTGCCAAGCAAGAAGAGGACTTAGCATCAACCCACCATCAACTCGAAACATGCCCATCCTTGGCCAGTGGGCCAATCCGGTTAACTCAATATCATGTCTAGGGCCGGCCCTGCCCAAGGGCCCATGGGTCAACCCAACCTGTTAGCACCCCTAGATGTAAGAAGATTTTGTAGGATGTTTGATAAGAAAATAATTAAAAATATTTGTTAGGTTTTTATTGGAGAATAATCAAATTTATTAATGTATGACCTTTGGGAAAAAAAGAAAAAAAACATATATAATTTGAGAATAGATAACTTGTATTATTGGAGGGTATGATATTGGCTTATCTTGTAAGTGAAAAAATGATTGAAATATTACTTGATTATGTTGTTAAATGGAAGGAGAATGAATATGAGAATAAGATTTTAAATATGAAGTTTGAAGTCGAAGATTAAAAATTTAGTGTGATTGTATAAGTAGTATCTTCGTGTCATTAAGGATAAGATATTTTAGTATAAACTTCGAGGATAAGTACTTATCTAAGGAGGGTTATAATCATTTGTTGTAAAGTATCAAAAATCAAGTGATAATATAATCATAGCATCCAAGATTATAACTCCAGTATCTATTGACCAAGAATTTGTGAAATTATCTTATATGTCATTATCCTTGCATAAATTTTGGAAAGGCTCATTATCTCTTATTTGTCAATTTGCTGAGCTTAACTGAAATTTGATCTTAGATAAACATAGATTACATGAGATAAGCATGAGTAAATGTTGTATAATGAAAATAAAATTATGATTAATTTGTTCAAAGCCTAATTCATTTGAGATGATCGTCTATATGAGATAAATTTAGAAGAATAATCCAATGAAAGCTTTCTAGTTGGTTGGAAGTAATCGAAAATTTTGATAGTTAAATTGTTAAAGTTTTATAAAGAACAAGTTATGCTTGAAGGGATCAAAATGAATATAAAATTTTTTAAAGATAAAAAATTGTTTGCTACTTGAGAATTGGAATAATCAAATCAATGTTTAAGATAATAACATAAAATTGTGATTTTGCATTCTAAGTTTATTAGAACGAGATAATATTAATGATTTTTGAATAGTTGGATTATTATAATGTTATTGGAAGAATTATCATTGGACAGAAAATAGATAAGTAGATATGATTGATAATCTTGTTTGTAGAGAATAGCATTATCTCATAGATTTTAGATAATGTTTTATGTAGATTAAATCATTGATATATGATAATTTGGTGGAATAGAAATGACCTAATCTATAGAAGGCATTACCTGTTTTTTCGTCCTCCTCTTATGAAGGTTGGATTGGATCGCCATCGTGCCACCGTCCAATCATCCCAAACTCCCATTTTCACCCTTGCGTTACACATTATGACATCACATTGGAGCAGAAACCGAAGTAGCTAGCCTTTGTTTCGTCCATTGCATCTCGTCCATTTTTTTTGTCTGCATATATTGCCACGATAACTCTCCTAAAACCATTGATTTACGACCGTTCATTCATTTTATATCTAATATTTATATACATCTTAAGTGTCATCCCTCTCATAAATAACTCTTTGAACGTGGACATTTATTATTGTTGTTCTGTAATAGTTGACTCTCCGATCGCCATCTACGCATTTAAGGAGGCCGGTTCGTAAGTCGTAACAGTCCCATATTCATTTTCCGTTTTTTTTCCAGTCTTCCCTCCCTCCCTTCCATGTCCTCTCCCTTTCTTAACTTGCACTTCCCCCCTCTGTTTTCCCGTGCATTTCTGCCACCAAAGATACAAACCCTAGCAGATGCTACGGGGAGGCGTAGACAGTTGGTACGGTACGGTCCAACCTTACCCCAACTTTATCTTATCGTATGATACATGTAGATTCCAAGTACTGTCCCAATTTATCAACTAATCTTGTTGGAAAATCACCAAGCACATATCCTCATTTCACACCTGCATTGAGGATATCAGTTGAAAGAGATCATATATATCACCACAGCACAATCACCAACATTTCCATGGCTGGCCAGCAGAGAGAGAGAGAGAGAGAGAGAGAGAGAGAGAGAGAGAGAGTGAGAGAGAGAGAGAGAGAGAGAGAGAGACCAACTTTTGTCTGTGAAGGACCAGTTTTGGAGAACACCAGAGTTGTCACGACCCGGATTTTTAACATGCACAGCGGAAGATAATCCGGCGACGTAACGGGAAAGGATATCGGTTCGGAACCAAATAAGACTAAAATCATAATCAAGATTCATAATTCCAAACTTTTACAACTTAATAACATAGAATCACACATCTATCTAACAAATTAAATACCGACATTGAATGAGAAAACCACTAGCTCCTCGAATTCCAAAATATCACTACGCTTCTGCTGCGCTAAACCTGCAATCCTGAAAATATTAACAACGGAAGGGGTGAGTCACCACAGACTCAGTAGGTCTTACACCCGAACTACCCCACTATAATAATGATTTCTAATGGTATAATAGAATAATAAGCCTAAAAATCAAATTTAATACATAGGGTGTAAACTAATTATATATCTTCCATTAAATGATTACATGATCATTCTACTACCCCATATGATAACCAGACTCTATATGCATGAAAACCAACATATCCTACACAATAGACTACTCTAGGTATGCTCATAACACACCTAACCTGACATACAATCAATGACACATCTAGAACACTAACATCTTTGCCAAAACACACAACTAGACATCTGTCTGAGTAAATACCATGCTCCATCTGATAAATGTAGTCACATCACAAAACTAGCACCAGATTTACCATATAGTAGGAAGTAACATATAGTAAGCTAAATCCCATAGTACCCCATAGGCAGAGGAGTACTTAGGATAAACCGCGGTATCCGGGATCGACGGATGCTCCGGACTGTTCTAATTCATCTGCTGCCCACAGGACCGAATTATAGTCTGGTGAAGTACATTTCCAACACAATGCAGCTCACTGCACTAACCACATTCCACACCATGCAAGCATATAATTAACTCAGACAGTAACACATGAACATTTAATTGGCAAATCAAATATGAAATACATAGATGAACACCCATGGTTCTATGCACCACATATTTGCATACCATACCACAGTCTAGCATAAACCAGAACCAGTCTATCATATGATGCATCTAAATAGGATCATGCAAGCTACAACCTAAACATCACAATTACATGCTTAAACAGGACTATCTATCACATAAAAGAAAATAAACTAAGCTCTACCATTATTATGCCTAAACCTTACAACGGCTTTTTATCAAATCGGAATATACATGATTAAGGTTCATCGCGATGCAAACAATGCTAAACTAACTAGGTTCAACTATAAATACATACCTAACATGCTAACATGCATAATTGAATAATTATCCAATATGATGAATAATCATGGACATAGAACAATCTAAACATGTATGATTAAACAAGCTAATCTAAACTCTATCTAATCATGCTAATAAATCCAAAACAACCCATTAATCACAATCTTCTAATCCTGGTGATCTAAACATGATTCTTACGGTTTAATCAAAATATTAGAGTGCTAAGAATAGCCGAGACGCCTACCTTGACGGCGACGACGAACGACGGCCTTGAGAATCGATCCAGGTGAAGAATATGCCGCGATCACAACGGCGATGCAAAATCGAATCGACCGGATATCATTGATAATCTGTTGGAAAGGAGATAAAAGAATAAAATGGGAGAAATAGAAAAAAGGGTGATAGAACGAGAGAGAGAGAGAGATACCGGCCGGGTTGTGAAGGGGCCGGCACACCGAGGTGCACGGTGGCCGCCGGTCACCGGCGGTGCATGGTCGGGCGCGGCCACGGGACAGCCGAGGGGGAAGGGGGGCTTCGACGTGGCCGGGCGGGGCGGCGGGAGGCGCGCAATGGCGGGAGGCAGCGGGCGGACGGCGGTAGGGCGCGGGGACGGGGGCCGGCACCGGGCGGGAGGTGCGGCCGCATGCAGGCGGGCGGCGACGGATGTCGCGGCGGTCGATGGGGGGGTGCAGGTGGCTGCGGCGCCGAGGGTGGTGCTCGCTCGCATGGAGGCAAAGCGGCGGGACGGAGAGCGCGCGTGCGCAGGGACCCGGATGGTGCGAAGGGGGGGCAATGGCGGCGACCAGGTGACGTGGGCGGGTGGTTGGCCGTGGGTGGCCGAGGGCGGCGGGTGACGGCGGTTATAGGATCGCGCGGACGCGCGCGGCGACGCCGGGGAGGGGGGAAGGTGGGGGGGCCGAGGCGATGGCGGCGGCGGCGGTCGCTCGTGCGGCCCCGGGTGGGCGGCGACGGCGGCGACCTCGCGGGTGCGCGAGGTCACGGCGGCGGCTGCCGGGCGGGCGGCCGAGGCGGCGGCAGTCACGGCTAAGGCAGGCGAGCGGCGGAGGGGCTCGGCGGCCAGCGGGCTCGCGGCCGACTGGGCTGACGCGGCAGGGCGGCATGGCGACGCACGGCTGATATCATAAAATGATACATGTAATTATCCCATGTAGAACTCTAATAATCTGATATCAATTTTCCATGTCATTCAATCTAATAGTTAACATAAATTATTCTATATGCCTAAGATCATTTTCTTCCAACTATCAATTCCATCTAATCCAAACTGATATCATAAACCCGGGCATGTCAATATAGACATTCAGGCCGAGTTAATGCTCTGATACCAAGCTGTCACGACCCGGATTTTTAACATGCACAGCGGAAGATAATCCGGCGACGTAACGGGAAAGGATATCGGTTCGGAACCAAATAAGACTAAAATCATAATCAAGATTCATAATTCCAAACCTTTACAACTTAATAACATAGAATCAAACATCTATCTAACAAATTAAATACCGACATTGAATGAGAAAACCACTAGCTCATCGAATTCCAAAATACCACTACGCTTCTGCTGCGCTAAACCTGCAATCCTGAAAATATTAACAACGGAAGGGGTGAGTCACCACAGACTCAGTAGGTCTTACACCCGAACTACCCCACTATAATAATGATTTATAATGGTATAATAGAATAATAAGCCTAAAAATCAAATTTAATACATAGGGTGTAAACTAATTATATATCTTCCATTAAATGATTACATGATCATTCTACTACCCCATATGATAACCAGACTCTATATGCATGAAAACCAACATATCCTACACATTAGACTACTCTAGGTATGCTCATAACACACCTAACCTGACATACAAACAATGACACATCTAGAACACTAACATCTTTGCCAAAACACACAACTAGACACCTGTCTGAGTAAATACCATGCTCCATCTGATAAATGTAGTCACATCACAAAACTAGCACCAGATTTACCATATAGTAGGAAGTAACATATAGTAAGCTAAATCCCATAGTACCCCATAGGCAGGGGAGTACTTAGGATAAACCGCGGTATCCGGGATCGACGGATGCTCCGGACTGTTCTAATTCATATGCTGCCCACAGGACCGAATTATAGTCTGGTGAAGTACATTTCCAACACATTGCAGCTCACTGCACTAACCACATTCCACACCATGCAAGCATATAATTAACTCAGACAGTAACACATGAACATTTAATTGGCAAATCAAATATGAAATACATAGATGAACACTCATGGTTCTATGAACCACATATTTGCATACCATACCACAGTCTAGCATAAACCAGAACCAGTCTATCATATGACGCATCTAAATAGGATCATGCAAGCTACAACCTAAACATCTCAATTACATGCTTAAACAGGACTATCTATCACATAAAAGAAAATAAACTAAGCTCTACCATTATTATGCCTAAACCTTACAACGGCTTTTTATCAAATCGGAATATACATGATTAAGGTTCATCGCGATGCAAACAATGCTAAACTAACTAGGTTCAACTATAAATACATACCTAACATGCTAACATGCATAATTGAATAATTATCCAATATGATGAATAATCATGGACATAGAACAATCTAAACATGTATGATTAAACAAACTAATCTAAACTCTATCTAATCATGCTAATAAATCCAAAACAACCCATTAATCACAATCTTCTAATCCTGGTGATCTAAACATGATTCTTACGGTTTAATCAAAATATTAGAGTGCTAAGAATAGCCGAGACGCCTACCTTGACGGCGACGACGAACGACGCACAGAATCGATCCAGGTGAAGAATATGCCGCGATCACAACGGCGATGCAAAATCGAATCGAACGGATATCATTGATAATCTGCTGGAAAGGAGATAATAGAATAAAATGGGAGAAATAGAAAATAGGGTGATAGTATGAGAGAGAGAGATACCGGCTGGGTTGTGAAGGGGGCGGCACACCGAGGTGCACGGTGGCTGCCAGGCACCGGCGGTGCATGGCTGGCGCGGCCACAGGACAGCCGAGGGGGAAGGGGGGGCTTCGACGTGGCTGGCGGGGCGGCAGGAGGCGCTCAACGGCGGGAGGCAGCGGGCGGACGGCGGTAGGGCGTGGGACAGGGCCGCGGTTGGGCGGGAGGTGCGGCCACATGCAGGCGGGCGGCGACGGATGTCGCGGCTGGTCGATGGGGGGGTGCAGGTGGCTGCGGCGCCGGGGGTGGTGCTCGCTCGCATGGAGGCAAAGCGGCGGGGCGGAGAGCGCGCGTGCGCGGGGGCCCGGGTGGTGCGAAGGGGGGCAATGGCGGCGACCAGGTGACGTGGGCGGGTGGCTGGCCGGCGATGTGCAGGTGGGTGGCCGAGGGCGGCGGGTGACGGCGGTTGCAGGCTCGCGCGGACGCGCGCGGCGACGCCGGGGAGGGGGGGGAAGGTAGGGAGGCCGAGGCGATGGCGGCGGCGGCAGTCGCTCGTGCGGCCCGAGGTGGGCGGCGACGGCGGCGACCTCGCGGGTGCGCAGGTCACGGCGGCGGCTGCCGGGCGGGCGGCCGAGGCGGCGGTCACGGCTAAGGCGGTGCAAGCGGCGGAGGGGCTCGGCGGCCAGCGGGCTCGCGGCCGACTGGGCTGACGCGGCTGGGCGGCATTGCGCCGCACGGCTGCGAGGGACGCTGCGGCGACGCCGTGGGCACACGCGGGCGCAAAGAGGGGCGGCCGCGGGTGCACGCGCAGGACAACAATCGGAGGGGGGGACTGGCGATGCCCAGGGAAAAATCGGAGAGGGAAACGGTGAGGGAAAATCGCGGAGGAGATGAGGACGATGGAGAAGCGATCGCTCCGGAGGAAGGTTAGGATACGGAGGGGAGATAAAAAAAATAGAAGGGAAAGATAAATAGAAAACGGAGGAGAGAAAGAAGAGAGAGAGATTAACACTCATAATTATAATTAATCTCATATTAATTATAATAAATATTATTTTAATTTAATGAACACCATAACCGTTACAAGAGTCATCCAAGAGGCACATACTTTGGCCACGACTTTGGGTTTTGATGACTGGAAGGTGGGTTCGTCTTTTACCTGTTGCTTGCTGTCATTGTGGTTGTTTGCATTCTGTTTCTTCCTGGTAGAGTTTTAATTTATTACTCTTTATTTTATTCTGTGGAGTCGGTCTTAGTCTTAAAAGCTTCCTCCCGACAGTGGAGACTATCCATCCTTTCCATTGGTGAATCAAGACAATCGCTTGAGCCATCGGCGAAAATTCTTCAATATTTTTTGTTCGAGTTCTAAATGTTGGTGTCACCTGCTAATTATTGAATTGGTTTTTGAATAGAAATTTCTAGTAGATTGTTTCCATGTAATGAAAATTTCTACACTAAGCAATTCTCGAGAAAATGAATTTTAGATTGGTGCACTTTTTATATAAGATCTTGTTGATTTTGTATTCTCTGCAAGTCTTAGGTTGCGTTTGATTTAACTTAAGTAACCTCTTTTGTCTGATTCGGTCAGACTTAAGAGATTTGAGAATGTTTGATAATTTGTCTGAATTAAGGGCCCGTTTGTTTGCAGGTAAAATGTGTTGCATGCGCTGATTTTCGGGAAAACAATGCCAATTATGTTATTTGTTTGTATGTAAAATAAAAGTCAGGGAAAACAAACTGCGGAGCATGTCATACCAATCCGGATTTTGGCATCAACCGGAACGCCCCGGACGCCGTTTTCGGCAAATGATGGATGACAGTGTTATATATTTTAAGGAGTTTACTATTTAAAATTAATTTTATAAATACATATAACAGTAGTTATAAAATTATTTTATTTTTATGTACTTGACAAATAAAATAAATTTATTGAAAAACTAATGTATCATACAAATTACTTATATAAAAAATGATGAACATATACTCAAATGACCGAAAATTATTTAATAAAATCATTTAAAAAAATAAATAATAGATCTTGTTTTTCAAAAATATTTGATTGATATATAAATAATAAAATAAGTATTAATTTTATTTAAAAATAAATTAATAACAAATAATTAACTTAATCTACTTTGCATCAATATTTTGTTATAAATAAATATTTTAATTATATAAAAATTTATAAAATTATATTTTACTATTTTGAAGCATTTGATGAAACTTCACGAAAATCAACTCCATGCAACCAAACGACTAACGTTGTTTTGAGTTTTCTTGAAAATAAAATTCAATGGAAAAGTTTTTCTTTGATTTTACTTTTACATGAAACCAAATGGACCCTAAGCTCTGACAGAATGTCTATCTCAAAATAGGTCTAAGTCATTCAGTGATAGCAACCCACTTTTTATGGTTCAGACACTGTGTTTCTGCTTATTGCGAGGACCGTGGCATGCAAAGGTTGCAAGGATGATTTCTGTAAATCCGCCCATTTTTGCCAACTCTGGCGATCCAATGAGTAAATTATTCAGCGAAATCTCAAAAAAATTATGGATCACATCGCAGAAATTGAGCGGCCGACGAGAACATATTATAGATATATTTAAATATATATATACAAATCATCTGGATACATGCATACTCATCTCATCATATATGGTAACGCATCCTTCCCATCGAGATCTTGAGAGAGTGTGGTTAGAGTAAATTAATATTTTTGTAAACATTCACTTTTTATTTTCACTTAATTTTTTGATAGAAATAAAATTTGTCAAAGTCCGTTGGGCCCGCTTGTGATGTTACGCCCTGTTTGGTAACACTATTAGGTATCTCTATCACTATCAATTTTAAAATTGATATTGATAGGAACCATTAAGAATTGTTTGTTTAATTGTATCAATTTTAAAATTTGTAGTGCAAACAAAGCATATTGTGTAATACAAGTGTCCACTTGTATTACTTTTGATATTGATACTCTGACATTTGAAAATATTAATATCAATATTAATATAGTACCAAAAATGAAACTCTAACCAAACTGGGCATTAGGTAGGAGAGGCTGTAGATCTCCTCATATAAATGGAACAATATCACGTTGACAAGTTAAATTCAGAACAATATATATCTTACTGTGTTTATCTTATATGTTATGTCCCAGATTTTCTTTTTAGAGAAGAATATATATTTTGTTTTGTTTATGTTGTATGCTACGTTATGTTGTTTATTTAAAAAAATTAAGTGGATGATTCATATTTTTTATCAAACAACATAAATAACTTATGTCTTAATCAAATTTAGCACTTTTTTACCACTTGTTAAGAGGTTAGACATGAAATTAAGAGTTAAGATTTTCAGATTAAGGTGACGTTTGATTAGACTTAATCTGAAAATATTAACTCTTAAATTTATCTCTAACAACTTAACTTGCGGTAAAAAAAGTACTTAACTTGATTAATATATAATGCCCTGTTTGGTTAGAGTTTCATTTTTAGTACTATATCAATATTGATATTAATATTTCCAAATGTTGGAGTATCAATATCAAAAGTAATACAAGTTGACATTTGTATTACATAATATGTCTTGTTTGCACTACAAATTTTAAAATTGATACAATTAACCAAACACCACTTAATGGTTCCTATCAATATCAATTTTAAAATTAATAGTGATAGAGGTAATTGATAGTGTTACCAAACAGGGTGTAAGTGATAAGTTCGTTTGATAAAACATCTAGACAAACATCTAATTAGATTAATTTCACATTAACTTTAAGATCCCCGAGTTGACATTTTAAATGATATGAGTCTAACCACCGAGTTGACATTTTAAATGTTATTTTCTCTACAAATTAAAATATTTTCAACCAAAAAACCTTGTTTACCCTAGGTAATATGGCTAAAAACCTTGTATATATTCTAATTAAATTAGTTATATATTATTTATTTATTAATATATTAATTTTAATAATATATATTAATTTATTGATAGAGTCACTTTGAGAGAGGAAAAGACCGTCAATAAAAATATATATTTTTATAGTAATTATCAAAAAGTGTAAACAGTACATATATTAATTTAATAAACTAGTATTTTAGTATAATAATTTTAATAAAAATATACATCTTTTTACTAAAAAATAAAAATTAAATTATTTTTTATTTTAAAAATGCAAAAAGACGTTGTATTGTACGGATTCTCAGCCATATCAAATATCTATCTTTATACGTTATTCTTTCGTATGGATTTTTTTACGTTGACGTTCACGTCTGAATCAACAGAAGCGATAGTTATTTGCTGAAAAAATAAGTGATTTTTTAGACATTAGATGTTCGTTCAGACCTAATTTCAGCTATTTTGTCAAACATCCCAAATTGTCTAACCTCTGACCTAATCAGAGGTTAGACATCTCTTCAGCCCAAACAAACGCCACCAAGTCTTAGTCAAATGTCACCTTAGTTATGGAGAAAATAATCCTTTCTTGTTAAACTTGTACGTACGTTGTTCCTCATTTCTCATTTAAATATTGCCACCTATGAATTGATTATGGTGTTAATACATCGATAATATGATTGCATACTTCGTTTGCCACTATATATTACATGACCCTGTCATTCATTTAAATAATATTAATATTTTATCTATAATTTACATAGTATCTCCTAATATAAATTTTTATGAATTTAAATTTCCCAATTTTTATCAATTGATTTATATTTCATTATTTTTGTTTCTTCCTATTGTATTTTCGAATATTTTACATTAGTTTATGTTTTATTATCAGGTTTATGCATTGTCTTTACATTTGTCTTTAGGTAGGATTTATTTAATTTAAATTTTTTATGTTTTGTTATGTTCACATTTTATTTAACCAATCTCATATTTCTAATTGACTGAAATTTTCATGATTTTCTACATATTTAATGTACTTCGAAATTTTTTGTTAAGTTGTTGCATTTGTTTACTTTTACCGGTTCATTATCATTTTATTTTTCCTTTTTGATTTTTCTAGATCTTCAATCATAAGAAAAATTTTCTTCTCATACCTATAATTTGCTTTGACTGTTGTTTGACGTTGGCATCCCTTGTTTCTTCCATTTGGTGCTTGTCTTTGGGATTTTGAGATTTTTAGTTTTTAACTTTGAGTTTTTAATTTGAGATTTCACACTTAAAAATTTGAGATTTTGAATATTTGTCGATATTTCAACTTTGCTTAATTGAAATTTCTTGTAGAATAATGATTTTTTTAAGCAATAGATCTCACAAAAGTATTCCTTATACTAAACTAGTTCAGCATAGATACATATGACTCAATGAGAACTTTGAAATTTGAAATTTTAAGATTCCTTAATTTTAAATTTTAAGTTCAAGTATTCCTTATTTTAAAATTTTAAGTAAAAAAGAAGGAAAAAATCATAACCAAACACCCTATTATATTGTTAGCTAGTACATGTGCATTGATATACCTGTATGACACAATCTGGTGTGTATATTTTGCTTCCTACTCATAGGATCCTACCTACATAAATAATTCTTTTACCAAATATCCTACCTACATTAATTTAAATTACCCCCATAGTTTGTGCAAGAAAAAAACAAGTCATTTGATTCATAAACATTTGTTGAACATTAGAGATGTAAGTATAATAAAAAAACCAGAACTTTGAACTAATTCTTCCTTCTTAGGTATGTTGTATGTTTCTTTTGCTTCCTAGATTCAGGATTGGGGGAACCTGTATAGAAATTCTAAAATGTCTTTTTGGGACTATTTCTAATGCCCTAGACTGTTCTTAATATCCTTGCACCTCACCAAATGCAGGTTCCATCATAGTTTGATCTTGGACAGACATGAACATGGCACTGTTAGGCTTTTTCTTTTGTGAGTTTTAAGGATTACATGCTCCAAATGTATTATTAAATTTTTTGAAATTGTTCAAATTTTTTGGCCATTGGCAAAGACTTGAAATTCTCATGCCAACTATTCCCTGTTTATATACACTCAAAGACATGTTCTAAATTTAATACCTGTGTATGTTGATGATATTTTATTAATGATCAATGCTGATGTTCTACTTGGACTATTTAAGGATTTTCTTGCTGCACAAATTCATATCAACTATTTGGGCACTCTTGAAGTATTGTCTTGACCTTTAGTTGACAAGATGATCGCAGGGAATTATACTTAACCAGCTCAAATATGTGCTCGATCTTTTGGATTACATTTGATATCTTGCTGCAAGGGCATCATGTAACTCTCATATCCACGATTTGGGTAATCTAAGACAAACTTTTTTTATCTTAGGATTTAAATGAATTCTTTTAAAATCATAGTAAAAAAATTAATCACAACCACGATTCTCTAGATATTATTTCATTAATTTACATTCTCCAGATAGTTTGTGCGAAGGAACCTTTCTGTATTAAAAAAAGTGATTGAAGAACACTAAATTGGGTCTTTTATTTAATGGGAGAAGTGTCAGCGATGAAGTGTTTGGGTTTATGATAAATTGTGCTTGCTATTCTTGCTATCCTTGCACAACACCAAATGCAGGTTCCATTATAGTTTGATCTTGGACAAACATGAACATGGCACTGTTAGTCTTATTCTTTTGTGAGTTTTAAGGATTACATGTTTCAAGTGTACTAATAATTTTTTTTGAAATTGTTCAGAGTTTTTAGTCATTAGCAAAGACTTGAAATTCTCATGCTAACTATTCCCTGTTTATATACACTTGAAGACACATTTTTAATTCAATACCCGTGTATGTTGATGACATTTTATTAATGATCAATGCTGATGTATTACTTGGATTATTTAAGGATTTTCTTGCTGCACAAATTCATATCAATTATTTGGGTACCCCTGCAAGTATTGTCTTGACCTTTAGTTTGCAAGATGACCACAAGGAATCATACTTAGCCAGCTCAAATATGTGCTCGATCTTTTGAATTACATTTGGTATCTTGTTGCAAGGCCATCATGTGACTGTCATATCCAAAACATCAATTATATATCAGTCGATTGTTTCATTAGTATCATGAACCATCATATTATATACATCTGATTATGTCATTGGGAAGCTATTTCTTGTTACAGTTAAAAGACCATAAATATGCTACCAAATTGCTACGCCAGTTTATGTTCTCTTTTAGAAGACTATTAACATGTAGTGTTCATGGTTGTATGGCATCTCAAAGGAATTCCAAACTTTGGTATTATATTTTCTATACATAATATGGCGAAAGATGTATGAACAGTTGCCATACGTCATTATCAAAGAAAAAGAAATGTGTACCGTAGAATATTTCTCCATTGTCGTACAAAGGAAGTTAACCAATACAACGATTACAATACTCATCCATCACACTGACAACATCAACAATGATCATAGCAAGAAGATAGCAACAAATGAGCACCAAACTAGAAAAATATACCACAACAATTGTGTTCTCAGATAATTCAATAAAGATCTGACTTTGACGGGAACAATTTTGCCTCACAAACAAGCAAACAAAACAAGGGGGAAAATAGCCTCGGGGCATAGCCGAAGCATCAAGCCTCACCTGGAAGAGCAATCAAGAATCACACCCAGTGTAACGCAGAAACATCCAGGCGGCAAGTGGCAGCAACGCGCGCCACAAGGGCGAGAAGCTGCACAAGAACCCATCTTTCTCGTCAGATTCTTCCACGCAAACAAGGGGAAGACTAAAAGAGAGAGACAAGGGCTAGAAGCTGCACAACAACGTTAAAAATATTATTTATCTAAACTCAAACTTGCTTCACTTTTTTATCATCTCAATAAAATGATAATTTTTTTACTTTCTCCATTTAAGATTTTTCTATTATAAAATTGATATCAAAGTGTATAAAAATTTATTATGTATCCAACACTCTCTAAATCTTCTTTCTATGAAATATGACATTTGACATCAAATACTTATTTAAATTGAGTTATGTATACATGTTTATAAAATAAATATATTTTAAGTAAAATACTTATAGCATTCTCTATCTTTACCCGGTGCACGTGCATATAGAATGTTTTTTTGACTAGTATGATTAAGTTAAACAAAGAAGGTTTATAATTTTGACATGGATACAAATGAAGGAGTTCCGATATATGTATGTATGATGCCGAGTATAATGGGGTGTTTGGTTGCATAATAATTTTTTTTACACTTTCATGATAAAAAATTGTATTAAAATAAAAAGTGAACCAACTCATGACATAAAATTATCATGTTTGGAGGGATGTGATTACAAAAAAGAGTAATTACCACACATGACCAAATAAAGTGGGGGACCACAAGAAAAAAGAAAGAGGTGAGACCCTCTTTTTTTGTTTAAGAAGAAAATCACTTTCAAAACATAAAATTATCTTGGTTGTCAAACACCTCTTTTAACAAGTTTTCTTATAATTTTTAAAAATTAAAATAAAAACCTCAATTATCATGCAACCAAACACCTCATAAAGATTTTGAGAATTTAGACTTTTTACGATACAAGATAATTAGCTTAATGATATACATGATTAATTATGATTTTAATGAAAATAAAATAAGGATCAAGAAGTTTATATGGATCATTTCGACGGAGGATAGGAAGTGTGTGATATAGATATATGGTGAATATACTTTGTTTGAAGATTTATTTGGATGATAAGAGATAATGTTGTGCAGGATCTGACAGTGAATTTAGATTATGTTTGATATATGATAATGTTTATGAATACTTGCATATAATTTAGTCAGGGAGGAAAGACCCCTAAATTTGATATAGTTGATTATAGTGGGTGATAAGAATTTTAGCGCATGTTTTATTTAAAATTTATTTGAGGATCTAAATAAGAGTCGAGAAGAAGTGAATCTACTCGATCTCCTTTGACATGAAAATAAGATTTTAAAATTTTTAATATGATTTTTTAATGAAACAAATTATAATATTTAAAAAACGTTTTTTAAAAAAATCAATCAAAATATTAAAAAAAAAACAAATTTGGTCACGACCCTCACCGTAAGAACCCACCCACCATAACTTTCCCTCTTTCTAACTATCTATTTATCTATCTTCCAAAACTGCTTCCCCCTTCCCTCTTTCGTAATTCTCTTTCCCTCCCACCACTGAGCGCACATCCCCAGCCACATCACTCCCTCTCTCAACCGATCTTCTCCATCCCGTCTCCCTCTCTCCTTCCACTGGCGCACAGCAACCCACCCAGCAGCTTCTCTCCGCCTCGCTCCTTCCACCGCTGCCAGCCACCCCAGCACCACTCACGCCCCCGATTCCACCACAACAGGCGCAAATTCGGAGATGAGACTGGGGATTTAACTCCTAAATTACGTTGGTTTGGAAAAATTGAAGACTAACACACTACAGGAAACTGGGTCATTGGCGACGGGTTATTGGCGACGGCTTTTTTAAGCCGTCGCCAATAATGATAAAAGCGACGGCTAAACTAACGCCGTCGCTAATATTTGGTAAATAGCGACGGCTAAATTGAGCCGTCGCAAATAATGGTTTTTGCGACGGTCGAAGCCGTCGCAATACCAGGAAAACGACCGTGCGGGTTTTTTTTCTCGGAAAACTGGCGACGGCTTGTTACGCCGTCGCTACTAATATTAGTGGCGACGGCTTAAGCCGTCGCAATACCCAGAAAACGCCCCGTGCGGGTTTTTTTCCTCGGAAAATTGGCGACGGCTTCATACGCCGTCGCTAATAATATCAGTGGCGACGGCCTAAGCCGTCGCCACTAATCCATGGTGACCGTTGAACGGTCGACTTTTGTTGGCGACGGCGAAAGCCGTCGCCAATGTAACTTATCCTGTTATTGGCGACGGCTTTTGAAGCCGTCGCCAATAAGTTTGGGTTAAAAAACCCTCGACGCCCTCCTTTCTTCCCCCCGCCGCGCTCTCTCTCTCTCTCTCTCACGGTCTGGTCCTGCCGCCGCCGCCGGTCGCCGCCGCCGCCGCCGCCGCCGCCGCCGTGGCCGCCGCCGCCGTGGCCGGCGCTGTCGCCGCCGCCGTCGCCGCCGCCGCCGGCTTGCCCCCTCCCTGCGTAGGGCACCTTGAGGGGAGAGCTACCTCCGTCACCGCCGTGGGTGTCGCCGGCTCCGCCGCCGCCGCCGCCGCCACCTCCTTTGTGCCAGATTTAAACCCTACTTAGGGTTAATCGAACCTCCTTTGAGGTATACATCTTCAACAAACGAATTTTTTTTTAATTTTTTTTATATACATCACAAAGCATATATGTGCCAAATAGCCCTAACAAATTAATAGGTTAGGACCTCCTCAAACCAATTATGTAGCACCTTGATCACTTTAATTATTTAGGAGATAGAACAAAGGTAGATAGGTGCATAATTTATTTAATCATGGAATGAGCCTTAGAATAATATTTCATAATGCATTTGAGAGAAATACACAAGGGTAATGCCCCTTTGCATATAAATTCCCTTTAATTTTACTGACATTTTTAGAGCTTGGTAGCATTAAATCATATTTAACCCTAAAATTTCGTAATAATAATTATTTTACATAACTAATATGTTTAGAATATTATTAGAAGACTATAATGTATTATTTGAATTTATTGGCATGATTGAACATGGATAACTCATCATAAATAGTAGTTTGGAGTTGGTCAGGAGAAGGTGCGGCCTTGAAGGCTAGACCATTCTAACTATTGATTTTGCATAATTTTTTGTTTCGTTTTAACTTAATATAACAAATCTGAATTCTTAGTTTTCATGTCTAACTATTCGTTTGTGATAAAAATATTTAATTGGTATGTATAAACATTTATTGTTCAACAACAAGTCTAATTTTGATCATTTTATCTCTTTTTCAGGAAACTTCAATCGAGATATACACTTGAGAGTTTCTTCTTTCGGTGGAGGTTCGGTTATATATTGATTTATTTATTAAATTAACATTTCTTCATTGTATTTCAATCTTTTGACAAATTAAGATGAGTAACTTAGACAAATCATGGATGCATATTCCTAATAGATTAGATTCTAGATATATTGAAGGGATCGAAGAATTTTTAAACTATTCTTTTCATGATTCTAGAATACAATTTAGACATGGACAACATAATGATCTAATACAGTGTCCTTGTAAAAAATGTTGTAATACATTTATTTTTAAAAGAAATGTTGTCAAAGAACACCTAATATGCAATGGTATATGGTTAAATTATCAAAAATGGATATGCCATGGTGAAATTGAAGTCAATATGATAAATGAGGACATTTCAATTTTAAATGAACCACAAGATAATTATGTAGATGATGAGGTAATGGAAATGTTACAAGATATTCAAAATAACGAATCTTCTATTCGACATAATGAGGAAGAACACAATGAAGATAATTTTCAATATTCTAAATTATTAAAAGATTCTGAAACACCTCTATATGAAGGTGTTAAAAATGTATCTAAATTAAAATTTATATTAAAGTTGATTCAACTTAAGTCCATTAATGGTCTCACTAGAAAATGTATGGATATGATATTATCTTTATTTAAGGAAGTCTTACCTAATGGGGCATGTGTTCCCGATAATTGGTATGAGCTTAAGAAATTAGTTAAGGAATTGGGACTTACTTATGAGAAAATTCATGCATGTAAAAATGATTGTATTCTATTTTGGAAAGAGAATAAAGATAAAAATGTTTGTCCATATTGTAACACCTCCGGATATAAAAATGATCCTAAAAATCAAAATAAAAAAATAGCACAAAAAGTTTTACATTATTTTCCATTAGGAGTTAGGTTGCAGCGTTTATTCATATCATCCAATACGGCTAAGTGGATGACATGGCACAGTCAATCACGATCATATCAATTGAGAGGTGAAATGCGTCATCCTGCCGATTCTCCCGCTTGGAAAAGGGTGGATGAACTTTATCCAGAATTTGCGTTAGAGAAACGCAACATTCGGATTGGATTGGCTTCAGATGGCTTTAATCCATTTGGTCAAATGTCTTCAAAATATAGTGTGTGGCCTGTTGTTACAATGGTGTACAACTTACCACCGTGGATGTGTATGAAAGCCACATACACAATGATATCATTATTAATACCCGGTCCGAGAGCTCCCGGAAATGATATTGATGTATTCTTACAACCATTGGTGGAAGAGCTAAAAGATTTGTGGGAGATTGGATTGAAGACTTATGACGCCGAAAAGAAAGAGATTTTCATAATGAAAGTCCTACTTTTTAGTACGATAAATGATTTCCCGGGATATGCAAATTTATCTGGATGGAGTACTAAAGGAAAATTGGCGTGTCCTATATGTAACGAAGAAACACATACCATTCGACTTTCCCATAGTCGAAAACAATGCTACCTTGGTCATCGTCGGTTCTTACCAGTAGCACATCGGTGGAGAAAGAACCAGTATAAGCATCTTTTTGATGGTCGACGATGTGTGAAGGGAGCACCAAAGATACTTACGGGATATGACCTATGGAGGCAACAAAAGGAGATGGACACTATTAGGTTCGGAAAACCGTTTAAGAAAGATTTAGAGAACTTAAGGAAAAATTTGTCAAAGAATAAAAATTGGAAGAAGAAGAGTATATTTTTTGAGAAACTCCCATATTGGTCATCTCTTATCATTCGGCACCATTTGGATGTCATGCATATTGAGAAGAATGTGTGCGACAATATATTAGAGATGTTTAACCTATCAGGAATTGACAAGGACAATTTGAACTCACGGAAAGATTTAGTAGATTTAAATATTCGTCCCGAGTTACATCCGTACGAGGGTTCATCAAAGTTTCCAAATGCAATTTATAAACTTAGCAACGATCAAAAGTCTAGAATACTTGAATTCATTAAGAATGTTCGAGTGCCGGATGGTTATTCGTCGAATTTTAGTGGATGTGTAGATTTAAGTGTCCGAACAATTAGTGGTTTAAAAAGTCATGATTGTCATGTGATGATGCAAATAATTATTCCTTTGGCATTTCAAGGAAATGTGCCGAAGGATGTACTGAGTCCTATTGTAGAGTTATGCCAGTATTTTAAGATCATCTGCGCTAAGGTTTTGAACAGTAACATTTTGAGAGATTGGGAGACAAAGATTGCAGTAACATTGTGCAAGTTGGAACAAATTTTTCCACCATCATTCTTTGATGTAATGATTCACCTAGTTGTGCATTTGGCTTATGAGGCAAGAATGTCTGGACCAGTTCAATACCGATGGATGTATCCAATTGAAAGATATTTAAAGAGGCTCAAAGATTATGTGGGCAACAAGGCGAGAGTTGAAGGTTCTATTGCCCAGGGCTACTTGGTTGAGGAGTGTACCCAGTTTATTTCAACATATATGCGTGATACGAGTGAATATAGTAGAGATCGGAACTATGACGGTGGTTCAGAAGAAGTTGATACGGATGATAGTTCAATATTCAAACCAATTGGTCGCCCTTTGAGATGCAGGCGTGTGCCTAAAATTTTGACGGAAAGAGAACAACGATTAATACATGCATACGTGTTAAATCAAGTTGATGACATCGATTATTTTCGTCAATCTCATAGTGATGCTCGTAAAAATAGACCAACTACGGAAGAAAACTTCTTCGTGTGGTTCGTAACACACATTCAAGAGTTAAGAAATATAGGTTCTTCTAGATATACCAAGGAGCTGGAGATTTTATCACTCGATCCGTCGAGATTTGCCTCGTCATTAAACGGTTATATATGTAATGGATTTAGATTTCGAACATTGGAATCCGATTCAACCAAATCAACTCAACTAAGTGGTGTTATTGTAAATGACCATCTTCAATCTGGTTGTGACGGTTATTATGGACGAATATTAGATATAATTGAGATATCGTTCGATCGGAATAGCCATTTAACACTTTTTGAATGTGAATGGTGGGATGTACATGATAATGATCGAGGTTTTAAGGTTAATGGATATGGTTTTATATCATTAAACACACAGAGAAGATTAGGAACGGATGAACCGTTTGCACTAGCAAGCCAAGTGGAACAAGTTTTTTATGTAAATGATAACTCTAATAAGGGATGGGTGTTACCAGTACGATCACTACCTCGTAACTATTACAACATTTCCGGAAATGAAAGTGAAGATGAAAACGAACCGTATCAAGAACAACTTATTAACGTACCTATAACATTTGGAGTAATCGACGAAGATGTACAACTTCAAGAAACTCAGCCTATACAAATAGAAAGTTAATCCGAAGAATTGGCCAAAAAATCCAAGTTTATCAATCCGAAGCCGGATTGCCCGATCGGAACCCGGAACGGGTCTCGGATTGGGCAATCCGGCCTCGGATTGGCCAAAAAAGCTAAGTCCCACAATCCGAAGCCGGATTGCCCGATCGGAACCCGGAACGGGTCTCGGATTGGGCAATCCGGCCTCGATTTGGCCAAAAAATCCAAGTTTCTCAATCCGGCCTCGGATTGGCCAAAAAAGCTAAGTCCCACAATCCGAAGCCGGATTGCCCGATCGGAACCCGGAACGGGTCTCGGATTGGGCAATCCGGCCTCGGATTGGCCAAAAAAGCTAAGTCCCACAATCCGGCCTCGATTTGGCCAAAAAATCCAAGTTTCTCAATCCGAAGCCGGATTGCCCGATCGGAATCCGGAACGGGCCTCGGATTGGGCAATCCGGCCTCGGATTGGCCAAAAAAGCTAAGTCCCACATTCCGAAGCCGGATTGCCCGATCGGAACCCGGAACGGGTCTCGGATTGGGCAATCCGGCCTCGGATTGGCCAAAAAATCCAAGTTTCTCTATCCGGCCTCGGATTGGCCAAAAAATCCAAGTTTCTCAATCCGAAGCCGGATTGCCCGATCGGAACCCGAAACGGGACTCGGATTGGGCAATCCGGCCTCGGATTGGCCAAAAAAGCTAAGTCCCACAATCCGAAGCCGGATTGCCCGATCGGAACCCGGAACGGGACTCGGATTGGGCAATCCGGCCTCGGATTGGCCAAAAAATCCAAGTCCCACAATCCGAAGCCGGATTGCCCGATCGGAACCCGGAACGGGACTCGGATTGGGCAATCCGGCCTCGGATTGGCCAAAAAATCCAAGTTTCTCAATCCGAAGCCGGATTGCCCGATCGGAACCCGAAACGGGACTCGGATTGGGCAATCCGGCCTCGGATTGGCCAAAAAAGCTAAGTCCCACAATCCGAAGCCGGATTGCCCGATCGGAACCCGGAACGGGCCTCGGATTGGCCAAAAAAGCTAAGTCCCACAATCCGAAGCCGGATTGCCCGATCGGAACCCGGAACGGGACTCGGATTGGGCAATCTGGCCCCGATCGGAACCCGGAACGGGACTCGGATTGGGCAATCCGGCCTCGGATTGGCCAAAAAATCCAAGTTTCTCAATCCGAAGCCGGATTGCCCGATCGGAACCCGGAACGGGACTCGGATTGGGCAATCCGGCCTCGGATTGGCCAAAAAAATTGGGCAATCCGGCCTCGGATTGGCCAAAAAATCCAAGTTTCTCAATCCGAAGCCGGATTGCCCGATCGGAACCAGAAACGGGACTCGGATTGGGCAATCCGGCCTCGGATTGGCCAAAAAAGCTAAGTCCCACAATCCGAAGCCGGATTGCCCGATCGGAACCCGGAACGGGACTCGGATTGGGCAATCCGGCCTCGGATTGGCCAAAAAATCCAAGTTTCTCAATCCGAAGCCGGATTGCCCGATCGGAACCCGAAACGGGACTCGGATTGGGCAATCCGGCCTCGGATTGGCCAAAAAATCCAAGTTTCTCAATCCGTAGCCGGATTGCCCGATCGGAACCCGGAACGGGTCTCGGATTTGGCAATCCGGCCTCGGATTGGCCAAAAAATCTAAGTCCCACAATCCGAAGCCGGATTGCCCGATCGGAACCCGGAACGTGCCTCGGATTGGGCAATCCGGCCTCGGATTGGGCAATCCGGCCTCGGATTCGCTAAATTTTTTTTATTGCACAATTAGAAGCCGGGATTGCTGCCTAATATTTTTATGTGACAGATGAAGAGAATTTTCAGCAAAAGTCGTAGGACATCTCAGACTTCTACACCATCTGAGGGCGGTGGACCTCGGGGTCAATCTCAAGCATCTAGGGATCGACCTTCCACCTCCAGGGGTGTTGCTTCCGAGCCAGTTAGGGAGGCACCCCATGAGCCTAGTCCATCTCGGACTCCTTCTCACCGGGTTCCGACGACGCCTCCTACAGATGGTAGTAGTCCATCTTCCCATGCTTCAGGTAAATATTTGAATAAATGCTAGTAAATTTTTTTTTTAAAAATCGTCGTTGTCTAATTGTAATTTTTAATTTATACTTAACTAGCTACATCAGTTAGACGTGGGAGAGGTCCAGCAAAGGCCATCAGTGTGCGAACACTTGGCCCTGATGAGTCCTACAACGTCGTTCTAGTAGGAGGATCCGGCGTTGGATCACATGGACAGGAGTTTACCTCCTACTTAGGAGTTATGAACAGAGTTCATTGCGATTTGTGGGAGCATAATTACATGGCTCTACCGCAGGAGAAAAAGGATGCCATATTCCGTGATTTAGAGGTAACATTCAAGTAGCTTCATCTTATCTAAATTTTGGTGAACTTTTTAATCATTTTTATATTAATGCAGCAACATTTTACCTTTGAGCGGAATCCTCAATCGGATGCACAGATATTAAGGCATATGGGAGAGATGCAAAGAAAACAAAGAAATCATTTGAAAAGAAAGGTAAAATATAATTTAGAATGTAAATTCGAGATAACTAATTTTTTGTTAACAATATTTGTGTACAGTATTTTATAGGATGATCAAATGAGGAAGCTCGTGCCAACATTCCTCCACAGTGCAACGAGGAACAATGGCATCATATGTGCCATTTATGGAGTCAAGATGATGCTAGAGTAACTCCAAATTTTATTTCCTCTTATAATTAGATCCTATTCTTTTCATTTGCATTTTTTTAATGTTGTTTCATTTGTATATATATATATGTAGGCATTGAGTGAAAAGAATGCCGGTAATAGGCGGCAATTAACAATGCCGTACAGAAGAGGAAGAACAAATATACATCAGTTAGAAAGAGACTTTGTAAGTAGTTAAAACTTAAAATTTCATATTAGTTGATTCTTATTCTGTAATCATCTCTTATCTTTTTTTTTTAATTTTTTGGTAAGGTACGAAAAGAAGGTCGACCTCCAACTCGTCCGGAGGTATTCCAGATGAGTCAAACGCATGAAGAACTCGATGGAGCAGTCATTTGGGATAATGACCAAAGTCGTCTTATGATGGTAATTATTGATTATCATAACCTATTTTTCTTTATAATCCACAATTCATCACGGTGGGATTTTAATTTTTATTCATATTATTTATAGGAAAATATGCAAGGATTGATGAATCCCCCAGCATCTGAATCCTCGGATGCTGGGGTATCGCAGCCTCCACTCACCGCGGAGGAAGCTTTCGTATCCGTGTTTGGTAGAGATCGACCAGGACGGATCCGATGTGGTGGGCGAGGTGAAACTCGCCACACTTGGTATGGTGAGTCAAGCGGAGGTGCTTCTAGCTCGACTCAAGAAGTTCGAGAGCTTAGAGATCAGGTGGCGAGGCAAGGAGAAATCAATGAACGTTATGAAGAACAAATAACTTCATTGAAACATCAATTGGACAACCAACAGAAATCATTCCAAGATAATTTCGATCGCCTCAATCTGATCATTGAAGGCTTGACTCAAAGGTTCCCGACTCCCGATGTGCCATCCACATCGGGGCATCCTCCGCCTCAACAAACGAGAGGACGAAATGGCGATGACGACGAGGACTACGAGGATGCCGAGGAGAGTGAAGATGATGATGAAGATGAAGATGAAGAAGATGAATAGAAGATGTATTTTTTACTCTCTATGAATGTTATTCATATGTATCAAAACATTTTGTGTATGAATGTGATTTTGAATATGGTATGTGAATATGAATTTAAATTTGGTGAATTTCAATTTTTGTATGTTAATGTGTGTTGTTTCATCTTAATTCGGTGTCCGTTCCGAGTTTGAAACGAGCAATCCGGCACCGAAATTATTAATATAAATCAATTTTTGGATTGGTAGATCCGATTTTAGATCTTTATGAAAGTTTCAAGAATGATTGATTTTACGGATTGGATCGTATAATTGATCCAATCCGGCCAATCAAATTATTTTTTTTTTCAGAAATTTATTATTGGCGACGGCTATATATAGCCGTCGCTAATAAAGTTATTTGGGACGGCTAAAGCCGTCCCTAATATTAAAAACCGCCGTCGCAATACCAGAGAAAAATTCCGGAACCCGGCTGTAGCCGTCGCCAATAACTTTATTGGCGACGGCTATACAAACACGCAATACCAGTAAAATTCCGGCAACGGGGTGATAGGGTTTCGGTTGCCATTTGCGACGGCTTACGTCGCGCCGTCATAACTACATTTATTGGCGACGGCTGATTAGCCGTCGCCAATAAGATTATTTGAGACGGCTTAACCCGTCCCAAATAACTTCGTCCGCCGTCTAATCTCCTTATCGTTTGCGACGGCTTAAGCCGTCGCTAGTAAAGTTATTGGCGACGGTACATTTAAGCCGTCTCCAATAAATGGTCGTTTTGCTAATAACTTATGCGACGGCTCATAAGCCGTCGCCAATAAACGTACTAGGGACGGCTTAACAATAGCCGTCGCTAATATTATTGGCGACGGCGTTATTTGCGACGCGTTTGCGACGGCTTTGAAGCCGTCGCTAATATTTATTAGCGACGGCTTTTTGGTTTTTTGGGACGGCTTACCGCCGTCCCTAGTAACCTATTTTCTTGTAGTGACAAGTTCCAATTAATAAAACAAACGATTCAATCCCAAAAATAAATCATACATTGATTTCAATATAAACCATTCATAAACCAAATTCTCTAAACCTCTTCTGCACTAAACCTGATCCACTACGTTTCTACTGCGCTACCTGATTTCCTAAAAAATGTTAAAGGAATAGGAATGAGTCACACGGACTCAGTAAGACTTATACCAAACTTTCCTATTATATTAATCAACATAAATAGTAACAATAAATGATAAAATCAACACAAATCAGATTATATCATAATCACTAAACTAATTATCAATATTCAATTATTTAATTGTGTCCTTTCCCAAATCGATTAACTAATTGAGCTTGACTCTACATGAACTAAACTATTTATCACTTAACCAACTGATCTATTATATATGCCATGCCACCTGCACTTACATGAGTTTACTGTGCATGCATTAATACCATTTCAATCCCATTTGTCTGAGTAGATCATATGCTATACTTGGCGATCCTCACTCCAGCTCTAAATATATATAAGAAGTACCATATAGTAAGCTAAATCCCAAATTACGTCTAGGCATGGACATACTTAGGATAAACTACGGTATCCGAGATCGAAGGATACACCAGATTAATCTATTTCCACCGCTGCCCACGGGCAATTCTTTCATAGACTGGAGGAGCAAATATTACATCACATGCATCATAGTATCAATATCATTTCACAAGCAAGCCATATAATTACTCAAACAATTTACAATGCAATAACCAATTATGCAATTTTAACTCCACCAGATAGCTAAATCATTAAGCCATGACAATATTCTATCCATTCACAAATTTATGAACTTAACCATCATCATGCCATTAATCACAATCATTTCAACTCATGCAGACCATTCAATTATTACAAAAATTCATGTAGTAGACCCAATCAGGAACAATAATTCAATTATATTACAATTCATGCAATTGACCCGATCAGAAATATGCAACATAATTAGACATATTAACTTCAATTAATCACAATTCAATATCAATTCATAAAATGATACATATTACATAATTATGCAGCTATTAATGTTAATCAACCATATTCCTTCATTATCAAGCAATTCCAAAGTTATCTTAATTAACTTAAAATAAATCAAGATCATTCATAACATAGATCGGATATAAATATGTTCATAAAAGAATTGTAATTCTATTTCCATAATTTAATATAACAAGTATATTTGACCATCACAATTTTAACTAAATGCTATGATTACTAAACAATGATTAATCACATTTATGACTAACTAAACTAATTCATAAAAACGAATGCAACTACATATGAATGACATGATTGACATTTAAATAATCCCATGCAGACAATTAAATAATTAAACTACCATTTATCAATAATTTCTAACTATTTATCTAATAAACACATTTTAACATGTTAATTAGCATATCGGTATGCTAAGGATAAGTTGGGATGCCTACCTCAAGGTATCGGTAAAGTCAAATCTAGAAGAAGTCGGTTGGATGGCCGACCACGAAACGGCGACGACTATACCAATCGGCAATGTCAAACTGGGAGAATATTAATTTTTAATAAATTGCCAATAAATAGATATTTCCCAAGATATAACAAGGAAGAGATATAGAGTGACTCACCTCGATAGATCAATGGAAAGAATGGCATCGGCTATGGCAAAACACGATGGCACACACGACGAGATGCACACAAGAAGGGAGGATGGAGCGATGGTCATGTGTAGGCACAGGGGTGCACATGGTGACCGAAGGCAGCCACGAGTGCTACGATGTCGATGTCGACGAGCGACAACGACGAGATCTAAAAGAAATTAAAGAGGGAGATGGATCGACCAGGAGGAGCGGAGAATGTTGTGAATGTGCAGGGGAGCCATGCTGTGGCAGAGGAGATGCAGAGAGAGAGAGAGAGAGAGAGAGAGAGAGAGAGCCAGAGGGGGTGAGAGAAGAGGGAGAGCGACAGGGGGAGAGAGAGAGAAAACATAGAGGGAGAGCATGGGGGGACGAGAGAGGGACGAGGGCAAGGTCGATGATGGCCGCGTGAAGGAGTGAGGGAGGCGGGCGTGTTGTCACGCACCCGAATTACCACATTTAAACACGCGCAGCGGAAAACACGGCAACTCGAGAACGCGACAGCTGGGTTTAAATTAATAAACCCGTGGTAGGAAAACAACCTGATATTCAATTAACTGCAATTTCTACAACTACAAACCAGAAACCGATTCATATATCCGATTACACAACATAAAAATCGGTATAAACATATTCACAACACTAGCTAACACAGCCACCAAAAATACGTTTCCACACGGTCAAACCCGATTCAACCATTTCGGGTACAAAAGATTAATACTAACCTGGATCAGCAAGTCACACCTCACCTGAACCCGGAGTGGGAGTCAAGTCTCCAACAAACAGATCTTCAGGGGATGGGTGCTCAAAATCAGCAGTAAAATATATAAAAGGAAAGGGGTGAGTCCATCATGACTCAGTAGGACTTATACCCAACTATCCTAATATACTAACAAATCTAACTGCTAATTATAAGCATAACCAGACCCACCAATTGCTATAATATCATATAGGTTATTTACCATGTTTATTTATTTAAAAGGGATTTCTTTCACTAAATTACCCATTTAAACATGCCTCTACATGAACTTGGCTACTAACTAGTCTGGTCTATATGTTTATGCCATCTACACCTGCATGAGCCAACTGTGCATGCTTCCATACCATTTCCATTCCATATGTCTGAATAAATCATATGCCATACTTGGACTTCTCAACTCCAGCTCTAAATATATATAAGAAGTACCATATAGTAAGCTAGATCCTTAATACACCTAGGTAGGGCGTACTTAGGATAAACCGCGGTATCCGGGATCGAAGGATGCACTGGATTTCACTACGTCATCTGCTGCCCCAGGACCACTAATGTAGGCTGGAGGACCTCAACAAGTAAAAGTCATATATTTACTCAGACATAACCAATTCAATCAACTAGATATGCCAATTATCAAGTCATGCACAACCATCTCATTATACCAACAAATCATGCAATAGACCCATCAGAACAGAATATGCAAATATCACTCACATAATTCAATTTCACACCAATTTATGCAATTGACCCAATCAGAAAGGAATATGCAACATAATGAGACATATTAACTTCAATTAAGCACAATTTCATATCAATTAATCAAATGATGCACTTTACAAGATCAGGCCACTATTAATATTAATTAACCAGATTCCATAATTATCATTCCATCAATTTCCATTACAATATAAGTATTAATGATTTATGATCATTCTAAATATGAATCAGGTATAATTATAATCATAAAGGGTCACAAATAATTTCCATATAACATGTCATTCATAACATAAATCGGGTACAAATATAATTATAACAGGTCATATATCAAATTTTATGAATTAATACAACCAATCTAATTAATCACCACAATATATCTAATTTAATCATTTTCTAAACCACATTAATTAAAAATTACATCTAACTAATGCAAATCATGGAACCATACATGAATGACATGATAAACCTCTAACTAATCTCATGCAGACAACACAACCATCATTTATTCATCATTTTCTAACTAATAATCTAATAAACATATTTTAACACATTAATTATAATATCATGTGCTAAGGATAAGTTGGGATGCCTACCTCAAGGAGAACGATATATTCCCGTGTCCAGGAACCCACACCAATTTAACCACGGGGCGACCGAGGCGAGGGTGAAACCGGACTATCCTCCAATCCTACGATAAAAAAAACGATAACTAGATCAATCAACCCACTTAATTTAAATAATTATATAAGTAAGAGGAGGGGGGTTAAACTGTTAAATAGGAGAGAGAGAATGAGAGGGAGAGAGAGCGCACGGAAGAGAAGCGAGGGAGAGAGAGATTGAGAGAAGAGAGTATCGGAGAGAGAAAGAGAGCGTCGGGGGGGGGAGAGAGAGTGGCGGGAGAGAAGAGAGAGAAGGGAGAGAGAGTGCGACCGGGGGGAGGAGAGAGACGGGAGGCGCGCGCAAAGCACCGCCCCCCTCGCGGCGCAGCCGCATGCGCGGCGGCGCATGCGGTCGCCGCGCGCACACCGCGCGCGGGCGCGGTAAGTCAGGGGGGAGAGAGAGGAAGAGAAGGGAGATAGCGCGAGGGCGCAGGAGAGGGAGGAGAGAGAGAGAGCCCGCGTGCAGCGGGGAGGCGGGGTGCGGCGCCGGCCGCAGCGGAAGGAGGAAGCGGAGGAGGAGGCGACGCGGTGGAGGGGGAAGCGCGGCGGCGGCAGCGACGGTCGGCGACGTCGACGGTGGAGGAGGAAGAAGAAGAAGAAGAAGAGCGGGGGGGGTGCGAGCAGTGGAGGCGGGGCGACGCCGGCCGCGGCGGCTGGAGGGGGAAACGCGGGAGAGGAGAAGAAGAAGAAGGAGGGGACAGAGGCGGCGTCGACCACGGGAAGGAGGGAAGGGGACGGCGATGTCGACGGCGGCCCACAACATCGCCGGCTACGGAGGAAATAGAAGAGGAAGAAGAAGAAACGGAGAAGAAGAGGAGGGAGGAGAGGCGGTCGCAGCGGCATCCTCACGACGGTGTCTCGCGGCGGTGAAGGCATCGACGGCGTCAACAGGGGCTGGCTCGGGGAGACGATGGTGGCGAGGCGGTGAAGCGGCGAGGCGGTAACGGGACGAGAAAAACGGGACGGAAGGCGGTGGAGGAGAAGATTCGAGAGAGGGTAGAGAGGCGGCGAACGGAGGCAGTGAAGAAGGGGTACGTGGCAAGAGGTAAAAAAAATTTAAATTTTTTTTTAAACCCCTTTTTTCCTACTGTATTACATTCACTCCCCCTTAAAATAAAATTTCGTCCTCAAAATTTCTATTCAAACTTACCAAATAATTGTGGATACAATCGCCTCATCTCTTCTTCGATCTCCCATGTAGACTCCTCAGAAGATTGATGCTTCCATAATACCTTAACCATCGGAATACTTTTCTTCCTTAATTGCTTAACTATTCAATCTGTGATTCTAATCGGCCTTTCCTCGAAAGTCAAGTTCGGCTGCACATCAATCTCTGTAAAATCAATCACACAAGTCGGATCTGGCACGTACTTCCTTAGTAAAGAAACATGGAACACTGGATGTATCCTTGCCATGGCCGGTGGTAGAGCTAACCGATATGCAACCTCTCCAATACGCTTCTCGATCTGGAACGGGCCTATATATCTTGGGTTCAGCTTCCCACGCTGTCCAAATCTGATGACTCCTTTGGAAGGAGATACTTTTAAGAAGACATGATCCCCTTCTTCAAACTGTATATCACGGCGCTTCAAATCAGCATAGCTTTTCTGGCGACTTTGGGCTGTAAGCAATTTCTGGCGAATCACTTTGATCTTCTCGTTACTATCCTGCACCCAATCAGGTCCAACCAAACTTCTATCCCCAAGTTCCTCCCAGCATAAAGGTGACCTACATGGCCTTCCATATAAAGCTTCAAAGGGTGCCATCCCAATACTTGAATGATAGCTATTATTATAAGCAAATTCGATCAAGGGCAACTGTAAATCCCAGCTTTCTTGCCATTCAAGAGCTCCGGCTCTCAGCATATCTTCCAAGGTCTGAATAGTTCGTTCTGATTGACCATCGGTCTGGGGATGATAGGCTGAGCTAAACTTGAGCTGTGAACCAAATGCCTCTTGCAAACCTTTCCATACCCATCCCGTGAAGCGGGGATCTCGATCAGATACAATGGAAACCGGCACACCGTGATACTTGACTATACCATCAAAGTATATTCTGACCAAACTTTCTGTCGACTGGGCTTCCTTGATCGGCAAAAAGTGGGCTGCTTTAGTAAGCCGATCCACAACCACCCAAATGGCATCATGCTGCTTCTTGGTTTTAGGTAACCTAGTTACAAAGTCCATAGTAATGTGTTCCCATTTCCACTGTGGAATCTCCAATGGCTGAAGAGGTCCTGCCGGTTTTCTATGCTCTGCTTTAACCTGCTGACACACCAAACATCTGGATACAAATTCAGCAACGTCCTTCTTCATTCCTTCCCACCAGAACTGCCTCTTAAGATCCTGATACATCTTGGTTGCTCATGGGTGAATAGCATACTGTGATCTATGGGCCTCAGTCAGGATCTCCTGTCTCAAGTCGGCATCCTTGGGCACACATAGTCTGCCTTGATAACTTATGGTTTCATCTTCATATTTTGACATTTCTGGCCTTTTTACCAAATCTTGGACTTCCTGGTTCCCGATTTGAGCCGCTTTTACTTTATCCACAAGTGTTGACCCGATAGAAAGTTGTGCCATAAATGGTGCTAAACTGTCAACTGCCACAATGGGTGCACAATATGCTATTGCTTCCATACTCTTCCAGGTCTGGTGTAATTGCATAGCCATAAGCTTCTTCCTACTTAAAGCATCTGCTACAGCATTGGCTTTTCCAGGATGATAGTGCAGACTAAAATCATAATCTTTCATGTACTCTATCCATCTTCTTTGCCTCAAGTTAAGATCTTTCTGAGTAAAAATATACTTTAAGCTCTTATGATCTGTGTATACCTGGAAGGTTTCACCATATAAATAATGTCTTCATACCTTTAATGCATGAACCACTGCAGCCATTTCCAAATCATGCACATGATAGTTCTTTTCGTGTAGCTTCAACTGTCTAGAAGCATAAGCTACTACTCGATCATGTTGCATCAGGACACAGCCCAAACCAACTCTGGAAGCATCTGTATATATAACAAATCCACCTGAACCGGATGGTAGTACCAGAACTGGCGCTGTAGTCAGCTTTTCTTTTAAAGTTTGGAAACTTTTTTCACATTTATTATTCCATTTGAAACCTCCTTTCTTAGTCAAAGCAGTTAATGGAGCAGAAATGGTTGCAAATCCTTTTATAAATCGACGATAATAACCTGCCAAGCCAAGAAAACTTCTCACCTCTGTGGGATTAGTTGGCCTTTCCCAGTTTTGCACTGCCTTAACTTTAGCTGGGTCAACTTGTACTCCTGCCTCAGAAATAATATGGCCCAAGAAATTTATACTGCGGAGCCAGAATGCACATTTACTGAATTTTGCATATAGCTGCTGCTCCCTCAAATTCTGCAGAACAATTCTCAAGTGCTGGCAGTGTTCTTCTTCACTGGGTGAATAAATCAATATATCGTCAATAAATACCACTACAAATTGATCCAGATATTCCCGGAAAATCTGATTCATCAGGCTCATGAATGCCGCAGGTGCATTGGTAAGTCCGAACGGCATTACCAGAAATTCATAATGCCCATAACGTGTTCTGAAAGCAGTCTTGGAGATGTCTTCTTTTTTAATTCTCAACTGGTGATACCCTGACCTCAAATCAATCTTGGAAAATATTCTTGCATTTTGAAGCTGATCAAACAAGTCATCAATGCGAGGCAACAGGTATTTGTTCTTGATAGTTAACTAATTCAGTTTCCGATAATCGATGCACAATCTCAATGAGCCGTCTTTCTTTCTTACAAATAAAACTGGTGCACCCCATGGAGACACACTGGGACGTATAAATCCCTGATCCAGCTACTCTTGTAATTGCTTCTTCAGTTCTTTTAATTCTGCAGGTGCCATTCGGTACGGTGCAATAGAAATGGGTGCTGCCCCTGGAACGAGATCAATAGCAAAGTCGATGTCTCGAACTGGCGAAAAACCTGGCAGTTCTTCTGGAAACACATCAGGGAACTCTTTAACTATGGGTACCTCCTCCAGAGACTGTTTATCCTCCGACTTGTTGATCTTGGTGACACAAGCCAGATATGCTTCACATTGCATCTCCATCAGCTTAGAAGTTTTCAATGCAGAGATTAGCATCCGTGTCTTGCCATAGTTAGGACATTTATATGTAAAAGTGTCATATCCAGGTATTTGAAAAGTCACCTTCTTCTTGAAACAGTCAAGAAGAGCATGGTGGTGTTCCAGCCAATCCATTCCCAAAATAACATCAAACCCTTCCATTTCTAGCACAAATAGCCTGGCCCTTAAGATATTTTCACCGATCTCAATGTCACACTGAGGTATGCAAAAAGAAACTTCTACCGTTTTCCCCGATGGCACACTAACACTAACAGGTTTGCATTGTTCTACTAGGTGCTTGCAAAATTTAAATAAGAATGCAGCGAAGCGGAAAGATATGAAAGAATTTGTAGCACCGGAATCAAACAGAACCCTAGCATGGAATCCAGCAACTCGGACTGTACCTTCTGCTGCGGTGGCTGCCTCGGAAAGGTCCTGGTGTTCTATGGCAAAAACCTTGGCCTGCGAACTCTGTGGTGGTGGCTGGGGTGCTCGAGGAGCTACAAACGGTCTCCTCGGTGGTGCAGGTCGCGGCTATGATGAAAATCGTGGTGGAGGAGCAGGAAGTGGTAATATAGCTGGTTGGCGAGGTGACTGGCGATAACCTTCTCCTCTAGCTTGACTTGTCGATGTTGTTGCTGTGCCTCTTCCCTGATTTGGACAGTTCACCACCAAATGTCCTGGTTGCCCACATCCAAAGCAAACCCCTCTGCTATACCGACATGAGGTACCCGGGTGGTACCTCTTGCACCTAGTACATGGTGCAACAAACTCTGACATCTTTCTCTTCCGATCTATTGCCTGCTGAGCACGAGCTGGAGCCTTCTGAAACTGTGATGGTGGTCGATAAGGCCCCATACTTTCCTCTACTCTGCATGCTGCCTCATAAACTGCTGCCATGCTGCGCCATGCCTTGGATACCAAGCAGTCCCTGATAGGTCCTCTCAACCCGTCCACAAATTTCTTGGCCCTTTCTCTCTCATTTTCACACATATTTGGTGCATATGCCTCGAGTTCCACAAATTTGGTTTCATACTCCATAATTGTCATGCTGTCCTACTCCAGAAGTAAGAACTCGCGCTTCTTGGCATATCTGACATGCTCGGGGATGTATTTGTCATTAAAGATTTGGACAAAGTCATCCTAGTCGATCTCTGCCTCGGTAGCACCAGCGTAGCGAGTGCGAAGCATTGATTCCCACCATGCCCCAGCAGATTGCTGAAGCATATGGGCTGCAAGTTGAACCATGTCTTCTGCTGGGCACTGCATTGCCCTGAAAATCTTTCCAACTTCTTTAAGCCAATCTTCTGCAACTGCTGGATCTCTTTCTCCTCTAAATGCTGGTGGACTCGTCCTCTTAAATTCTTCAAGTGTGCTGCCCTGAGGACGATCAATCCTGGCCTGTGCCTGCTGGTTCCTTCCTTGCTGGGCCTGAACCTGGGCCTGGACTGTCTGGAATAGCTCATGTATAGCACCCAGGATGCCTGCTGCATCCGGTATCTGACCTCCATTCGGACCGGGATTTTGATTACGCCGGACCGGTTGGCTTCCTTCCACAATTGGGACATCCTAAAGATCATCATTCCCATGCCTATGGCTACCTCCTCCAGAAGCCATCCTGTTACAAAAATCGGATCACCAATCAGTTACTGACAGCACATATGTTCTATAAAAGTTAGTCAATAACTGACATCCGATTCTTAGACTCAATCCAATCCAAACCAGGTATTATTTTCCTTATCCAGTTATTATATCCAGGCAGATCAAAAATGATCTTAAGGCCGGATAATTGCTCTGATACCAACTGCTGTCACGCCCCCGAATTACCACATTTAAACACGCGCAGCAAAAAACATGGGAACTCGAGAACGCGACAGCTGGGTTTAAATTAATAAACCCGTGGTAGGAAAACAACCTGATATTCAATTAACTGCAATTTCTACAACTGCCAACCAGAAACCGATTCATATATCCGATTACACAACATAAAAACCGGTATAAACATATTCACAACACTGGCTAACACAGCCACCAAAAATCCGTTTCCACACGGCCAAACCCGATTCAACCATTTCGGGTACAAAAGATTAATACTAACCTAGATCAGCAAGTCACACCTCGCCTGAACCCGGAGTGGGAGTCAAGTCTCCAACAAACAGATCTTCAGGGGATGGGTGCTCAAAATCGGCTGTAAAATATATAAAAGGAAAGGGGTGAGTCCATCATGACTCAGTAGGACTTATACCCAACTATCCTAATATACTAACAAATCTAACTGCTAATTATAAGCATAACCAGACCCACCAATTGCTATAATATCATATAGGTTATTTACCATGTTTATTTATTTAAAAGGGATTTCTTTAACTAAATTACCCATTTAAACATGCCTCTACATGAACTTGGCTACTAACTAGTCTGGTCTATATGTTTATGCCATCTAGACCTGCATGAGCCAACTGTGCATGCTTCCATACCATTTCCATTCCATATGTCTGAATAAATCATATGCCATACTTGGACTTCTCAACTCCAGCTCTAAATATATATAAGAAGTACCATATAGTAAGCTAGATCCTTAGTACACCTAGGCAGGGCGTACTTAGGATAAACCGCGGTATCCGGGATCGAAGGATGCACCGGATTTCACTACGTCATCTGCTGCCCCAGGACCACTAATGTAGGCTGGAGGACCTCAACAAGTAAAAGCCATATATTTACTCAGACATAACCAATTCAATCATCCAGATATGCCAATTATCAAGTCATGCACAACCATCTCATTATACCAACAAATCATGCAATAGACCCATCAGAACAGAATATGAAAATATCACTCACATAATTCAATTTCACACCAATTTATGCAATTGACCCAATCAGAAAGGAAAATGCAACATAATGAGACATATTAACTTCAATTAAGCACAATTTCATATCAATTTATCAAATGATGCACTTTACAAGATCAGGCCACTATTAATATTAATTAACCACATTCCATAATTATCATTCCATCAATTTCCATTCCAATATAAGTATTAATGATTTATGATCATTCTAAACATGAATCAGGTATAATTATAATCATAAAAGGTCACAAATCATTTCCATATAACATGTCATTCATAACATAAATCGGGTACAAATATAATTATAACAGGTCATATATCAAATTTTATGAATTAATACAACCAATCTAATTAATCACCACATTATATATCTAATTTAATCATTTTCTAAACCACATTAATTAAAAATTACATCTAACTAATGCAAATCATGGAACCATACATGAATGACATGATAAACCTCTAACTAATCTCATGCAGACAACACAACCATCATTTATTCATCATTTTCTAACTAATAATCTAATAAACATATTTTAACACATTAATTATAATATCATGTGCTAAGGATAAGTTGGGATGCCTACCTCAAGGAGAACGATATATTCCCGTGTCCAGGAACCCACACCAATTTAACCACGGGGCGACCGAGGCGAGGGTGAAACCGGACTATCCTCCAATCCTACGATAAAAAAAACGATAACTAGATCAATCAACCCACTTAATTTAAATAATTATATAAGTAAGAGGAGGGGAGGTTAAACTGTTAAACAGGAGAGAGAGAATGAGAGGGAGAGAGAGCGCACGGAAGAGAAGCGAGGGAGAGAGAGATTGAGAGAAGAGAGTATCGGAGAGAGAAAGAGAGCGTCGGGGGGGGAAAGAGAGAGAGTGGCCGGAGAGAAGAGAGAGAAGGGAGAGAGAGTGCGACCGGGGGGAGGAGAGAGACAGGAGGCGGCGCAAAGCGCCGCCCCCCTCGCGGCGCAGCCGCATGCGCGGCGGCACATGCGGTCTTCGCACGCACACCGCGCGTGGGCGCGGTAAGTAAGGGGGGGAGAGAGAGGAAGAGAAGGGAGAGAGCGCGAGGGCGCGGGAGAGGGAGGAGAGAGAGAGAGCCCGCGTGCAGCGGGGAGGCGGGGTGCGGCGCCGGCCGCAGCAGAAGGAGGAAGCGGAGGAGGAGGCGTCGCGGCGGAGGGGGAAGCGCGGCGGCGGTAGCGACGGTCGCCGACGTCGATGGTGGAGGAGGAAGAGGAAGAAGAAGAAGAGCGGGGGGGTGCGAGCGGTGGAGGCGGGGCGTCGCCGGCCGCGGCGGCCGGAGGGGGAAACGCGGGAGAGGAGAAGAAGAAGAAGAAGAGGGAGGGGACAGAGGCTGCGTCGACTGCGGGAAGGAGGGAAGGGGACGGCGATGTCGACGGCGGCCCACGGCATCGCCGGCTACGGCGGAAGAAGAGGAGGAAGAAGAAGAAACGGAGAAGAAGAGGAGGGAGGAGAGGCGGTCGCGGCGGCGACCTCACGACGGCGGCTCGCGGCGGTGAAGGCGTCGACGGCGTCAACAGGGGCTGGCTCGGGGAGACGATGGTGGCGAGGCGGTGAAGTGGCGAGGCGGTAACGGGACGAGAAAAACGGGACGGAAGGCGGTGGAGGAGAAGATTCGAGAGATGGAAGAGAGGCGGCGAACGGAGGCAGTGAAGAAGGGGTACGTGGCAAGAGGTAAAAAAAATTTAATTAAAATTTTTAAACCCTTTTTTTTCCCACGGTATTACACGTCTCAACGGTGACGATGCTGGAGGGGGGGGGAATCGGCGACCGAGGGGGTGGAGGAAGGTTCACGAAGGGGGTGAGGGGGAGAAGGAGAGGGGAAGGGCAGTGGAGGAGAGAAGGTTCGAGAGAGAGAAAATTTTTTATTTGTTTATTTATTTATTTAAACCGGTCGTTACATTCTTCCCTCCTCAATAAAATTTCGTCCTCGAAATTTCAAATTATTCCTTCCAAAAATAATAATGTTCATCAACTGTTAAAATCATTCTTTCTATGACCTGCATTGGTTAACAATATCTGCTCGAATTCAATTTGATCACTCAATTATAATATATCGATAAAATCTAAATTCACAAAATTCATAACTTGTGAAGTCCCTTATATCATATAAGTATCTTTCAAAAATCACATATATCCTCATATTTCTAATATTCCCTACTAGACACAATAAATTGGTCTAACTATTCTCAGTAATATCATCAAATAATTTTTTTTCTAAAATTTCATCTTCTATCTAAATTTTGATATCAATTGATCTATCCCTCTTCCAAACTTACCTCTCTATCTATCTTATCCATTCATCAATCCTCTATGCACATACATCTAACTATCTTCTATCTTCTTTTGTCTATCCATCCTTCCATCATTTTATCTATCTAAATATTAATCTCATAAATTGACCTATCTATCATCTATCCATCTATCCTCATCTATTTTATTTAACATATCCACGTATTCTCCTAACATAATTATATCCCCCTAACTCAAATCAACTCAATACATTTTCCTTAATCTGGACCACTAGATATCATCTAAATCCAATAATCTTTGATCCTCCTACAAAATCCAGGCTGATGTAAGATTGATCAAAATCTAATATCAATATCAGTATCCCTTAGCAATTAAAAATTCTAACCTCAAATATATAATTCCAACCATCAAATATAAGATTCAAATCACCATTCATATCTAATATCATCAATTCAAAAGGATCAAATCTAATTTATCCAAACCGACATCCTCTACCCAGGCAAGTCAAAATAGACCTTCCGACTGGGTTATTTCTCTGATACTAACCTGTCACGCCCCCGATTCCACAACAGGCACAGCGGAATAAATCCGGAGACGAGGTAGGGGAATTAACACCTAAACTACGTCGGTTTGGAAAATTTGAAGACTAACAGGTCCCAATTAATAAACTATTTATCACTTAACCAACTGATTTATTCTATATGCCATGCCACCTGGACTTACATGAGTTTACTGTGCATGCATTAATACCATTTCAATCTCATTTGTCTAAGTAGATCATATGCTATACTTGGCGATCCTCACTCTAGCTCTAAATATATATAAGAAGTACCATATAGTAAGCTAAATCCCAAAGTACATCTAGGCAGGGGCGTACTTAGGATAAACTGCGGTACCCGGGATCGAAGGATGCACCAGATCAATCTATTTTCACCGCTGCCCATGGGCGATTCTATCATAGACTGGAGGAGAAAATATTACATCACATGCATCATAGCATCAATAACATTTCACAAGCAAGCCATATAATTACTCAGACAATTTACAATGCAATAACCAATTATGCAATTTTAACTCCACCAGATAGCTAAATCATTAAGCCATACCAATATTCTATCCATTCATAAAATTATGCACTTAACCATCGTCATGTCGTTAATCACAATCATTTCAACTCATGTAGACCATTCAATTAATACAAAAATTCATGCAGTAGACCCAATCAGGAACAATAATTCAATTATACTACAATTCATGCAATTGACCCAATCAGAAATATGCAACATAATTAGACATATTAACTTCAATTAATCACAATTCAATATCAATTCATAAAATGATACATATTACATAATTATGCAGCTATTAAGGTTAATTAACCATATTCCTTCGTTATCAAGCAATTCCAAAGTTATCTTAATTAACTTAAAATAAATCAAGATCACACTACGCCAAATTCGTCCTTTACCTACGCAAGAAAAACGTAGGTAAAACCTATTTTCCCGTAGGTATTTCAATTTACCTACGGGACCCCCCGTAGGAAATCGCGTCAGGCTAGGACATGTCGGTAAATGTTTTACCTACAGTAGGTCCCGTAGGTATAGTACATGTACTATACCTACGGGTCAACAAACACCCGTAAGTATAATCCCTATGTATACCTACAATCCATACACCCATTGGTAAAACTTGCTTACCTGTTTAGCAAGCGTAGGTAAAGAAAACTAATACAAATGGACATACCTATGGTTCCTCCCGTAGGTAAAAGTAGTGGTAAAAAATGGACGGATCTTTGGTAGCATTTTACATTTACCTACGGCCAGAAACCGTAGGTATTCATACAAGTTCTTCAACCACTCATCTACACATTATTCCACAACCACACTCTTCCATACAACCACTTATATACACATCATTACATAAACCCATTAATGTTCCATTCAATCACTTTGTTTCATACAATATGTTCCATGTTCCATATAACCTATTTCATACATTGGTCCACATTGTTCCATACATTCTGTTTCATACAACCTGTTTCATACATTGTTTCATCTACACGTTGTTCCATACACTCATTCATGTTACATCTCTTGACACACATTGTTCCATACACATGTTCCATACAACCTGCTCCATACACATTGTTCCATTCATGTACTCAAATTTCAAGTTCTATTTAAGAAAATTTAAACAATTTTGCACATATCATTGAGTTACTAAAATGAAAACAAAGAAGTTTTACAACATGTTAAAGTAACACATCTACACCTGTATTATACACCAAATATGTACAAAATTTAAGAGTTTTTATGTTCAACTACAACCAGAGTATTGATGAATTACATTTTTCATGGCTCCTCATGCATAGGAATGTAATCAATCTATCTTGAAGATAACCTGTGGCATAAAAATACAAAAAGCATAAGTATGCAAAATGATAACTTGTGTGATATAACTTTATATGTAAAGATGACTTACATAATCTCTCAACCATATTATATAACTTCTAATAACATCTTACATTTTCTTTATATGATTTTCTTTAACAAATAGGGGGCATTTGACTTTTCGCCAATTACAATTGATACCATTCAAGAGCATAAACATATGTTCTTGTAAGATGTCATGCCATCCTTCTAGTTGCACATAGCTCCATTAAGTCAATCTCTATCTTTAGAACTTATATCTATACATGGATGTAAAACATACTATCTAACATCTTTCTTAATAGTCATCCTCATTCACATATGCAGATAATATACTAGTCTGTCCTAACCTACAAATTCATTCACCTATAAATGAGTAAGCAAAAATATTCTAACAACAGAGGAAGCTATACCAAGATAGATCAGTTCTATTGATAGGGTTAGAGAATTACTTGTTATGACCGTGCTTGTTGTGGTTAATCCACAAATCTCTATAGAAAGATATATATAAACTATCAACAAGATGTTGACTCCTTCAAACTTTCAGTCAATCAAACTAAACAAAAACACCATCTTAAAGATGTGTCAGTTGTGCTCTCTCCAGATGGCCCAAACCAGAGCAGGGGAAACCAAATTCCATGACTCAGGTTCAGTTGATTGTGGTTTTTTATGGCAATCACAAAAGGTATTGCATTTCAACAAGGATAGTTTAAACAAAATTGCCTATCATGGTCACTTTAAGATCTATCAAGAAATCTTGAATATTTCCTCTACAAGAAATGACCAATGATTTATGATGGAACATCTCTCCTCTTTCTCACCGATATTTCACACAATGAAAGCCACATGTAGTTTGTAAGAGAAAATATCCAGCATCGGTATAAATCAAAGATATTATATGAAATACCAAAATACAAAGGGTAGACAGAAATCATAAAACTCAAAATGCCTTGTCTTTGGATAAATTATATTCAAAAAAATGACAGCAAGCTGCATATTTTACTTTGGCAAAAAGATAATTTTGAATTAGTCAGTCTGATGGAGGCAGGAGCAAAACTTTCAAGAAAGAATCATATGTGATTCTTCATGCAGATTGCATAGAAGTGCATTCACAAACCACTCTCAAGCCATGCATTTTTCAATATGACAATGAACAGGTAGAAACAGTTAGCAGACATACATGCCTCTGCTATGAGATTTCAGTTGTCCCCGCTTCACCAGATCAGCCACAGAGCCGTGTTGTATATGCCTGGACTTCCTGAATATGGTCTGTTTAACAACCACCAGGAATGCAAATGCAAGTAAAATTCCTACCATAAACTTTGAGTTTTTACCCACTTTCATATGAAACAAAGAAGATGCATTATGACAACCAAATATATTAAGCAATGAACTAATACTAACTTATTTAAAAAATACAATATATGAGGTAACAATTCATAGTAATACATAAGAAAATAACAAAGATGAAAATAAAAAAGCAGAAGAATGTCAAGAAACCAATGGTACTCTCTTAACATTTTTAGACTTCTAAAGTGCTCAAATGGACATAAAACTGGGTGATATTAGTACATGTCTTGTAGCATGGCAGAGAAGAAACCATGTGCCTCGAGGCTCAAGTTATATACTTGTTTCCAATGATCATTCTGTTTTAGACAAACAGGTAGAAAAGAAAAAAAAATATCGCATAGGAAAAATTATCAATCAACGAGAATACATACCCAAAATAGAAAGCCTAAATTAGTTCAAAAATTGAGATAGGTAAGAGAAGAGAAGCTACAAACAAAAATCACTTATGTGCATTCCAGTTAGGTAGTTCTAAGAAAATCTGAAACCCACACTTCCAGATGAAGGACATACATAGTCATATACTACAACCAAAGTAGTATATTATAATTAACTAAATACTGGTCATCCACATCGGCAACGAAGGAATTCCATGAAGACTCAGTTGTATTTGTTATATATATACAACTACGAAATTGCAGACTGATTAACTTGATCATATTATACCGATAACAGATGAACAACTAGACCATGAGACCACGCCCTGCCGGAAGCAAAATCGATCTACTAAACGAAACAAAATTGCATCAAATCAACAAGGTGCACTAGAAGCTTTAAATTTAAACAATTCTTCCCGAAAATCCATCTAGAACCGAAGCTATACAAATATATATAGACAGAAACCAGATTACAATACATCAACTACTTGGCGTGGACACAAATATGGAAATAAGTAAGTATAACAGGAAAGGGAACCATACCACGGAGACCAGAGGTGGGAGAGAGCTCACAGCCCCTTCTACTCTGCTAATTGCATTCCACAAATCAGCGGTACTATTACCCTGTTTCACCCCTTCGAGGACTCCGCCGCTATCTTTGTCGGCAGTCTTAGTAATAACCCCAGGTTCATCATCGGAATTCGTTGAAGACGCGGAAGAACACATTGTCCAAAAGAGAACTTCACGCCGCCAAATACTTCGGCTAGTGTTCATCAAACAAGGCGAATACGCCCACAAAACCCCAGTCCGCCTCCAAAATCCACCACGGCACTTGCAATCGTAGATGAGGCTCTGCATGTGGATCAGGAAACATCGGGAAAAAAAAGATAAGAAGCGGTCGAAGGCGAGCGAGTGTTGAAGGTTCTGCGCGATCGCTATACTCCACCTGCGAGCAGACGCCTCCGATTCGCAACTGTAGGGCAGGCCTAGCGGCGGGAATTGCGGAGGAGGACGCCACGGACACAGCGTTCATCGAGACCGAGGCGCTTTGGGCGACTAGGGCAGTAGAGAGAGGACTGAAGGAGGGGAAGCTCGCGTCATGGCTGTTTGGTCGAATGTCTAGAAGGAACTGCGGCGGCAAGCAACTGGGTGATATAGGTAGAGATGCTGCCGCTGGTCCAAGGTCACCAGTTTGTGGAGGTGGTTCCGCAGGCTCCCTTCCTCCCTGAGCACCTTCAGGGCGTCGATCAGGGCGCGCGCCGACGCGTAGAGCGCCGTTAGGGGGCTCTCTACGACGTGGAACCCCATGGCCTGCATCTCCTTGGGGGTGTGCAGCGGGGTCACCCCTCCCTCGATCATGTTGCAGACCCTCGGCCCCTTGGTCCGCCGGACCACCTCCCTCAGCTCGCCATCATCCTGCGGCGCCTCCACGAATGACGCGTCTGCCCTGGCCTGCATGTACAGGTTCGCCCGGTCGATGGCGGCGGAGAGCCCGGTATGGAGGCAGGTGGCGCGGGCGTCGGTGCGGGCGATGAGGAAGAAGTCCGCGCCGCCGATAGCGTCCCTCGCGGCGACGATCTTGGCGGCGTGCTCCTCCGCCGCTATCACCTTCGATAACCCACTCCTCGCGGCGGTGATCTTGGCGATGGAGGAGCTGGTGGTCGTGGCCATCTGATTCGGAGAGACAGAGAGAGAGAGAGAGAGAGGGAGAGATGGAGTTAGCCAGTTTGAGAGGGGAGGGGGACTGGAGCAGGTTTTGCGACGGAAAACGGGTTAAGTTTTACAGCGGGGGAAAGGAGGAGCGGGAAATAGATTTCAGGAGATAGTTTAGGTATATTTTTAATATTTAATATTTTATATTCAAACTATTATGTTATATATTGTATTTAATATTTTGTATAATATTTAATAAATTATATTATTATTATATTGTTTGATATACTCTACATCAATACATTTTTATATATTACTATTACTATGAATATAGTATTTTTTATTATAGTATTATATATTTTTATTTTTATTTTTACTATGAATATATTATAACATTTAATAAATTATATTATTATTATATTAGTTGATATATTATACATCAATACATTTTTGTATATTAATATTACTATAAATATATTAAATTTTTATTATATTTTTATATATTTTTATTTATATTATTATATTTTATTAATATATGACAAACTAGTGATAAAAATTTAAATATTTAATTAGATGGTTGAGATTGATCTATTTAACATTATATTTACTAATTAGGGTGAGTTTGTACTTAGTAATTACTAGGTAAAGTTATTTTCTTATAGTGGATGACAAGGTGGGAAATCAAAGAGTAGAAAAAATGTTAAAAACATTTAAATGTTTTAAATTTATTTAATATTTATATATATTTGTCTTATATATTGTATTTAATATTTAATAAATTATATTACCATTATTATATTGTTTGATATATTATACATCAATATATTCTTGTATGTTACTATTGTTATAAATATAATAAATTTTATTATATTATTAAATTTTTATTTATATTATTAAATTTTTATTAATATATGATGAATTAACGATGAAAAATAATCTATTTAACTGGATGGTTGAGATTGATCTATTTAACATTATATTTATCTATTAGAATGAGCTTGTACTTAGTGATTAGTAGCCAGTGGGTAAAGTTATTTTCTTATAGTGGGTGACAATGTGGGAGATCGAAGAGTAGAGAAAATGTTAAGAATCTTTGAATATTTTTAAAAAAATTCAATTTATATATATATTTGTTTTATATATTGTATATAATATTACATATACTATTGTATTTAATATTTCATATACTATTGTATTTAATATTTCATATAACATTTAATTGATATTGTAATTAATATTTCATATAATATTTAATAAATTATATTATTATTATATTGTTTGATATATATTATACATCAATACATTTTTGTATATTACTATTGCTATAAATATATTAATTTTTTATTATATTATTATATTTTTATTTATATTATTATATTCTTATTAATATATGTTGAACTAATGATGAAACTTCATCTATTTAATTGGATGGCTGAGATTGATCTATTTAACATTATATTTATCTATTAGGATGAGTTTGTACTTAGTAATTAGTAGCTGGCAGGTAAAGTTATTTTCTTATATTGGGTGACAAGGTGGGAGGTTGAACAATAGAGAAAATGTTAAGAATATTTAAATATTTTAAAATTTATTTAATATTTATATATATTTGTGTTAATATTTTATATATTTAATATATTATATTCTTATCAATATTAATATATTATTTTTTAATAGTCTCATTATTAAATTATATATTAATAAATTATTTTTTAAAAAATTAATATATTTATCATATTATATATTATAAATATATTATTAAATTATTATTAAAACTATTTATCATATTATATTATTTATATATTATTAAATTATTATTAAAACTATTTATATTATTATATTATGTTATTTATATTATTATATTAATTATTTTTATTAGTTATACCATATATTTCAAATAAATAAATTATATTTTTTTATTAATTATATCATTTATCTACGGGATATCTATCGTACGCCTGTAGGTGTTGTTACATTTACCTACGGGCAACTAATTAGTAGGTATACTATGTCGGTAAATGATACATATACCTACCAAATTCTCACCTACGCAAGGGGTTCACGTAGGTGAAGATGAGTTTTGGCGTAGTGTCATTCATAACATAGATGGGATATAAATATGTTCATAAAAGAATTGTAATTCTATTTCCATAATTTAATATAACAAGTATATTTGACCATCACAATTTTAACTAAATTCTATGATTACTAAACAATGATTAATCACATTTATGACTAACTAAACTAATTCATAAAAATGAATGCAACTACATATGAATGACATGATTGACATTTAAATAATCCCATGCAGACAATTAAATAATTAAACTACTATTTATCACTAATTTCTAACTATTTATCTAATAAACACATTTTAACATGTTAATTAGCATATCGGTATGCTAAGGTTGTTGGGATGCCTACCTCGAGGTATCGGTAAAGTCTCAAGTCTAGAAGAAGTCGGTTGGATGCCCAACCACGGAACGACGATGATTACGCCTATCGGCAACGTCAAACTGGGAAAATATTAATTTTTAATAAATTGCCAAGAAATAGATATTTCCCAAGATATAACAAGGAAGAGATATAGAGTGACTCACCTTGATAGATCAATGGAAAGAATGGCGTCGGCTACGGCAAAAGGCGACGGCACACACAGCGCGATGCGCACAAGAAGGGAGGACGGCGCGTTGGTCATGTGTAGGCACAGGGGTGCGCATGGCGACCGGAGGCAGCCACGGGTGCAACGATGTCGATGTCAACGAGCGACGACGATGAGATCGAAAAGAAATTAAAGAGGGAGATGGATCGACCGGGAAGGGCGGCGAATGTTGTGAATGCGCAGGGGAGCCATGCTATGGTAGAGGAGATGCACAGAGAGAGAGAGAGAGAGAGAGAGAGAGAGAGAGAGAGAGAGAGAGAGAGAGAGAGAGAGAGAGAGAGAGAGAGAGGTGAGAGAAGAGGGAGAGTGACAGAGAGAGAGAAAACATAAAGGGAGAGCATGGGGGGACGAGAGAGAGACGAGGGCAAGGTCGATGATGGTTGCGGGAAGGAGTGAGGGAGGCGGGCGTCTCGACAACGACGATGCCGGGAGGGGGGGGGAATCGGCGACCGCGGGGGTGGAGGAAGGTTCACGAAGGGGGTGAGGGGGAGCAGGAGAGGGGAAAGGCAGTGGAGGAGAGAAGGTTCGAGAGAGAGAAAAATTTTATTTATTAATTCTTTTTAAATGGGTCGTTACAAATTTAGTGATTCAGGTTCAGTTATCTAATGAGTTATCTGTATTATCATATTTAGCTAAATTGAATATAATTTAATTAAGTAAGACAAGTTGTATTATCATATATTAGGTAGATTGATAGTAGGTAAAATTTACTTACCTATTTAACTTGTGTAAGTAAAGGACAATTATAATATGAACAATAGAATATGTACTTATATATACTTTCGTATATAAAAGTGGTAATAAAAAATATAATTCTTTGGTATCATTTTACATTTACCTACGGCAAAAAATCATAGGCATTCATACATCCTGTTCCATTTATCTGATCAACCATTTATTTACACACATTGTTCTATACAATCATTCATCTATACATTGTTCCATACAACTACCATTAACACACATTGTTCAATACAACTTGTTCCATACAAGGTGTTTCATCTCTTCACAGTCACAACCAAAATATTCCACACAACCTATCATGACTACAACATATTTAATTTAAGAAAATTTAAATGGTTTTGCACGTATCATTTAGCTACTAAAATAAAAGTAAAAAAGTTTAACAATCTATTTTATGAAGATAATGTAAACATTCATGAAAAGAAAAATTTAAGAACTTGGTAAATTAATACATTTACATCTTATTATATATCAAATATACAACAGATTTAAGAGTTTTCAAATTCCACCACAATGAAACTATTGATCAATTACATTGTTCAATGGTCCTCGTTCATAGGAAGACAATCAAAATGCCTTGAAGATAACCTGTAATGGACATAAAATTACAAAAAATGCAAGTATGCAAAATGATAATTTGTGTGATGTAACTTTGTATGTAAAGATGACTTACATAATCTCTCCACCATAGTATATGACTTCCAATGGTATCTTACATTTTCTTCCTATGATTGTGATTAACAAACAAAGGGACATTTGGCTTCTTGACAACTACATCTGATACCTCATAAAAAACATCTCTAAGGCATCTGTCCATCACCATTTTTGAAGGGTTGTTACTGATTAAAAGACCTTCGGCAACATAGTCACCCTCCAAATCCATGTGCTTCACCCTCCTTTCTACCTATAGTTCATATTACCAAAAATGGGTTGGTAAGAAAGTAAAAACCAAAACATTCTGTAGTTCATATCATAGTTAACTAGAATTCAGATACCCTTAAATTCGAGCATGGTCAGACAGTGATAATAGAAGCAACCATTAAGCATGTATCATGTGATTCATGTCTAGCAAAAGTAAGAGATTAGTACGCTAAATGAACAAGAGTTTAAGGAGGAAAAACAAACCAACCTATAGATATTCTCAAACATCAATCAATCTTACACAATCTTTGTTGGTGATCTTAATTAAATTGAGAACTAAATGAAATTTCTATTATCATATCACATCAAGTTGAGAAACTCCCACTTGGAAGTTTTCATTCCACATATACGAATAATTTGGTTCATAACTATATTGACCTCTCTATTTGAGTCTATACAAAACACATTCTTCATTCTCCTATTCTTGATGTACTTGTATGTAAAAAATATCAAGGTGAACATGTCATAGAATAGGACCAAAACTACTATAAAAATAAATAAAAAAATCTTTTATAGAAGAATGTGTGTAATATAAGTGCATAGATTAATTTCCATTAAAATAAAATTCAAAATGATATTTCATTGGCATATCAATTTTCCACTATCCTACCTAAGAGACCAACATAGGCAAATTTTAGTAAATCATTCAAAATGATCACACAATCTACTTGCCAAACCAATTCATAAATATAGGCAAATTTCAGTCTCTTACAAGTATTTCACTATCCTAACTGAGAGACCAACAAGTTAATTGTATCACAAAGTGATAGCTATCGGAGAATTTTATTTAAATGAATGCACTATTCTCTAAAAGCAATGAGATTTCACAATGAAGAGAAACACTACAAACAACATGCTAAGTCTTCTTTTGCTGAACTATGTCAGAAGTTGTAAGTGCAGAATTCGGATTTTGCTTTCATTTATTAAGCATATTTATCATTCATATAATATTAGCTTAATAAATGCTACTATAAAATAGATACAAAGCAATAAACTACAATCATATTCTCTTCACGTTGGACATCGATCATAGTTAACTACAAACACCTATAGCAAATAAATTGGATTACAAAAATAAATTGCTTGTAATGATCATGATAAACCATTATATCAGACATCTAAATAGAATAGCATGCCAATTAAAAAAAATAGTCAGATTATAATTTAAAATAATAAAATGCAAAATCTTAGATTAACATAATAGTTGAAAAAATATAAATTTTGATATGAAAATTGCCAAATTCTAGTGAATTAGATATTTAAAATTTTATAATAGTTTAAAAATTGGAGAATATGACCATCCATGACCTTCAAATCCGAAGCTTGATCATTCTTCTTTAAAAAAATAGAATAAATTAAAGGAGAAGAAATCTGAAGCTAAACATTATACATGTGTGGATTTTGAACTCATGATACTCAGAGATGAAAGATAAGGATAAGAATATTAAATTCTATACACTTCAATAAAAAATCCAATCAAATCATCGATCAAAATTGAAAAGTGTAACATAAAAAATTTAAGTTCTATGAAACTACAATTGATTTCTTTAGTTATGTTGATAGAATGTTTAAATTATGCAGAGGTCCTTTACATATTACCTTCACTTACTAAAAAGAACAAAGGTAATAATTCTGACATAACTATCATTTAATTTCTATGCATACTTAGTGCTTTTCAAAACTACTATTTCTTTACAAAACTAAACAAATAACAGAGATGTTGTATAACTTACATTTTTTACATCCATTGTTCATATATTACTTCCAGTTGTTGATCAGATTCCGGACTACACGAAAATTCCAAACATACAATTGTAAGGGTGCATTCATCAATGAATTATGAAATAACCAATATATTTTGTATATGACAAAAATTGTATACCTTTTCATGGGGTTTGTTCTCCAGTTTGGCAACTTTAGATTCTAAAATTTGGTCATGTTCATATAACTCTTTCTTTTCAATTTTGGAGGATTCACCCATCTCTCCACAAATGTAAGTAGGTGATGAACCTATGCCAATTCTCCTGATTCTTCCATTCTTATCTTTTCTAATGACTTTAAAGAAGACATCAGATTTAGCTACCATGGAATACTTGCTAGTAGATGGTAGAGCTGATTTTATATCTTTAAGTCTTTCCTATAGTGGCAAGGGTATCGATTATACAAATTTATGTGATGACAAACAATGGACTGATATAAAACTTGATAAGGACTTACAATTTCAAGGGCACAATCATCGTTTATAGCATTTCCATCTTTTTTGGTATGCGTGATGTTGAATATGTCTATCATATCCACATCTTTGGCCAGTTTTTGCCACCTGAAAACTTAACTTTTAGCATTTATAACTCCTAACACACTTGTTAAAAAATCACATTCATATCTTAAAACATTAAGTATTTACCTCTAGTCTCCTTATATCTGTAAAAGACTAAGTGCCAACACAATGATATATTTTATGCAAACTTTTGTTCTTTTCATTTACCTTGCTTTTTTTCTATAAAAAAGGAAACAATAACAAGGGAAGAGAAATAATAACATTAACTGTCTACCTTTATGACCCACATTGTCCAACATAACTTCAAGAAAAGAGTACTTTTATCCTAAATTGAATTGAATCTTACTTGAAAATCAAGAGAAGACCAAGATGCCTTCGCAGACTCTCACATCTCAGTAGAAATATACAATCTAACATATGGCTCTTTTTTATCTAAATATTTTTTCTTTAAACAATACCTGTGATATTTCCATTTGTGCACAAGATTTTTCATTATAAACATTTTCTACAATACATTTTCGTCATTCACTTCATATTTTCTCTCTACAAAAGGTTACATAACATCATGATGATGCAAGGATACTGAATGTTATCTTCAAGTTATAAACATATTTTTTAATAATTTTACATTGATAAATGCCCAGATGTTGGCAACATTTTCTTGTGGCATCTTATCCCATGATGCAATAATGATTGGGAATTTCTCAATGTTCCTATAAATTGTGCCTAAGAAGGTCCTAACTGACCTTCCACCCTTCCCAACTGATTGTCCTAACTCATTCCACTCAACTGAAACAAGTTTACCATCCTCTAGCGCATGCACATCTCAACAATATGTGCGACTCCATGTTTTCTTTTTCTCAACTACAGGATTTTCAATGTCACTATTTTCAATATTGGGAGTGACTTCATTTTCCTCCCTACAATTTGTGGTAGAGGATATGGATGAGAAAGATGAAGAGACCCACAAGTCTCCCTGTTTGGCATATGTTATGACTTTGTGAATAAAAGCATCAACATCCATCATATTGAACCAATATGCCGTCATCTACAATTTTTAGTAAATATATCCAATTATTGTGACTGAATGTGAGATGGGGAAAAACTAAGACAATGTTGAGATATAAGATTTACAAAAGCAAGTGATGACATTCAAGAAAACTTTGGTGGAACACTCTTTAGAAAAAAGTAGGCATAGTATAGGGTGAAAAATCCAAATTCTACATCATCTCTTTGTTGTGGCACCTAAGAAGGCCATGTCAACACTAAAAATATCTTATGTATTTTTGTGAAAGTAGAGTAATTTAATACCTTGGGAATGAATAAAGAAATAGATTTTATGCTCTTCTTACTAATTTTCCCTTCTAATTCGTACAGATTCTTCACAAACTTGAGTATAAAGCAAGGTGATAATCGCATGAGATTGTGTACATAAAAGATGAAAAATCATACACTACCCAAATTCAAACTCATGGGGTAATTAATTTACCTCCTAATGATATGTTCTAATCTCCGTGTGTCAACCATCTGTAGAGAGTCTAGAACAATCATGCATGGTCCAAATTCAGACTCAAACAAGGCAGCTAAATTACACAAAACTAATAGTGTCTAGTATTTCCTACAACATCTTTGGTTAGAAAGGTTACAAATAACCCACACCCTTGCATCCTCGTTGTCCTCCCACATGAACTACGTGCATCACCCCCCTTCGGTTTCCCCTCTCGCATGCTTCATCCAGCCACCACCGCTGCCAACCCCACTGCACGATCGAGCACATCCTCCTCCGGTCCCTAAACCCTCTCTCTTTCTCTCCCACACACTGTCAATGTCTCACACCTCGCACACATTGCCTACGAGCACACACCTGCGCTCACCCGCGCGTGCCTCCCGCATGCCCCACTATCACAGCTTCATGTCCACACATAGCGACCACCCCCTGGCCTGTTGATCCACACTGCCTAGCCATCTGTGCCAAGAATCCCATTTAGTTGTCCATTTGCAACCTCATCCAACCCGATGACATAATCGGCGCAACTTCCATGGTTGACTCATCTAATTTATCGTTGTTGTTTGCCATTGCCGTTGTCTTTCCATGATCATCATCTAGCTAACTCCTTTTAGACTTTGGATAATTGTTGTCATCATCGAGGTAGGCTTCCCGACCATCATTTGCATCCCAATATATTAATTAATGTGTTAAAATATGTTTATTAAATTATTAGTTAAATATTGTGATTTAGCATTAGTTGAATTATTTAGTTGTCTACATGAGATTAGTTCGAGATTAATCATGTCATTCATACATAGCTTCATTCATTCACATGACTTTGCATTAGTTAGATGTAAATTTAGTTAATTTGTACTTAATAATCATTAAATTAGATATATTGTGATGATTAAAGGATTTACATGTATTAATTGATGAAAATTAAATTGTGACCTCTCGTAACCATATTTACACTCGATCCACGTTTAGAATGATCTTAAATCATTAAGAATTAAGTTTCAATGATATTTGAATTGGCATGATAATTATAAAGCATAATTAATTAATATCCATAGTTGTATGAATTTGGATTGTGCATTATTTCATAAATTGTCATTAGATTGTGGTCAATTCAAGTTAGCATGTTTATGTGTGATGCATAGCATTTTTAAATGGGTTAATTTCATGAAATTGAGAATTAGTTGGATTATGGTGCATGACTTGGTATTTTTCATATTTGATTAAGTAATTATGCATATTTGGTTGATAATTTGAAATTGCCTGAGTAATTATTTTACTTGTACTTGTGAGATATGGTTGGTGCTATGATGCATCATGTGATGGAACTTTTACTCCTCCAGCCTATGTTAGTGGCTTGTGGGTAGCAAAAAAGTACATCAATCTGGTGCATCTTTCAATCTTGGATGTCATAGTTTATCTTAAGTACATCTCTGCCTAGACATACTATGAGATTTAGCATACTATATAATACTTTAGAGCTGAAATGAGTTCTGTGACATATTTACAATGTCCAAGTAGAGCATGTAATCTACTCCAACAAATGGATTAGAAAGGTATTATGGCATGTATAGTAGGCACATAATAGTCAAGGTAGTATGGACATGTAAAATATATTAGCTAGTTAAGTTATAATTAGTGGGTGCATTTAGGTTGGGTTGAATTGTTAATTGGTTAGAAAGTACCACATTTAATTGAACTTTGATAAATAGTTCTAGCATATATATTATAATCTAACTTATGAGATATATTATCTATTTTTATCATTTAGATTTTGATTAAAATAATTAAAAAGTCCAGTTATAAGTTCTACTGAGTCAGTGTGACTCATTCCAAATCTTTTAACCTTTTTCTAGAATATAAATTTTGTGCAACAGAAGCATAGTGTCAAATAGAATCTAAGAAGATAATTGATTTCTTATTTAATGCTGGAATTTAAATTGTTTAGATTTTAGTATTACATGATTTTTTTGGTAGAATTATTTGATTTATGAATTAGGACCTGATATAATCTTTAATTTTCTCAAATAGACACATTTAAAGTGTTATTTCCCTGATTATATTGCCGGATCATATTCTGTTGCGCATGTTAAGAATCTAGGTCATGACATAGATTACTTGGTTCCAAAGTTGTGCAAATTTTGCAGCGTTTGTTCTCTTGTTGGGAGAAATCTAGGCATCAAAATAAGATAACAAAGCAAGTGATACACAACAATTCACGAAGAATGAAATATGACATTATTTGCCTACGTTCATACATTTGCAAACCGTTTCGACGGTGAAAATTTCCTTTTTCTAGAGTTTTCAGATGGCAGCAAATATGTATTGAAGGCTCCAGGTAATGATTAGAATCGAGATCTTAGCATACCAACTACCAAGTGTTCGTATTTGCAGATATTAATAAATGTAGAACACAAGTGAATACTAGAAAAGACGTACCATTAAAATTTTGCAAAATGAACACATATAAGATAAATAAATAACATATACAATGTAGCTATTTTACCATTTTGGTATAGGGGTCTTTTTATGTAGAAATCAAATTATTACCGTTTGGAGAGAATTCATGCCTCGAACATGCTTTTCTTTTATTATATCTTTTGTAGGTTCTACCAAGGATTTTATCTGTGAGAGTAAACAATTTTTGATGGATTTATTGTTTGAGGGTCTTTAAATAAAAGTAAAACCAAATCACACAGGTTATGATAGCTTTCTTTTTTCTGATATAGTATAGTAACCGAAATTTGGCAATACATTTGGCAGCAAATACAGGATGGCAGCTATGATGTAAATAGGTGGTACTCCCTTTAGCTCACGAAGCCACTTTGTGATGTCTCATGGATGCAGGTACTGAAACCATCTGAAAGGGCATCAAGTAGCAAAGTGGAGGAAACAAAGACCCAAAAGAGACTAACTATTATTTTGAAAATATTTCTCCGCACATCAGTAAATTTCTATCTATGATAACCAGAAAGGTTCAGAACAATGTCCAGAAGACCTAACAGTAAAGATGAATCAGTAAGACAGTAGCATTTTATAAAGAACTTAACAACAAAGAAAAAGAAACTATCATTTATCTCTAAAAACCACAAACAGTATTAAACAAAAACAATTCATCTGAAACCATAAAATATTTTCTTAATGAACTTTGCGGCAAAGATGAAGTAAACAATTGATTTGCTTCAAGATTGAAATAAAATTTGTACATTCAACTTTGGACAATTGGATCATCAATACATCACCCAAAAGGTGGGTCTGAAGCAACGAATTCCACATTAAGCGTCATCTGTCTATAAAATTTGTTGAGACTTAAGCATATAGTGATGAAATTATGTATTTTTGGGATTTAGGATCAATCTACCTTTCTTTCATAGGAAATAGCAAACCACATCACTTCTCATAAAGTGATCATCAAGTAATTGATTTTTGAATTATCTAGTTGAGTGGGAACTGCCAAATAGATTATCATCCGTCCTATGCAGGCCCCTACACCGTAACAAGGTTATGGAAGCATATGTATATGACAGTAAATACATTTATCTAGAAATGTCCTATCATATTAGGCCAGTAAATACTTTTATGTACTAAAGATCCTAATTCCTATCATAAAATCATCTAAAAATTATAGAAATCTCCTATTAATTCATGGATTTATTAGAACGAGACTCGAACATATGTAAAAATAGGAAAGAAAATATCTTCTAAGAATTATATAAATGTGCGATTAATTCCTGGATTTATAAGAAAGAGACATGCAAATATGTAAAAATAGGATATAAAATCACTGAAAATATTCATGAAGTTGCATCACATCTCAGTCCAACCACGTCAATGTGCATTGGTCGTGAACACTCTACAATAATATTGATCTTCTCATGATAATACATGATTAGAAGCTTGCAGTATCCAAGTATCTAGAAGTAAGAAATCACTATGATTTTTACTACTTCAAGTTCATAAAAAGCTGGCTTAAATTGGATCGTCTGATTATGTCAGCTATATCATGATTACATGGCAGAAAGAAAGTGCATGTCTAGAGATTTTCTTATTGCTTTTGTGTGATCAACGACCATGTGAAGCATCTTCTGCATGTCCAATTCTTAGATTCTAGAGTGAACATGATAAGGCAAATAAGTCCTCAAAGGTGCTTGAAGGACCACTACAACTTTAGCACCTTATCAAACCCCCGTCGTCACTCCATCCCCTCCGCAGTTCCATTGCTTGAAAAAAGAATTTCTTTTCTTTGGGTTCTAAAAGTGAGGAAGAGAACCTGCTCCCGAAAATAAAGAACAAAATTAACTAGCTTTTACAACAAACGATGTAGGAAAGTTTAGCATAAGAAAGTAAAAGAATGCAAGGAGGTGGTAAGGAACTGATGAATGCTTATATAGTTACTCTGACATTATAAGGATAGGTAATTTTATTCCACTAAATTTCTAAGCGTAAGGAGAAAAACAGGGATAATAAATGTTTACACTTTTATTAGAGAAAAATAAGTATAGAGCACATAATTGTCTGCTCGGTCCCCGTTGATTTCCCTACTCATGACTGACATGTCTCCACTATTCGCTTGTGAAACAAAGCAAAGAAACATTTAATTGGTAGGACTCAGAATGTAAAATCAATTTGTATTTAAGGCTAGATGCACCAGATCTAACATCTTGGATATGCTACTAAATAACTAGTTCATGTGAACTCTCTGTTTACTCGATAATCATTAACATTGGTTATTTTTCATGTTCATACACATATTCTAAACTCTAAACAGACACTGGCCGTCGTTGACCTCCTATCGAGCTTCCCCTGCAACCAGTAGATCAAGAACTACTACAAGGGGGAGAACTTGAATAGCTTCAAAGCGGATGACGATGCACAAAGTTAGAACGACAATGTTGTACTAAGTTAGAATGACAATGTTGCTCAGCAAAGGAGGGGCTTCAAATGAGAAGGATGGTGTAGACACATAATTTTGCCTTAATCGAAGAGTTCAAAAATTCTTGTTTTATAAAATATATTTAAATATCCCATCAAGGAAATCATGTCTCCTAAAAAACCAAGGTGCCATATTGGTGGGGCACTTACTTTTTTCGATTAATTTTCAATGGATTTGACCCTCAGAATGGTGCAGTTCAGAGGCATGGTGGGGCATTAATTGCACCACTCTGGTCAAAGTGCCCTATTAGGGGGTGCTTTAGTATGAATGGCAATTTTTGTCATTTCCTAATTTGCCCATTCTTGTGGTTATAAAAAGACACCATCTTCCAATATTTTATGGGTTCTCTTTTGACTTCCACTCTCTCTTAACCACCGCAATATACCCACCTCCATTTCAAGAAATATCCAAGCCCCCACACTTTTTCGAGAACCCCTCCTAAAGGCCAAGAAAGCACCTTTTATCTTTTTCAGAAATAAAGTTTTCTTCCAACTTCTGGAGGTTCCCCATCCCAATCCTCTTTCTTCCAAGGCTCATTTTCTCCTTCCACATATTCTTTGTTGTCAAGACTACACCAAGAAACTATGTTGATGCACTGAAGATCAACCACAAGCTTAGAGTAGAGTGAGAAAAAAGCCTCAATGCCAAGAATACAGCTTCTAGTGCCCCACTAATAGGGCACCAAGCACCCTACTCATAAGGTACCAGGTGCCCACCAACGAGGTACCTGCAGATAGATTATAACTTTTGTAGCTTAGTGTTTTCGCACCATTTTTACCTTTTCTACTCCCCTCATTAATTCAAACTTACATTTTAATGTTTTCTAGCATACATTAGAACTTTTATTTGTATCTTCATACCTTTTTAAATTATCTAAAATAGGTGTTGGGATCTAGTCCAAATCCGATCTGTTCTTAACCTTTTGTCATTTCAAGTTCATTTTGAGTATGTTATTACACTCTTTCCGATTATAATGTTACTTTTACTTATTTTCTTGTTTTCTCTTGGACATTTTAAGAAGAACCGGTCGTAGAAAAGCTATACACCTCATCTACCTGATCAAACAAAAGGAACACCTCAATTGGCCGAGAAGAAGGAAGGTGAAACCTACAAGCACATCTCCCATCTCAAAGGTTACGATGGTCAATATTTCATTTCCTTTTTCATTCAGAGCTCACAGCTCCTGGCAACCACTCAAATTATTTGCAGTCACTATAAAACACACACAACACCCAAGAAGAGAAGAGAGCTGGGAAAACTTCCATGCTCACATATTTTTGGCAACCACGATGGGATAGCTAATGCTTGAGTAGTTCCTTTTGTTTTTCATTATGTTCAATTGAAAGCATCCTCATTTTCATCTCAGTTCCTCATGAGTCACTTCTTTATTTTCTTGCATTGTCATTTGTTTCCTTACACTTTCATCTACTTTTCTTGCAATATCATTTACTTTCTTTTAAGTCTACTTATTTTCCATAAACCTTTTAAAGAGTGTTTAGCTAATTTTAGTGATTCTTTTATCTTTGTTTAATTTCATATCTTTGTTTTCCTCTCATTTCATATCTTGTTAAGTTTACTTGCTTACCTTGCATGCTATCTTGCTAATCATCTCACTTGTATTGCATGTTTTACTTCATTGGTTTCCTCTCCTTCCTTGCCATACTTCTCTTACATTAGTTTACATTAGAGTATCGGGTTCGCCCGGCTTCGTAGTTCATGCGACACTCTCCTCCCATTGCCACTCACATCTAAATATCCCTCTCGGTTGTTACAAACTCTTCCTCATAGGATTCCCTCTTGGAACAATTGAGTAGTTTCCACCAAGACCTCCATAAGTCCCCAGACATAAAGGATTCCCTCTTCACCGATTAGGCAAGTTGTACACTTTTATCCCGAAACCTGAAGTATCTTGTTGCCTACCATTGTGAAAAGTGTCAACCTTAGATTGCTCAGCATGTGAGAGCATAGGGTCCTACCCATTTATTGAGTGGACATTATCTTTCTAAACGCCATTAATTCAATGTTTAAACAAATAAAATTTTTGTGTTAATCATTTTACGTCTTTGTTATCACTTGCTTGCCAATAAAAACTCAAAACTAGGCAAAAATCTCAAAATCACCCAAAAATAGAAAAACATTTCTTGAGTTAATTTTATTTATAACTTCTTTGTCAAACAAAAATCCAAAAACAATCAAATGGTCAAAAAGTCAAATATTTTTTAAAAAAAACTTAGTGCTCTTACATGTCACCTCCCCTTTCTTTTATATTTATGACTTCAAAGTCGGTATGTGTCATCGGTATGGCGGACTTACAATACGAGAAGATATGACCAAGCTTACTGTGGGCCATATGATGAGCCATCACTTCACCGGATGTCATATATGCCATCAATGAACCAGAAGCCCCACCCAAACATAGTCAATTCTCTGCTTCACCTCATCCTAATTAACTTTGGGAGGCATTCTCTCATGCCGAGCCCACTCAACTCTAAGCCATTTTGACTATCTTGATGGGCAAGTCACTAGCCGACCACATTCCTCCTGAAGGTGGTCTTCATGTTTCTACCCCTCGATTGATGGCCCATCAACCTAACATGCCAACACATGGTCATTCTCACACCAGGCCCGTGGCCCCAAATTCTCCTCACCTAGTGTCCATTCTAAATCATCCAAATCCAAACATTACCACACCTTGCAGGCTACCAATCTATTCTTCTAATCACTTCAATCCCACTCGTCTATTGGTACACCCCCCAACATACCCCTCTTATCTAGCCACCTCAGTCTATCCAATTCACAAGCACCAACCCCTCATCCTCCTATTTAGGAATCCTCCGTCAATAAATCAATGATAAACAAAGTCAACTAAATGGATTAATAATATAAAGAACTCAAGCACTTGATTGGTACATAGGCAGTCCCCAAAATCTATCTTACCTCTCTCCCCACTTTTCACTTATCTCCTTCCGAGATGCTAGTTTACCATCGCTACAATGGAATTGGTAATCCTTTTATTCACATCAAGAACATTTCTATGAGTCCATCATGTAGAAAAATGAGCAAAGGGCAATCACTTTCTTATTTAGAATCATTGGAGGGTTTAGCGTTGGAGAAGTTCTACTCATTTGATTCTTTAGAGGCAAATAGCTTTGATATTTTTAAAACTAAATTCTTGCAGAGGTACCAAGGTAGGATCGGCCCAAATTACCCTATCATTGACCTTATGGTAGAAAAAATGAAAAATGATGAAGATTTCATAAGATATGCTAATAGGTCGAAGGCCAGGGCAAAAAAGCTTACCAATGCAATTTCAGAGCCAAACAATTTAAAATGATCATCACCAACACTACTTCAATTTAGAAAATTATGTTGGCTTTGCATCACTCTACCACCATGAATGAGCTCTTTAAGAGGACATAGTACATTCAAACATAGCTTAGGGACTCTCCCATCATAAACTTATTTGATCCTAGGCCCTGAGTTGTCAAGAAAACCACCTTCACCACAACCAACCCAATGACAAAGGATATAGTGACCAATGAAAACATAAATGTTGTAGGGAACCCACCTAACCATCAACATCAGTTTAGAAACTCTTAATAGTCAATAATTTAGAAGCCCTCATCAGCCTTAGCCTCAACCTCAGCTCTAGTTTCAACATCTTCAACATCAAGTACCACACCAACAACCTCGACAACTAGATGTTCAAGCATTAATTCCCAAACTACCACATCAACCAACTGCCTAAAACCAAGATTCCCCTTCTATGTCCTATGAACCCCTAAATAGGGCCTAAAAGAAACCATTACCACTGCTTCCATACTTTCTCACAAACATTTTTATTTCTCTCATTGCAGCAGGGTAGATTGCATTGTCTATGGAAAAGCTCGAGTAGCCACACAACGCCAACACAGATTGGTATTGCCTGTACCATAGATATACAAGGCATACCTTGTAGTTCAAGAATTATATCTATGACCTCCATGAACAAGGTAGTATTTACTAGGATCAGATGGGAAAGTGCATCAAGTTCATGAAGAACCAACCTCAATAGCACCACGCACTAGCTATAAAAGCAACAACAAAACCCAACTTGGGAATTGTTCAAAATCTGTTGCCTATGCATGCAACCAAACCCACACTTAAGAATCAACATGTCAACTCCATCTTGATCTCTTCCTAGGAGTATCACAATCGGGGTTAGAATTAGCAAATTGAGGGATCCACTTCTGCCATACATGTCAACCAACCTCTTCTCCCAAGCCAACCTGTCTACTCCATACCCCGAACCATACTGCCCAATGTCAACTCCAAAAAATGACGAGGCTCTCCTTTTCAGGGTAGTCCATGAATCTAGATCGCCACCTCAAGAGGGAATAAGAAAGAAAGGAAAAAACACCGAAAATAACTCACCTCAGTCCCACACTCACATTGATCCCTGAATTTTCATCCCTCAGCATCGCTCGATCACCGAAGAGATGGTTCGGGTCATATGGGAGGAGGATGAGAAGAATGAAATTAAGACATGTGTGGTCGCCAGAAACCGCGGGTTCTGCTTTATGCAATAAAAATGACAGTGTGTACCTTGGCGGGAAGAGTGCAGGTCAAAGCTTCTCATTCTTCGGCCGGCCAATGAAGAAGAGTCCTCAACACATGGGTGCTTGATTTCCTATGCAACTAGACAAACAAACAGATGAAAAGATAATTATAACCAAACAAAGTGAAGTATGTGTAAGTAAAATTTCATGAAACACACAACTGAAAGGAAACTGACCGGATTCGAGTTATCTCTAACCCCTTTTCTTTATTTTTTATTTTTTGGATTAATAGACCAAAATTAATGTAAACAAATGTATAAAGATAATAGGAGGATAAATAATAACAAAAAAATTTATATGGGAAGAATAAATTTTTTTTTTATAAGAATAGAGAGAGATATGGCCAAATATGGTTTGTCAAAAGAATCGAGCAGCAGTCCAGGATCTGCCAGGCGCGACTTTGCTTCAGCACTTTCCACGACCAGCCCCAATCTCAGAATCACATGTTGTCAATTGAAAACAGAAGAAGACTCAGAGACGAAGAACTTTTATGTTTATATCTTGAACATAAGATGTCCACACGCTTCTGTAGAAGCCGAAGAAGAGAGATATGCAGACCAGTCTTCCTCTCTCCTGAACCGACTTCTCTATCTCTAATAACTCAAAATTCTCTCTATAAAAAGCACAAAATCGATGCAGGAGGGAGCTTGGATGTCTTGAGATGAATGGAGGGGGGGTCATGAACCAGCCTCTAGAATGATCGTAATTGGAGTCTATTTATAAGAGAAAAGCATCGCGATCTAGGGCTAAAAATAGGGTATTTGCACCCTGGAGGGGGCACATCCAATCCTCCCTACAAAATCGATCTGATCTGGTCAAAAAATTTGATTTAATCTGGTAAGAGCTAGAGTCCCAATCAAAAACCAGTTCTCTCGTGCCCCCGATCGGGGACACATGGCCATGTGCCTTGGGATGGGGCGCATGGCCACATGCCCTGGGGGCAGGGCACATATGCCCAGGGACCAGGGTGCATGAGACTGATTTTGTGCGCCTTTGTTCTAGAAGCCATTGCAAACACTCCCGAACTCAGAATTCTATGTCATTTATTGAGTTGGAAATATAACAGGCTGAAGAAGCTTTCTATAGCAATGGATCAGCCATCACACTCTCCAAAACTTCAAATTTTTATCAGGAAGTTAGGACGTGAACAGAAGATATGATATTGGTCAGAATGATTCTGACGGCCAACCAAAAAGACACGGCATGAAATGAAACTTGTCTGGAGCGTGAATCCGACCATAACCTTCAATGCATGATCATTAGGCATTGGTCAACCAGCCAATTTCCATGTTTACACGATTTACGTGTGACTTTCGCTCAGAAATTATGGTTTTATGTGGAAAGCTCCAAAAACATCCGATTTCATTCGGCAAAGATCCAAATCATCATTAAAAGACTTAGAATCATTCTAAGATCAACCACACATGCTTCCCTATAAAAAATGAGTTTCATGATCTGAATTAGGCAAATTTGACATGCCTACAACTTGCCTCGCCTTGATGTCGACTTTGTAAGGGAATGACATGTAATGAAGCGGAGTGATTCGGAGTGAACTGTAATGGAATATAAGTGAGTGTAGATGAATGTAGCGAAATGAAATGGTGATGGACTGACAATGTGGCATCAAGGTGTAGATATAGACACATTTATCAACCCAATTTAGCAAAATGAATCTCGCTAAATATTCTAGTTCGCCTTCATGTTCCATCAAAACCTCATATAATCGATTGTTAAACAACATCCCATTGGCACAAGAGATAAAAAATATAAGGATAAAGGAGTAGCCAACCCTCAGTGCGGTGAGGAGTCCCCAAATTGGTAAGTTCATCATCAGCCAGCAACCTGAACTTTGTGGTGTTCTTGTAATGTGATGGCCTAAAGTTTTAAAGATAAATTTTATTTTAAAATAAAAAGAATACTAATCCATCATATTTGGAATCTCAAGTTCATTTAAGTTTCACGAGAATACTCAGTTTAATTATGAGTGGAATAACCTCAAGTTCTAAAAGGGTTCATTTATGCATAACAAAATTACTCAGGTATCGTGAAAACTGTGGATCACGCTCTGGCAGAAAACCTGGTTATTCAAAAAATGACAAAACAGACTTAAACCATAATGGGATTGAAAGATAATGGTGGGACTAACATAGAATGGTGGGAAAGAAGAAACAATAGCATGACAAATGTGGGAACCTCGGGAATCTTTTTGGTTCTTTGAAAAGATTTTTTGTTTTTTATATGTTTTGAAATATCGACATCCGAATTTTCTAGCAAAATATGTGATAGACCAAAAAAATACTAGATAGTTCGGGTGATATTAAAAGAGTATAGAACCGAGGTTCGGGTTCTGTGAAAATGTTTTTGACCTCTCTCCATCAGATGATGTGAATATCCGATGTTCATTTACATCTAGCAAACACTCGAACACCCTTGATTAACTGCCATAGTGATCTTGTTTGACGAGAGTGTGTACATCCACAACGTATAATGAACACAAAGGGCCCTGGACTTTTAGGCCCAATTAGATGCAAACAAGTTTGATTAGATTTTGTTTGGAGTTGACTTATGTTGATTTATGAATTGATTTTGATGTGGTTTGAAATGTTAATTTCATATTTTGATTTGACTAGGATTTGAATGATATTTGTTTTGAACTGGCTTATTTTACTTCAATTGGTTGAAGTTTATTTTATTTTTGTTTGAACTTGATATTTTAGATGTGTTGATCAATTTTGACTTGTTTAAGTTTAATTGACATGTGTTGAGTCATTTTCATGTGATTTTCTCATGTCGGTTGGTGTTTTAATACCGATTCGGGTGCGTTCGGTATGTTTTAAATGTTTTGAAGTTTGGTTCAAATTGATTAAACTTCAACTTCAGATTGTTAATGATCTGATTTAACATGTTTTAAGATGTGTTTCTAGATGCTTTGATGTGTTTTTAATATGTTCATTTCAGTGGGTTAGGAATCATTTTGTTTTCACTTGTTTAAAAAAAATGAATTTCAATAGATTAAGTGTATTGAATCAATTTTTCCAGATTGTATTAAATCTGATTTTTGTTGAATGTTAAAGCTTTAATGATCTATTTTAAGCATGTTTTAAGGTTGGTTTGAATATATTTTTAGATATGATTAAGTTAACTTCATATTTGGTTAACTCTTGTTCAGTTTGCATCACATCCGGTCTGTCGGGCTGGTGTCGATGCCCAGTCACATGCCATCAACTCGGCACTTGAAACGTTCATGTTCAAAATACTCTATGTCAATGTACATCAGATGTGACAGTTCATATGCTATGTTCAATGCTGCCAATGGTGCAAATGTGTGAATGTCTTTCCCTTGGTGTAAAATCTACTTAATTGCGAAAATTTTGGCAGCATGCCGCCTTATTTTCCAATCGGTGTGGAATTTTACCCGTCCTACAAGGCATAGTCATTTGACTTTTCAAGTAGTGGGAAGGGTCCGTCTGCAATGGGAAGCATGTCCCATGCCTACGCCCGGGTCAACATACCGAATACGGGTCTGGGCTAGCTGCCCAAGGTGGAGCGCCTACGTGGTGGTGCTAACTCCTTATTTAGTTTTGGCATCTTGCCCTCAGATTTAGTTAAATGTGATTTTTAATGTCCAAGGCCCAATAGGCCAGCTTCATCAACACAATGGGTTCGTCTTCATGTCTCATGGCCTGAGAAGGCCAGCTTCAAATCATGTCAGCCCGATTAGCCCAATCTTGAGCTTCATGGGCCCTGGTGGCCTGCTTTGAGCTTCATGACCCAATGGGCCTGATTTGCACCTCCATGGCCCGGTTGGCCTGATTTTGCACTCCATTCTTGCACCTTGACATCTTGCTATAGCAGTGGGGTACGTGAGCCTTAGAGGGGCTGGAATGGATTGGCTAAGGTGCTGTTTAGGTGGGATTTTGGTAGGACTGCACAAGGGGTAGGTTTAGGTGTGAACTAGGACTGGTTTAGGAATGCACAAAGGACATAAGAATTGAAGGCCCACCCGAGTAGTCTCGGCCCGTCCGGAAGATTACGAGAGTCTCAAAGTGTCCACCTTCACCCTATACTCTAAGGGGAAGGAGAACAAGACACATGGGGTTTGATTTAGGGGTAGCACAAGGGCTTTTTGACATGTAGAAATCAGGGCCACCCGGCTTATCTCTTGGCCCATCCGGCGGATTCCAAGAGGCCCGGGCTGTCACCCCTCCTTCCACACATAAAAGAGGATGTTTGGTTTGTTTGTGGGTGCTGTAGGAGCTGTATTGGGTGTGTTGCGTATAGGGCAAACTAGGTGACCATCAAAAGGGCCTGACATGGGTGCTCACAAGGGGGGCAGAAATTGGGCCAGCAAGGGGGCCTGTTTTGCATGCCATTCGGGGCCTGATTGTGGGAGGCAGGAGGTGTATGTTCAGGTGACCATCAGTGGGGTCAAACCAAGCATGATAGTGGAAGGTTTAGGGGCCAACATGAAGGGCCAAAAGGGTGCACAAGGGGCTGGTTTGGAGGCCTATTTTTTTGGGGACAGCAAGGGGCTGTTTTTGTGATGGCCAAATGAAGGGTGCCCTTGGGGCTAAAAAATGGCTTTCTGTAGACCAACGTGGAGGGAAATCAAAGGGGATGAATGGTAATTACTCAGAGGGTATGCCACCATGGAGAGGGGTAGAGAAGAGAAGGGGAAGAGTTGAATTAAAGGGCTACATCGGAACACACTTCTCCAACTCACCGTTTTTACTTCTTTCTTACACTGCAGGTGGTGTTGAAGATGGTGGGCTGAAGGTGCCACCAAACCCTTATTCTCTTGCTTTTGGATGAGAAAAGGGAGTCTTATCCTTGCTGATGTTGATGGATGGAGCAAAGGGATGAAGAGAGCTTGCTGCACTTGCTGAAGTTGGCACACCAATCAGGTGGGCTGGTTGCACCTACTGTTGGCGCACCTGCTGGAGGAAGCCTTTTTATTCTTCTTCTTTTTCACTTGGCACACCAAAAATGGGTAGGAGATCTTTATGACTTTATTATGAATACGTCCAAGCAATATGAGGAAGGCCTGGTTCGACCAGAGTTGGTGAGGGGAAGGAGAGGCAGGGCTTCCGCAGGGTGATCAGCCTATCCTGAACATGGCCAGCTGAGGGGGCTTTTATATAGCTGAGGGGCACCATCTGCAGAAGAGGATAAGCCATGGTCTATTGAGGGTGGATAATGATAAGCCATGGGGGAGGTTGAGAGTGATAAGGATAACCCACAGTTGGTTGGGCTAGAGGTTGTTGAGGGTGGTGTGCACCAACCTAGGGAGAGCATGTTCGGCCAGTCTCCTATCTTCTAGAGGTTTGAGCGCACCATGCAAGTTGGGAGGTTGTTTTAGGGTCAGTTAAGATAAGTATAAATCAAGGGAGTGGTTGAGGGTGATAAGGATAAGCCATGAGAGGTTGAGGTAGTTGAGGATGAGAAGCTGGCACACCTGCCCCTACATTGTAGGGTGTTGGTGCACCCAATCCTATATTTAAGGGCATTGAACGTTCAATGAAGGTGGTAAAAATATGGGTTTAGCCAGATGCAGCTTGGGTTAGCCCAATTTGGGTTAATTTTAACCCGGGTTTGATCGAAGTGCTCCCGATCTGACGGATACAATTAATCCTGACCGAAATCAATTAAATACACCTTGAATTAATCCCAAAAAATATGGAATAAGCTATGATGAACATTGATCATGTGATCCACCAATATGTGTGGCTGAGATCTCCCAAATTGCTTTGGATCTCTGATTTTACCGATTTCTCTGATTGGTGCAATCTCGATCGTCGATAATGCCAGAAATTGTAATTGAATGCAATTACCTCCTCCCATTGGCCAAATTTACTTTTCATGCGTCAATATTAATGAGATAAATTTTTTGGGCCATGAAAATTGAAATTTTCAGCCCATGGGTCGATCTGGGAGTTGATCGGACCATTATGCCCCTGTTGCGACGACATACGGCTTTCCATCAATATTTGATCTTTCTTGCATATCTCTTCATCCGGTGGTTGGATTTTCGATACTTTTTGAGCATTGCTTAGTTCTATCTAACCTTGACAATGTGGTAAAGTTGGAATTCCATGTTAGAGTTCCAATTTGTCCAAAAATGTCGAGGGTAAAATGGTCATTTCGACCTTTCGGTGTCCATTTTCCATGTTTTGGGTACCGTTGCGAAGCTCTCGACCGAGGCTATGAAATGAGCACATTATTTTAGCCATTTGTAGATGTAAAGCCATGCCAAGGCATTTATAGAGCCTCTTTGCATCATTTGTTCTTGAATTTTCCGAATCTAGGTTGGATTTTCCACACCGACTTCGGCACTAATAAAATCTGTATCAAACAAGCTAAGTGGAAAATTTTGGTGCCAACAACAAACATGACACGGTGGGATAAAATAAAAGACACAGTGAGATAAAATAAAAGACACGGTGGGATAAAATAAAAGGCAAGTGGGATAACAGAGTAAAACATGGTAGGACATCATTGGTAATGATGAAGAATGAAAAGAAGATGGATATGAAAACATAGAAAATTATTAAAAAATAGTTGAAAATATAGATTGTCTATTGGAAGTCAAGACACCTGATTAGGAACCATCGTTCCTCTAATGTTAAATTTTGGCTTATCCGTGAGTGTGAAGAAATGACCAAGCCATCGTAGATTTTGTTGAAGAGGCTCTCGGGCTCAGTCATCTTCACCCTTAAGGTCCTCAACATTAATGAATATAATACATATTAAATGGACCTAACATAACTAAGTGACAGATGGTAAGAGTGATGTGAAGATGAGAATGTGACAGATGCAGGTGATGATGTGAGAATGAGAATGTGAATCTGAGTGAAGTCTTCAGGCATGTTCTATCAACTTGCATCGACTGCCTAATTTATCAGCATCTCTATTCCATCCTTGTCTTGCCTTTTGACAGAATACAACACCATGATAATGTTCAGTTGGGTGGCACTTTCTTTCTTTCTACCGCAAGGCAGGCCTGACGTTCCTTCGAGAACACCGATCTCACCAATTCACCTATTGGACATAAAAGGTTGCCTGCACATTTCTAATTAGTACCCAACAGACGAAATTGTTTTATAGAGCATATTGTTCTTGAAATGATCAACTAAAGTTTTTACTATTAGAACCATCATTTATAGGTCAAAAAAATATTTTTGATGGTGGTTACTTTGGCAAAAATGTCATTCCTAACATTATAAACAATTTCTGATTTTTTGAGATTTTTTGGAATTTTTAAAAAATTTTGGTCCATGTGCCCGTGATCGGGGGCACGTGCCCATGCACCCGAGGGATAGGGCACATGTGCCCTTAGCCTTTTTTTTGCAAAAAATGTACCTGATGGCCCTTCTCTTTTTGCTTCTTCAACTCCTGAAAACACTTTGCAAAGATGATTATATTTTCACCATTACTCATCCCTTTGCCTGTATATCGTTTGCTTTGATTTTGAGTCAAAGAGAGGAGCCTTCTTAACAAGGTGGAATAAAATAAATGACTGAAATGAAATGGGGGTAAGGGTTGAGAGAACTTACCTACCGTGGTGAGAGTCTTTCCATCCTACATTGAAATGCCTAAAACACTTGACAAAAAGGGGGATTAGATCTACAACACGACTCATCCCTTTGCCTATTATGGTCAACTTTTGACTTAGGTCAAAGGGAAGAGCCTTCTTAATAAGGTAATTAAAGCCAAAATGAATGTGTGATGCAAAAATAGAAATATGCATGACATAAAAATAAACATGGATGCAACTAAGGCAATGATCACGACTAAGCAAAAAAAAGATGCATTTTTTTAAGGTTTTCTTAGAAATATTCAATTTTTTGGGATTTTGAAATATTCAATTCTTTGGATTTTTGAAATATTCAAATTTTTTAAATTTTTAAAATATTTTAAACATTTTTTGTGGAGAAAATGCTGGTATTTGAGATAGTTCATCAGTCTTTGGGGTTGATTAAGACTCAAGTGGTAGATACTATGTGCAAAATAAAGTTCCCTACCTATAATCCTTCTAACCTTCTTTCTTTGATCGGCTTGGATTCCACCTGGATTCGGTTAGTTTACCCTACCCTAGAGGAAGTCCTTGATAAGGTTTGAAAATGTTGAGAGGGATTTCTCTTCACCCAATTTGCCTGTTGGGGTTCGGCCTCTTTGGGCCTTTCCTATTTTTTTTGCTCTTTTCTAAGTGGCACATATTTGGACAGGTTTTTGACCCATGGATACATTGACCATCTTTTAGTGCCTTTTGCCTTGACTATCATTTTGGGTACTCATTCAGACAGGTTGATCATTTTTTTAACCTAAGGGGTTCATTGCCCATCTTTTGGCACCCTTGTGTACCCTTCGAGACGGCCTCCTACTAGGGTGGCAGGTATTTTTGATACTACCCCTCTCTAATCTTCTCTCCCTATCTTGGACCGAGTAGAAGAGAATAGGGTAAGGGTATTCCTTCCATTTCTAGATTTCTGCCTTGCCTCTTGCAAGTGTCAAGTTGTCTGGATTCTAGAATCAGAAGGTGTTGTGTGTGTAGGATGCTACCTACCCTTGACTTCTTACGAACAACCTAGGCTCAATGACTTGAGATTATACCAATGGTTTCTCCATTTTTTATGAAAAATACTTTTTAAAGTAAACTCTATTTCAAGGATGATTCAATTTTTCTCCATCTGCATTAGTCAATTCATATGCATTGCCTGGATACTTTTCAGTGATTACAAAAGGCCTTTCCCAGTTAGGTTGCAATTTGGAGCGAGGACCCCCCGACTTAACAAAAATTCTTTTAATGACCATTTCACCAATCACAAATTTTCTCTCGACCACCCCCTTTTAATAAAACCTTTTAAGTTTGTTCTGGTAAGTCTGGGCATGCTCAACGGCGACTAGTCTTTTTTCATCCAAGAGTTCAAGCTATGCAAGGAGAGATTCTCGTCTCTCATCAACAAAGAATATCCATGTCGAGCTAAACTCGGAGAGATGGAAGTAATACTTTGTAGGGGACCACTGCTTCCATCCCATATGCCAAAGCATACGGGGTTTGTCCAGTGGGAGTCCTTACAGAACTACAATAAGCCCATAGAGCATCTACAAGCTTATCAGGCTAGTCGGTAAACTTGCTATTTTTACAAGATTTCTTGATGATTTTAATTAAGGTTTTGTTGGTGGCTTCTGCTTGACCATTACCTTGAGGATAGTATGGTAATGAATGAAGCAATGAAATGCGATACCTGTTGCAAAGATCACGCAGATCTTGAGAGAGAAATTATGGCCCATTATCGGTGATGATATCACTGGGGATCCCGAGCCTTGCAATGATATTGTGCTTAATGAAGGAGGAAACTGTTGATGCTTTAATCTGCACGAATGCTTCTGCTTTAGCCCACTGTGTGAAGTACTCCATTGTCATCAAAATGAATGATTTTGAGCGCAATTCGGAGTTGAGGTCACTCAAGAGGCCAATGATATCAAAAGCTCACATGGAGAAAGGCCATGGGGCATGAATTGGATAAAGGGAAGATGAAGGAGAGTGAATCTTGTCGGCATGGAGTTGACATGAATGACAATGCCGGACAAAGATGGAGCAATCTTCTTCTAGAGTTGGCCAATAATACCCTTGTCGGATGATTTTCCTAGCAAGGGCTTGGGCATTCACATGACCACCACAAACTCCAGAATGTGCTTTCTTTAGCACCAACTCGGCTTCTTCTTCATCAAGACACCTGAGTAAGATTCCACTTAGACTCCTCTTGTAGAGCACTTTGCCTAAGATTGTATACCTCTGGGATACTCTTCTGATTGCCTTCTTTTCCTTGGTGGTTGATCCAGGCGGGTATGACTGATCTTGGCAATACCTCGCAATCTCATCATACGAAGGTCTCTCACCTTCTTCTAATTCTTCCAACTCAATTAAAAATATTTCTTCTTTGTGCTCCAAGTATTCCTTTATGTTGAACCTTTTTTAACCTTTAGAAAATGTCCATCCTCAATTGCTGGAATTGACCTCTTACAGACGTGGATAGTCTGCACTTTCCTACCTAGTGAGACAGATAAAGATGAAGCTAGTGAAGCTAAGGCATCAGCAAAGACATTTTGAGAATGGGGGATATGGACAAAGGTGTGTTTGAAGAATAGCTTGATGTAACAGTTGGTGAGTGTAGACACGCCAAATTGGCCTAATTCGGAGCCCCAGACTCTTATTCCATAGGCGATATCTTCTATTTGACCATTATCAGATCCGGATTACCTCGTGGAGATGAGCTAAGGACATTGGTGGAGCCCCTTGTAAGTTGAGAATGGACCAATGATTTCCGGAATATTGCCGAAACCTTCCAGCGAGAGCTGCGCGTAAACTGTAAAAACACGAAGCCTGCTCGATGACCGACCTTGAATGGTCCGTAATTGAAGGTCTCGGGAATCCAGCATGCGTTCCGTAACATTCAGGGTTTCCGAGAAGTCATTTCGGTAGGCGTCGGTCAATGACGGCTTTCGTTACGGCTTTTTCGATCTGTGCTAACACGGCTATCGCAGACCACATGTTATGCCTTTTCGGTCATCACCGGGTCTTTTCAAGTCATCCGGGTCGATTCTAGCCGAATATTTTCATCAACCGAGGCTATACGGCCATTTCGGTCAATTTTATGGTTTCGCGACTTTTCCGAGTTTTGGTTCACGTTTACCGGGTTAATATCAAACTTTTCGATGACTTCGGGTTTTTTGGTTGTACCGGACTTGTTCGCTCATCATTTTAAGTCATCCCGAGTTGACCTGAGATTTCTCTATCGGAACCATGCTCTTTCGGATCTTCGCCCCGGGTTTCGGCTTTCCGCGAGAGGGTAAACCGGTAGAAAGCCCCGTGCGAACATCTCGGGAGTCATGCCGGCTGGTTTACCGACTTGAGGAGGTGCGGTTGAAGGCCCTCTTTCCAACGCAACAAATGGGAACCAAATCGGACATCCCGTTTGCAAGATACGACTCGCGGAACACGCGCGCAGGAGAGAGAGTGTACCGCGCCCCCACTCCGCTTGAAAGGGGAGGGCGCGCCCTCCGCGCCCTCAACCCGGGGGCGTGCCCTCCGCGCCCTCAAAACGGGGGCGCGCCCTGCGCGCCCCTGGTTCCTTTGAAAGGCGGGGGCGTGGTCAGTTTCTTTAAATCGCAAATTACCCTGATTAGCACATTCTAAACCGGATTTTTGGAAGGTTTCCGCGGAGAATTTTCGATTATTTGTACCATGCCCCCGGTTCGGGGCGCGTTACAAATGTCAAGTCGATTTTTAGCAATTTTTGGAAGTTTCCGTCGATTTTTAGCAGTGAGACGTGTAATGCGCCCCCGCTTCCTTTGAAACAGGGGGGCGCGCACCCCGCGCCCCCGAACTGGGGGCGCGCCCTGCGCGCCCTTGTTTTGAGGGCGCGCCCTGTGCGCCCTTATCCCCTTTGAAAAGCGGGGGCATGGTCGGTCCAGTTTCTAAATTTTGCACCGGCTTCCCTCCCCTATAAATTGAGGGCCATTCTCAATGACCCAAGGTTAATCCCTAGTGCCTAGCTCGTCCAGAGGTCGTCCAAGCTCTTCTCCAAAGCCGTCCCGACGTCCAAAGGCGATCTGAAGTCAAGAAATCGATCCTGAGGTGAAGGAGAAGGCTCGATTCGGGTGTTCTTAATCAACCATATTCATCGACTTCTTCAGAAAATCCGGGGCTTTTTCTGCAAAAGTCTTTAACAAATAAATTGTTTCCCTCTTCGTCCTCTTTCATCTCCAACTGACGGCACTCAATTCCGACTTGCCGTTTGTTCGTGGCGATTGCTACACTGAGGGCGCTCATCCAGGTTCTGTTTTCTATATCCTCCCACTTTAATAAATTTTAGTGACTTATAAAGGAGGATTTCGTTGAAGTCATCAACATAGGAACTCTTCCCCTCTGAGTCCTCCGTCTACTCCAAAAAACAGAACTCGATTCTGACATTGGGGTCGTCCTTAGCATCCTCTGCACAGAAGTCGCGCCAGAAGGGTGCAAAGCTACCCGAACCGTCCTTTTTCAACCAACTCGGCTTCAACTCATGCCGATCCATTCCATAAGCTTTCTCAACTCATTTAACTCAGTTTATTTACTGTTTTAAAGCATATTTAAGTTTATTTGCATCATTTTTACATAATCAAAAATACAAAAAAAGGGGTTAAGGTTTACCCCAATCCGGTGAGTTCGATTCCGATTGCTTCTTTCTCATCTTCTTACTACAGTTACTACACCTCTCATAGTTCTAATTATTTTCTTCACTTGGTTTATTTTTCTAGTTGCACAGGTTGAACAAGCTAGCATTTATTGGAGACTCTTCTTCACCGGCCGGCCGAATAAGAAGAAGGTTGAACCCATATCCCGATCTCCCACGCTAAGGTATACGGTCAATTCAACTCATCTCTTAATTTACATCCCATAAAGCGGAGCCCGCGGCTCCTGGCGACCACATTCTTTCATGTTTTAATTTCATCTTCTCCTCACTCTCCTCCCACATGACCCGAACCATCTCCGGTGCTCGAGCGATGCCGTGAGATGAAAGTTCGGGGATCAATGTGAGTGTGGGATCGAGGTGAGGAGTCTTTACCGCTTTCCGAGTGTTTTCAATTCACTCCTCTTTTCCCCAATTCCATCTTTCACCTTCTCTTGAGGTGCCGATCCGGAACCCGTTTTCGGAGTCGACAGCTTTTTGGCCACCACGGTGGGACAACCAATGTCTTCAACCGTGCTAGCTTGATTGATCCATGCAACTAGTTGTTTTCCGACTTGGTTCCCGAGTGAACCGGCTTGTCCTTTACCTTTTTCCATGTCAATTTACCTTTAAAAACTAGCTATTTACTCTTTCTTTAAGATTTTCCCCCATGTGGACTTAATTTGCTTGTCTTTCATTTCAACCCGGTTCCCGCGTGAACCACTTTTCTTCTTATAAACCGGTTCCCGCGTGAACCACCTTTCTTTTCCAACTCGGTTCTCGCGTGAACCAACTTATTTTAAGATAGGTCCCCGCGTGGACCACCTCTTTACAGCACCTTTAGATTGGCCCCACGTGGCCCTCTTTCTATTTTGTCAACTCTTACACCGGTTCCCGCGTGAACCATCTCTTTCTTCATTAAAACCGGTTCCCGCGTGAACCAAACCCTTTTCTAAACCGGTTCCCGCGTGAACCAACTCACTTTCAGATCAGTCCCCGCGTGGACCACCTCTTTACAACACCTTTAGATTGGCCCCACGTGGCCCTCTTTCTATTTTGTCAACTCTTACACCGGTTCCCGCGTGAACCATCCCTTTCTTCATTAAAACCGGTTCCCGCGTGAACCAAACCCTTTTCTAAACCGGTTCCCGCGTGAACCAACTCACTTTCAAATCATTCCCCGAATGGACCACCTCTTTACAGCACCTTTAGATTGGCCCCACGTGGCCCTCTTTCTATTTTGTCAACTCTTACACCGGTTCTCGCGTGAACCATCCCTTTCTTCATTAAAACCGGTTCCCGCGTGAACCAACCCCTTTTCTAAACCGGTTCCCACGTGAACCAACTTACTTTCAGATCGGTCCCCACGTGGACCACCCATTTGCAGCACCTTTAGATTGGCCCCACGTGGCCCTCCTTTCCTTTTTCCAATCAAACAAACCGGTTCCCGCGTGAAGCACCCCTTTTCCTTCAAAAACCGGTTCCCGCGTGAACCACCCCTTTTCCTTCAAAAACCGGTTCCCGCGTGAACCACCTACCTTTTCAAAACCCGGCTCCCACGTGAGCCACCTTATTTTCAAATCGGTGCGTGGACCATCCTTTTACCTTCACTTCAGATTTGTCCCCACTTGGACACTCCAACACAAGCCGGTTCCCGCACGAACCACCTTTTAGTTGCTAGTTGCTAGTTATTTATTTCACTTTATCATTGCTTGTCTTGCTTGCATTCACTTGTTTGATTTATTTAATAGCTTTCATTCATGTTTTCATATTGATTGCTTCTTCTTCTCCTACCCTCCATTTTTCATTTTCTTGCATTAGCTTTTGCATCGGGTACCGGACTTGCTCCGATCCATAGGGCATTCGAGGCGGGGGCTCTCTCTCCCAACACACCCTCACCCTCCAAACACCTTCTTGGTGGATTCTAACCTCTCTTCTGGGATATTCCTTCCTAGTTGATTTGGTTGTTTCCATCAAGACCTCCGTAAGTCCCCATCCGTGGAGTATTCCTCTCCGCACGATTGGGCCGGTTGTACCACTTCCCAAAACCCGAAGAACCCAAGTACCTACTCGTGGTGATTGAGTGATAACCTTAGGTCTTGAAGATTGAAGCAATAGGAACCATACCCAATTTGAGTGAACAATTGCTAACAATCTATCTAATCTAAGGTTTCAACCCAATAATTGTCGAGTAGTCATTTTAAAACCTTGTTTGCATAACTTGCTTGCTCACAACAATTGAAAAGAAAAAAATTCCTCTTTCAAAACACCTAAAACAAAAAAATCCCTTTAATTTTTATGTTCAACTTGCTTGCCAAACAACCAAATTGAAACCAAATCAAATCAAACAAACAACTATAACCAAACAAAAACTCTCTTTGCATTTACACCTTTCATTTGCTTTCTTTCAACCATTTTTTAAGGAAATTTGAAAGGATGCCCATGACACTAAGGTCCGGAAGACACGTCGGGATGTTGGACTACTATGGCCAAGAAGAGGAGTACGAGACGGGCCACTACGAGCTTCAGAAACCCGTGGTCCAACCAGAGGGCCATGTCAACGCCGTCAGGGAGCCAGAAATTCAAAATCCTACTCATCAACCTGCATCACTTAGCGTCGAGCAACTCCTCCAGGGTCTATCTCTTCATCTAGACCCCGAATCTTTTTCGCTTGTGAAATCCTTGACAAAAGGCAAGATGCCCGCCAATCAAGATCCGGTCGAGGGAAATCAAGCCCCCTCACCACCTCAATCAGCAGTCAGGCCCCAAATCTTCTCTTCTCCTGGGCAACCCTGCCGTGTCTCCACTCACCCTATTATGGGGCATTCACATAATTCTGTTCCAATTCCTGTTTCCAACCTACCTCTTCCAACTCAATCACCTAAACACTTTGCTCCCGTGGCTCAGGAATCCAGCCTCACCCAGCATTAATGAACAAACTCAACCGGATGGATGAGCACTTCGAAGAGATGAGGCACCGCCTCGATTCTAAAGCCATCCCCGAAATCTCTGTCCCATCCTTCCCTGCTCTACACCTTCCTCCTTCAGAGATACCAGTCTTCCAACGTTACAATGGGACTGGTAATCCTTTCAACCATCTAAAGAGCTTTCTCTATGACTCCGCGTTCTGGAAAAATGACCGCAAAGCCCTTGCCCTCCTATTCCGTCAGTCATTGGAGGGATCCGCCCTGGACTGGTTCTATTCTCTTGATTCCATTGAGGCGGCAGATTTCAACATCGTCAAGGCAAAGTTTCTACAGAGGTACAAGGATCGGGTGGGGCCAGCCTACTCGATAACTGACTTAATTGCCGAAAAGATGAGGCCGGATGAGGACTTTGCCAGATTTGCTGATCGGTGGAGGGAAATGGCTGAGAGGCTAGTAGATACCATCTCAGAGGGGGAGCAGGTGAGGATGCTCATCGGGAACACCACGCCCAACCTTCGCAATCTCCTGATCATGCACTGCCCAACAACCATTAGTGAGTTGTGCGATAGCGCCCGCTACCTCCAAGCCCACTTTAAGGACGCACCCATGATCAACCCATTCGACACCAAGCCCCGTAACACTAGAAAGCCTACACCTGTAGGACCCACCACCGAAGGGGTAGTAAACAATGAGAGCATCAATGCCATGGGTAACCAAGGTGGGTATCGCCAAAGCCAATACCGTAACCCACCACCCAATCAACAATACCGCCCAGCTCCTCAACCAGCTCCTCAGCCCCAGCAGCAACTTGCATACAACCGAGCACCACCACAAGAACCCACCTACAACCGAGCGCCCCAGCAACCAAATTCCTACAACCGAGCGCCTCAACAACAACATGTCTACAACCGACCCCAACCACAACAACAAGCCTACAACCAAGTGCCACCACCAGCCAACCGACCTAAGAGGGGGGGACCCAAGAGAGAATACTATCCTCAACTACCATTCCCCCTCACCGATATCTTTAATGCATTGATGGCTGAACAACAGTTGGAACTTCCAAAGGAGTGAGAAGGATGGCCAGCCAATGTTGACACAACCAAGTACTGTGCTTATCATAGGTATCCTGGGCACACGGTGGATGTATGTTTCCAGTTTAAAGACTACATCCATGACCTTAATAATCAAGGGAACATTGACTGGGCACAGATGGGAGAATCTATTCAAGCAATGAAGGCACGTCAGAATCAACCACGACGACAGCAAGCACAACAGCAGCCCGGCCTGGGCATAGTCCAAGATCCGCTCCCGGTACATGCACCCATACAAGCACCGGCACCAGCACCACCAAACCAACGACTCGGCCTCGTCCACTCCGCCATCGAGGAGTCAACCCACCATTCCCAGGGTTGGCAGGTCGAGGATCAAATCACCTCCATGCCCGCCATACCAACCCCACCTAAAAACCGCACCATACTCTCTATACCGAGAGCTGCCCCCAGCCCACAAACTACCCAAACACCACTACCCTTACCAACCATTAACCCTCCACGGCGCTTAATCATTAGACCTTCACCAGCCTCCCAACCAACACCCCAACCTAACCCACCAACCACCATTAATCCTCCACGGCGGCTAATCATTAGTACACCACCAACACCCCAGACATAACCTAACCTACCAGTCACTGCCACCCCACGTCCCCTCATCATTAGACCATCACCACCAACACCCCAACCATCACCCAACATACCGGCCTCCACCAATCCACGACCCCTCATCATCCGATCATCACCACCCCTACCTACCATGGGCTCCTCAACCTACCAACCAACCCTACCATCACCATCATCACCACTTCCCCCTACCACGCTGGCGCCGATACTTCGTAGCGGGAGGATGTTCCAAAGGGTCTTCCCCCAGGTCGGGATACAACCACAGGAACAGGCAGAAGAGGAGGTGGTAGAAGAACCGTTGCCCGGCACGGCATATGACCTATTGAAGCACTTGGACAAAATGCCGGCACGGATTTCAATTCTGGAGCTGATAAAGAGGTCAAAGAACCATCAGGACATCCTACAACAATATCTGCAGCGGGTCAGGGTCAATAAGGACCTCCCGCCTGAGAAGATCATTACTGTCCTGACCTCGAGGAGTGAACATCCGGCACTTACATTTACACAGGAGGAGTTGGCACGGCCAGAGATCAGAAAGTATACCTTGCGTGTCGCAGTAGTCATCCAAGGCGTGGAGATCAAGTCCTGCTTGATTGACACCGGAGCATCCATAAATGTCATGCCGCCAGAAACATTGCAACTTTGCGGCATCTCCGATGAAGAAATCGAGCCTTCTGTCGTCACGGTGACAGCCTATGACAACTCCCGGAAGCCGGCACGAGGGGTGGTTACATTGAAAGTAGGGCTCGGACCGTGTGCTGTCACCGCCGAGTTTCATGTTCTAGAACTGGACCCTACGTTTAAAGCTATCTTGGGACGCCCTTACCTTGAGGCAATAGGAGCTGTTGCCTCCACTAATCATCAGTGTCTGAAGTTCCCATACAAGGGCCAGGTGATCAAAGTAACCAACATCCCCATTCTGAATTACGTGGATGACCCCTCTTCTGCACTGCCAATATCAAAATTTGTCCAACCGTTAGTTTCCACTACAGAGCTGCCCGAGGTCATGATGTTAACGACACCTCCAGATACAATTGCATGGCGGATGATGAAAAGGATGGGCTATCAGCCAGGAAACGGGTTGGGAAAGGAGCTACAGGGGGTTGTGCACCCCATTAAAGCCGTACAAAGACCAAAGAGACATGGGCTTGGCTATGAGCCCAGTTTCACTCCGCGGATGGTCTACCGGCCAAAAAATGCCATGGGACTCCAAAAATTCTTTATCAAAGGGGAGACCATGATGATGGCCGAGGACGAATAAGAAGAACCAGTCAAGAGAAAGAAGGCACCAGAGCAAGAGGAGGAGGTGGACAACCTGAGTTCATCTTTGGCCCGGTTGTTCACAGAGGAGGAAGAACCAGTCGAGGGAAAGTCCATCTCTAAACAACTTGTCCACTCGAACCCACCTCCAAACAGCATCCCGCGTGAGCCGTATCCTACGGTCACGCATTTCAAAATCCTCACTCTATCCCTCTTGGATTCACTTGATGGGCTATCTAGCCCAATTCCCACTTCTGGGCCAAAATGGCCACCTGAACTGATCATTGGGCCTGAGAGCCCATTCAAATCTTCTTACTCCACTGGGCTTCTATGCCCATTCCAATCCAACAACCTTGGGCCCGCGTGCCTACCAGTCAGGCCCACATGCCCTTTAGATTTATTTTCTTACTTTGGGCCCTCGTGCCCACCATTTGGGCCCACGTGCCCCTTAGATCTTTTCACTAGCTTTGGGCCTATCTGCCCATTTCTTGTCATAATTGGGCCCGCGAGCCCATTTTTCTCCCATTTGCTTAAGCTTTCTATTTCTGCTCGAGCCCCATCAGCTCATTCTCTTTTTGTTATTGAAAATACCCAAAATACCCAAAAAAAACGTCCTCTCGCAAACTCAGTTTTCCATTGAGAAGATGTCTCTACTTGTCTCGGAGGGTTCTCCCAACCAGGGACCCCTCTTCTCCAACTCACTGATCGATCTGCTCGATCCTTCACCCATTGTAAATACCACCTTTTCAATTCCGTCTTCTTTAGGAGTAGTTAGGGTAGAAAATAAGAAAATTCGAGGTAAACTTGTGCTAGAGAGATATCTCCAGCAAATAGCTCAAAAATGCAAGGAATGTGCAAGGCTGCCAAGGTTTTTGGAAAATGCTATCCAGCTTGATGAAATCCAATATGAGGATGAATTCAATGTAGATCATACACTGGGAGTTTACGAGGTCTTATCAGAAAAAGATCCTGATTTCGAGGATGGAATTGAGGACTTGGTTGATGCGTATGCATCTGGACTTAAAAGATTTGAAGAACCATTAGCCACGGTGGATGAACCGACAAAAGAACTGAATCTTGGAACACTGGAAGATCCCAAGACAATCATCCTAAGCGCAAAACTCACTCCCACTGAGGAACATAGTTTAATTAAAATTTTAGAAGAATATAAGGACACGTTCGCATGGACATACGAAGACATGCCGGGGTTAGACAACTCATTAGTTGAACATCGTTTAACTTTGAAACCTGGAGCTACCCCGGTCAAACAAAAATTAAGGAGATTCCACCCTGATGTTGCACTTAAGATGAAAGAAGAGGTTGACAAGTTACATCAAGCAAGATTCATTAAGGTTGTCCTATATCCGCAATGGGTGGCAAACATAGTCCCTGTCATGAAGAAGGATGGCCGAGTTCGGATCTGTATAGACTTCAGGGACTTGAACCGAGCGTGTCCTAAAGATGACTTTCCTCTACCTCATATTGACGTACTGGTTGATAACACTGCTGGATTCGAGATGTTGTCATTCATGGATGGCTATTCTGGATATAATCAAATCCGGTTGGCTTAAGAGGACTAGGAGAAGACCTCATTCACTACACCTTGGGGAACCTACTGCTATGTCGTCATGCCCTTTGGACTAAAGAATGCTGGTGCTACCTATCAGAAGGCAATGATGGCTATCTTCCATGACATGATGCATACCCTTGTAGATGTGTACGTGGACGACCTGGTCGTTAAGTCCAAAAGTCGAGAAAATCACCCGGAGGTGTTAAGAAAGGTCTTGCAAAGAGCTAGGGAATATAAATTGAAAATGAACCCAAAGAAATGCACGTTTGGAGTATCCTCAGGAAAACTGTTGGGATTCATAGTGAGAAAAAGGGGCATAGAGATCGACCCAAACAAGGCCAAGGCAATCATTGGTATGCCTCCTCCAAGAAATATGAAAGAACTTCGAGGATTAATCGGGAGGCTACAGTTTGTCCTCCGGTTCATCTCACAACATTCCCAAAGGTGTAAACCTTTCTATGAGTTGACCAAGGCGGGGGCCAAGTTCAAATGGGATTCGAAGTGCCAGGATGCATTCGATGGTTTGAAAAGATACCTGGCTAGTCCTCCTGTGCTTAGACCACTAGTCCCTGGCAAGCCCTTAGTTTTGTATATCTCGGTTTTGGAGAATTCTCTTGGGGCAGTCCTTGCACAAGTGGATGAAAAAGGGAAAGAGAGGGCAACTTACTATTTGTCAAAGATCTTTGATCCATGCGAGTAGAAGTATACTGTAGTGGAGAAGACCTGTGCTGCACTAGTCTGGGTAGTTCAGAAGCTTAAACACTATTTCTTAGCTCATGAGGTCATCCTTATTGCCCGCATCAATCCCATCAAATTCCTTCTAGAGAAAACTGTTCTAACTGATCGTTTAGGTCGTTGGCAGAGCTTCCTCTCCCAATTTGATATCACCTATGTCCTCCAGAAGGCGATTAAGGGCTATGCCATTGTCGAACATCTAGCCCATCACCCTATACCCCTCTTTGACCCAGTCCAATCGGAGCTCCTGGATGACGAACTAATGTTAATCCGATCTTCCCACCTTTGGACATTATATTTTGACGGGGCTCTGAATTCACACGGTAAGGGAATAGGAATCGTCCTTCTATCACCCGAGGGTGTCACCATTCCACAGGCATTTCAGCTTGACTTCCCAGCAACCAACAATATAGCTGAATACGAAGCCTTGCTGGCCGGGCTGGAGGCTGCTCATTTCTATGGTGCCACGGAATTAAGGGTGATAGGTGATAGCCAACTAATCCTTCGCCAAGTCCAAACCAAATACCGAACTTCTCATCCAAACCTCAAACCTTACCAAGAACTCACCTCTTGCTACATCAAACTCTTTTCCAAACTAACTTTTGTCCATGTTCCTCGAGCTCAGAACATCCTTGCTGATGCCCTTGCCTCCTTAGCTTCATCTCTATCAGTCCCGCTAGGCAGACAGGTGCGGACTATTCATGTCCGTAGAAGGTCGATGCCAGCGAATAAGGATGGTCGATTTCTAAAAGTCAAGGAGAGATTTGGCAGGAAGGAATATTTGGAGCAGAAAGAGGAAGTTTGTCTAATCGAGTCGGAAAAGTTAGATGAGGGTGAGAGGCCTTGGTTTGATGAGATTGCAAGGTATTGTCAAGATCAGACATATCCACCTGAATCAAATGCAAAAGAAAAGAAGGCCATCAGAAGAGTATCCCAGAGGTATACCATTTTAGGAAGGGTGCTCTACAAGAGGAGACTGAGCGGAATTTTATTGAGATGCGTTGATGAAGAAGAGGCAGAATTGGTGCTTAAGGAAGCACATTCCGGGGTCTGTGGGGGCCATGTCAATGCTCAAGCTCTTGCTAAGAAAATCATCAGGCAGGAGTATTATTGGCCAACCCTAGAAGAGGATTGCTCCATCTTTGTCCGGCACTATCATTCTTGCCAACTCCATGCCGACAAGAACCATTCTCCCGCATCTTCCCTTCATCCGATTCATGCCCCATGGCCCTTCGCCATGTGGGCTTTCGATATCATTGGCCCTCTAAGTGATCTTAACTCTGAAATCCGTTCCAAATCATTCATCCTAATGGCAACAGAGTACTTCACCAAGTGGGCAGAAGCGGAAGCGTTCGTGGAGATCAAGGCATCAACACTGTGCTCCTTCATCAAACGCAATATCATCGCCAGGTTCGGGATACCCAGCGACATTATCACCGACAACGGACCGCAATTTCTCTCTCAAGATCTGCGTGATCTTTGCAACAGTTACCGCATTGCATTGCATCATTCATCTCCTTATTACCCGCAAGGCAATGGTCAAGCAGAAGCCACCAACAAAACATTGATTAAAATCATCAAGAAAACATGTAAGTCTAGCAAGTTCGCAGACTGGCCAGATAAGCTTGTAGATGCCCTATGGGCTTATAGTACTTCTGTATGGACCCCCACTGGTCAAACCCCGTATGCTCTCGCATATGGGATGGAAGTAGTGGTCTCGTACGAAGTACTCCTTCCATTACTCCGAGTTCAACTCGATAGGGACATCCCTGTCGATGAGAGACGAGAATCTCTCCTTGCACAACTTGAACTCCTAGATGAAAGAAGGTTGGCCGCTTCCGAGCATGCCCGGACTTATCAGAACCGATTGAAAAGGTTTTATCAAAAGAGGGTGGTAGAGAGAAAGTTTGAAATCGGTGAGATGGTAGTTAAACGTATATTCGTTAAGCCGGGTGGTCCCCGCTCCAAGTTGCAACCTAACTGGGAAGGGCCTTTTGTTATAACTGAAAAATATCCAGGCAATGCATATGAGCTAACCAACGCCGATGGAGAAAAATTGAACCATCCATGGAACGGCGTTTACCTCAAAAAATATTTTCCTTAGAAGAGAAAATGGAGAATTTCTGGTGTGATATTAAGTCATCGATCCAAGGGTATTAGCTAGAAGTCATGGGTAGACATCACCTTGCACACACAACACCTCCCGATCCCAGAATCTGGATAGCCCAACACTCGAGAGAGGCAAGGCAGAACCCTGAAGGCAGAAAGGAAACCTTACCCTATTCTCTTCTGTTCGGTCCGAAATAGGTAAAGGGGACTAGAGTATCGAAAATGTCCGCCGCCTTAGTAGGAGGCCGTCTCATAAGGTGCAAAAGGGTGCCAAAAGATGGGCAATGAACCCCGCAAGTTTAAATAAATATGGGCCTGTCTGAATGAGTATCCGGAATAATAGAAAATGAAGAAAAGGCACTAAAAGATGGGCAATGACCCCACAGGTCAAAGACTTGTCTAAGTAAATGCCACATGTAGAAAAGACCCGAAGAGGCCGAACCCCAACGGGCAATTTGGGCATGAGTAGAGAAACCTCCTCAACACCCCAAATCCTATCAAAGACTTCCTCTATTATTCTTCCATCTTAAAACCCTAGGGTAGGGTAAACTGTCCAAACTCAGGGGGAATCCAAACCGATCAACAGAAGAGGGCAAGAAAGATTCTGGGTAGGGAACCTTATTTTCACGTGGTGTTCATCACTTGAATCTTGATTAACACTCAAAGATCGATGAATTGTTTCAATACCGGCACATTCTCCACAAAAATCCAAAAAAATGAATATTTTAAAAAAAAATCAAAAAAAAAATCAAATATTTTCAAAACATCAAAAAAATTTGAATATTTTCAAAATACAAAAAAAAGTTGAATATCTTCAAAAAAAAGAATATTTTCTTAAAAAAATGCATCATTTAGCTTGGCATAACCTTGATTTTTGCTTTTGCTAGCATTCATGTTTATTTTTATGTCTTGCATGTTTCATTTCTGCATCGTATATTTATCTTGATTATCACCCCATTAAGAGGGCTCCTCCCTTTGACCTAAGTCAAAGTTGGCCATAATAGGCAAAGGGATGAGTCGTTGTGACGATCTGATCCTCTTTTATCAAGTATTTTCAGGGACTTTAAAGTAAGAGGGGAGGTTCTCTCAACGACAGGTAAGTTCTCTTAATCATTTCATTTCGGTCATCTAGTCTATTTTTATACTTTGTTAATAAGGCTCCTCTCTTTGACCTAAGTCAAGGCAGACAGCAATAGGCAAAGAGATAAGCCATGGTGAAGATTTAATCCCCTTCATTAAGTGTTTCAGGATTCTGAGATCAAGAAGGGAACAACTCTCGCCATAGCAGGTAAGCACTCTTAACTTTTACCCTGTCTGTCATTTTGTGCATTCTACCTGGTTGATAAGGCTACCCCCCTTGACATATAAGCAACGCAAGTTGACAATAGGCAAGGGGGTAAGCCATAGAGCAGATCTAACCCCTTTATTAAGTATTTCAAGAAAGAAACATGAGTCAAGGAGGGGGAAATATCGCCAATAGGAATTGCTCACAGAAACAGAAGAATCAACATGGGAAACCCCCATAACTTGCCGACTAGCATATATGTCGCTAGTCGTGTATTATTATCTTATGCATTATTTGTTGAAGACCTTGAGTATGGATAAGACCTGACCCGAGATCCCCTTCATCAAAATCTACGACGGTCGGGTCATCTCTAATGCTCACGGATAAGCCGAAGTTGTGCTATGAGGGACGATGGTTCCCGAATGGGTATCTTGACCTCATAGACAATCTATATCTTCAACTATTTGTTATACAAGTGTTGTTTTGTTTTCTTGAGCCCAACATGCATCATGTAGCATTAATTGCATTACATTTTTGTCATTGCATTTCCTCAACTTCACCTTCTCACTCTCTCGATCATTCTAAATCCCACCATGTCTATTAATCCCACCGTGTTCGGTAATCACTTTTTTCCCTCAAATCTTTAATTTCTTTTCACCACTGTGGCCATTGCAACTTCTTTGCTATTCATCCCACCATGGCAGCCAATTCATCCCGCCAAGGGCCTTCTATTTGGTCAGAACTTGCACCGTCACTATCTTCACGGTCTATGCTTAAACATTTTCCTTTCGGAATCTGAGATCATTCCATTCCGAATCGAATCTTGTCTCTTGAAAGACTTAAATGAATCTGAGAGCCTGAATGTGCTCGATTGGTATTCTTTTACTTTTTCAAAACAATCTCTTTTTAAACTTTAGCCCATCACAGTACAGGAACACCTCAAAGATCGGGTTACCGGTTGATGATGAACCTACGAACCCATGTTTCGGGGACTCCCCACCGCGTTGGGGGTTGGCTATTCTTCTCTCGTGCCAATGACACCTCTTACCAATCGAACATAGGAAGACTTGATGAAACATGGCGGTTAACCAGGAGACTTAAGGAGATTCGTCTTGCCGAATCTGGTCGTTAAGCGTGTCTATATCTACACCTTGATGCCACCTTTTCAGTCCATCGCCATTTCACTCCACTACATTCCACTACGATCCATCTCGCTTCGCTACGCTTTCTCTACGTTTCACTCCGCTCCGCTACATGCCATTCCCTTGCAAAGCCGACATCAAGGCGAGGCAAGCTGTAGACACGCCAAATTGGCCTAATTCGGAGCCCCAGACTCTTATTCCATAGGCGATATCTTCTATTTGACTGTTATCTGATCCGGATTACCTCGTGGAGATGAGCTAAGGACATTGGTGGAGCCCCTTGTAAGTTGAGAATGGACCAATGATTTCCGGAATATTGCCGAAACCTTCAAGCGAGAGCCGCGCGTAAACTGTAAAAACACGAAGCCTGCTCGATGAACGACCTTGAATGGTCCATAATTGAAGGTCTCGGGAATCCCGCATGCGTTCCGTAACATTCAGGGTTTCCGAGAAGTCATTTCGGTAGGCGTCGGTCAATGACGGCTTTCGTTATGGCTTTTTCGATCTGTGCTGACACGGCTATCCGAGATCACATGTTAGGCCTTTTCGCTCATCACCGGGTCTTTTCAAGTCATCCGGGTCGATTCTAGCCGAATATTTTCATCAACCGAGGCTATACGGCCATTTCGGTCAATTTTAGGGTTTCGCGGCTTTTACGAGTTTTGGTTCACGTTTACCTGGTTAATATCAAATTTTTCGATTACTTCGGGTTTTTTGGTTGTACCAGACTTGTTCGATCATCATTTTAAGTCATCCTGAGTTGATCCGAGATTATTCGATCGGAACCATGCTCTTTCGGATCTTCGCCCCGGGTTTCGGCTTTCCGCGAGAGGGTAAACCGGTAAAAGCCCCATGCGAACATCTCAGGAGTCATTCTGGCTGGTTTACCAACTTGAGGAGGTGCGGTTGAAGGCCCTCTTTCCAACGCGACAAACGGGAACCAAATCGGACATCCCGTTTGCAAGATACGGCTCGCGGAACACGCGCGCAGGAGAGAGAGTGTACCGCGCCCCCACTCCGCTTGAAAGGGGAGGGTGCGCCCTGCGCGCCCCCGGTTCCTTTGAAAGGAGGGGGCGTGGTCAGTTTCTTTAAATTGCAAATTACCCCGATTAGCACCTTCTAAACCGGATTTTTGGAAGGTTTCCGCGGAGAATTTTCGATTATTTGTACCGCGCCCCCGGTTCGGGGGCACGTTACGTATGTCAAGTCGATTTTTAGCAATTTCTGGAAGTTTCCGTCGATTTTTAGCAGTGAGACGCGTAATGCGCCCCCGCTTCCTTTGAAACAGGGGGGCGCGCAGACCGCGCCCCCGAACTGGGAACGCGCTCTGCGCGCCCTTGTTTTGAGGGCGCGCATTGAAAAGCGGGGGCGTGGTCGGTCCAGTTTCTAAATTTTGCACCTGCTTCGTTCCCCTATAAATTGAGGGCCATTCTCAACGACCCAAGGTTAATTCCCAGTGACTAGCTCATCCATAGGTCGTCCAATCTCTTCTCCAAAGCCGTCCCGACAACCAAAGGCGATCCGAAGTCAAGAAATCGATCCCGAGGTGAAGGAGAAGGCTCGATTCGGGTGTTCTTAATCAACCATATTCATCGACTTCTGCAGAAAATCCGGGGCTTTTTCTGCAAAAGTCTTTATCATAGAAATTGTTCCCCTCTTCGTCCTCTTTCATCTCCAACTGACGGCACTCAATTCCGACTTGCCGTTTGTTCGTGGTGATTGCTACACTGAGGGCGCGCATCCAGGTTCTGTTTTCTATATCCTCCCACTTTCAGAAATTTTAGTGACTTATAAAGGAGGATTTAGGAGAAGTCATCAACATAGGAACTCTTTCCCTCTGAGTCCTCCGTCTACTCCAAAAAACGGAACTCGATTCTGACATCGGGGTCGTCCGTAGCATCCTCTGCACAGAAGTCGCGCCAGAAGGGTGCAAAGCTACCCGAACCGTCCTTTTTCAACCAACTCGGCTTCAACTCATGCCGATCCATTCCATAAGCTTTCTCAACTCATTTAACTCAGTTCATTTACTGTTTTAAAGCATATTTCAGTTTATTTTCATTATTTTTACAAAATCAAAAATACAAGAAAAAGGGGTTAAGGCTCACCCCAATCCGGTGAGTTCGATTCCGATTGCTTCTTTCTCTTCTTCTTACTACAGTTACTACACCTCCCATAGTTCTAATTATTTTATTCACTTGGTTTATTTTTCTAGTTGCACAGGTTGAACAAGCTAGCGTTGATTGGAGACTCTTCTTCATCGGCCGGCCGTAGAAGAAGAAGGTTGAACCCATATCCCGATCTCCCACGCTAAGGTACACGGTCAATTCAACTCATCTCTTAATTTACATCCCATAAAGCGGAGCCCGCGGCTCCTAGCGACCACATTCTTTCATGTTTTAATTTCATCTTCTCCTCACTCTTCTCCCACATGACCCGAACCATCTCCGGTGCTCGAGCGACACCGTGAGATGAAAGTTCGGGTATCAATGTGAGTGTGGGATCGAGGTGAGGAGTCTTTACCGCTTTCCGAGTGTTTTCAATTCACTCATCTTTTCCCCAATTCCATCTTTCACCTTCTCTTGAGGTGCCTATCCGGAACCCGTTTTCGGAGTTGGCAGTGAGCTCCTGGTAGGGTTTGAGGTTTGGATGGGAAGTTTGGTACTTGGATAGGACTTGGCATAGGATCAATTGACTATCACCTATCACCCTTAGTTCAGTGGCACCATGGAAGTGAGTAGCCTCCAGCCCAGCCAGCAAGGCTTCATACTCAGCTATTTGTTAGTTGCTGGAAAGTCGAGCTGAAAAGCCTGTGGAATGGTGACACCTTTTGGTAATAAAAAAGCAATACCTATCCCTCTACCATAAGAATTTAGAGCCCCATCAAAATATAATGTCCAAAGATTGGAAGATGGGACCGACATTAGTTCATCATCTGGTAACTCTGACCGGACTAGGTCAAAGACGGGTATGGGATGATGGGCAAGGTGTTCAACAATAGCATAGCTCTTGATTGCCTTCTGCAGAACATAGGTGATATCAAATTGGGACAAGAAGCTCTACCATCGCTCTAATCGATCAGTCAAAATTGTCTTATCTAAGAGAAACTTGATGGGATTGATACGAGCAATGAGCTTGACTTGGTGAGCAAGAAAATAATGCTTGAGTTTCTGAACCACCTATACAAGAGAAGCACAGATCTTTTCTACCATAGTGTACTTCGGCTTACAAGCACCAAAGATCTTAGACAAGTAGTAGGTAGCTCGCTCTTTCTCTTCTTCATCAACTTGTGCAAGGATTGCCCCTAGAGAGTTCTCAAGAACCGAAATGTAGAGGACCAAGGGCTTGTTGGAAATTGGTGATCTAAGTACAGGGGGACTTGCCAAGTATGTTTTCAACCCATCAAATGCCTCATGGCACTTCGAATCCTATTTAAACTCTACCCCCGCCTTGGTTAACTCATAGAAAGGTTTACACCTTTGGGAATGTTGTGAGATAAACCGGCAGACAAATTGTAGCCTTCCAATCAATCCTCGAAGTTCTTTCATATATTTTGGGGGAGGCATACCAATGATTGCTTTGGCCTTGTTTGGGTCGATCTCTATGCCCCTTTTGCTTACTATGAACCCTAGTAGTTTTCCTAATGAAACACCAAACATACACTTCCTAGGGTTCATTTTCAGCTTGCATTCTCTAGCTCGTTGCAAAACTTTCCTTAGCGCTTCAGATTGATCTTCCAGACTCTTGGACTTGATGACCAAATCATCCACATACACCTCTATAAGGGTGTGCATCATGTCATGAAAGATAGCCATCATAGCCCTCTAATATGTACCACCAGCATTCTTTAACCCAAAGGGCATAACAAGATAGTAATATGTTCCTCAAGGTGTATTGAACGAGGTGTTCTCTTGGTCCTCCTTGGCTAACCGGATCTGATTGTATCCAGAATAACCATCCATGAGTGAAAGCATTTCAAATCTAGCTGTGTTATCAACCAAACATCGATATGAGGTAAAGGAAAATCATCCTTAGGACACGCTCGGTTTAAGTCCCTGAAGTCTATGCAAATCCAAACCCGTTCATCCTTCTTCATAACAGGGACTATGTTAGCCACCCATTGCGGATATAGCACGATTTTAATAAATTTTTCTTGGTGTAACTTGTCGACCTCTTCTTTCATTTTGAATGCAATATCAAGGTGGAACCTCCTGAGCTTTTGTTTAACCGGGGTAGTTCCAGGTTTCAAAATTAATCTATGTTCAACCAATGAATTATCTAATCCCGGCATGTCTTCATATGTCCATGCAAGCGTGTCCTTGTATTCTTCCAAAACTTTGATCAAATGTTGTTCTTCTAAGGGAGTGAGGTTTGCATTGAGGAGGATAGTCTTAGGATCTTCCAGGGTTCCTAAATTTAGTTCCTTTGTTGGTTCATTCCCTATGGCTGAAGGTTCTTCAAATCTTCTAAGTCTAGATGCATACGCATCAACCAAGTCCTCGATTTCATCCTCAGATTCAGAATCCTTCTCTGATATCACCTCATATACTTCCAAAGTATGATCTATGTTATGCTCATCCTCATATCGGATTTCATCCAACTGGATGGTATTCTCTAAAAAGTTTGGCAGCCTTGCACACTCTATGCATTTCTGTGCCAATTGTTGCAGATATCTACTTAGAACTCATTTACCTCTGACTTTCCTATTTCCTAATGTAACCTGACCTACCGAAGCTGGAAAGATGGTATTTACAGTGGAGGGAGGATCAAGTAAATCGATCAATGATTCATAAGAGAGGGATCCCTGATTTGGAGCACCCTCTGGGATGAGTAGAGACATCTCTTTAATGGAAATATGAGTTTCAGCGAAGACAATTTTTTTGGAATTTTCAAGTAAAAATATAGAATGAGCTGGAGTGACTCGAGACTTTCTAGAGGCTGACAAAATTAACAGAGAGAAAAACTTAAGAATAAATGGAAAGAAGAGGCTCGTGGGCCAAATACTAATAGAAAGTGGACACATGGGTCGAAAACTAATGAGAAAAGTGAACGGGTACGTGGACCGGGATCTAGAAATGGATGAGCATGTGGAAAGAACTCGTAGCCTTGAAGCTAATGAGGGGATTAAATGGGCAAGTACGCCCAGTAAGAGTGGAAGGCTGGAAAGGGCACATGGGCCCAAAGTAAGCTGTTGGTCTGGTAAAAGAAAGTGGGCTTGGAAGCCCATTCAAAAGATCCAAAAACAATGGCACGAGGTTTACACATGGGATTGTTGGGTATAGATCTCGTGGAATGGTTTTGACTTGATTGGTAGCTTCCTTGACAAGATGATCCAAGATTGGTCTGCCCTTGAGTGGTTCTTGGTGCTCTTCCCCACTTGAGAACAAGTGAGTCAAAGATAGGCACAAATCTTCCAAGTCTTCTTCTTCATCTGGAGCCTTCCTTCTCTTGACAGCTGTAATGGAACTCTTGTCATCTTCAGCCATCATCATGGTCTCCCCTTTGATAAAGAATGTGTGGAGTCCCATGGCATATCCTAGCTGGAAGACCTTCCTTGGGATGGAATCTTCTTTGTATCCCAACCCTTGCCTACGTGGCCTTTTCACAGTTTCAATCAGCTGAGTGATCCCTTGAAGATCCTTGTCCAAACTTTTTTCAGGCTGATAGCCTAATTTCATCATCATCCGCCATCCCACTATGTCTAGTAGAGAGGCAGTCCTGCATCTAACTTTTGGCAACTCTCCCACTGAGATCTGGGGTTGCATTGACAGTTCTAAGGGTGAAGAAGCATTGTTTATCTCATCCCTTATGGGCATGCTAGTCACTTTGACAACTTATCTTTTAAATAAAAATTTTATGCACTAATGGTTTGTTGAAGCCACAGCTCCTATTGCTTCCAAGTACGGCCTCCCAAGTATAGCCCGAAAAGTTGGATCCAGTTCCAAGATATGAAAATCGGTTGTGACCGTACATGGTCCAAGTTTAACTTCTAAAGTGACCACCCCACGTGCAGACTTCTTGGAGTTGTCATAGACTGTCACCATGGCACAGGATGGCTTGATTTCTTATTCAGAAATGCCGCACAACTACAAAGTTTCTAACGGCATAACGTTGATGGAAGCTCCAGTGTCAACCAAACATGATTTCACTTCAATATTACAGATGATAACGCCACATGTAAAGCGTATCTCCTGACCTCTAGATCTACTAATTCCTCTTGAGAGAAAGTGAGTGTTGGGTGCTCACTCCTAGGGGCTAACACTATAGTGATCTTCTTTGGTGGGAGATCTTCATTCACCATAACCCTTTGTAAATATTGTTGTAAAATTTCTTGGTGCACCTTTGATCTTTTGATCAACTCAAGTATGGAGACGCGGGTCGGTATCTTATCCAAATGTTTCAACAAATCATAGGTTGTGCCATATTAGGGTTCTTTCACTTGTTCTTCTTCCACTGGATCCTGCGGTTGAATCTTGGCTTGAGGAAAGAGCTGCTGGAACATCCTCCCACTCTGAAGCACCGGGACTATTTGGTGGACGGGTAGAGGTGATGGGTTAACTGGGGTGGAATGTGGTGGAACAGGTGGTGTAGGTGCAGGTATGGGATTGGTGGGATCTAAGATGATTGGGTTCGTGGGTAGAGGGGTAGTATTTGGAGGTGGTAGTGATGGCGATGGTGGCAGCCTGATAAGAAGAGGTTGGGGTGCAAGAGTGGTTGATGTGGTAGGTTGTGGGGTTGATGGTGTGATACGTTGGGGTTTTGGAGTGACAGAGTTCATAGGCTGGGGGTTCATGTTTGGTGGTGATTGTGGTGTCCAGATGAATAAGGGCCGGTGTGTAGCAATGGTTGAGGGAGGTGTAGTCAAGGCGGGGGCTGGCCTAATGATGAGTCAGAGAGAAGAAGTAGCAGTCAATGGTTGGGTTATTGAGCTTGGTGGTGGTTGTGGAGTAGACGGTGCACGGATTATCTATCTAGGGGAGTTTCTGGCAGGAGGCCTAGCTAGGTTGACTAGCATGGTTGCATCGTGATTTTCTAGTTGCCAACCTTGAGCATGGCTAGCAACTTTCTGGACAACGGAGTGTACTAGACCAATTCCTGGGTTTGGATGTGCTGGTGCCAGTGCTAGAGCGGGAGCATGCAATGGAAGCGGATTCTAAACAATTCCCAAACCAGGTTGTTGTTGAGGATGTGCCGATGGATGCTGTCGCTACTGATCCCTAGCCTTCATTGCCTGTATGCATTCCCCCTATTGGGCCCAATCAATGTTGCCTTAGTCATTGAGATCGTGGATGTAATCTTTGAATTGGAAACACACTTCCACAGTGTGACCTGGGTACAGTGGTAAGCATAGTATTGGGACATATCTGCATTTGCTGGCCAAACCTCTCTTTCCTTGAGCAATTCTAATTGTTTCTCTACCATAAGTACATTGAAGATGTCAGTCAAGGAGTAAGAGAGTTGTCAATAATTCTCTCTCCTAGCCCATTATCATTCTATCATGCATAGCCACATTGTCGCGACCTATTTACCCTACCATACCTTAAGCAATAGTTGTTGCCCCTAATCTAAGAGCTCCCATCATTATTCAACCTAGTCCACCACCCATAAACACCATCTCAATTATTGCCTCTCAACTTGCCATGTTGCTTAGAAACGGGTGCATGTTTTAATGAATCTTTCCCTAGGCTAGCACATCAGGAGTAGCGCAGAACTTGGAATCAGAACATATTGAAAAGCTATTGCCTAAAACATCTTATTATTTGCTTAAGCATCTTGACAAAACTCTAGAATGGATTTCTATCTTATAATTGCTTAAAAGATCCAAAGTCCACCAAGAGGTTCTCCAACAGTATCTACAAAGTAATGGTTAATGAGAGCCTCCCTTCAGAAAAAATCACATCAATCTTGACCCACAGAAACAAATATCCGGCCCTCACATTCACTAAAGAAGAATTGGTTGATTCAGAGATAAGGAAATACGCCTTATGCATTACTATTAGCATCAATAAAATAGGTGTTAAATCATGCTTGTTTGATACTATGGCATCCATTAATGTTCCACCACCATAGACATTACATTTGTGCAAATTTTCTAAAGAGGATGTCTGGCCACCTTAAATAACAGTGACAACATATGACAAATTAAAGAATCCCAAGCATGGTATGATCACATGTGATGTCAAGCTCGAGCCACAAATGGTCACCATAGATTTTCATATATTAAAGATGGGCCCAACCTACAATGCCATTCTAAGATGGCCTTATCTAGAAGCATTGGAAGAAATCTACTCCACCAACCATTAGTGCACCAAATTCTGCTACAAAGGTCAAGTGGTTAAGGTGACCACTATGCCCCTAGATTGTTGATTCTCTCCACCGCCCCTCGAGCTACCAAATCAGCATTCTGATGATATTGGATCTACCAGAAACAAGCATATAGCCTAGGCAAGTTTGGAGAAGGAAAAGAGATGCAACTGAAGCCGTCGGGTGGCATATCATGAAAAGTTTGGGGTGTCAATAGGGTCGAGGACTTGGAAAAGAGCTGCAAGGCATCACCGAGTCAATAGTGCCCATGAAGCTGCAACCAAGAAGTGGGGTTGGGTATGATGGGATGATCACCAATAGTCAAGAGCTAACATGAAATACTTCGCTGGTTGTTTATCCAAATTTTTTATGAAAATGAAAACAATTCAAATGGCTAACAACCAATAAAGGCAAGAGCAAGAGAAAATAAGAATAACCGATGACCCCAAAGATGAACTATATCTTAAAATATCTTAATTATTTTCTACCGATAAAGAGGGGTCAAGTAATGAACCGCTCTAGGATGAACCATCTATTGACCAGCTTGAAGGTCATCTTGCTAGTCAAACTCAAGAGTCAATCCGACCAACTCCACAAGGGACTTCCCTTGTTGTTTCTTCTTTTAGGGCCTCCACCCCAATTTGGCTTGATGTTTTCCCTGGGCCTTCTAGCCCACTCTCAGTTGTCAAGCACACAAGCCCATCTACTTTGGGGCCTATAAACACACTCAATGTTTTTAGGCCTGTGAGCCCATCCCTTTCTAAACTCACTGGGCCCATGAGCCCTATTACTATTCTCGAGCTTGTGATCCCACCTACTGCTTCCATGTCTACACACCTGTCTACCATTCTCAAGCCCTCAAGCCCACTTACTATTTTCAGGCCCACTAGCTCATCTCCTCCTATCGAGCTCTCAAGCCCACCTACTCCTATGATCATCATGAATGTAGGCCTGGTCTCCCATCTCACTAAGCATTGGGCATGTATGCCTCCTCAACTAGACTTTGTTTGAGGTCTTTCCCTCTCTTTCAATATCTTCTACCACTTCATCCCCTACGGCCAACCTTTTCTCAATCGGGCATCTAATTCCTATTTAGTATTTATGTTTAGTTCTTCCCAAAAAAGATGTCTTCCTCACAACTCATATCTCGAACAACACCCTAACTTACCTCAAAGGCACTTCTACCCAAGAAGCCACCAGATCCTTGATCAATCTACTTTGCTTTCTATCTCCTTCTATAAATTCTACTCCTTCCACCTCCTCTTTCTCTCCTCCTTCACTTCCTTCTCCTTTAGACTTAGTTTTAAATAAAAATAAGATAAAATTCAAAGGTAGGAGAATTCTAGGGTGATATCTACATCAATTATCTAAAAAAACATAAAATGTACCAAGCAATTGGCATACTTAGCAAATGCAATCCAGTTGAATGAAATTTGATATAAGGATGAGAACAACGTTGATCAGACTTTAGGGGTCTAAGGTTGTGTCAGAAAAGGATTCTAACTTTGGGGATGAAAAAGAGGATGTGACTAATGCTTACGCTTCAGGATTGAAAAGATATGAAGAGCCATTAGCCACAATGGATGAGCCAACTAAGGAACTCAATTTTGAAACACTGGATAATTCCAAGAATATCCTCCTAAGTGCCAACTTCACCCCTACAGAAGAACAAAATCTAATGGGGTATTGCAGGAGTATAGAGACACGTTCATGTGGACATGAAGACATGCCAGGATTAGATAACTCATTGGTAGAGCATACACTTACTCTAAATATGAAGCTATCCTAGTCAAGAAAAAATTAATAGGGTTCCACCCATATGTAGCAATGAAAATGAAAGAAGAGGTCTGTAGGTTATACCAAGTAAAAATTCATCAGAGTTATCCTCTATCCACAATGAGTGGCAAATATAGCCTTTGTCATGAAAAGGATGGAAAAGTCTAAATTTGTATCGACTTCAGGAACTTAAACCAAGCATATCCAAAAGATGACTCCCCCTTCCTCATATTGATGTTTTAGTTTATAACACAACTGGATATGAAACCCTATCATTTATGGATGGATATTTATGGTAAAACAAAATCTGGTTAGTAAATGAGGACCAAGAGAAAATCTCATTCACTACACCTTAGAGAAATTAATATTATGTTGTTATGCCATTTGGATTGAAGAATACAAGCACAACTTATCATAGGGCTATGATGGCAATTTTTCATGACATCATACATAAATTTTTTTAAGGTGTGTGTGGATGATTTAGTGATTAAATCTCAGACTTGATATGAACATGCGTATGCATTAAGAAAGATTTTGCAAAGAGCTAAGGAATACAACCTTAAGATGAACCCCTTTAGCATGTCATCACGTAAAATACTCGGGTTCATCATCATCAAAAAAAGAATTGAGATCAATTCCAACAAGGCCAGAACAATCATTGCTATGCCCCCATGTAGATACGTAATTTCAACTTAGTTGGACAGCTTAAAATTCTTGTTTCATGAAGAACATTTTAGCATCCCATCGAAGGAACTAAAGTTTTCTAGAAAAATGGACTTCACCGTGCATTTCAGCCCAACTTAGGCCTAGCACCCCATAGGAGGGGCACCAAGCACCCTAGGGCACTTAACCTTTCTGAATGATTTGATTTTATAGATGATTGACACTGGATCAGGCAATCATGGTGCTTAAATGTATCTCATTATGCAAGTGCCCAGTTAGGAGGCCACTTTGCCACTCGTGAGATATTTTATAAAATTTTAATTTACCCCACTTTGAGGGTATAAAAGGACCCTAATCCCAAATGTTTTAAAGGTTCCAAATCCTCCACTCACTCCTTCTTACTCACCACATCATGTTCAACACTCACCAAACCCTTCCCAAGCTCTCAACCACTTAGAAACCCTCTCCCGAAAGCCCAAGAGATAACAAATTTCTTATTTAGGAACAGATTTTTCTCCTAACTTTGGGAGACTCCTTAAATTATTCCTTTTACATCCAGGGCCAAATCTTCCCTCTTGCAGCTTCTTTGGTGTATTGGCTACCCTGAGAAATTTTTCTAATGTTTTTGAGATCAACTGACACCCCAGTGTAGGAACCCAGAAGAGTCGGTGGTTTGCGTGTGCATGGGTTTGTGGTTGTGGTCGCCAGGAGCCAAAGACTCCAAAATGTGATTAAATGTAAAGCAAATAGAATGAAAGCAAGCTTGACTGTCGTACCTTTGGGAATGGGAATGGGGGAGATTGTTAGGTTCTAACTTCTCCTCTCTCGGCCGGCCGAAAGAGGAGAGCTTAAGTGAGCTCTTTCACTTCAAATCGGGTTGAAGCTTCACCTCGATCGGGTTCACCTAAGAATGTCATGCATAGAAACATAAAAACAAATGAAGATCATTAGCTCTGGCGTGAGTATAGTATCATGCTTGGTATAGACTCTGAATCATGCAAAAGGGGATGAACTAACTGGATCGGTACAGAATCCCAACCCCTATTGTTGGTAGGTTTTTAAATATATATGAGATGCAAAATGATCTAATGCATGCCAAATAAAATGAGGAAAAGTTCTAAGATGAAAACGGAAGATGAAAACTTGATCAGACGGGTGATCGGACTCCGAAAATTGCAAAACCAACTTCTACCCCTGCTGGTACCCTATATATAAGGCGCTAGCTGTAGGTGCCCCTCTTATAGGGTGTGTTGACCAAGGTCAAAGCGCCCTGTATATGGGGCACTAAGTCTAGCTCGGGCAGATTTTCTTCCCCTCTTCGCGATGCTGCTCCGGAGTGCTAGGCAGCTTCCGGGATGAAGTAAGGGCTCCTCCTTGTAGACAATATGCAAATAAAGCTAGTGGCGGGAGGTTTGGATGCTGGATGAAAGAGGAGAGACAGATAGAGGTTTTCAAAGTGGATAAAAAAACATATTTCTGGATGACAGAAACAACAGGTTTTTGGGGTTTTTGGGGGGTGATCTTGGATCGGTTTGAAGACTTATGGGAGGTGTAGATGGCTTAGAAACGTGGTATTGAATGAACTCTAGGGTGGTATCAAGTTGGAACCTCCTTCTAGCTCCAAATGGGGGTCTATTTATAGCTCAAAAGAGGGTACTTTGGCCATTTCCATAAAGCAGTTCCACGCGGCAAAGTACCCTATATATAGTGCGCCAGCATCATGAGATATGTCAAATCGATTAGATGAGTCCCTACGAGTGGTCTAATCGGCCAGTCAAATCAATTTGATTTGGTTCCCTATAAGCAGGGCGCCTGGTGCCCTATATACAGGGCGCTTTGACCCCGGTCAACGTCCTATCGATCTTCTTCGGAACGTGCCAAAAAGCCTGATTCTTCCATAAAACATGGTTCCCTTCAAATATTCTTCATGAAAACAAGAATTTAAGCTCTCCAACTAGGCCAAAATTGTGTGTCTACAGCTTGCCTCGCCTTGGTGTCGGCTTTGTAGGGGAATGACACGAGTGTAGCGCAGGAGAATGTAGTGAAACGTAGTGAGGTGTAGTGGAATGAAGTGGTAATAGACTGAAAAGGTGATGCCAAGGTGTAGATTTAGACACGCCTTCCTTGGCCTAGTTGAGTGGAATGAAACTTTACCAGACTCCGAGGTTGCCTTTTGTCTTATTAGAACCTTCCCTTTGGTTGATTGATTGTGCAGAAGAACTATACTAAAAACAACTAAAAATCCCACTTGAGGGAGAATTATTACCGGCCAGGACCCGAACTGCATGGTGTGCTGGACCCGGAAGAAGTAAATTGCGAAAAGTAAAGAGGAGACAGCCAATCAACCAAGGTTGGGTTCTTCAAATTCATAAGGTTCTACTCAACAATACCAGTTCAGTTCGACATGGAAAAACTTCTTGTTTCGATGAAATCATTGTTAAAACATGTTGGAAACCGATTCTCTGAAAAATCAAGACCTCCTCTGGGGCTATAAAAGACTATCTTTAAAATGTTCATAATGGACAGGAAAGAGGTCATAGCAAGATTATGGTGGGGTGATGCATGTATGAAATGATGCATGCTGGGTTTAAAGAAATACAACTAAGTATAAGAAAATAGTTGAAGATATAGGTTGAACATAATGCGTCAGGACATTCATGAAGAAACCGTTGTCCCCGCATATTCAACTTCGGCCTATTCGCAAGCCTAGGGAATGACTGAGCCCTCACTAATTTTGTTGAAGGGGTTCTCAGGCTCAGCCCCCTCTAGAATTGAGGTCTTCAAGATCTCAAATATTACCAATTTTGATAGATGCAATACTAAATGCAAGTCCTAATAGGGGTCGGGGTAGTCCACTTTTGTTTTTCAATTTTTGATTTTTTTGTTGTTTTTGCTTTTTCTAGTGTCTGAGGATATGAAGCCGGCATGCCTTCTCCTGTTCCTGCACCCACTTGAGAGAAGATATTAGAACTTTATTTTGGCTTAGTCCCTTGCGAGGAGAGGGCAAAGTTGCCTTGATCTTTTGTCAAGGGACATCGGCCTTATCATGATAAACATAACATAAAAACATAAGTATGCACAAAAAGAAATGTGCAAGACTGAAATTAAACATGAATGCAAAGGCAGCTAGTCAATCTAAAAAGCAAATTTTTAGGTGTTTTGAAATTTTTAATTTGTTTGGGTTTTGATGGTTTTATAATGTTTTTGATGTTTTGGAACTTTTATGAATTTTTTTGGTGTTTTGAATATTTAATTTTTAAGATTTTTGACTTTATAAAATTTTTTTTGTTTTTGAAGTATTCGATTTTTTTTTGTTCGGTGTGACGGATACGACCATCTCATCTTTTGCCTTGCCTGCCATAGGTGCCCCTCATCGTTACCTAAGGGTTAAGAGTAGGCATCACGTGTAAGAAAGTGCCAAGTCTGAGATCTTCTGACCTTCCGCCTTTGATAGGCTACAGCTTTTCTTGGATCCAGTTGGTCAACCCTACCCGCAAGGTTAAAGAGGGAAGAGGATTGATGGTAAGTCCTTAATAGGATTCGAGGGTGTCGAATTTGTTTCTCTACTAGTGCCCGTGTTGCCCATTTGAGATTTGACATCCTTGGGTCCTTTCTTCTAACCCTTTTCTTTGATGACCCACATTCAGACATGTCTTTTTTCTTTTTCTTGATTTTAACCTGAGGGGTTCATTGCCCATCTTTTGGAGCCTTTTTCTTTTTTTGGACTTTTGTTGGTACACATTCAGACATGTCTATTCTTTTGCCGACCTGAGGGGTCATTGCCTATCTTTTGGCACCTTTTCTTTCTAAGAAGTCAGACCTTCAGAGGCATCCTCCTACTAAGGCAATGTGCACTTTTGATACCCCTTATTCTAACTCCTTTTATCTATTCTGGACTGAAATAATAAGAGAATAGGACAGGGTTGACCTTCTTTTGCCAAGTGTTGCCTAGCTTTCTCTCTGACTTCCAATCATCGGATTCCGAAACCTAGGTGTGTAGTGTGTGCAATATAATGCCTATCCTTATTTTCCTAAGTGACAAGTTGGTGCACCAAACAAGCAAGCGTTAGATGTCACCATCATTCTTCACACCTTCAAATTTTATAAATTTTTCTGTTTTTTGTGATTTTTGTTTTAAGGGAAATATTTTTTGCGGTATACACCATTCCAGGGATGAGCCAGTTCTTCTCCTTCTGCATTAGTTAGCTTGTATGAATTACCAGGATAAACTGCTGAGATTACATATGGACCCTCCCAATTAGGTTGAAGTTTGGAGCGGGGACCGCCCGGCTTAACGAATATTCTTTTAAGCACAACCTCACTGATTTAAAATTTTCTCTCCACCACGCTCTTTTGATAAAATATTTTAAGTCTATTCTGATAATATCTAGCATGTTAGGCAGCGGCCAGCCTCTTTTCATCCAAGAGTTCGAGTTGCGGGAGAAGGAAATCTCGGCGTTCATCCATCGGGATGTCTCGATCGATCTAGACTCGAAGGGAAGGAATGATCACTTTGTATGGTACTACCGCCTCCATCTCAAATGCCAAGGCATAGGGGGTTTGACCTGTTTGGGTTCGAATAGAAGTGTGGTAGGCCCATAGAGCATTAACTAGCTTATCTGGCCAGTCCGCGAACTTGCTAGACTTACACGTCTTCTTAATGATTTTTATCAGAGTTTTATTGGTGGCATCTGCTTGACCGTTGCCTTGAGGATAATATGGATATGAATGATGCAATTTGATACAATACCTGTTGCAAAGGTCACACAGCTCCTGGGAGATGAATTGTGGTCTATTGTCGGTGATGATGTCGCCTGGGATCCCGAACCTGGCGATGATGTTGCGTTTGATGAAGGTGCAGACTATTGATGCCTTGATTTCCACGTATGCTTCCGCTTCCGCCCACTTGGTGAAGTACTCCGTTGTCGTTAGGATGAAAGATTTGGTTTTGTTTGTGGAGTTTGGGCCACCAAGGGGTCTGATAACATCAAAAGCCCACATAGCTAAAGGCCATGGGGCATGAATCGGGTGAAGGGAAGATGCGGGAGAGTGAATCTTGTCGGCGTGAAGTTGACATTGATGACAGTGCTGAACAAAGATCGAGCAATCTTCTTCTAGAGTAGGCCAATAATACCCTTGCCTGATGATCTTCTTGGGGAGGGCTTGGGCATTTACATGGCTTCCACATACTCCAGAATGTGCTTATTTAAGCACCAATTCAACCTCTTCTTCATCCACGCACCTTAATAGAATGCCGGCCATGCTCCTTTTATAAAGCACTCCACCTAAGATGGTGTATCTCTCGGAGACTCTTCTTATGGCTTTCTTTTCTTCAGCAGTTGATCCCGGTGGGTATGTCTGATCCTGACAGTAATTCGCAATCTCATGATACCATGGTTTCTCACCTTCTTCTAGTTCCACCAATTCGACCAAAAACACTTCCTTCTTTTGCTCGATGTACTCCTTCCTTTCAAACTCTTCTTTAACTCTCAAGAATCATGCATCCTCTACTGCCAGAATGGTACATTGGCGGACGTAGATCGTCCTAACTTGTTAGGAAAGTGAGAGCATCGGCAAGAATATTTTGAGCATGAGGAACATGAATGAATTCGAGTTTGGAGAATAGCTTGATGTAACAGGCAGTGAGTTCTTGGTATGGTCTGAGCTTGGGATGAGATGTGCGGTATTTGGCCAACACTTGGCAGAGAATCAACTGACTATCACTGATCACCCTTAGTTTAGTGACACCATAGAAGTCAACGGCCTCCAGTCCGGCTAACAAGGCTTCATACTCAGCTATATTGTTTGTTGCTGGAAAATGGAGCTAAAAAGCCTGTGGAATGGTGACACCTTCGGGTGACAGAAGAACAATCCCTATCCCTCTACCATGGGAATTTAATGCCCCGTTAAAATATAAAGTCTATAGATTGGAAGATCGAATGGATATCAACTCTTAATCGGGGAATTCTGAATGGATAGGGTCAAAGATTGGGATACGATGATGGGCAAGGTGTTCAGCAATCGCATATCCCTTGATTGCCTTATGTTGGATGTAGGTGATGTTGAACTGAGAGAGGAAGAAACCCCCAAAGTTTGATCAATGTTATCCTTCTCCTCATATTGGATTTCATCTAGCTGGATCGCATTTTTCAAATATTCCAGTTGAATGGCACTTCCTAAGCTTTTCTGAGCTAACTGATGCAGGTATCTTTCTGGAACTCTCCTACTTCTGATTTTTGTTCTAATTTTATTGGCAACTAAACCTAAAGAAGGAGAGGAAGAGGAGGTGGAGGAAGTGGAATTTATTGGAAAGGATGGAGGGCAAATAAGGTCAATCAAGGATCTGGTGGCCCCTTGGGTCGAATGCCCTTTCGAGGCAAGTTGAGATGTTTCCTCGATCAAAATTTGAGTTTCAAGGAGGACAATTTTTTTTTTGGAGTGCTAAACATAAAGACAGAATGGGCTTCAGGTGCCCGATTTGTGTTGAGATCAACTACAGGAGCCAAAGTAGGTGAAGATATTGATAAAGAGGGGAAGACTTCAAGCAATGTTTGATAGAGGGGGCTTTCGGGCCCAATGTTGGCAGAAAGAAGTGATGGGCCAGTAGGCCGGATGATAATAGAAGAAGGTGGGTTTATGGACCCAATAAGAGGAGGATGCAGGCTCAAGGGCCCGGGTTTAGGAGATGGGCATGAGGGCCCAAGAGTTGGAGAAAATGGGCACAAAGGCCCGGATTTAGTAGAGGGGCTCGATGGCCCAAGAGCAACAAGTGGGTACGCGGACCCATAAGTTGGGCCTGAGGGCCTAGAAATAGGGATCGGGCCAAGAAGCCCAGGGAGAGCATCATAGTGAGTTGGGGTGTCGGCCCCAAAAGATGCCATAATGAGGGAAGGCCCTCGTGGAGTTGGTTGGACTTTTTCTTGAGTCAGTTTGGCAATATGACCCTCGGGTGGGTCAACAGGTGGTTCATTGCTTGACCCTTCTTCATTGGTAGAAAACAAAAAGAGATATTTCAGGATACACGTCATCTTCAGGGTCATCAGTTCTTCTTCTTTTGTCTTGTTCCAGCTCTTGTTCTTCCTTGTTCTCAGCCAGTTGAATGGTTTATTTCTTGATGAAAAACTTTTGTAAGCATCCAGAAAAGTATCTTCTTCTGAGATTCTGACCATTCACCGTCGTTCCATCATACCCAACCCCACTTTTTGGTTGTAACCTCATTAGATTGATTGGCTCAGCTATGCCTTGCAAATATTTGCCTAGTCCTCGGCCCTCCTGGTATCCCAAACTCTTCATTATATGCCACCCAATAGTTTCATTTTTCTCTCTTTTCCTTCTCCACACTTGCCTTGGCTGCCTACTTATTTATGGAAGATCCAAGATTGTCAAAAGTGGCTCATTTGGCAACCCGAGGGATGGTGATGGAGAAGATGGATGATCTAGGGGCATGCTAGTCACCTTAATCACTTGTCCCTTGTAAGGGAATTTAAGACACTGGTGATTGGTGGAGGTGACTGCCTCTAGTGCTTCCAAATAGGGACGTCCCAGAATAGCTTTGTATGTCGGATCCATCTCAAGTATGTGGAAGTCAACAATGACTGTTCGGGGTCCAAGCTTCACATTTAATGTAATCATGCCATATGCAGGCTTTTTCGAATTGTTATTTGCGGTCACTATTATTTGAGATGGCCGGACATCCTCTTTAGAAATTTCATAAAGACATAATATTTCTGGTGGCAAAACATTAATGGAGGCTCCGGTATCGACCAAACATGACTTAATGCCTACTGCGTTGATGTGGACTGTGATGCATAAGGCACATTTCCTTATTTCAGGGTCGGCCAACTCTTCCTTTGTGAATGTAAGGGCCGGGTACTCACTTCTCAGGACCAGAACTAATGAGATATTTTCTGCGGGGAGGCTCTCATTCACCATCACCTGCTATAAGTATTGTTGGAGAACCTCTTGATGGACTTTGGAACTTTTGATCAACTCTAAGATAGATATCCGTGCCGGGGTTTTATCAAGATGTTTTAGCAAGTCATAGGATGTCCCGGGCAACGGTTCTTCGATGTGTTCTTCTTCTGCTTCTGGTACTAATCTTGATTGACCAGCCTGGGGAAAGACCCTTTGGAACATGCGTCCACTCTTGAGTACTATGGCAAGTTGAGGAGCTATAGTTGGGATGGTAGTGGTGGGTGGTGGGTTAGGTCGAATGATGGGAGCTCTTGGGACGGGTGTAATGATGGTGGTTTGAGGCATAGTAGGGTAGGTAGGTTGTGAAGGTACAGTTGCTCGGGGCGGGATGATGATGGGTCCTAGTGGTGGTGATGTTTGTGGTGGATTAACCGGGTGGATTAGGGTCCGTCCTGATTGGAGTTGTGTGGCTGGTGGTGTTATGATGGGTCGTGATGGTGATCGGATGATGGGTGGCCGGTTGAGAGTAATGAGGTTGGCTGATGTAGCTCGGGGTATGGAATGGACGGTTTGGTTGACGTGCATGGCGGAGGTGGCTTCCTCAACTTGCCAATTCTGGCCCCGATCATTATACTCCTCAGAAGAGATCAAGATAGGATTAACATGTTGGTTTCCAGGTGCGGGTGCATGTAGAGGTAAAGGATTTTGAATGATCCCCAAGCCAGGGTTCTATTGTTGTTGCTGCTGAGTTGGTGCATGTTGTCATTGGTTTTTCATTGTTTTGATGTATTCCCCCATCTGGTCCCAGTCAATACTGCCTTGCTCATTAAGGTCATGGATGTAGTCTTTGAACTGAAAAAAATTTTCCACGGTGTGCCCAGGATATTTGTGAAACAGGCAGTATCGCTCTGTGTTGACATTTTAAGGCCACTCCAACTTCTCCCTTGGCAATGCAATTTGCCCTGCCGCCATGAGTGCATTAAAGATGTCCATGAGAGAGTATGGCAATGGCGGGTAATGGTTCCTCTTGGGTCCAATCTTTCGGGGTTCATAGGCCATGGGAGGGGGTGCTTGTTTGTAGTTGGCCAGTTGTTGCCGTGGTGGTTGGGGAACTAGGGCTTGCAGTGATAGAAATGTAAGGAATCAATGTATGACAGCGGAAAATTTTTTGATTCCATAAAACCACGATCTTTGCCTTGATCGATGCCGAACGAGTAAAACCGGGAACCGAATATGAAGTAGAACGAGAGTACCTCATGGGATTTCTCAAATCCCTTACCATGGATGAAGAGAGGACATTCCTCCTTGTTGAAAACCATTCAAGTGTCCGGTCTCTAGAGGTATCCACACGATCTGCTTCAATAGACGAGTTCTCTCTTCCTTCGGGCCTCCAGAAACCTTCCATATCCAAGCTTGACCATGGGAGATCGCCTTCTAAAGGAGAAAGGAGGGAGAGAGGAGGCTTGGGATGTTCTCCAGCCCTATGGCTTGTTAGGGTTTGGCTTTATAAGCCATTTATATATAGAAGATGGAATTTTTCACAAAAACCCAAAACTTTTATAAAATTGCGTCCATGCCCTCATCTTATTGACCAGATCTATTGTGTGTGACCCATTAGGCCCAATAGTCAATTTGGTTGAAGCCTTAATTAATTTAAAAGAACAATTCCTTTAAATTAAATCAAAATCGTTATCCGATAATAGTTTTTACGGCTTTCTGATCATAAAGGGTACAAGCCACATCCTATGATCCCAAATGACTTTGGGGAGTTAAATAACATCCATTGAGCCTTTCCATCATCAATTACCACACGGATTTAAATCCTCGTTCATACAATGTCCCGATCGGTCACGGGTTCGGCACTGACTGTCAACCCCTAAGTATTCCAACACTATGAAATCTTGTACTCATGAATGGATCAACTGGAAAATTCCTTTTCCAATTATCCTATCTACCTTGGCCAAGGATTTAGAGTACTATCCATAGGACATTCTCTCTCTCCTACCGAGAGTGAACGATCCCCTATTGTCCACTCAATTGCCTCCACCAGGTTTCCCATATACCCAATCCATTAACTATATAGGACCACAATACTAAGTGATACATCAGTCAATAGTCAAAGTACATAGTACGCCTAGCAAGACATCTTTGGTGACTCAGGTCAAAGATCCAACCGTGCTATTGAGATGTAATAATAACCTGATAGACAGTTCGGTAAGATACCGATCAGGTTTTCCTAAATTGGTCAGTTCAGTGAACTCATTTCACTAATGAGCACCTGTGTGTGTATCTCAGTGTCCCCACACTGATGACCAATGAGACCGGTCATTCTCATCATATGAGAAGACATCACACACACTAGTCTATCCGGATTTTTGATGTCCTGTCTCAAGGATCCTATGACTAGGAACATTTAGATCACATACCTCTAGATGATGGATCTCATTATCATGATCTCATCATGATTCAATCATCATTGCATGTGATTAAGGACTTCATTACGATATACGCTTCTAATAAAAGCTAGTAACGAAGTTTTGCCTATTTAATTGAATGAGATATTCCTAGAAATGTCGAATCATATCATATATGATTGGCTTGTAGGGCATACATTTCTATCAATCTCCCACTTGCACTAAAGCCAATCACCCATCTGGCTGATCTCTATCAGCTCAAGGTGAAGCTCAAACACCCTTTGAGTAACTGCTTCAGTTAGTGGATTTGTAATGTTATTAACGGAAGATACTCTATCTTTAATTATATCTCTATCAACTGCATTCTCTCTGATTCTATGGTATTGCCATAGAAGTTTGAAACTTCTAATGAGACTTTGGCTCTACCCCATTGTTTTCTCAAAATAATACACTTTCAGACAAAGTTGGGACAATCCCATAAGCTAGATGAACATCTTCATCTAGTCAGCTTCTCAAGCAATATGCAGTCATTATTCAATCTACTTTAGATTAGTTGTGAAATTAGCAGTGTTCTCTTGCATGGAACTCTTCCAGCTCACTGCACCACCATTATATTGACTTATTATCAGACTTATCTGATTATAAGCTTGTGTTCATAAAACTACAAGACTTCAAGTCTTATCCTCCATACATTAGAGATATATCCTTAGTGCTTCTCAAGTACTCAAGGACACATCTCTAAATTATCCTGTGACTCACAAGGATTTACTTGATGAATGCTCATAACACTTAGAGCAAGAAGTCATGTGCGTAGCATCACAAATGTGATGGGTCCTATTGCAAAAGCATAAGGGCTATACTAATGTGATCTCTTTATCTCTTAAGAAGTCTACAAAGACATCTCTTTAAAGAAATCAACTCCACACTTCATAGGTAAGAAACCTATCTTGGAGTTTACCATGTCAAACTCTTTGACTATGGTTTTTATGCACATGAATTGGGTAAGGCCAAGAAACCTTTTAGATCTATCTCCATAGATCTTAAAATCCATATTAAGTTTGGTGGATGAATTGATAACTAGGCTCACTTATGATAACATACTTACTTCATTCTTAATGACTAGTGTAGACACGCCAAATTCGCCTAATTCAGAGCATAAAACTCATGTTTTATAGGGTAACATGTATGATTGACCTTATAATGATGCGGGGTCTTTAAAAGTTGATTTGGAGCTTCGCCGAACGAAATCGGATGTTTTCCGACGTTTTCCGCAAAGAGCCATAATTTTCGAGCGAAAGCTGCACGTAAATCGTGTGAACACGGAAATTGGCTGAATGACCAATGCCTAATGATCATGCATTGAAGGTTATGGTCATATTCACACCCTGAACAAGTTTTGTTGCATTACGTGCCTTTCCGGTTTGCCGTCGGAGTCATTTTGACCTGTATCGGATCTTCTGTTCACTGCCCTAACTTCCGGATAAAATTCTGAAGTTTTGGAGGGTGTGATGGCTGATAAAATTCTATAGAAAACTTCTTCGGTCTGTTATCTTTCCAATGCAACAAACGGCGTCGAATGCCGAGTTCGGGAGTCTTCGCAATGGCTTACGGAAGAAGGACGCGCGAAACCAGTCCCATGCGCCTGGGTTCCTGGTCACATGCGCCCGGGACCCAGGGCACGTGCCCATGCGCCCTACCAGTGAGGCACGTGACCTTGTTCCCTCACTTGAGGGCACATGCACCCCACCTTTGAGGCACGAGGGGCCCAGTTTTTCACCGGGACTCTACCTCTGAACCGCCGATCGAATAAGACCACTTTTCTCGGGATTTGTGCCCATGCACCCTCATTGGGGGGCACATGCGCCCCTCAGTGGGGCGCATGCGCCCTGCACCAGGGCGCATGCGCCCAGGGGTGGGGCGCCAGGCCCCTATTTTTTAGCCCGGATAATGCCGTTCGTTCTCCTATAAATTAACTCTGATTCCGGCCATTCCAAAGGCATGAGCACGACCCCCCAGGCATCTCAAGACGTCCAACCACCCTCCTGCATTGATTTTGTGATTTATAGAGAGAGAATTTCGAGTTTTTAGAGAGAGAAAAGTCGGTTCAAGAGAGAGGAAGGCTGTTCTGCAGGTGATCTTCCAAGTCTCTCTTCTTTGGCCTCTACAGAAGTGTGTGGACGTCTTCTGCCAGTGCTCTCTTCATCAAAGTTCTTCCTCTCCAAGTCTTCTTGAGTGTTCAATCGACGGCACTTTATTCTGAGCTCGGGGCTGGTCACGACGAGCGCAGAAGCAAAGTCCCACCTGGCAGATCCTGGACTGCTGCTCGGCTTTTTCGACAACACATATTTGGCTATATCTTCCTCTATTTCAGAATCTTTCAGTTCTTTTTCCTACCTCTTTGTTTAGTGATTATACATCCTCCTATTATTTTTTATATTTTTTTTCATTACTTTTTATTCTGTTATTCCGAAAATAAAAAAGGGGTTAGAGATAACCCGAATCTGGTTAGTTTTTAGTCAATTGTGTGTTTTTATGTTATTCTCTTTTACATATACTCCACTTTGTCTAGTTCTAATTGTCTATTTCACTTGTTTATTTGTCTAGTTGCACAGAATATCAAGCACCCACCGCGTTGAGGACTCTTCTTCATCGGCCGGACGAAGAAGGAGAAGCTTTAACTCACATTCTTCACGCTAAGGTACACACGGTCAATTTTAATTCTATAAATCGGAACCCACGGTTCCTGGAGACCACATGTCTTAATTTATTTCTTATCACCCTCCTCCCACATGACCCGAACCATCTCTTTGGTGATCGATCGATGCCAAGGGATGAAAGTTCGGGGATCAATGTGAGTGTGGGACCGAGGTGAGAGTTGCTTTCCGATGTTTTATTCCTTTATTTTCTCATCCCCTCTTGAGGTGACGATCTGGATTCACGGACTTCCCTGAAAAGGAGAGGACCCCGTTGAATTTTCAGAGTCGACAGCTTTGTGGCGACCACGGTGGGACAAGCAATGTCTTCAACCGTGGGTGCTTAGTGTTTTGTTTGCAACTAGTTCTAGTTCTAGACCGGTTCCCACGTGAGCCTTTCCTTCCTTCCACCTTTCTTAACTTCATGCCATCTCATAATTTCTGATTTCACCCATCTTTCATCAGATCTGAAGTGCCAAGTATGCCATTTAATTTCTGCATTTTATTTAAACCGGTTCCCACGTGAACCACCCTTTTCCTTTTAAACCGGTTCCCACGTGAACTAATCTCTTTCTTTACTTTGGTTCCCACGTGAACCAAAACCCTTTTTTTCAGATATATCCCAACTTGGATCAGGTCTTTATTCACCTTTAATTGGCCCCATGTGCCCCCCTTTTGACCATTCAAACCGGTTCCCACGTAAACCACCCCTTTTTACCCAAAACTGGTTCCCACGTGAACCACCTTTACTTTTTACCCCAGTTCCCACATCGGTCCCCACGTGGACCACCCTTTTGCTTGGCTATCAGATCTGAACCCTCTTATTTCCATCACTTTTCACTATCTCCATTTGGCTCACATAAGAAACAAGTCTAGATTCTAGTTTCTAGTTGCTTGTCTAGTTTCTAATTGCTTGTCTGGTGTTGATTGCTTGTTCATGCTTTGCTCATTACTTGTTTTATTACTTGATTGCATTCTATGCTCCTTCTCTCTACCTCCTTCTTTTACACTTTTTTTGAGGCGGGAGATCACTCTCCCATTTACCTCTCCCATCCAAAACACCCTCTTGGTGGATTCTGACCTATCTTCTAGGATATTCCTTCCTAGTTGACTTGGTTGGCTTTCATCAAGGCCTCCGTAATTCCTCATACGTGGAGTATTCCTCTTCACGATCGGGTTGGTTGTACCACTCCCCAAAACCCGAAGCATCCTATGTTACCTACACGTGGTGAGATTGTGTGAAACCTAGGTCATTGGAGATTGGAGTTAGGATCCTAACCCATTTGTTGAGAGAACAATTCTAAAAAAAATTCATAAACCTAGGGTTTAATCAAAATCATTGCGTAATTTTGCTTTCAAGTCTTTGCATCACTTGCTTGTCAAACAAAAATTCAAACCTCTAACATTTTGCAAAATACTAAAAAAACCGAAAAAAGTTCTTTGTTTACTTTGTCAACTTGTTTGTTCCTTGAAGTTCAATGCAACTAAGGTCTGGAAGGTACGTTGGAATGGCGGAACAAGCTGAACATCGAGAGCACGAGATGGATCATCAGCCAAATCCGTCAGATGGTCGTGTTAATCCATTGTTTGAGTCAAAAGTGCAAGAGGTCCCTCAACCATTTGCTCCTCGTGATGTTGAACAACTCTTTAGGGAGTTGTCTCTCTATACCGACCTAGAAACCTATGCCCGTATAAAATCCATGGTGAAGGGCAAAGTTGCTTCGCACGTGCCGAAACCAATCAAGTTGCCTTTTGTCCTCGTCCTCTGGTTCGACCACCACTCATTCAATCAGCCTTTGTTCAACCCCCTGTTGTTCAACAATCTATGATTCAAGCATCATTGGCACTAGCACAACCGTCTGCAGTTCAACCCTCTATAGTTCAACCATATGTGGTTCAACCCTCATTTGTTCACCATCTTATTTCAACCATGTTGCTCCCTTGGCCCATCAAGTCATGGGACAATCTTCAAGTCATGCTCCTCAATTTCGGAACCATGTCTCTAACCACATACCCCCACCGGTAAACCAAGAACCCGCTCTCACCGGGGCAATCATGGATCAGCTCGCCCGCATGAATGAACGTTATGAAGAGCCGAGATGTCTTGGACTCCAAGTCGCGTGCTCGAGATTTCTATTCCTTCTCTGATCCTACACACCGCCACCTTCTGAGCTACCAGTTTATCGCCGCTACAATGGTACTGGCAACCCTTTTCTCCACCTTAAAGATTTTCTTTACGAATCCTCATTCTGGAAAGATGATCGTAGGGTTCTTGCTTTCTTATTCCGCCGATCACTAGAAGGGTCTGCATTGGAATGGTTCTACTCACTCGACTCCTTTGAGGCAGGAGACTTCGACATTGTCAAGACAAATTTCTTGCAGAGATACAGAGACCGGGTGGCACCAGCATGCTCCATTACAGACTTGATTCTTTGAGAAGATGAAGCCCGAAGAGGACTTCATAAAGTTTGTTGATCGCTGGAGGGGAATGGCAGAAAATTTGACAGATGTAATTTCTGAAGGGGAACAAGTGAAGATGCTCATTGGCAACACTACACCTGCCTTGAGGAATGTCTTGATAATGCACCGTCCTACCACCATGAATGAACTCTACATGACGATTGCTCCGATACTTGCAAGCCCACTTCAAGGATGCCACCATGATAAACCCTTTCGATCCGAAACATAGAAACCTCAGGAAAACCCCCTTTGTACCAGTTGGTCCTACAACCGAGGGAGTGGTCAACAACGAAGCTATAAACATTGTGGGGAACCAGGGAGGGAACCGTCAAAACCAGTACAGAAACCAACCACAAAACCTTTCCTATTACCCCCCTCAGCAACAAGTTAGGCCACCACAACCACGACTACCACAACAACCCCCGCAACAAGTAGCACAACCCCAGCAATCTCGTCAACCTACCTACAATAGGGCACCGCCACCACCCAATCAGGCACCACGAAGGGGAGGTCCTAGGAGAGAGAACTACCAACAACTCCCTTACTCCTTGACCGACATCTTCAATTTACTCATGGCGGAGAAACAGTTGGAATTTCCCAAGTAAAGAGAGGTTTGGCCAACAAATGTTGATATGTCCCGATACTGTGCTTACCACCGGTGTCCAGGTCACACTGTTGAAGTGTGTTTTCAATTCAAGGATTACATCCACGATCTAAATGACCAAGGTAGCATTGATTGGGTCCAAATGGGGGAATGCATACAAGCTATGAAGGCTAGGCAGCAGCAACGGAAGCGTCCACCGGCTCAACCTCAACAACAACCTGGCTTGGGGATTGTTTAGAATCCGCTCCCATTACATGCTCCCACTCCAGCACCGGCGCCAGCACATCCAAACCCAGGAATTGGTCTAGTACACTCCATTGTCCAGGGAGATGCCAGCCGTGCTCAAGGTTGGCAACTAGAAAGCCACAATACAACCATGTCTGTCAACCCGGCTAGGCCTCCTGCTAGGAACCCTCCTAGACAGATAATCTGTGCACCTTCTACTCCACAACTACCACAAAGCTCAATAACCCAACCACTGGCCGCCACTTCTTCTCGCCGACCCATCATTAGGCCAGCCCCCTCCTTAACTACACATTCTTCAACCATTGCTACACACCGGCCCTTGCTCATTCGACCACCACAATCACCACCAAACCTGAACCCCCAGCCTACGAGCTCTACCACTCCAAAACCCCAACCTATCATACCACCAATACCACAACCAATCCCACAACCTACACCTTCATTAAATTCATCAACCACTTCTGCACCCCGGCCTCTTCTTATTAGGCCACCGGTATCACCATTACTACCACCTCCAGATCCTACCCCTCTACCAACTAACCCCATCATCCCAGAACCATCGATCCCATTACCTATCATGCATGCACCTACACCACCTGTTCCACCAGAACCCACCCCAGTTAACCCGTCACCTCTACCCGACCGCCAAATAGCCCCGGTGCTTCGAAGTGGGAGGATGTTCCAGCGGCTCTTTCCCCAAGCTAGTACTCAACCGCAGAATCAAGTGGAGGAGGAAAAAGTAGAAGAACCATTTCCAGGCACAGCCTATGATATGTTAAAGCATTTAGATAAAACACCGGCCCGTATTTCCATACTTGAGTTGATCAAAAGATCAATGGTGCACCAGGAGATTCTACAGCAGTACTTGCAAAGGGTCATGGTGAATGAAGATCTCCCACCTGAGAAGATCACTACAGTGTTAGCCCCTAGAAGTGAGCACCCAACACTCACTTTCTCTCAGGAGGAATTAGCAGATCCAGAATTTAGGAGATATGCTTTGCATGTGGCTATAGTTATCTGTAATATTGAAGTGAAATCATGTTTGGTTGACACTGGAGCTTCTATCAACGTTATGCCGCCAGAAACTTTGCAGTTGTGCCGTATTTCTGAACAAGAAATCAAGCCATCATGTGCCTTGGTGACGGCCTATGATAACTCCAAGAAGTCTGCACATGGGGTGGTCACTCTAGAAGTTAAACTTGGACCATGTACGGTCGCCTTGATTTTCATATTCTAGAATTGGATCAAACTTTTCGGGCTATACTTGGGAGGCCATACTTGGAGGCAATAGGAGGCTGTGGCTTCAACAAACCACCGGTGCATAAAGTTTCCCTTTAAAGGACAGTGGTCAAGGTGACTAGCATGCCTATAAGGGACGAGTTGAACGATGCTTCTTTACCCCTAGGTCTGTCAATACAACCCCAGATCTCAGTGGGGGAATTGCCAGAAGTCAGATGCATGACCGCCTCTCTACCAGACACACTGGGATGGCGGATGATGATGAAATTGGGCTATCGACCGGAAGAGATTTAGGCAAGGATCTTCAAGGGATCACTCGGCCAATTGAAACTCGTGAAAAGGCCATGCGTGAGGGGTTGGGATATGAAGAGGGTTCCATCCCAAGGAGGATCTTCCAGCCAGGATATGCCATGGGACTCCATACATTCTTTATCAAAGGAGAGACCATGATGATGGCTGAAGATGGCAAAAGTTCCGTGATAGCTGTCAAGAGAAGAAAGGCTCCAGATGAAGAAGAAGAAGACTTGGAAGACCTGTGCTTATCTCTAACTCATTTGTTCTCAAGTGGGGAAGAGCACCAGGAACCACTCAAGGGCAGACCAATATTGGATCATCTGGTTGAGCATACCACCCAAGTCAAAACCATTCCACGAGGCCCAAATACAACAATGTCATGTTTGAACCTTGAACCTTTATTTCTATATCTTTTGGATGGGCTTCAGGGCCCACTTACCCACTTTGGGCCCATGTGCCCTCTTCAACCTTCTACTCTTACTTGGCCAGCTTGCCCATTTGCTTCCCTCATCAACTTTAGAACTGAGGGCTTTTCTAAACATGGGCTCACACGCCCATTTATTTCTATGATCGGGTCCACGTACCCGCTTACTTTTTTCATCAGTTTTGGACCCATGTGTCCACTTTTTGTTACCATTGGGCCCACGAGCCCCTTTTTCCCCTTTATTCTTAAGTTTTTCTCTCTATTAATTCTGTCTTCTTCTAGCAAGCCTCAAGTCACTCATACTCATTCTATCTTTTTACTTGAAATTTCCAAAACGTCTTCTCTGAAACTCATATTTCCATCGAGGAGACGTCTCTACTCATCCCAGAGGGTACTCCTAATCAGGGATCCCCCTTTTCTGAATCATTGATCGATTTTATCGATCCTCCCTCCACTGTAAATACCACCTTTCCAGCTTTATCTTCAGTAGGTCAAGTTAGGTTAGGAAATAGGAAAGTCAGAGGTAAAGGAGTTTCAAACAGATATCTGCAAAAATTGGCACAGAAATGTGTACATTCTTGAGTGATCGGTTAGGGCGATGGCAGAGTTTATTATCCCAATTTGATATCACTTATGTCCCACAGAAGGCAATTAAGGGCTATGCTATTGCTGAACACCTTGCCCATCATCACATACCCGTCTTTGACCCAGTCCGGTCGGAGTTCCCGGATGACGAACTAATGTGAGTCCGATCTTCCAATCTTTGGACATTATATTTTGACGGGGCTCTGAACTCTCATGGTAGAGGGATAGGTATTGTCCTTCTGTCACCTGAAGGTGTCACCATTCCACAGGCCTTTCAGCTTAACTTTCCAGCAACCAACAACATAGCTGAGTATGAAGCCTTGCTGGCCGGGCTGGAGGCCGCTCATTTCTATGGTGCCACCGAACTAAGGGTGATAAGTGATAGTCAATTGATCCTACGCCAGGTCCTATCCAAGTACCGAACTTCTCATCCAAACTTCAAACCCTACCAGGAGCTCACCACCTACTACATCAAGCTATTCTTCAAACTCACCTTTGTTCATGTCCCCCGTTCTCATAATATCCTCACCGATGCCTTAGCTTCACTAGCTTCATCTCTATCTGTCCCGCTAGGCAGGCAAGTGCGGACTATCCACATCTGTAAGAAAACAATTCCAGCAATTGAGGATGGACATTTTCTAAAGGTTAAGGAAAGATTCAACAGAAAAGAATACTTGGAACATAAAGAAGAAATCTCCCTGATTGAGTTGGAAGAATTAGAAGAAGGTGAGAGGCCTTGGTATGACAAGATTACGAGGTATTGCCAAGATCAGTCATACCAACCTGGATCAACCACCAAGGAAAAGAAGGCAATCAGAAGAGTATCCCAGAGGTATACAATCCTATGAGGAGTGCTATATAAGAGAAGCCTAAGTGGAATCTTACTCAGATGTCTTGATGAAGAAGAAGCTGAGTTGGTGCTGAAAGAAGCACATTCTGGAGTTTGTGGTGGTCATGTGAATGCCCAAGCCCTTGCTAAGAAAATCATCCGACAAGGGTATTATTGGCCAACTCTAGAAGAAGACTGCTCCATCTTTGTCCTGCATTGTCATTCATGTCAACTCCATGCCGACAAGATTCACTCTCCGGCATCTTCCCTTCATCCAATTAATGCCCCATGGCCTTTCGCCATGTGGGCCTTTGATATCATTGGCCCCTTGAGTGACCTCAACTCCGAAATGCGCTCAAAATCATTCATTCTGACGGCAACGGAGTACTTCACAAAGTGGGCTGAAGCGGAAGCATTCGTGGAGATTGAAGCGTCAACAGTCTGCTCCTTCATCAAGCGCAACATACTGGCAAGGTTCGGGATCCCCAGCGACATCGTCACCGATAATGGGCCACAATTTCTCTCTCAAGATCTGCGTGATCTTTGCAACAGGTATTACATTTCATTGCATCATTCATCACCATACTATCCTCAAGGCAATGGTCAAGCGGAAGCCACCAACAAAACCTTAATCAAATTCATCAAGAAATCTTGTAAGTCTAACAAATTTGCCGACTGGCCTGATAATCTTGTAGATGCTCTATGGGCTTATCGTACTTCTGTAAGGACTCTCACTGGTCAAACCCCGTATGCTTGGCATATGGGATGGAAGCAATGGTCCCTTACAAAGTATTACTTCCATCTCTTCGAGTTCAGCTCGACAGGGATATTCCTGTTGATGAGAGAAGAGAATCTCTCCTTGCACAGCTTGAACTTTTGGATGAAAGAAGGCTAGCCTCCGCCGAGCATGCCCGGACTTATCAAAATAGACTCAAAAGGTTTTATCAAAAGAGGGTGGTCGAGAGAAAGTTCGAAATCGGTGAGATGGTAGTCAAACGCATATTCGTTAAGCCGGGTGGTCCCCGCTCCAAGTTGTAACCTAACTGGGAAGGGCCTTTTGTAATCATTGAAAAGTATCCAGGCAATGCATATGAATTGACTAATGCAGATGGAGAAAAATTGAATCATCCGTGGAATGGAGTTTACCTCAAAAAGTACTTTCCATAAAAATGGAGAAACCACTGGTATAACCTCAAGTCATCGATCCTTGGTTGTTCGTGAGAAGTCAAGGGTAGGTACCATCCTACACACACAACACTTCCCGATCCTAGAATCCAGACAACCCGACACTTGCGAAAGGCAAGGCAGAAATCTAGAAATGGAAGGAGTACCCTTACCCTATTCTCTTCTACTCGGTCCAAGATAGGGAGAGAAGATTAGAGAGGGGTAGTATCGAAAACACTCCCACCCTAGTAGGAGGCCGTCTCAGAGGGTACAAAAGGGTGCCAAAAGATGGGCAATGAACCCCTCAGGTTAGAAAAAAAAAAGATCAACATGTCTGAATGAGTACCCAGAATGATAGTCAAGGCAAATGGCAGTAAAAGATGGGCAATGTCCCCACGGGTCAAAAAAAACCTGTCCAAATATGTGCCACATAGGAAAAAGCAAAAAAAAAGAAAGAAAAACCCAAAGAGGCCGAACCCCAATGGGTAATTTGAGTGAGAGTAGAGAAATCCATCTCAACATCTTCAAACCCTATCAAGGACTTCCTCTATACTCTTCCTCCTTAAACCCCTTGGGTAGGGTAAACCGACCAAATCTAGGTGGAACCCAAGTCGATCAAAGGAAGAAGGTTAGAAGGATTCTAGGTAGGGAACTTTATTTTGCACGTGGCATCTACCACTTGAGTCTTGACAAACTCCAAAGACCGATGAACTGTCTCAAATACCAGCATTTTCTCCACACAAAAAAATGCATATTTCAAAAATCCAAAAAAAAAGGATGCATATTTCAAAAACCCAAAAAAAGGCATATTTTAAAAACCCAAAAAAATGCATACTTCAAAAACCCAAAAAAATGCATATTTCAAAAACCCAAAAAAATGCATATTTTAAAAATTCAAAAAAAACACATATTTCAAAAATGCAAAAAAATTTGAATACTTTTTAAAATCCAAATGATTGTTTTCAAGAAAACCCAAAAAAAAAATATTTGCTTAGTCATGATCATTGCCTTAGTTGCATCCATGCTTATTTGACTGTCATGCATATTTCTATTTCTGTATTGCATATCCATTTTTTTACTTTAATTACCTTGTTAAGAAGGCTCTTCCCTTTAACCTAAGTCAAAGTTGACCATAATAGGCAAAGGGATGAGTCCTGATGAAGATCTAATCTCCTTCTGTCAAGTGTTTCAGGCATTTCATTATAGGAGAGGAGAGGATTCACACCATGACAGGTAAGTTCTCCCAACCCCCCATTTCATTTTAAGTCATTTGTTTTATTCCACCTTGTTAAGAAGGCTCCTCCCTTTGACTCAAAATCAAGGCATACGATATACAGGCAAAGGGATGAGTAATGATAAAAATTTAATCATTTTCATTAAGTGTTTGCAGGAGCTGAAGAAGCAAAAAGAGAAGGGCAATCAGGTACAATTTTTTTCTGAAAAAAAAATTGACCTCAGGATGCATGTGCCCTCATCTGGGGGCACATGGCCAGGTGCCCCACCCCAGGGCGCATGGCCAGGTGCCCCCGATTGGGGGGCACATGGACAAAAAATTCGAAAACTTCATAAAAATCTCAAAAAATCAGAAATTGTCTATAATGTTAAAAGTGACATTTTTGCTAAAGGAACCATCATTAGAAACTTTGTTTTGACATCCAAATGATGGTTCAAATAATAACATCTTCAATTGATCATTTCATGAACAATCTGATTCATATGATAATTATGTCTGTTGGGTACTAACCAGAAATGTGCAGGCAACCTTTTTAGTCCTAACAGGTGAATTGGCGAGATCAGTGTTCCCCAAGGAACGTTATGTCAACCTTGCGGCGAAAATAAAGGAAGCACCACCCAGCTGAACATTCTCATGGTGTTGTATTCCGTCAAAAGGCAAGACAAGGATGGACCAGAGATGCTGATGAATCAGGCAGTCGATGCAAGTCGATAGACCACGCCTGAAGACTTCACTCAAATGTATTCTCATCAATCTCACATCACATCACCACCATCATTGCATTTTTGCACTTCACATCACTCTTACTATCTGTCACCTAGTTATGTTAGGTCCATTTTATATATATTATATGCATTAATGTTGAAGACCTTGAGAGTGAAGATGAGTGGGCCCGATGGCCCCTTCAACAAAATCTACGACGGCTGGGTCATTTCTTCAGACCCCCGGATAAGCCAAAATTGAACATTGGAGGGACGATGGTTCCTAATCAGGTGTCTTGACCTCCAATAGACAATCTATATCTTCAACTATTTTATACATAATTTTCTATGTTTTCACATCCATCTCCTTTTCATTCTTCATCATTACCAATTTTATCTCTTCATGTTTTATTCCTTTATTTTTGTTCCATCATGTTTTATTCTTTCCTTTCTTTTATCCAACCATGTCTTTTATTTTACCCACCGTGTCATGGTAATTGTCATGCCATTGTTTTTTCTTTCCCATCATTCTATGTTAGTCCCACCATTATCTTTCAATCTCCCTATGGCTTAAGTCTGTCTTGTCATTTTCCGAATACCTGGTTTTCTGCTAAAGCATGATTCATGGTTTTCACGATACCCGAGCTATTTTGTTTTGCTTAAATGAACCCTTTAAGAATTTGAGATTATTCCCCTCAGAATTAAACTGAGTATTTTGGTGAAACTTGAATGAACTTGAGATTCCAAATATGATGGATTGGTATTCTTTTCATTTTAAGATCAACTTCTCTTTTACAAACTTTAGCCCATCACAGTACAAGAAAACCGCAAAGTTCGGGTTGCTGGCTGATGATGAACCTACGAATTCGAGGACTCCTCACCACTCTGAGGGTTGGCTACAACCTTTTATCCTTTATCATTTACCTTTTTCATCTCTCGTGCCAAGGGCATGTCTTTTACCAGTCAATTCTATGAGGTTTTGATAGAACATGAAAGCGATCTAGAATACTCAGAGAGATTCATTTTGCTGGATCGGGTAGATAAGCGTGTCTATATCTACACCTTGATGCCACATTTTCAGTCCATCACCATTCCATTTCGCTACATTCATCTACGTTCACTTGCATTCCATTACAGTTCACTACGAATCACTCCGCTTCATTACATGCCATTCCCTTACAAAGCCGACATCATGGCGAGGCAAGCTGTAGACACGCCAAATTCGCCTAATTCAGAGCATGAAACTCATGTTTTATAGGGTAACATGTATGATTGACCTTATAATGATGCCGGGTCTTTTAAAGTTGATTTGGAGCTTCGCCGAACGAAATCGGATGTTTTCCGACGTTTTCCGCAAAAAGCCATAATTTCCGAGCGAAAGCTGCACGTAAATCATGTGAACATGGAAATTGGCTGAATGACCAATGCCTAATGATCATGCATTGAAGGTTATGGTCATATTCACACCCTGAACAAGTTTTGTTGCATTCCGTGCCTTTCCGGTTTGCCGTCGGAGTCATTTTGACCTGTATCGGATCTTCTGTTCACTGCCCTAACTTACGGATAAAATTCTGAAGTTTTGTAGGGTGTGATGGCTGATAAAATCTTTCCAACGCAACAAACGGCGTCGAATTCCGAGTTCGGGAGTGTTCGCAATGGCTTCCGGAAGAAGGACGCGCGAAACCAGTCCCATGCGCCTGGGTTCCTGGTCACATGCACCCGGGACCCAGGGCACGTGCCCATGCGCCCTACCAGTGAGGCACGTGACCTTGTGCCCTCACTTGAGGGCACATGCGCCCCACCTTTGAGGCACGAGGGACCCAGTTTTTCACCGGGACTCTACCACTGAACCGCCGATCGAATAAGGCCTCTTTTCTCGGGATTTGTGCCCATGCGCCCTCATTGGGGGGCACATGCGCCCCTCAGTGGGGCGCATATGCCCTGCACCAGGGCGCATGCGCCCAGGGGTGGGGCGCAAGGCCCCTATTTTTTAGCCCGGATAATGCCGTTCATTCTCCTATAAATTAACTCTGATTCCGGTCGTTCCAAAGGCATGATCACGACCCCCCAGGCATCTCAAGACGTCCAACCACCCTCCTGCATCGATTTTGTGATTTTAAGAGAGAGAATTTCGAGTTTTTAGAGAGAGAAAAGTCGGTTCAAGAGAGAGGAAGGCTGTTCTGCAGGTGATCTGCCAAGTCTCTCTTCTTCGGCCTCTACAGCAGTGTGTGGACGTCTTCTGCCAGTTCTCTCTTCATCAAAGTTCTTCCTCTCCAAGTATTCTTGAGTTTTAAATCGACGGAATTTGATTCTGACGTTGGGGCTGGTCACGACGAGCGTAGAAGAAAAGTCGCGCCTGGCAGATCCTGGACTGCTGCTCGGCTTTTTCGACAACACAGATTTGGCTATATCTTCCTCTATTCAACTCAGATTCTTTCAGTTATTTTTCCTACCTCTTTGTTTAGTGATTCTACATCGTCCTATAATTTTTTTATATTTTTTTGCATTACTTTTTATTCTTTTATTCCTAAAATAAAAAAAGGGGTTTGAGATAACCCGAATCCGGTCAATTTTTAGTCAATTGTGTGTTTTTATGTTATTCTCTTTACATATACTCCACTTTGTCTAGTTATAATTGTCTATTTCACTTGTTTATTTGTCTAGTTGCACAGAATATCAAGCACCCACCGCGTTGAGGACTCTTCTTCATCGGCCGGCCGAAGAAGGAGAAGCTTTAACTCACATTCTTCACGCTAAGGTACACACGGTCAATTTTAATTCTATAAATCGGAACCCACGGTTCCTGGCGACCACATGTCTTAATTTATTTCTTCTCACCCTCCTCCCACATGACCCGAACCGTCTCTTTGGTGATCGAGCGACGCCAAGGGATGAAAGTTCGGGGATCAATGTGAGTGTGGGACCGAGGTGAGAGTTGCTTTCCAATGTTTTATTCCTTTATTTTATCATCCCCTCTTGAGGTGATGATCTGGATTCACAGACTTCCCTGAAAGGGAGAGGACCCCGTCGAATTTTCAGAGTCGACAAGTAGTATGTCATACATATATCATGTCAAGAAGATAATAGCACTCCCACTTATCTTATTTGAAAACACAAGGCATATATTCATTCTCAATGAAGTCATAAGATTTAATCTCATTAAACCTTATCTACCATCTATGGGAAGTTTTACTTGAGTCCATAAATGGACCTTATGCACACACTATTTGGATGTTTTTGGAACTTGATTCCCAAAGGTTGTATCATATACACCTGTTTCTCAAAATAACATAGAGAAACACTATCTTAACATCCATTTGACATATCATATAGTCAAAATGTGTAACAATCAAATCCGAATGGATTAATTCCATGGCATAGGTAAAAGGTCTTATCATAGTCAACTATTTGACATAAATGATATCCCTTTTAACTATCCTTACTTTGAAGGTCTCTACCTTTTAATATACTTTAATCTATTCTTTAGTGATCCATTTTTACCCTATAGATACTAAATCCTTAGGTGGATCAATCAAGTTCTGAACTTGATTAGAATAGATAGAGTTTATATCGGATTTTATTGTTTCTTCCCATTTTGAATCAATATCTCATATTGCTTCAATATAAATCTTAGGATCATTATCTTTTTATCTTATGTATCATTTCTTCCATCAAAGATATGTCTTACATATCTCATAGGTTGATTGGACATAAGAAAAGATCTATGATTTGCCCTTGTGTAAATATAAACTAGTACCTTAATAAAAGTGTCCATGGATTGTGGGACTGGAACACCTTCCATTTATACCTTGCTCCCACTGTCTTTCTAAAGGAGGGACTCTTCCTTTAGAAATATGGAGATATGAGCAACTCATACCCTTCTCCCTAAGGGAGGCATTAATATCCTTAAGTTTCCTTAGGATATCCCACAAGCCAATACTTTGTAGTCTTATATTCCAACTTGATAGGGTTATACTTCTTTACCAAGCCAGACATTCTGAAACCTTAACTTGCTTAAGGTCAAGCTTTAATCCCTTTCCATATCTAATATGGAATAATTGGAATAGACTTGAAAGGTACCGATTTAAGGTCAAATATCTATATTGAGTGCTAACCCCTAAACAGACAAAGAAGAATTTTGCAAAGGTTGTCAATGTCCATATTATGTCCTACACAATATGGCTTCTCATTTTAGCTACTAAATTAAGCTAAAATGTATAAGAGGTGTCCATCAAAATTAGATTTCACTATCCTTCATTTATGTGTGAATTATTACTTAAGTATCCCCTCTTTGATCTCATCAAAGAGTTCTAATACCTTTTTTCATTAATATTTCCTCTTCATTCTACATCTCAAATAATTTATCAAAGGTTTTGGATTTGTACTTCATAAAGTACATATGTCCATACCTAGAGAAGTCATCTTTGAAAATTAATGAAATTGAAATATTATCCTCTATCATTAATAGATACGGGCTAACATGCATCTAGATGCATGAGTTCTATAAACTCATTAGCCCTCTCTCCATGTCTAACAAATGAAGAGTTGGTCATTTTACTTAATAAGATAAGACTTACATATAGTTAATGATTCTAAATCATTTACCTATATGTTACGTACTATCCGAATAGTACTCCTTAAGTCTTCTCTTATAAATATGACCATACTACTAAACAATAGATTGATCAATATCAATCTACTTCACCTAATGAGGATTATTCACACATATTATAAGAGCATACATCTCTTATATGAATAAACTCTTTATTATGCTCCCTCTTGATAAACACTTTACCGGTTATCATTTTCATACCATAGAATAAATCATCATTTATTCAACTAGGAAATGAAAACAATATTCTTATGGAAGGATAATTAAGACAACTCTAGAAGGCTATAGAAAATTTGTATCTCCCACTAGTAATGATGCAACATTTTGTACCATTTCATATGTAGGATAACAATCTTCTTTAAGCCTTCAGATTACTTGCTATTATCTACAACTCATTGTAGATATATGATGCATATCTAGTATCTCATACTATTATATGCACCCCTAGTATCTTATACTAGAATACACATACATAGTATCTTATACTATCAAATGTGTATATAAGACAAGTAAATATTAATGACATAGTTACATGAAGCTTCTCAAGCTCCTTTGCATTATGTGCAATACACTTTGCACTTCTTCTACTTACCATCATCATGATAGTCGAAGAATGCTATGTCAAATTTGGGTTATAATATCTTGACTTACTTCTTTGACTTTTAACTATCACCATCTATCTCTATCTAATGATCTTACTTCTTTCTATTGGTCTTACCAATAAGAAGTATTCAAGATGTATTATTCTTCTTTGCCTTTAATTAGCTCATCACCATGAGCCATGATGGATATCATATCCATCTATCCATGTTGTCACAACTAATTTTATCTGATAGAGGCTAACATCTGATATAAGGTAATTAATACATCTTCTCGATGAGATAAGATCTTATCTTCTCTCTCATCATTAGATAGTGTAGGAGATACTTACTTCTCAAGTAGGATAGTCAATAGGTCAACTATGAGAACTATTCTCTTAGTTATAAACCGATATAAGAAGTGTGAGCCATTAAAATACTTAGCATCTAGCATGCTAGATTAATGGTGGTTTATAATATTCTACCACAGAGATATAATTATATTAACATTACAGACATTCATTAAAATTAAGATATGGTCTTTCATCCTAATTTATACTCCCACTAACTTTTTGATGAATTTGCATAACCCTCATTATGCAAAGACGGGATATCACGATAACATCCTAGTGGGGACCAAGACCCTATAACTTTATGGTGATGACCTTATGGTAGCACAACAAATCATCTCATACTTAATAGGTAGGCAACTATTGCCAGTTGCAACTCTTGCAACTCTTAGTCATTTAGCCTCTAGAGTTATGATCTTATGGTAGCACAACAAACCATATACTCTAGTTAGGTCAAACCCGCTTGTTACGTTATGAGAATGGATTCTTCACACAGCCCTTGTGGTAGCACAACAAAGCCATGCAAATGGTCCACCCCAAAGTTCGACTAATGCCTTGGCCATGATCTCCAATCACTTCTTTGAATAGGCCTAGTGGTACCACAGCAAACCTATCTAATCTAAGATTGGCTCATCAAGACCATAACAACGGAAGGCTACGTGAGTCATTCTTAATGTCTCACGTTTATCGACCTAATTAGAACAAGGAGGGATTTTATTTTAGTCTCATCAACATAGGTGCTACATATAAATATTAATATACCTTTGGAATATCATGTATTTAAGGTATAATATGTAGCATACGCACCATATCAAATATGCATTAAAACATAGGTGATCATGGACTTAACCCTAAGCATACACCTAAGGCACCCCTATAGGTGCAATTCCTTGCTTCAGAAACATGAGTTGGCATGCTCCCACTTCATAAGGGTGCTTCTCCAAGTGGTCCCGCTCTCCATTCTACCACGAGCCGGCTTCAAACCATTACAAGCAGCTAAAGGGTACATAGACCCACAAATGTACAACTCATAATAAGAAACCTTGGTTTCAACCAAGGGGAGTACACAAATGGGGAAGGCAGAATGTACAATCAGATTGTATAGAGAGAGAGGAGGCACACGCAGGCCCCATTGAATAGCATAACCAACTTAATTAACCAAGCAATCAAAAGCAAATATTTAAGTCCATGATCACCTCCATACACACACCAACATTCATCACATGAACATAGAGCGCATACGTGATAATTATATGAGATATATCATATATACCATCATAAAATTATATACTGTAATTTTTAAATTCCAAATTTCATGCTTGTCAAATTTTCATAAAATAAATAACATGAAATGCACATACAAACAATTTACATGCATAAGACAAGCAATACAAAATATTCAGATGATTCATGCTTTTACAAAATTTCTCAGAGCATTAAATTAATTTCCAAATCATAATTCTTCAAAATCACATTTTTCAGAATTTATTTGAACACTAATTTAGTCAATAAAGATTTTAAAACAATTTTAAAATCATTTATAAAATGATTCTATGGCAACCAAAGTCCAAAACTATTTAACAGGTTCATAAACATTTTAAAAACCTATTAAATAATTTTTCAGAACTTATATAATCATTAATTCATTAATTTTGATCTTAAAACAATTTTAAAATCAAAATAGTGGAAATCAATGAAAAAATAGTAAAACTTTATTTAATAAGTCATTAAACACTTTAATAACTCATTAAATACATTCTACAATTTTTCAGAATTTTTCTGGAATTTTCTGGCAATTTTTCGGATCAAAAATGAATTTAAAACAATTTAAAATCATTTTCTAATTAATTTACTGGCGGCGCATTGCGCCGGCCTTGATCAGCGGCAGCCACGTACCCCGGCCGCCTTCGCCGAGTGCCGGCGGCCGCGCGCCGTGCGCCCGCGAGCGCCGTTGCGCGCCCCCAGCGCCAACGCGGGACAGCCGCGTACCCCGCCCGGGTGCGCAGCGCTATTGCCACGTACCCCACGCCCGCTGGCGAGTCCGGATCCGATCCGGACTCTCCGTCTTCTTCGCCCGATAAGGGCGGGGCGGATTGCGGAAATCCTAGAAAAATGCCCAACTTTCAGGACAGATTTAGGGGGTCAAACGGTGTCCAAAAAATCCGAAAAAATATGAGTTGGAATCCTTTAAGAATAGGGATTCTATTTATAGAAGTTTCATCTCATTAAAAATTCTATCAAACGCGCAGTTTCTGGAGGAAGTTGCCACGGACGCAATTAAACCAAACCGCAAATACCTCTCAAATCCGGCACCTCCAAGGGCCGTTGAGTATCCAATAACTTATGGAAACTCTAGGAAACTTAATTTCCTATCTTCCTACATCATTAGACAGAGGTATTTGAGTCCAAATAGGTAAGTTCATCAACTCCCCTAATTTCGGCCGGATTTTCGGATATGATCATCTTAGCAACTTTCCGAACTCATTCCGGACTCTACGGATGGCCAAAATTAATGAGATTTGCGGCATTGGAAATATCTCATCCACTATAATCTAATGAATCTAACCAAACATAGTTTCGTATCTTATAAAAACTGTGGTGATCAAATCAAAACAGCTATGTATACAGTTTTGGGAAAGCAAGAAATCACATGAAATCAAGCCAATTTCGATTCAACATCGACCAAGGCTTCAACCTTGCTCTGATACCACTGTAAGGAATCAATGTATGACAGCGGAAAAATTTTTAATTTCATAAAATCACGATCTTTGCCTTGATCGATGCTGAACGAGTAAAACTGGGAACGGAATATGAAGTAGAACGAGAGTACCTCATGTGATTTCTCAAATCCCTCACCATGGATGAAGAGAGGACATTCCTCCTTGCTGAAAACCGTTCAAGTGTCCGGTCTCTAGCGGTATCCACACGATCTGTTTCAATAGACGAGTTCTCTCTTCCTTCGGGCCTCCAGAAACCTCCCAGATCCAAGCTTGACCATGGGAGATCGCCTTCTAGAGGAGAGAGGAGGGAGAGAGGAGGCTTGGGACGTTCTCCAGCCCTATGGCTTGTTAGGGTTTGGCTTCATAAGCCATTTATATATAGAAGATGGAATTTTTCACAAAAACCCAAAACTTCTATAAAATTGTGTCCATGCCCTCATCTTATTGACCAGATCTATTGTGTGTGACCCACTTGGCCCAATAGTCAATTTGGTTGAAGCCTTAATTAATTTATAAGAACAATTCATTTATATTAAATCAAAACCGTTATCCGATAACAGTTTTTACGGCTTTCTGATCATAAAGGGTACAAGCCACATCCTATGATCCCAAATGACTTTGGGGAGTTAAATAACATCCATTGAGCCTTTCCATCATCAATTACCACACGGATTTAAATCCTCGTTCATACAATGTCCCGGTCGGTCAGGGGTTCGGCACTGACTGTCAACCCCTAAGTATTCCAACACTATGAAATCTTGTACTCATGAATGGATCATTGGAAAACTCCTTTTCCAATTATCCTATCTACCTTGGCCAAGGATTTAGAGTACTATCCATAGGACATTCTCTTTCTCCCTACGAGAGTGAACGATCCCCTATTGTCAGCTCGCTCAATTGCCTCCACCAGGTTTCCCATATACCCAATCCATTAACTATATAGGACCACAATACTAAGTGATCCATCGGTCAATAGTCAAAGTACATAGTACGCTCTTTGTGAACATCTTTGGCGACTCGGAGTCAAAGATCCAACCGTGCTATTGAGATGTAAGAATAACCTGATAGACAGTTCGGTAAGATACCGATCAGGTTTTCCTAAATTGGTCAGTTCAGTGAACTCATTCCACTAATGAGCACCTGTGTGTGTATCTCAGTGTCCCCACACTGATGATCAATGAGATCGGTCATTCTCATCATATGAGAAGACATCACACACACTAGTCTATCCGGATTCTTGATGTCCTGTCTCAAGGATCCTATGACTGGGAACATTTAGATCACATACCTCTAGATGATCGATCTCATTATCATGATCTCATCATGATTCAATCATCATTGCATGTGATTAAGGACTTCATTACGATATACGCTTTTAATAAAATAGGCAAAACTATTTTAGAAATGCATGTTATTTCTAATCATCATTGCATGTTATTTCTTTAGAAATGTATGCCCTACAAGCCAATCATATATGATATGATTCGACATTTCTAGGAATATCTCATTCAATTAAATAGGCAAAACTTCGTTACTAGCTTTTATTAGAAGCGTATATCGTAATGAAGTCCTTAATCACATGCAATGATGATTGAATCATGATGAGATCATGATAATGAGATCGATCATCTATAGGTATGTGATCTAAATGTTCCTAGTCATAGGATCATTGAGACAAGACATCACGAATCCGGATAGACTAGTGTGTGTGATGTCTTCTCAAATGATGAGAATGACCGATTTCATTGGTCATCAGTGTGGGGACACTGAGATACACACACAGGTGCTCATTAGTGGAATGAGTTCACTGAACTGACCAATTTAGGAAAACCTGATCGGTATCTTACCGAACTGTCTATCAGGTTATTCTTACATCTCAATAGCACGGTTGGATCTTTGACCTGAGTCGCCAAAGATGTCTTGCCAGGCGTACTATGTACTTTGACTATTGACTGATGGATCACTTAGTATTATGGTCCTATATAGTTAATGGATTGGGTATATGGGAAACCTGGTGGAGGCAATTGAGCGGACAATAGGGGATCGTTCACTCTCGGTAGGAGAGAGAGAATGTCCTATGGATAGTAATCTAAATCCTTGGCCAAGGTAGATAGGATAATTGGAAAAGGAGTTTTCCAGTTGATCCATTCATGAGTACAAGATTTCATAGTGTTGGAATACTTAGGGGTTGACAGTCAGTGCCGAACCCCTGACCGACCGGGACATTGTATGAACGAGGATTTAAATTCGTGTGGTAATTGATGATGGAAAGACTCAATGGATGTTATTTAACTTCCCAAAGTCATTTGGGATCATAGGATGTGGCTTGTACCCTTTATGATCACAAAGCCGTAAAAACTGTTATCGGATAACGGTTTTGATTTAATTTAAACGAATTGTTCTTTTAAATTAATTAAGGCTTCAACCAAATTGACTATTGGGCCTAGTGGGTCACACACAATAGATCTGGTCAATAAGATGAGGGCATGGACGCAATTTTATAGAAGTTTTGGGTTTTTGTGAAAAATTCCATCTTCTATATATAACTGGCTTCTGAAGTCAAACCCTAACAAGACACAGGGCTGGAACATGTCCCAAGCCTCCTCTCTCCCTCCTCTCTCCTCTAGAAGGCAATCTCCCATGGTCAAGCTTGGATCTGGGAGGTTTCTGGAGGCCCGAAGGAAGAGAGAACTCGTCTATTGAAGCAGATCGTGTGGATACCGCTAGAGACCGGACACTTGAATGGTTTTCAGCAAGGAGGAATGTCCTCTCTTCATCCATGGTGAGGGATTTGAGAAATCCCATGAGGTACTCTCGTTCTACTTCATATTCGGTTCCCGATTTTACTCGTTCAGCATCGATCAAGGCAAAGATCATAGTTTTATGGAATCAAAATTTTTCCGCTGTCATGTATTGATTCCTTACAGTGGTATCAGAGCCTAGTTGAAGCCTTGGTCGAAGTTGAATCGAAATTGGCTTGATTTCATGTGATTTCTTGCTTTCCCGAAACTGCATATAGAGCTGTTTTGATTTGATCACCACAGTTTATATGAGATACTAAACTGTGTGTGGTTAGATTCATTGGATTCTCGTGGATGAGATATTTCCAATGCCGCAAACCTCGTGAATTTTGGCCATCTGGAGATTCCGGAATGAGTTCGGAAAGTTGCTAAGATGATCATATCCGAAAATCCGGCCGAAATTAGGGGAGTTGATGAACTTACCTATTTGAACTCAAATACCTCAGTATAATGACGTAGTAAGATATGAAATTAAGTTTCCTAGAGTTTAAATAAGTTATTGGACACTCAACGGCCCTTGGAGGTGCCGGATTTGAGAGGAATTTGCGTTTTCGTTTAATTGCGGCCGTGGCATCTTCCTCATGAAACTGCGCGTTGGATAGAATTTTTCATGAGATTAAACTTCTATATATAGAATCCTTATTGTTTAAGTATTCCAACTCATATTTTTTCGGATTTTTTGGACTCCGTTTGACCCCCCAAATCCGGCCCGAAAGTCGGCGTTCTTCTAGGGTTTTTCGCGCATCCGCCCCGCCTTTATCGGGCGAAGAAGACGGAAATCCGGACCCGCTAGCGCAGGACGGGGGGGTACGTGGCGGAAGCGTAGCCGCGCCCGGTCGGGGGTACGCGGCTTCCCCGCGTTGGCGCCGGAGGCGCGCAGCGGCGCATGCAGGCGCACGGCGCACGACCGCCGGTGCTTCGGCACAAGCTGCGAGGGGTCGTGGCAGGCGCCGATTGGACGGCACAATGCGCCGCCAGTTATTTATATCGAAATTATTTTTTTAAATTGTTTAAAATTCATTTTTGATCCGAAAAATTGCCATAAAATTCCAGAAAAATTCTGAAAAATTGTAGAATTTATTTAATGAGTTATTAGAGTGTTTAATGACTTATTAAATAGAGTTTTACTATTTTGTCATTGAATTATATTATTTTGATTTTGAAATTGTTTTAAGATCAAAATTAATGTAATTAATGATTATTTAAGTTCTGAGAAATTATTTAATAGGTTTGTAAAATGTTTATGAACCTGTTAAATAGTTTTGGACTTTGGTTGGCATAGAATCATTTTATAAATGATTTTAAAAAAAAATTAAAATATTTATTGATTAAATTAGTGTTCAAATAAATTCTGAAAAATATGATTTTGAAGAATTGTGATTTGTAAATTAATTTAATTCTCTTAGAAATTTTGGAAAAGCATGAATCATCTGAATATTTTTATATTGCTTGTCGTATGCATGTAAATTGTTTGTATGTGCATTTCATGTTATTTATTTTATGAAAATTCGACAAGCATGAAATTTGGAATTTCAAAATTATAGTATATAATTTTATGATGGTATATATGATATATCTCATATAATTATCACGTATGCGCTCTATGTTCATGTGATGAATGTTGGTGTGTGTATGGAGGTGATCATGGACTTAAATATGATTTGCTTTTGATTGCTTGGTTAATTAAGTTGGTTATGTTATTAAATGGGGCCTGCGTGTGCCTCCTCTCTCTCTATACAATCTGATTGTACATTCTACCTTCCCCCATTTGTGTACTCCCCTTGGTTGAAACCAAGGTTTCTTATTATGAGTTGTACATTTGTGGGTCTAGGTACCCTTTAGCTGCTTGTAATGGTTAGAAGCCGGCTCGTGATAGAATGGAGAGCGGGACCACTTGGAGAAGCACCCTTCTTAAGTGGGAGCATGCCAACTCAAGCTTCTGAAGCAAGTATTTGCACCTATAGGGGTGCCTTAGGTGTATGCTTAGGGTTAAGTCCATGATCACCTATGTTTTAATGCATATTTGATATGTGGTGTGTGCTACAGATTATACCTCAAATATATGATATTCCAAAGGTATATTATTATTTATATGTAGCACCTATGTTGATGAGACTAAAATAAAATCCCTCCTCATTCTAATTAGGTCGATAAACGTGAGACATTAAGAATGACTCACGTAGCCTTCCGTTGTTATGGTCTTGATGAGCCAATCTTAGATTGGATGGGTTTGTTGTGCTACCACAAGGCCTATTCAGCAAGGGATTGGAGATCATGGCCAAGGCATTAGCCGAACTTTGGGGTGGACCATTTGCATGGCTTTGTTGTGCTACCACAAGGGCTGTGTGAAGAATCCATTCTCATAACGTAACAAGCGGGTTTGACCTAACTAGAGTATATGGTTTGTTGTGCTACCACAAGATCATAACTCTAAAGGCTAAATGACTAAGAGTTGAAAGAGTTGCAACTAGAAATAGTTGCCTACCTATTAAGTATGGGATGATTTGTTGTGCTACCACAAGGTCATCACCATAAAGTTAGTAGGGTCTTGGTCCCCACTAGGATGTTATCGTGATATCCCGTCTTTGCATAATGAAAGTTATGCAAATTCGTCAAAAAGTTAGTGGGAGTATAAATTTGGATGAAAGACCATATCTTAATTTTAATGAATGTCTGTAATGTTAATATAATTATATCTCTGTTGTAGAATATTATAAACCACCATTAATATAGCATGCTATATGCTAAGTATTTTAATGACTCACTTCTTATTTCGGTTTAGAACTAAGAGAATAGTTCTCATAATTGACCTATTGACTATCCTATTTGAGAAGTAAGTATCTCCTACACTATCTAATGAAGTGAGAGAAGATAAGATCTTATCTCATTGAAAAGATGTATTAATTACCTTATATCAGATGTTAGCCTCTATCCGATAAAATTAGTAGTGGCAACATGGATAGATGGATTTGATATCCATCATGGCTCATGGTGATGAGCTAATTAAAGGCGATGAAGAATAATACATCTTGAATACTTCTTATTGGTAAGACCAATATAAAGAAGTAAGATCATTAGATAGAGATAGATGGTGATAGTTAAAAGTCAAAGAAGTGAGACAAGATATTATAACCCAAATTTGACATAGCATTCCTCTACTATCATGATGATGGTAAGTATAAGAAGAAGTGCAAAGTGCATTGCACATAATGCAACGGTGGAGCTTGAGAAGCTCCATGTATCTATGTCATTAATATTTACTTGTCTTATATACACATTTGATAGTATAAGATACTATGTATGTTTATTCTAGTATAAGATACTAGGGGTGCATATAATAGTATGAGATACCAGATATGCATCATATATCTACAAAGAGTTGTAGATAATAGCAAGTAAAAGAAGGTTTAAAGAAGATTGTTGACCTACATATGAAATGGTACAAAATGTTGCATCATTACTAGTGGGAGATACAAATTTTCTATAGCCTTCTAGAGTTGTCTTAATTATCCTTCCATATGAATATTGTTTTCATTTCCTAGTTGAATAAATGATGATTTATTCTATGGTATGAAAATGATAACTGGTAAAGTGTTTATCAGTAGGAGCATAATAAAGAGTTTATTTATATCAGATATGTATGCTCTTATAATATGTGTGAATAATCCTCATTAGGTGAAGTAGATTGATATTGATCAATCTATTGTTTAATAGTATGGTCATATTTATAAGAGAAGACTTAAGGAGTACTATTCGGATAGTAACATATAGGTAAATGATTTAGAATCATTAACTATATGTAAGTCTTATCTTATTAAGCAAAATGACCAACTCTTCATTTGTTAGACATGGAGAGAGGGCTAATGAGTTTATAGAACTCATGCATCTAGATGCATGTTAGCCCATATCTATTAATGATAGAGGATAATATTTCAACTTCATTAATTTTCAAAGATGACTTCTCTAAGTATGGACATATGTACTTTATGAAGTACAAATCCAAAACCTTTGAGAAATTATTTGAGATTAAGAATGAAGAGGAAATATCAATGAAAAGAGTATTAGAACTCTTTGATGAGATCAAAGAGGGGATACTTAAGTAATAATTCACACATAAAGAAAGGATAGTATAATCTAATTTTGATGGACACCTCTTATACATTTTAGCTTAATTGAGCAGCTATAATGAGAAGCCATATTGTGTAGGACATAATATGGACATTGACAACCTTTGCAAAATTCTTCTTTGTCTATTTAGGGGTTAGCACTCAATATAGACATTTGATCTTAAATCGGTACCTTTCTAGTCTATTCCAATTATCCCATATTAGATATGGAAAGGGATTAAAGCTTGACCTTAAGCAAGTTAAGGTTTCAGAATGTCTGGCTTGGTAAAGAAGTATAACCCTACCAAGTTGGAATATAAGACTACAAAGTGCTAGCTTGTGGGATATCCTAAGGAAACTTAAGGATATTAATGCCTCCCTTAGGGAGAAGGGTATGAGTTGCTCATCTCTCCATATTTCTAAAGGAAGAGTCCCTCCTTTAGAAAGACAGTGGGAGCAAGGTATAAATGAAAGGTGTTCCAGTCCCACAATCCACGGACACTTTTATTAAGGTACTAGTTTATATTTACACAAGGGCAAATCATAGATCTTTTCTTATGTCCAATCAACCTAAGAGATATGTGAGACATATCTTTGATGGAAGAAATGAGACATAAGATAAAAGGATAATGATCCTAAGATCTATATTGAAGCAATATGAGATATTGATTCAAAATGGAAGAAACAATAAAATCCGATATAAACTCTATCTAATCTAATCAAGTTCAGAACTTGATTAATCCACCTAAGGATTTAGTATCTATAGGGTATAAATGGATCACTAAAGAATAGATTGAAGTATATTAGAAGGTAGAGACCTTCAAAGTAAGGATAGTTAAAAGGGATATCATTTATGTCAAATAGTTGACTATGATAAGACCTTTTACCTATGCCATGGAATTAATCCATTCGGATTTGATTGTTACACATTTTGACTATAGGATATGTCAAATGGATGTTAAGATAGTGTTTCTCTATGTTATTTTGAGAAACAGTGTATATGATACAACCTTTGGGAATCAAGTTCCAAAAACATCCAAATAGTGTGTGCATAAGGTCCATTTATGGACTCAAGTAAAACTTCCCATAGATGGTAGATAAGGTTTAATGAGATTAAATCTTATGACTTCATTGAGAATGAATATATGCCTTGTGTTTTCATATAAGATAAGTGGGAGTGCTATTAGCTTCTTGACATGATATATGTATGACATACTACTCATTAAGAATGGAGTAAGAATGGAGTAAGTATGTTATCATAAGTGAGCCTAGTTATCAATTCATCCTCCAAACTTAATATGGGTTTTAAGATCTATGGAGATAGATCTAAAAGGTTTCTTGGCCTTACCCAATTCATGTGCATAATAACCATAGTCAAAGAGTTTGACATGGTAAACTCTAAGATAGGTTTCTTACCTACGCAGTGTGGAGTTGATATCTTTAAAGAGATGTCTTTGTAGACTTCTTAAGAGATAAAGAGATCACATTAGTATAGCCCTTATGCTTTTGCAATAGGACTTATCACACTTGTGATGGTACGCACATGACTTCATGCTCTAAGTGTTATGAGCATTCATCAAATAAATCCTTGTGAGAGTCACAGGATAATTAAGAGATGTGTCCTTGAGTACTTGAGAAGCACTATGGATATATCTCTAATGTATGGAGGATAAGACTTGAAGTCTTGTAGTTTTATGAACACAAGCTTCTAATTAGATAAGTCTGATAATAAGACAAGATAATGGTGGTGCAGTGAGCTGGAAGAGTTCCATGCAAGAGAACACTGCTAATTCTACAACTAATCTAAAGTAGATTGAATAATGACTGTATATAGCTTGAGAAGCTGACTAGATGAAAATGTTCATCTAGCTTATGGGATTGTCCCAACTTTCTCTGAAAGTGCATTATTTTGATAAAACAATGGGGTAGAGCCAAAGTCTCATTAGAAGTTTCAAACTCTATGGCAATACCATAGAATCAGAGAGAATGCAGTTGATAGAGATATAATTAAAGATAGAGCATCTTCCGTTAATAACATTACAGATCCACTAACTGAAGCAGATACTCAAAGAGTGTTTGAGCTTCACCATGAGCTGTTAGAGATCAGCCAGATGGGTGATTGGCTTTAGTGCAAGTGTGAGATTGAAAGAAATGTATGCCCTACAAGCCAATCATATATGATATGATTCGACATTTCTAGGAATATCTCATTCAATTAAATAGGCAAAACTTCGTTACTAGCTTTTATTAGAAGCGTATATCGTAATGAAGTCCTTAATCACATGCAATGATGATTGAATCATGATGAGATCATGATAATGAGATCGATCATCTAGAGGTATGTGATCTAAATGTTCCTAGTCATAGGATCCTTGAGACAGACATCAAGAATCCGGATAGACTAGTGTGTGTGATGTCTTCTCATATGATGAGAATGACCGATCTCATTGGTCATCGGTGTGGGGACACCGAGATACACACACAGGTGCTCATTAGTGGAATGAGTTCACCGAATCGACCAATTTAGGAAAACCCGATCGGTATCTTACCGAATCGTCTATCGAGTTATTCTTACATCTCAATAGCACGGTTGGATCTTTGACCTGAGTCGCCAAAGATGTCTTGCCAGGCGTACTATGTACTTTGACTATTGACCGATGGATCACTTAGTATTGTGGTCCTATATAGTTAATGGATTGGGTATATGGGAAACCTGGTGGAGGCAATTGAGCGGACAATAGGGGATCGTTCACTCTCGGTAGGAGAGAGAGAATGTCCTATGGATAGTACTCTAAATCCTTGGCCAAGGTAGATAGGATAATTGGAAAAGGAGTTTTCCAGTTGATCCATTCATGAGTACAAGATTTCATAGTGTTGGAATACTTAGGGGTTGACAGTCAGTGCCGAACCCCTGACCGACCGGGACATTGTATGAACGAGAATTTAAATCCATGTGGTAATTGATGATGGAAAGGCTCAATGGATGTTATTTAACTCCCCAAAGTCATTTGGGATCATAGGATGTGGCTTGTACCCTTTATGATCAGAAAGCCGTAAAAACTGTTATCGGATAACGATTTTGATTTAATTTAAACGAATTGTTCTTTTAAATTAATTAAGGCTTCAACCAAATTGACTATTGGGCCAAGTGGGTCACACACAATAGATCTGGTCAATAAGATGAGGGCATGGACGCAATTTTATAGAAGTTTTGGGTTTTTTTTAAAAATTCCATCTTCTATAAATAAATGGCTTATGAAGCCATACCCTAACAAGCCATAGGGCTGGAGCACGTCCCAAGCCTCCTCTCTCCCTCCTCTATCCTCTAGAAGGCGATCTCCCATGGTCAAGCTTGGATCTGGGAGGTTTCTGGAGGCCCGAAGGAAGAGAGAACTCGTCTATTGAAGCAGATCGTGTGGATACCGCTAGAGATCGGACACTTGAACGGTTTTCAGCAAGGAGGAATGTCCTCTCTTCATCCATGGTGAGGGATTTGAGAAATCCCATGAGGTACTCTCGTTCTACTTCATATTCGGTTCCCGGTTTTACTCGTTCAGCATCGATCAAGGCAAAGATCATAGTTTTATGGAATCAAAATTTTTCCGCTATCATGTATTGATTCCTTACATGCGGTCGCTGAGGGATTGGAGCTTGTTGTTGACGGGGCTGGAACTGAGGTTGAGGTTGAGGTTGATGAGAGTTTCTAAATGATTGATTTTGTTGAGGGTTCCTAAACTAGTGTTGATAATTTCTAGGCGGGTTCCCTACAACATTGAGGTTATCGCTTGTCACTACGCCCTCAGTCACTGGGCTAGTTGTGGTAAAAGTGGTTTTCTTGACAGCTCGGGGTCTAGGATCAAACAAGTTCATGATAGGTGAGTCCCTAAGCTGTGTCTGAATGTACCATGCCTTCTCATAGAGTTCACTCATGGAGGTGGAGTGATGCAAAGCCAACATGTTCTTTAAGGCTGGAGTAGCGTTGGTGATGATCATCTTCACTTGCTCCGGTTCTGAAATGGAATCTGTAAGCCTTTTTGCCATGGACCTCCACCTATCAGCATATCTGGTAAAATTTTCATCATTTCTCATTCTTTCGACCATGAGATCAGTGATGGAATATGTTGGTCCGACCCTGTCTTGGTTTCTTTACAAAAATTTAGCTTTGACAGTTTCAAAGTTACTCGCCTCCAAAGAGTCAAGCGAGTAGAACCACTCTAAAACTGGACCCTCTAATGATCTTCTGAAAATAAAAGCAATGGCCCTTGGATCATTTTGCCACATTGCCGACTCATAAAGAAAGTCCTTGATATGAATGAATGGATTACCGGTTCCATTGTAGCGACGGTATACTGGCATCTCAGAGGGAGGTAGATGAAAAGTAGGGAGGGAAGGAAGAGAAATTTTAGGGGCTGCCTTGGTGTCGATCAATTGTCTAAGCTCTCTATACTGCTCATCTATGCGATTGTTTTTATTAATCATGGCCATATCGATAGAAGGTTCCCTAAGAGGAGGAGGAGGAGTGGGTGCTTGGTGCACTGGAACTTGGATTGGATGGGCCGAAGCGGCCAGATAAGAAGGGTACACTGGGGGAAGCACCAAAGGGTGAGTAGGGTTGAGATGGTTAGAAGAATGAATTAGTGGCCTAGAAGGAGCAACGGCATCCGGATCAGGGTGATCTAGATTCGCTACCGGATGAGGAGAGATTGGGGCTACAAGCCCGGTATAAGAATGGCCATGAGTTGGCACATTGGGTTGATGTGCTACCGACCGAGGGGTAGAGATGTGAAGACCACCTTCGGAAGGGATGTGTTCGGCGGGCGACTTGCCCTTGAGAATGGCTTCAATAGCCTGAAGTTGAGTGGGGTCGGCATGAGAGAATGCCTCCCAAAGTGAATTTGTATTGGGTTGAGGAGAATTTTGACTAGGTTCGGGGAGAATTTCGAGTTCATTGAAGACACATACGGCATCAGGGTAGAAATAAGATTGATCATACTCCAACTGTAGTTGCTCGTATCTTTGATCCGCCATTCCGATAACTAGTCCTGGTCTTAAATTCATAAGCACAACAGAAAAAGAAGGTTGACAAATAAAAGCTCAAGAATTTTTTTAGTTTTGATTTTTGACCCCTTTTTTGTTTTGATTTTCTTTTGTCGGACAAGCAAGTTATCAAGCAAATTAACCTCAAGCAAAATTTTTGTTTTGGTTCTTTTTAGGTGATTTTAAGATTTTTGTTTAATTTTCAGTTTTTGTTTGCAAACAAATAATAGAAAAGACTTGAAATGATTAACGCAAATTTTTTTTTGTTTCAACCTCAAATTAATGGCTTGTTAAGAGAATTATTGTCCACTCAAATAAATGGGTAGGACCATATGCTCTCACAACACCGAGCAATTTAAGGTTGTCACTCTTTTCACAATGATAGGTGATAGGTACTCCGGGTTTTGGGATAAAATGGTACAACCAACCCGATCAGTGAAGAGGGAATCCTTCACGTTTGGGGACTTACGGAGGTCTTGATGGAAGCTACCCGGTCCTTCTGAGAGGGAATCCCCGGAGGAGGAGTTGGCAACCACCAAGAGGGGTGTTTGGGTGTGTAGGGCTTTGGGAGGAGAGAGCCTCCCTTCTCGGATGACCTAAAGGAGTCAAGGAAACCCCAATGCAAACTAAATGCAAGTGAGATATCAAGGAGTGAGAAGCAAACAAGAAGAAAGTAAAAGCATGCAAGATCAATAGAGTGTTGGAAAACAAGTAAACAAGACAATGATATAAAGTCAAACGAGGATGAAAGCAAGTACTAATTCAACTAAAGATGCTTTAGAAAAGAAATTAGACTTTTTAAAGAAAATAGGCAAAGATGCTTAGCAAGATAACCCTTAAGATGCAAAGTCGAAACAAGTTGATAAAGCAAGTCTACAAATTAGGTTGTGCTTTTCTTTTAAAAGAGAAGGACCAACGGAATGTAAGTAAACCGGAAGAAACCAAATGATGCTTAAGGGAAGCGAGTAAACAAGCAAGCAAGTAAATAAGAACGCTAAGAAGATGTAATAACTCAAGCAAGAGCCAAGATAAGGATGAGCTTGTTGGACATTCTTTTAAAGAGATGAGAAGAGCTCACTAAAGCAAGAGTTGTCCCACCGTGGTCGCCAAAAGGTGTAGGCACCCAGAAGAGTCGATGGTTTGCGTGTGTGTAGGTTTGTGGTTGTGGTCGCCAGGAGCCGAAGACTCCAAAATGTGATTAAATGTAAAGCAAATAGAATGAAAACAAGCTTGACCGTCGTACCTTTGGGAATGGGAATGGGGGAGATTGTTAGGTTCTAACTTCTCCTCTCTCGGCCGGCCGAAAGAGGAGAGCTTAAGTGAGCTCTTTCACTTCCAATCGGATTGAAGCTTCACCTCGATTGGGTTCACCTAAGAATGTCCTGCATAGAAACATAAAAATAAATGAAGATCATTAGCTCTGGCATGAGTATAGTATCATGCTTGGTATAGACTCTAAATCATGCAAAAGGGGATGAACTAACCGGATCGAGACGGAATCCCAACCCCTATTTTTGGTAGGCTTTTAAATATATATGAGGTGAAAAATGATCTAATGCATGCCAAATAAAATGAGAAAAAGTTCTAAGATGAAAATGGAAGACGAAAACTCGATCAGACGGGCGATCGGACTCCGAAAATTACAAAACTGGCTTCTGCCCCTGCTGGTGCCCTATATATAGGGCGCTAGCTGCAGGTGCCCCCCTTATAGGGCATGTTGACCAAGGTCAAAGCGCCCTGTATATGGGGCACTAAGTCTGGCTTGGGCAGATTTTCTTCACCTCTTCGCGATACTGCTCCGGAGTACTAGGCGACTTCCAGGATGAAGTAAGGGCTCCTCCTTGTAGACAATATGCAAATAAAGCTAGTGGTGGGAGGTTTGGATGCTGTATGAAAGAGGAGAGATGGATACAGGCTCTCAAAGTAGAGAAAAAAACATATTTCTAGATGACAAAAACAGCAAGTTTTTGGGATTTTGGGGGGGTGATCTTAGATCGGTTTGAAGGCTTATGGGAAGTGTAGATGTCTTAGAAATGTGGTATTGGATGAACTCTAGGGTGGTACCAAGTTGGAACCTCCTTCCAGCTCCAAATGGGGTCTATTTATAGCTCAAAAGAGGGTACTTTGGCCATTTTCGTAAAGTAGTTCAACGCGGCATTGCGCCCTATATATAGGGCGCTAGCATCATGAGATATGCTAAATCGATTAGACGAGTCCCTGCGAGTGGTCAAATGGGCCGGTCAAATCGATTTGATTTGGTGCCAGGCGCCCTATATATAGGGTGCCTGGTGCCCTATAAGCAAGGCGCCTGGTGCCCTATATATAGGGCGCCAGGTGCCTTGTATATAGGGCGCCAGGTGCCCTGTATATAGGGAGCCAGGTGCCCTCTATATAGGGCGCCAGGTGCCCTATATACAGGGCGCTTTGACCCCGGTCAACGTCCTATCGATCTTCTTCAGAACGTGCCGAAAAGCCTGATTCTTCCAGAAAACATGGTTCCCTTCAAATATTCTTCATGAAAACAAGAATTTAAGCTCTCCAACTAGGCCAAAATTGCGTATCTACACCCAGGGCAAGGTAAGGAAGGGGAGATGGAAGTTTACCAAAAGTACTCTAAAGCATCTATTCAATAGAGGAGGCACTTGGCCTGGCATCCCACCAAGGGGCACCTACACAACCATACATCATTTAATGCTTTTTTTAGTGTTTTGCATGTTCCTTTTCGACTCTCTACTACTATTCTTATGTTAAACTTGCATTTCCACCATGTTTAGCATATATTAGAGTATACATTTGCACCTTCATGCTTCTTTTAATCTTCTAAAATAGTGGTTGAGATCTAGTCCCAATCTGGTCAGTTTCTAACCTTTTGTCGTTTATGTTCAGTTTTAAGCATGCTAGTATACCTTCTTCAATTCTAATGTTGCTTTCATTTAATTTTTTTTCTTGTAGACATTTTAGGTTGATCTGGTTGAGGTGAAGCTAGACACATCATCATCTAGATCAAAAAAATGGACTCTTCAAGATCTCTCTTTTTGGCCAGCCAAGAGGAGGGAAGTCAGAACCCAAACACATCTCCCTCTTTAGAGGTAGACGGTCATTTCCTTTCGGTTTCTTTATTTCTTTTTTTTACTTCGGAGCCCATGGCTCATGGTGACCACAAACCACCACAACTCAAAATACAGCTTCATTGTTTCAGTGACCTACACCCACCAAGAAATATAAAAGAACTTATAGAATTCATTAGGAGGCTACAATTCATTCATTTGTTCATCTCGTAACATTTCTAAAGGTGTAAACCTTTCTATGAGGTGACCAAGGTGAAAACCAAATTCAAATAGGATTTGAAATGTTAGGAGGCATTTGATGGCTTAAAGAAATACTTATTATGCCCACTTATACTCAAACCTACAATTCTAAACAAACCTTTGATTTTTCATATCTCAATCATAAAAGCATCTCTTGGAGTAGTACTGGCATAAGTAGATGAAGAAGAAAAGAAGTAGGTGACAATTCTATCAAAAATCTTTGTTCTATATGAGCAGAAGTATACAACAATGAAAAAAACTTGTGCCATCCTAGTTTGAGTAGTTCAGAAGCTTAAGCATTACTTTCTATCTCATAAGGTTACTCTCATTGCTCGCATGAATACTATCAAATTCTTTATTGAAAAGTCTGTTCTGACAAACCGATTGGCTCGTTGGTAGTGTTTCCTCTCTCAGTTCAATATCACCTATATAGAATCAATCTATGGCAATAGAAAAATTTTTGATTTCTTAAAACCATGGTCTTTGCCTTGGTCGATGCCAAACAAGTAAAATCAGAAATCGAATATGAAGAAGAACGAGAGTACCTCATGAGATTTTCAAAATACCTTACCATAGATAAAGAGAGAATATTCCTCCTTACTGAAAATTATTCAAGTGGATGGTCACTAAAGATATTTACACGATTTGCTTCAATAGATGAGTTCTTCCTTCCTTCAAGTCTTGAGAAACCTTCTAGATCTAAGCCTGACCATAAGAGATCACCTTCTTGAGGAGAGAGGAGGGAGGCTATTTGGGATGTGCTCTAGCCCTGTGGCTTGTTAGATGGCTTCATAAGCCATCCATTTATAAAAGATGGAATTTTTCACAAAAACCCAAAACTTCTATAAAATTATGCCCATGCCATCATCTTATTGACCAGATCTAATATGTGTGGCCCACTAGACCCAACAGTCAATTTAGCTGAAGCTTTAATTAATTTAAAAGAACATTTTCTTTAAATTAAATTAAAACTATTATATAGTAACAATTTTATGATCTTCTGATCATAAAGGGTACAAGCTACATCCTATGATTCCAAAATATTTCAGGGAGTTAAATAACATTTATTGAGCCTTTCCATCACCAATTACCTCATCGATTTAAGTCATCATTCATACAATGTCCCGATCAGTCAGGGGTTCAACACCAACTGTCAACCCCTAATTAGTCCAACTCTGTGAGATCATGTACTCGGGTTTGAATCATTTGGAAAGCTCCTTTTCTGATTATCCTAAGTATCTAGACCAAGGATTTAGAGTACAATCACATAGGACATTCTCTCTCTACTACCGAGAGTGAATAATCCCTTGTTGTCTGCTCAATTGCCTTCACTTGGTTTCTCTTATATCCAATACATCAACTATACTGGACCATGAAGATGGTGAGTCATAAGTCAATAATCAAATTACAAGATAGGTCCAACTGTACTATTAAGATGTTAGAATAACCTGATAGACAGTTCAGTAAGATACCAATCATGTTTTCCTAAATTGGTCAGTCTAGTGATCTCATTCCACTAATGAGCACCTATATGTGTATCTCAATATCCCCACATTAATGATCAATGAGATTAGTCATCTTCATCATATAAGAAGAAATCACACACACTAGTCTATCCAGATCTTTGATGCCCTATCTCAAGGATTCTATTACTAGGAACATTTAGATCACATACCTCTAAATGATTGATCTCATTATCATGACCTCATCATGATTCAATCATCATCTCATGTGATCAAGGACTTCATTACAATGTTCACATTTAATAAAAGCTAGTAATGAAGATTTACCTAATTAATTGAATGATATATTTCTAGAAATGTCGAATCATATCATATATGATTGGCTTGAAAGGCATATATTTCTTTCATTCTCCCACTTGCACTAAAGTCAATCACTTATCTGGCTGATCTTTATTGGCTCAAGGTGAAGCTTAAACACTCTTTAAGTAACTACTTCAGTTAGTGGATATGTAATGTTATTAGTGGAAGATACTCTACCTTTAAATATCTCTCTATATACTGCAATCTCTTTGATTTTATGGTATTATCAGAGAAGTTTTAAACTTTTGATGAGACTTTGACTCTACCCCATTGTTTTCCCAATATAATGGTACTCATTCAGAGAAAGTTGGGACAATTCTATAAGCCAGATGAACATATTCATCTAGTCTGTTTCTCAAGCAGTATACAACTATTATGCACTATACTTTAGATTAGTTTTACAATTAGTAATGTGCTATTGCATAGAACTCTTCCAACTCACAACACCACCATTGTTTAGACTTATTTGACTAGAAACTTGTTGTTCATAAAACTACAAAACTTCAAGTATTATCCTCCATACTTCAAAGATACATCCTTAGTGCTTCTGAAGTACTCAAGGATACATCTTTTAATTATCCAGTGACTCTCAGAAAGATCTTTCTGATGAATACTAACAACTCTTGGAGTATTAGTCAAGTCATATATGTAATATCACAAATGTGAAGACCCTATGACAAAAGCATAAGGGCTTTACTAATGCATTCTCCTTATCACACAAGAAGTCTACAAGACCATGTTTTTAAAGATATCAACTCCACACTACATAGGTAGGAAGCCTATCTTGGAGTTTATCATGTCAAACTCTTTGACTATGGTTACTACGTACATAAACTGAGTAAGGTCAAGCAACCATTTAGATCTATCTCTGTAGATCTTAAAACTCATATTTAGTTTGGAGGATGAATTTAATAGCTAGGCTCACTTATGATAACATAACTACTTCATTCTTAATGAGAAGTACGTCATCCACATATAATGTCAAGAAGATGATAGCACTCCCACTTATCTTATTTGAATTCACAAGGCACCTCTTCTTCATTCACAACAAAGTCATAAGATTTAATCTCGTTAAACCTTATCTACCTGCTATGGAAAGTTTTACTTTAGTTCATAAATAGATCTTATACACACACTGTTTGGATGTTTAGGAACTTAATTTCCAAAGGTTGTATCATATACACATGTTTCTCAATATACCATAAAGAAACACTATCGTAACATCCAATTGACATATCTTATAGTCATAGTGTGTAACAATTAAAATCCGAATGAATTAATCCATGGCATAGGTAAAAGGTCTCATCATAGTCAACTATTTGACTTAGATGATATCTCTTTTAACTATCCTTACCTTGAAGGTCTCTACCTTTCAATCTACTTCAATATATTCCTTAGTGATCCATTTGTACCTTATGGATACTTTATCCTTAGGTAGATCAATTAAGTTCTAAACTTGATTAGAATATATAAAGCTTATATCGGATTTTATTGTCTCTTCTCATTTTAGAATCAATATTTTATATTGCTTCTATATAAATCTTAGGATCATTATTCTTTTATCTCATGTTTTATTTTTTCTATCAAAGATATGTCCCACATATCTCTTAGGTTGAATAGACATGAGTAAAGACCTATAAATTGCCCATATGTAATTATAAACTAGTACCTTAATAAAAGTGTCCTTGAGTTATGGGATTGAAACATCTTCCATATACACATCTTACTCCCACTGTCTTTTTTAAGGAGGAACTCTTCCTCTAAACATACAGTGAATTGAGCAACATATACCCTTCTTCATAAGGGTGATGACTTTAATATCCATAAGTTTCATTAGGATATCTCACAAGTCAACACTTTATAGTCTTACATTCCAACTAGTTAGGGTTATACTTCATCACTAAGTCAGACAATCTAAAACCTTAACTTGCATTCCAACTAGTAGTCAAGCTTTAACCCCATTCCATATCCTATATAAAGTAATCAGAATAAACTTAGAAAGTATCAATTTAAGATCAAGTGCCTATATTGAGTACTAACCCCACATACTTAAAGAAAAATTTTGCAAAGACTGTCATTGTCCATATTATGTCCTACACAATATGACTTCTTATTTTAGGTACTAAATTAATCTAAAATGTGTAAGAGGTGTCCATTAAAATTAGATTCTAATATCCTTCAATTATGTGTGAATAATGTATTTAAGTATTTCTCTCCTTGATCTCATCAATGAGTTCCAATACTCTTTACATTAATATCTCTACCTCATTTTTAATCTCAGATGATTCCTCAAAGGCCTTGGATTTGTACTTCATAAAGTACAAGTTTCCATACCTAAAAAAGTCATCTTTTAAAATTAACGAAGTTGAAATTTTATTCTTTAATGTTAATAGATATGGGTTAACATGCATCTAGATGCATGAGCTCTATAAACTCATTAGTCCTTTCTCCATGTCTTACAAATACAAAGTTGGTCATTTTGCATAATAAGATAAGACATACATATAGTTAATGATTCCAAGTCATTTACCAATATGTTTCCATCTGAATGGTACTTCATAAGTCTTTTCTCATTAATATGACCATACTACTAGAAGATAGATTAATCAATATCAATCTACTTTATCTATAAAGGATTATTCACACATATTATAGGAGCATACATATCTAATATGATTAAACTCTTTATTAAGCTCCCACTGGTAAATATTTTACCAATTATTATATAACAACTATCATTTCTATACCATAGAATAAATCACCATTTATTTAACTAGGAAATGAAAACAATGTTCTTTTAGAAGGATAATTAAGACAACTCTAAAAGTTTATAGATATTTGTATCTCTCACTAGTAATGATGCAACATTTTGCACCATTTCATATGTAGGCCAACAATCTTCTTTAAGCATTTATTTACTTATTATTATCTACAACTCTTTGTAAATTTATGATGAATATTCGGTATCTCATACTATTATATGCATCCATAGTATCATATACTATAGTATACACATTTAGTATCTAATACTATTAGATGTACATTTAAAAGAAGTATAGTTCATTGACTTAGGTATATGAAGCTTCTCAAGTTTCACCTTTGCATTATGTGCAATACACTTTGCACTTCCTCTTCCACTTACAATCATCATGATAGTAGAAGAATGCTATGTCTTATTTGGGTTTTAATATCTTGACCTACTTCTTTGACTTTTATCCATCTACTTTTATTTCTATCTAATGATCTTACTTCTTTCTATTGGTCTCACCAACAAAAAGTATTTAAGATGTATTATTCTTATTTACCTTCAAATAGCTCTTCACTATAAGGCATGACAGATCTCGTATCCATCATTCCATATTGTCACTACTATTTTTATTTCATAGAGGCTAACATCTAATATAAGGCAAAAATTACATCTTTTCAATACTATGAGATAAGATCTTATCTTCTCTCACAACATTAGATAGTGTACGAGACACCTACTTCTCATGTAGGATAGTCAATAGGTCAACTATTAGAACAATTTTTTTAGTTCTAAACCGATCTAAGAAGTGTGATCTATTAAACTACTTAGCATTTAGAATGCTATACTAATGGTGGTTTATAATCACATTCTATAATTGAGATATAACTTTATTAACATTACAGACATTCGTTAAAATTAAAATATGATCTTTCATTCTAATTTATGCTCTCACTAATTTTTGATGAATTTGCATAACCCTCATTATGGAAAGATGGTATATCATGATGAAATCCTAGTGAGAACTAAGACCCTATTAACCTTATGGTGATGACCTTATATTAGCACAACAAATCACCCTATACTTTATAGGTAGGCAACTATTATCAGTTACAACTCTTGCAACTCTTAGTCATTTGGCCTCTAGAGTTATAATCTTGTGATAGCACAACAAACCATATACTCTAGTTAGGTCAAAAGTTCTTGTTATGTAATGAAAATGGATTATTCACACAGTCCTTGTGGTAGCACAACAAAGCTATGCAAATGGTTCACCCTAAAGTTTGACTAATGCCTTGGCTATGATCTCAAATCCCTTGCTAAATGGGCCTTGTGGTATCAACAAACCCATCCAATCTAAAATTGGCTCATCAAGACCATAATAACAGAAAGCTACGTAAATCATTCTTAATGTCTAACAATTATCGACCAAATTAGAATGAGGAAGGATTTTATTTTAGTCTCATCAATATAACTACTACATATCAATATTAATATATCTTTGGAATATCATATATTTAAGGTATAACCTGTAGCACACAACCACATATCAAATATGCATTAAAACATAGGTGATCATGGACTTAACCCTAAGCATACACTTAAGTTACCCTTATAGGTGTAAATGTTTGCTTCAAAAGCTTGAGTTGGTATGCTCTCACTTCAGATGTGTGCTTCTCCAAGTGGTCTCGCTCTCCATTCTTTCACGAACCGACTTCTAACTATTACAAGTGGCTTCAAGGTACATAGACCCACAAATGTACATATCATAATAAGAAACCATGGTTTTAACTAAGGGGAGCACATAAATGGCAGGAGGTAGAATATACAATCAGATTGTATAGAGAGAGGAGACATACACATGCCCCATTTAATAACATAACCAACATAATTAACCAAGCAATCACAAACCAAGCATAAGTCCATGATCATCTTCGAACACACACTAACATTCATCACATGAACAAAGAGTGCATACGTGATAATTATATGAGATATATCATATATACCATCATAAAAATATATACTGTAATTTTTGGAATCCTCAATTTCATGCTTGTCGAATTTTCATAAAATAAATAACATGAAATGCACACAAACAATTTACATTCAAGCAATATAAGACATTTAAATGTTTCATGTTTTTCCAAAGTTGGACAGAACATTAAATTGATGTTCAAATCATAATTCTTTAAAATCACATCTTTCAAAACTAATTTGGGCATTATTTTAACTGATAAATATCTTAAAATAGTTTATAAAATAAATCTGTGGTAACTATAGCTCAAAAATATCTAACAAGTTCATAAATATTTTATAAACCTATTAAAGAATTTCTAGAACTTATTTAGTCACTAATTTTATTACGTTTGATCTTAAAACAAATTTAAAATCAAAATAATAGATTTTAATGACAAAAATATAAAACTCATTTAATAAGCCGTAAACCACTTTAATAACTTATTAAATAAATTCTACAATTTTTCAGATTTTTTTGGCATTTTTGGCAATTTATTTGGGTATAAAATAAATTTTAAACAATTTAAAACTCATTTTAAAAATTTATTAAGTGGCGGCACACTGCACCAGCCAGTCAGCACTAACCATGACCCCTGCGACCTCAGTGTGGCTCTACCGTGTAGCCCCATCGCAGCACCAATGTGTCGAGTGTGGTGCGTCAGTATCCATCGCACCCGCCTACGTCGCTCATTATTTGCGGTGACACACATGTTTGCCTTGTACCCCTAGTCGGGTACTCTATCTCTTCGCCATGTACCCCCCCGGGGGCCGGTGAGTCCGAATCCTATCTGGACACAAGTAGAGGAGTCATGTAGCATGCCGACAACCATAGGAAAAGCCAAATTTTTAAGAGATGCTTGGGGGTCATACAGAGTCCAAAAATTCTATAAAAAATACTCATTAAAATATTGGAAAAATAATAAATCTATTGGGATAGGTTTCATCTCATGAAAAATTCTATCCTGACCATAGTTTATAAAGGAAGAAGCCACAGTCAGAACAAACCCTAACCGCATGGACCTTCTAAATCCGGCATTGCTAAGAGCCGTTCAATGCCTAATAAATTAGGAAAACTTAAGAAAACACAATTTCCTACCTTCCCATGCCATTAGACAGAGCTATTGATGTCCAAATAGGTAAGTTCATCAACTCCCCTTATTTCGGTCCCTTTTTCGGACATGATCATCTTACTATCTTTCCGAACTCATACCATACTCTTTGTTGGACCAAAATTCATGAGGTTTGCAACATTCAAAAGAGATCATCCGCGAGAATAAATTGAATCTAATCACACAAAGTTTGGTATCTTATACACATTGTGGTGATTAAATCAAAATTGCTCAGTACATAGTTTCTAGAAAGCATGAAAGCACATGAAATCAAGCCAATTTCAAGTAAACTTCGACCAAAGCTTCAACCTAGCTCTGATAACACAATAAGGAATCAATCTATGGTTGTGAAAAAAAATTTGATTTCTTAAAACCATGATTTTTGTCTTGGTCAATGCCAAACTAGTAAAACTAGGAACCGAATATGAAGTAGAACGAGTACCTCATAGGCTTTCCAAAATATCTCACCGTGGATGAAGAGAGAACGTTCTTCCTTATTGAAAATTGTTCAAGTGGACAATCTCTAGTGGTATCCACATGATCTGTTTCAGTAGACGAGTTCTTCTTTTCTTCATGCCTCGAGAAACCTTCTAAATCCAAGCTTGACCATAGGAGATCACCTTCTTGAGGTGAGAGGAAGAAGAGAGACTACTTGGGATGTGCTCCAAACCTATGGCTTGTTAGGGTTTGGCTTCATAAGCCATTTATTCAAAGAAGATGGAATTTTTCACAAAAACTCAAAACTTCTATAAAATTATGCATATGCTCTCATCTTATTGATCAGATATAATGTGTGTGACCCACTAGGCCCAATAGTCAATTTGGTTGAAGCCTTAATTAATTTAAAAGAAAATTTTCCTTAAATTAAATCAAAACCATTATCCGATAATAGTTTTACAGCTTTCTGATCATAAAAGGTACAAGCCACATCTTTGTCAAAAATGGGTTTGTCGTTATCCGGATCGCCACCTTAAGGGAGAATGAGAAAGATAGAAAGGAAAATACAAAAAACCTCTCACCTTGGTCCCACATTCACATTGATCCCAGAACTTACATCTCTCAGTGTCGCTCGATCACCAAAGAGATGGTTCGGGTCATATGGGAGGAGAGTGACGATGGAATAAACTTAATGCATAAAAAATGAAAATAGGTGGTCGCCAAGAGCTGTGGGCTCCGTTTTGAATTGAATGAAGTGTAGAGTAAGAAAGGATGACCGTGTGTACCTTAGCGTGAGAAATAAGTGCTCGGGTTCAACCTTCTCCTTTTTCGGACGGTCGATGAAGAAGAGTCCCCAACCATGGCTAACTTGATAGATCTGTGCAACTTAAAATAATAAACCAAATGAAAGAAGTTGATTAGAATTAGGTGAAGTGTATAAACTATAAAAAGGAAGATATGAAAATGAGCAATCAGATTTGAACTCACCAGATTGGGGCGAACCCTAAACCCTTTTTATTTTTGATAATAAAAATGATGAAAAATTAAATTAAAATAATAAAAAATGCTTTAAATGAAGGTATAGAGACTTAGAGAGTGGGATGGTTCATATCGGAGCTAGAAAGAGCAAAAGAAACCAGTTCGGATGGCCTGCACTTGGGTGAGTACAGTACCCTACTTGTGTGACTTCGGTGCAGAAGCTTCTATGGTCAACCCCAAGGTTAGAATCAAGTGTTGTTTGTTTCTACAGATAGAGAACCTATAGAGGAAAAGATATTATGTTGATGACTTCTATGTAATATTTACATGTAGACCTGTAGAATTTTTCGAAGTGAACAGATGTAAAAATTGAACCTGATTGCGCACCCTCGATGCAGCAATCATCACAGACAAACGACACATCGGAATCGAGTGCCGTATATTGAAAACGAAAGAGGACATAGAGAGAAAGCTTTATTCTATTGATTACTTTTGCAGAACATGTCCTGAAAACTTTGTAGGAGCCAATAAATAACATTGATTTTGAGAGCATGAGTCGGGCATCCTTTCTCACATCGGGGCCAATCTCTCACCAATGGGACGGAGTAGAACATGAAATAAAGCTTTGGGGAGATCTTGGATGACCTTTGGACATGTTAGAACATGCATGATAACCCTAGGTCATTGAGAATGTCCCTCAATTTATAGGAGAAGCAGACCTGATGCAAAATATAAAAGGAAACTAAACACGCCCCCGGGTCGAGGGTGCTCATACCGCGCCCTCACCCTAAGGGCGTGCATACCATGCCCTCACCCAGAGGATGCATTCGGTGTGACTTGCTGAAATCTGCTTGAATCAATTCGGAAAGTTTCTAAACCGGGTCTTTCTAAAATGGACATGCCCCCGAGTTGAGGGCACGTTCAAAATAAGTATTTTTAAAAAAGGAAGACTTCCAAAATCAATTTGGAAAGTTGGAAACTAAGGCAACAAATCCGATTTTGGAACTAGGCGCATCCTCGAGAGAGGGTGCGCATACCACGCCCTCATGTGAGGGTGTGGTCACTGCACCCTCAACCTAAGGGCACGCATACCGCGCCCTCAAGTCAAGGGCGTACGGTTCAAAAGCCATAATTCGCAAATGCAATGTCCGTTTTGCCTTCCATTTATTGCGTTGAAAGGAGGACTTGCAAACATAGTTTCTCAACTCAATAAACCAGTCAACATGCCATCCAAGATTTTTGTATGAGATTCTAATGTCCGGTTTACTCCTTCGACTGTGCCGAAAGCCGATGCGGTGTTCTAAAAAGATATGGTTTCAGTTAAAACATCTATAAATCACTTGGAAACCTCATGACTACCAAAAAGACATGATCCAAAGTCTAGGGTGGTCATGAATACGCATAACACCGATTGGAGTGATGTGACAAGTGTTGGAATAATCATACGACAGCTAAAAACTGACACTTTGCGAAATGACTCGAAAATCTTCATGCCATTCTCAATTCACCTGATCCACCCTCCAACATCCTCGATTCAACTCCTCAAGTGGCCTGGATTGGATGACAGTCAAATAAAGTGTATCGCCAGCAGAATAAAAGTCTGGGTTTCCGAATCATGCCAATTTGGCATGTCTACAATCTTATAATCTTAAATGACTTTGGGTAATTAATAACATTCATTGAGCCTTTCCATCATTAATTACCACACAAATTTAAATCTTGGTTCATACAACGTCCAGGTCAATCAGGGATTCAACACCAACTATCAACCTCTTATTAGTCCAATTCTACATGATTTTGTACACAGGTACAGATCAATTGAAAAGCTCTTTTTTCAATTATCCTAACTGTCTTGGCCAAATATTTATATTACTATCCCATAGGACATTCTCTCTCTCCTGTCGAGAGTGAATGATCCTTGTTGTCAACTCAGTTGTCCTTATCTAGTTTCTCTTACACCCAATACATCAACTATACTAGACCATCAAGATGATGATCAATAAGTCATTAATTAAAGTGTACGATATATCCAGTAAGACATCTTTGACAGCTCAGGTGAAAGATCCAACCATGCTATTGGCATGTAAGAATAAACTGATAAACAGTTCGGTAAGATACCGATTAGGTTTTCCTAAATTGGTCAGCTTAGTGGACCCATTCCACTAATGAGTACCTATGTGTGTATCTAAGTGTCGTTGCACTGATGACCAATGTGATCGATCATGCTCATCATATGTAAAAACATGACACACTAGCCTATTTGGATTTTTGATGTCCTATCTAAAAGATCATATGATTAGAAACATTTAGATCACATACCTCTGCATGATTGATCTCATTATCTTAATATTATCATGATTCAATCATCATCGTACGTGATCAATGACTTCATTACGATGTTCACATAGGCATTTGATATCATTGGACCCTTTGGTAACTCGAACTTCATGAACAAAACCATTTTGACGACAACAGAGTACTTCGCCAAGTGGGTGGAAGCAGAAACATATGTGGAAATCAAGGCATCAACGGTTTACACCTTCATCAAATGCAACATTATCGCTAGGTTTATGATCGCCAGCTATGTCATCACTGACCACAAACCACAGTTTGTCTCTTAAGAATTGCAAGACCTTTACAAAAGGTATTGTATCAAATAGCATCATTTTCTTCATATTATTCTCAAGACAATGGTCAAGTAGAAGTCACAAACGAAACTCTGATTAAAATTATTAAGAAAACGTGAGTCTAGTAGGTTTGATGATTGACCAGATAAACTAATCAATGCTTTGTGGGCCTACTGTATTTCAATACAAACCCCCACGGGTCAAACACCCTATGCCTTGATATATGGAATGGAGATTGTAGTCCCATATGAAGTACTCATCCATTCTCTCTAAGTCCAAATTGTTCGAGATATCCCCAAGGATGAGCGACAAGAATCCCTTCTCATACAACTCGAACTCTTGGATGAAAAGAGGTTGGCTACTACCAATCATGCTAGAGTTTACCAAAACAAACTTAAAAGATTTTATCAGAAAGAAAATTTAAAATTGATGAGGTTGTGCTTAAAAGAATATTTATTAAGATAGGCAATCCCCACTCCAAACTTCAACCTAATTGGGAGGGTCCCTACATAATCTTAGCCATTTATCCTAGTAATTCTTATAATTTACTTAATGCAAAAAGTGAAGAATTAAATCATCCTTGGATTGGCTTATATTTCAAAAAATATTTCTTAAAGAAAATGTAAAAGACAAAAGTATATATAAATAAAAATGTAAAGGATGACCATTAGTATCCAACGCTTGTTTGTTGCTTGGTGCACTGATTCATCCTCTAGGAATTAAGGATAGGCACCATAACACACTACACACCTAAATTTCATGATCTAATGACTAAAAGCTACAGAGAAAGTTTGGCAACACTTAGCAAAAGAAAGTCGGCCCTATCCCATTCTTTTCTTGTTTTAGTCTAAGGTGGATGTGGATGACTAGAGCAAGAAGTATCAAAAATGCCCACCACCTTAGTAAGAGGCCGTCTCAGAAGGCCCGACTTTTCAAAAGAAAAAGGTGCCAAAAGATGGGTAATGACCCCACAAGTTAACAAAAGAATAGATCTGTCTGAATGAGTACAAAAAATAGCCCATAAAATCTTTCAAAAGATAGTCAATGAACCTCTCAGGTCAAATAAAAAAAGAATGACTTGTTTGAATGTGGGTCACCAAAGAATATGGGAAATTAGGAAGGAAGGATCCGAAGAGGCTGAAACCTAATGGGCAATTGGGTATTATTAAAGAAACAAAATTGACATCTCTGAAATCTACCAAAGACTTATCCCCAATCTTCCTCTTTCTTTAACCATCATGGACAGGGTCAACCAACTAGGTATAAGTGAAACCCTAGCCTTTTAAAGAAAGAAAAGTCAAACGATTTTGAATAAAGGCATTCCCTCTACATGTGGAGTTTATTGTTAGTCCTCAAATGAGGGCATATGTTGTGAGCAAGGCAGAGGATAAAAATGGTTGTTTCCTCTACATCAAAAGTTGAATAATCTGGGTTTATAGAACTATGAAGATAGATATAAAAGGTTGCTTCGCTTTACCCACTTAATGTAAATAATCACCATAGTCAAAAGGTTTGACATGGTAAACTCTAAGATAGTTTTCTTACCTATGTAGTGTGAAGTTGATATCTCTGAAGAGATGTCTTTATAGACTTTTTAAGAGATAAAGAGAGCACATGAGTAGAGCCCTTATGCTTTTACCATAATGGTCTATTATGTATATGATGCTACATACATGACATGATTAATGCTCTAAGTGTTAAGAGCATTCATCAATGGATCCATGTGAGTGTCACTGGATAGTTTAGATATGTGTCCTTTAGCACTTGAGAAGAAATAAGGATGTATCTCTATGAAGGATAAGACTTAAAGTCTTGTAGTTTTATAAACACAAGTTTCTAGTCAAATAAGTTTAATAATAAGTCAAAATAATGGTGGTGCAGTGAGTTGGAAGCATTCCATGTGATAGAACACTACAAATTTTATAATTAATGTAAAGAAGATTAAATAATAGCTACACAACACTTGAGAAGTAACATAGATGAAAATGTTCATCTAATATATGGGATTGTCCCAACTTTCTCTGAAAGTGTACTATTATTTTGAGAAAACAATGGGGGTAGAGCCGATGTCTCATTAGAAATTTAAAACTAATGTGGCAATACCATGGAATCAAAAAATTGCAGCTTATAGAGATATAATTAAAATAGAGTATCTACTGCTAATAACATTGTAGATCAACTAACTGAAATAGTTATTCAAAGAATGTTTGAGTTTCACCTTAAGTTGATAGAGATCAGCCATATGGGTGATTGGCTTTAATGCAAATGAAAGATTGATAAAAATGTATGTCTTACGAGCCAATCATATACAATATGTTTCGACATTTTTAAAAATATCTCATCAAATAATTATGCAAATCTTTATTACTAGCTCTTATTATATGTGTACATCATAATGAAGTCCTTAATCACATATAATAGTGTAATGAACATTATATATGAACATTGAATCATGAAGAGATTATGATAGTAAAATCAATCATCTAGAAGTGTGTGATCTAAATGTTCTTAGTCATACGATCCTTGAGATGGGACATCAAGGATCCAGAGAGACTAATGTGTGTAATGTCTTCTCATATGATGAGGATGACTTATCTCATTGGTCATTAGTGTGGAGACACTAAGATACACATATAAGTGCTCATTGGTCGAATGAGTTCACTAAACTGATAGAATTAAAAACTCTAAATGGTATCTTACCAAACTATCAATTAGGATTTTATAACATCACGGTTGCATGGTTGAACCTTTAACCTGAGTCCTCAAAGATGCCTTGTTGGGTGGAACTTGTACTTTAACCATTGATTTATAGATCACCATTTAGATGATCCAGTATAGCGATAGATTGAGTGCAAGGAAAAGCTGATGGAGGTAATTGAGTAAACAATAAGGGATCGTGCACTCTCAGTAAGTGATAGTGAATGTCCTATGAGATCGTACTCTAAATCATTGGCCAAGGTAGAAAGGATAATCCGAAAAATGAGTTTAAAATTGATCTGATTTCAAGTACATGATTATATAGAGTTAGTACACTAAGGAGTTGATAGTCAACGCCATACTCCTTTCTGACTGGGATAATGAATGGACAAGAGTTTATATCCATATAGTAACTAATGATGAAAATGTTCAATGGAGATAAGATTATCCCTATAGTCATTTAGGATCATGGGATGTGACTTGTACCCTTCATGATCAGTAGGTTGATTAATATATTATTAAATAACAAATTTAATTTAATTAAATAGAATTGTTCTATTTTATTTAAGCCTCAACCAAACAGACTATTGGGTCTAGTGGGTCACACATAAGGATTTATCCAAAAGTACAGGGGCAAGGGTGTAATTTATATAGATTTTAGGTTTTTAAAAAAATTCAAATTCTTTATAAATACTAATGGTTTCAGCCAAACCATATCAAGCCAAGGGTGAAAACCACATCCTCAACATCCTCCCTACCTTCTATCTCTGGAAGGCATCCTTGGGCAATGAAGCTATGTTCGAGAAGAGTTCTTGAGGCCGATGTGAAGGAAGAACCAACTGTGGATGAAGTTTGTGTGGTTACCATTGGAGACTAGATATTTGAACAGTTTTAAAAGCTTAAGAAGTTCATCCTTTTCATCTCTAAGGGATTGATGAATCTCTATCAAGTATATTAGAAATTGTTTCGATTAGTTTTTGGCTTTCATCATTCAGTTCCAATTGAGACAAATTCTCATGAACTCATAGGAATCATTGCTTTCGTTGCATAAAATTTTTTAAAATAATTTCTTACATATACAACCCTTGGATGCAATCTTTTTTTTTCAGATAGTCGGTTCCTTATTGAGCTTTAGCAAAGATTTCATTAAAATAAGATGTTATTTCACTCTAAACTAAATTGGTATTTTTAAGAAAATGTTATGAATTTGAAGAACTCAACCTTGGTTGATTGGATGTTTTGCTTCATTTAGTTTTCACAATTTACTTTTTATTGTATTTTTTCAATTTGGGACACCATGTAGTTTGGGTGCTGGCCAATGACAATTTCCCCATCATGTGGGATGTCATTTATTTACTTTCAGTACTATTTGTTCCCACAACACATTTTTCTTTTAAATGATTGACCAAGGAAAAGATTCTGATAAGATAGAAGGTAATCTCGCAATTTGATGAGGTTTGATTTGCTCAACTAGGCCTATGAGATCATGTCTAAATCTACACCTTGACTTATTTTTAGTTCATTACCATTGAATTTCTCTATGCCTCACTATGTTCCACTATGTTTGTCTATGCTTCACTCATGTCACTCCCTTGCAAAGCCGATGCTAAGGCAAGGCAAGCTGTAGACACATAATTTTGGCCTAGTCGAAGAGCTTAAAATCTCTTATTTTATAAAATATATTTAAGTATTGCATCAAGGGAATCAAATCTTTCAAAAAATATAGCTTTTCGTGAATTCCTGGCAAGGTCAAAATCTACCCTAAGCACCCCTAACAGGGCACAGGCACCTTGTATACAGGGCACCTGGTGAAAGAAATGTAAGTCTTAAAAGCCAATCATATTTGATATGATCTTACATTTTTGTTATATCTTATTGAGAAATAATGGCATTATCTTACTAACATTATCTAAATGTGTCTATTACAGTGAAGTCCTAGGTTACATGCAATGATGATTGGATCATGATGAGATCATAATAGTGAGACCAATCATCTAAAGGCATGTGTACTAAGATAGGACTTTAAAGATTTGATAAGACTATTGTATGTGATATTTTCTCATATGACGAGGATGACCGATCTCACTAGTCATTAGTGTAGAGATATTCAGATACATGTACATGTGCTTATCAGAGGAATGAGTTCACTATACTAATCAGTGTAGAATCCTTGAACGGCATCTTACTAAACTGTCGATCAGGGCATTCTATCATCATGGTTGCTCGGTTGAATCTTTGACCTAAGTCACCAAAGATGTCTTATTAGGAGGACCATGTACTTTGACTATTAACTTATGAATCACTTAGTTATTGTGGTTATGTACAATTAATGGATTGGGTATATGAAAACCCCGGTGGAAACAATTGAATGAACAATAGGGGATCGTACACTCTCGGTAGGAGAGAGAGAATATCCTATGTATAGTACTCTAAATCCTTGGCCAAGATAGATAAGGAAAGGAGGTTCTAATTGATCTAATTTCAAGTACAACAAGAAACAAAGTGTTAGAATGACTAAGAGTTGACAGTTGACACCGTACTCCTATCCGATCAAGATATTAGATAGATGAGCATTTATATCCATGTGGTAACCAATGATGGAAAAGTTCTTTGGAGAGTACTTGATCCTTGAAGCCATTTAGGATCATGGGATGTGGCTTGTACCATACATGATTGGTGGGCCATTAAATATATTATAAGATAATAGATTTAATTTAAAAGAAGTTGTTCTTTTAATTGGGCCTCAACCAAATGGGCTATTAGGCCTAGTAAGTCGCACACATATGGACTAATCCATTAGTTTGGCAGCAACGGTGTAAATATGGAGAAAGGAGGGATTTTGTGAAAACTCCAAATTCTCTATATATTAACAAAGAAAGCTTGAACCCCACAAGCCAAGGCTGCTCTATTTTGTTCCTAGCCTTCTCCTCCTTCTCCCACTCCAGTAGCCACCATTGGGTAGTGGAGCTCCGTTTGAGATGAGTGGTCGAAGCTGATGTGGAGGAAAACCTAGCTTTAGAGGTGGCTTGTTGGAATATGACTAGAGACCGCACACTTGGATGGCTGAACAAGAGTTGAAACACTTGATCTTCTCTTATCAATAGGGATTATTTGAATCCCACAAAGGTGCATATTCTAAATCATTTCGAATACTTTTTCAGTTATGTCATTCAGTTTCAATTGAGATTGAGACATTGATATTCAAGGAATTATGCTAATCTAATTATATCGATTCCTTACACTTGGCACTCACCAACAGAGCACAAGGCTCCCTTTTGATGGGGAACTTAAATTTTATAATTAATTTTGGGTGTATTTTGATAGAAATGTATGCCCTACAAGCCAATCATATATGATATGATTAAACATTTCCTGTATTATCTTATTCAAAGTAAAAAGCATTTATTCATTACCATCTATCTATATATTTGCATATTATAATGAAGTCATTAATCACATGCAATGATAATTGAATCGTGATGAGATCATGATAATGAGATTAATCATCTAGATGCTAGTGATCTAAATGTTCCAAGTCATAAGTCCTTGAGATAGGACATTAAGGATCCAGATAGACTTATGTATGTGATATCCTTCCATATATAAGAATGACCGATCTCATTGGTCATTAGTGTGGAGACACTAAGATACGCATACATTTTCTCATTAGTAGAATGAGTCCACTGAACTGACCATCTTAGAAACCCTGATCGATAACTTACTGAACTGTTTATCAGTATATTCTATCATCACTATGGTACAGGTGGATCTTTGACCTGAGTCGCCAAAGATGTCTAGTTAGGTGTACCTTGTACTTTGATTATTAACTTATGGATCACCACTTCAATAATCAAGTATAGTTAATGAATTAGGTGCAAGAGAAACTCAGTGGAGACAATTGAGCAGACAACAAGGGATCGTTCACTCTTGGTAAGAGAGAGAGAATGTCCTATGCAATAGTACTCTAAATCTTTGGCCAAGGTGAATAGGATAATTGGAACAAGGGTTTTCCAATTGATCCATTCATGAGTACGGGACTCCATAGAGTCGGATTATTAAAGGGGTTGACAGTCGATGTCGAAACCCTGGCCGACCGAGATATTGCATGGATGAGGATTTAAATTCGTGTGGTAACTAATGATGGAAAGGTTCATGGGATCTTATTTAACTCCCTAAAGTCATTTGGGATCATAGGATGTGGCTTGTACCCTTTATGATCGAAAAGTCATGAAATCTGTTATGGGATAATAGATTTGATTTAATTTAAAAACATTATTATTTTTAAATTTGGCTTCAACCAAATTTACTATTGGACATAATGAGTCACACACATTAGAACTAATTCTAAAAATAGGGGCAAGGATGTAAATATATAGAAAATTTGGGTTTTTGTGAAAAATTGCAGCTTCTATATATTAAAGGCTTAAGAAGCTAAACCCTATCAAGACAAAGGGTGGGAGAACATCCTTGGTAGCCTCCCTCTCTTCTCTCTTCTTTGGAAGGAGTCCCCACATGGTCCAACTATATTCTGGAAGAGTTTTCAAGGTTGGAGCGAAGGAGAACAAGTCCTTGGAAGAAGTTCGTGTGAATATTGCTAAAGGTTGTCCATTTGAACAGTTTGAAGTAGAAAAGAACATCCACTCTTTATCTTTGGTGAGGGACTTTTCAAATCTCAAGAAGGAATATTCGATCTCTTTCTTAATCGGTTCCTAATTTTGTCATCTTTGGTTTCAATTAAGGCTAAGACCTTAAATTTAAGAAATCAAAATAATTTTAAATCCTTAGATTGATTCCTTACATATTTGACCCCCGGAATAGCATCGGCCATTAATTGCACCACTCTGGTCAAAGTGCCTCAATAGGGGGGCTTCGGTATGAATGATAGCTTTTGTCATTTCCTAATTCTCCCATCCTTGTGGTTATAAAAAGACACCATCTTTTAATGTTTTAAAGGTTATCTTTTGGCTTCCACTCCCTCTTTGCCACCACAATACACTCATCTCCACTCCAAGAAATTCCTAAGCCCCCACACCCTTTAGAGAACCCCTCTCAAAGGCCAAGAAAGCAACCATTTTCTACCTCAAAATTATAGTTTTCTTCCTGGTTTTAGAGGTTCCCATCCCAATCCCCTTTCTTCCAAGACTCATTTCCTCCTCCCACATATTCATTGGTGTCAAGATTATGCCAAGGAACTGTGTCGACACACTGAAGATCAACCATAAGCACAAAGTAGAGCAAGGAAAAGGCCTCGATAGCCAAGAATACAACTCTTGGTGCCCCATCAATATGGCACTAGGCTCCCTACTAATAGGGCACCAAGTGCTTCACTAATAGGGAACCAACAAATAGATTGTAACTTTTTGTATTTTTTAGCACTTTTGCATTGTTTCCATCTCTCTTACTCCCCTCTTTGATTCAAACTTGCACTATAACATTTTCTATCATACATTAGAGTATTCATTTGTATTTGCATACCTCTTTAAATCATCTAACATAGAAGTTAAGATATAGTCTCAATCCGGTCCATTCTTGACCTTTTGTCATTTCATGTTCATTTTGAGTATGTTACTACACACCTTTCATTTCTAATGTTACTTTCACTTGTTTTCCTATTTTCTCTTAGACATTTCAAGAAGAGGCTAGTCATAGTAAGGCTACACACCTCATTGACCGGATCAAACAAAAGGAACGGCTCATGCTCCTTTTTTGTTGGCCAAGAAGAAAGAAGTTGAAACCAACAAGCACATCATCTCCCCATCCAAAGGGTACATTAATGAATATTTGCATTTCCCATTTCATTTGAAGCTCATGGCTCTTGGTGACCACACAAATCCTTTGCAATCACCACAAAACACACACAACACACAAGAAGAGAGGAGAGCCTGAAAAAGTTCTATACTTACAAATGGGATGGTAGAGCATGACAAAAAATATGGCTAATATTAGGACACATCAAGCTTGGTGTCAACATCGGGTTCAAGAACTAGGTAAATGGACAAGGGTATAAGGGAGAATGGAACAACCAGGGACCTAATAAGGAAGAAAGAAGATAATAGAACTTACATATGGAGAAGGGACAATGGAGCTCACCTCCATACAGGAGAGGGCTTTGTTGGCTGCAAGTATAGGGCTTCATTGGACAAGGAGGGCCAACCAACTTGGGGCTCTATAGGGCTTCACACTAGAGGATTCTACTTGGCAAGTAGAAGATGCCGCAAGGGAGAAATGAAGAGAAGACACCCTATTGCGCAATGAAAAAAATAAATAAAGGGTAGAAAATGGCAAAGGAAAAATTAGGAAAGGGGACACCTTGTGTCGTGTTGTGCAAAGGCCTACTATCCCACCGAGTGATGGAGATGTAGTGGAGGGTGGATATGTCAACCCCCTTCCATACAAGCTTCTTCAACAACAACTCCAAGTGAAGGGGATGGTTGCCTAGCTCTTCAACTACAAGTTATGGCAAAAGCAACATCCCTTAGTGCTGAGAAGAGGCTGAATATCATTCTCAAAGTCATGCTCTCCTACAAGCTCAAGGGACACTCTAGTAACGGGAGAAGATTTGTGAGGGGGGAGGGAAGAGGATGAGGGCAAGGTTTTGGATGGCAGGAGAAAGAGAAGCGGGAGAAGGATTTTGGGAGATAGATTTCAGAGTTGATCAGGTGTGAGATGGAGGGGGTTGGGGAGAGTTTAGGTGTATTATTTTTTTTAATATTTAATATTTATTTTATATTTTATTTAGTATATTATATATTTTATATAATATTTAATAAATTATATTCTTTTTGATATTTACATATTTTTATATGTTATATATATTAATATATTTTTGTATTTGAGTACTATTAGTATAGTTGGTGATCGATGAGTAGAAAATGAATTAAAATATTTGAATATAAAATTATTTAATATTATATATTTGTTTAATATATTAAATTCTCATTAATATTAATATATAATTTTACATTAGTATCATTATTAAATTATATATGAATATATTATTTTAAATATTAATATATTTATTATATAATATATTATAATATAGTATTAAACTATTTATATTATTATGTTACTCATTTTTATTAATATATGATAGATTAATGATAGTCCTTGATCTATTTGATTGAACGGTTGAGATTGATCTATTTAACAATACATTTACCTACTAAGGTAATTTCATAGATAATTTGTAGGTAATGATATATTTACCTATGGACCGTTATTTAGTAGCTATAGGCAATAAGTAAAATGTACTTTTATCTACTGAATTTTACCTACCGGCGGAGTTTTGGTAGGTAAAAGTAAGTTTTGACGTAATGAGAGCTAGTTGTTTTAATTGTGTATAGGTATTTCAATTATTTGGATTGTAACTTTATGTTTGATATTTTTGATAGAAATAATTAGAATTTTAGATTTGGATTTGATGTTGTCTTCTCATGTTCCAAAGTAATGTATTTGAGGGGTTAATGTCGCATTTACATTGCCGAACTTTTTTGCTATGTATTTTCGGTTTGGGTTATGACACCACAAGCCTTTTCTCTAACTCAAGAACCCCATGAAGTTGCTGAATAGTAGGTGACTAGGTGGTGCTTATAGACACAGGTGTTGCTGTTGAAGATTTCCTAGTAGCTACACATTAATTTGCTTCTCTGCCGACAACTGTAACTGTTCATATGTTGAACTAGTTCAAAAGAAATGATCTGTGTGCTGCTTTGATGCATATTAACCTCTTGCCGACAATCATTTGTGACACTAAAAGCACTTGACAGGTTCAAAGAGACTAGCAGCCTTGGAAGCTGACCAACTTATAGGATTTGCCGTGCTGCATTAAATTGTATGTCGTCCTGATGTAAAACTTGTGCGTCTAAACCATAATTTTGTAGCACAGTCCCAGCAAGAGATTGTATATGGTCAGTTGGAGAAGGCAAACTAGAAAGAGAATCATTTTACCTGTTCGTACACTGGAGCAAGCTGAAGGCAGTGTTTTGGAGCCGTCCGTCCTTAGTGCAGATCTCATCACCAAACCAGAGAACCGTCCTCCCGAGAAGACTTTCATTATCTGCAATACCACGTAAATCGACTTTATTTTGTTTTTTTTCTCCTAGGATTGCCATCGTATGTATGGAGTTCTCAGCCAGGACAGGAGAGGTAGATGCATATAAGCATGTGCAGTAGTATTCGACAAATCAAACCTGGCTTCATCCTTAACATCTTGAACTGAAACGGATTTCTCTTTTCTGAGAAATCTCAACCATGGTATGCCGGGTCGGCGACCCGGTCGCCCGGGTCGCCCGACCCGGCCGGATTCCAGGCCGACCGGCCCGGAATCGACCCTGCCGGGCCGACTCCAAGCCGGCCCGGCTTCGGGTCGCGCGACCCGGCTTCGGGTCGCGCGACCCGGCGACCCGGTCGGCGACCCGGTCGGCGACCCGGCCGACGGTCACGCGGTCCTTTTGACCGCCGCCCCCCCACTAACGAGGGTTAGTGGGGGGGTTAGTGAGGGGGCTTTCCCCCCCCCCCACTTAAGAGAGTTAGTGGGGGGGACTTTTCCCCCACTAACCCTCACCATTTACCAAAATGCCCCCCGGGGGGGCTATAAATAGCCCCCAAGGGAGGGTTCAACTCACTCCAAGTCTCCAACTCCACACCTCACCTCCTCCCCGGCCCACGGTTGATCACTCTTTCGGTCTTCTTCCTCTCCTACCGATCACTTTTTCGGTCTCCCTCCTCCTGTTTGATCACTCTTTCGGTCTCATCACCGGTCAACGGCTCGTCCCTCCACTCAGTTCTCACCCCTCGCTCGGATAGTTTCCGCTCCACCTAGTGTCGTTCACACCCTTAAAGCGTTATTTTTGACACTGTCAAAGAGGTTTCTTTGTCATTCTAAATTTTATTTCGTGTTATTTATTGTGTGGATTATTTTTCTAACATGTCTTCCCCAAGCCGTGAGACTTCCCGCTCCACCCGGAATGACTAGCTTGGCTCCATTGCACGGTCGTGTCAATGGAGCAAAGAAAGTAAAATGCAAGTATTGCGACAAAGTTCTATACGGTGGAACTTACCGGCTAAAGCATCATCTAGCCGGTATCAAGGGAGATGTTGCACCGTGCACACGGACTCCGCCCGAGGTAAGAGCCCAATTTGACAGCATCTTCAATCCTTAGAAAGATCCAAAGGAGGCTTCAAAGAGGCATCGGACACCGTGCGTGAAGAAATTGCGGAACCCGCAAGACGTTCGCTACACATATACCCCACCAGACAAGAGAGAGCAGAAAGAAGTGAATACCAAGATATTGACGAAGGTATGTAATAATTAATATTTGATATTTTACAAAAATATACGTTTTTAACATAGCAAACAGATGACTTAGCAAGAGCCATGGATGCAAAGCCGAAGGTCATTCGCCGATGAAGACATGTATCGACGTACCGGGCGGTTTATGGGTCAAGGTTACGGCGTGGGAGTGGACGTGGAAGTGAAAGCGGAGAGGATCAAATCCGGACCCCGAACAACAAGTGCACGATCTCACCCGGATGACGACCCGGCGGTTGGCCCTATAGATCCGGTCATCACACGACCGCGCGTCAAAGGCAAACCACCATCAACACGACGTTAAAGAACTTGAAATTGTGCAAGGAGAAGATCGGGCGGGCAACTTCCGGATGGTTCTTTCATAGTAGTATACCCGACTAACGCCGCAAAGGGGCCTTATTATGAGTCCATGATTGACACAATAGCGAGACGTTGGTCGGGGGTGCCGGGACCAACCCCAAAGGAGATATACAACACATATCTTCCATTTGAGGTAGCCGACATTAGAGAATATGTCAAGATGTTCGAACGTATCAGGAATGACACGTGGCTGCACATTGATGACCGATGGTTGGACAGGTTAGTCCTTTTGAGCATAAAGTTGTCAAACAAATCTTTATGAATTTTAAGCTTAGATATATCATTTTATCCTCTTAATAGGTATTACCAGGAAGACAATGATCAACTTTCTCGTTTACTGTCAAGCTGGGGCCGTCTTTTGGAGGTCGGTGGATGCATACGGGTAAAAAATGCAACATACTTGTTTGATTTAATTGATGGTATTATCGAGGAGATTGGTGAGGATCGAGTTGTCCAGTGGTGACGGACAACGCAGTTTACCTACTAATCTTTGCCCGGCCAAATGTTGATAGGCAAGAGACAGAAGTTATATTGGGCACCATGCTCCGCCCATTCCATAGATTTAATGCTAGAGGATATTTGCAAAGATCCTCAAATTGATCGGGTTGTTAAGGCCGGACTATATATTGCATCCTTCATACTATAACCATAATTTCATTACGAACCTAATGAGAGAGCACACAAAGGGTCGAGAGCTCTTACGACCCGGCGCTACATGGTTTGCATCACACTACATATCTTTGGAGAGCCTATTTGAACATAGGCATTGCCTAACCCAAATGATACTTTCTCCGGGGTGGGCTAACTGGATTGCTAGAGCCAATCCATCAGACAAACGAAAATGAAGGAAGGTGGAACAAACATTAGAGAGTGGAGACTTTTGGCGGCTCGTAAAGAAGACAATGGATATTGTTGGTCCATTAGTCAAAGTCCTTCGCATAGTCGATGGAGATAAGAAGGCGGACAATGGATACCTTTACGATGCACTTGAGCGAGCAACAGAAGAAATTTCGAAAAGGGTGTCAGATTTTAGCATGTGGTGGGATATCATTGTGACCGTCGGTGGGAGAGAACATTGTACCATCCTATACGTACGCAATGGTATATATTTTACAACTTAATCAAATGTCTATATGTTTAATCAAATTGTTACCTTTTTGGTCGATGCATCTAGCAAACTTTTCCATGGTCAATTACCCGGGTCATTTTTCAACCCAAGATATTGCTACGATCAGATCTTCAAGCCTATCAATGAACTGTTGGACAAACAGAAGGAAGTCATTCGGAGAATGCTTGGGGACGATGACCGTTCAATTATTGCAACAAATAAGATGCATGATTATAGGATGAGGTTATTTCATTTCGGAATGACGGCAAGGGTGCAACGAGCGGTTATGCTTCTTAGTCCGGTATGTATAGTTAAATTAAGTCAACTTTTTAATTAAGTAATTAGCTTATTAATAGCATTATGTACTAAGACATAATGATAATGTACAGCTGACTGGTGGATGGATCATGTAAGGACACCGGGATATGAAGACTTGGCTAGTGTTGCAATCCCAGTACTAAGCCAAACTACGTACGCTAAGTGTGAAAGAAATTGGACCACGTTTATCCTTATTCATACCAAGCAAAGGAATAGGCTAACATCACAAAGACTTGAGCGACTAGTCTCGTCACTATAACATGAGGTTGAAGCTAAGAAATTTGGAGAAGATAAGAGAGAACCGAAGGAGGAGCAAAGGTGGGTACAACAAGCAAGTGGAAGACGAATTGAGGTGCCCCACCGTACAAGAACCGAAGATTGACTTACATGAGATATTTCAACGAGGCTTCCTCTCAGAAGCACAGGTCGTCAACGAACGTGAGGGTTGGGTGAACCGAGTTCAACCCCGATGATCGGGAATGGGCCTCGAGGGAACTTGACAATGTTCCTCTTTCCGAGGAATTTCGAATCCCTCCTTCCGTGGCGAAAAGGCAAAAAATCGGACAATCTTCTCGTCAAAGTAGGCAATCAAAGGGCAAAGGTAAACATGTTGCAACTAACCCTCTCGATATTCTTGCCGATCCGGGACACAATTGACGAGACAAGGGAAGATACACCGGAGCCTAACATCTTAGTGCAATATCGGACGTCGGATGATTCAACTTCAAAAAGTAGTAGTGACGGAGATGACAACACGTACAACGAGCGGGCGGAGGAAGCACCGCCGGCACCACTTCTGGTCAAGGGAGAACCAATCCACAGACACCCCCTTCACAGAAACAACCGCATTTTACGGAAGATGAGCAGTTTACCCACGCAACACAAGATTATGACCATGGGGCAAGACAACATGGGTATGGTGCAGAGTTAGAACCATCACAGGGTTCTTGGTGCCCATCTTATCAAGGACAGGATTATGGGATGATGCAGCCTTCATTAGATAGTTCTAGTACGTATTCATATGATAGTTATGGTGGTTCATTTTCCAACTATCGTAGGACAATTGTACGAGGCAGTGAAGAGTATAATCAGTTTGTCTATATGTTTAATGCGTCGTACTCTTCCTCAATGTCACGTGGGCGGTACATACATTACGTAGAAGAACAATTTAATGTAATGTTTGAATGAATGTTGAATGAATCTTGTTAAATCACATCTCTTATTCTTAAAAAAAAATTGGGTATTTTTTCTGATTTTTTCCTAATTTTTGGGTATTTTTTATGATTTTTTCATGTTTTTTTTGTTTTTTTTAAAAAAAAATAATAAAACCGACCCGGTCGGGCCGGGTCGCGACCGGGTCGGCGACCCGGCCCTACCGGGCCGGGTTGGGGGCCGGCCGACCCGCGGCCGACCCCCGAGTTATCCTTCCTTGATCTCAACATGTCTATTCTATTTGACATTAGGACGATAAAAGCGGCTAAGTTGTCATTAATAGAGAAATGCAATACTTAGCTGAAACAATAGGGGGTCTATATACTGAATTTCTTGAAAGAAATCCTGGTATTTAGGGATATCGGTCATCCCTGGATGTCGGGCGCTTTGACATGTAAAACGGTGAGGGGCCAATGAAAATGGGAGATTGTACTAGTTCAATATCCCACTGATTCATCTGAAGTAACCTGTTTTTGTTGAATATATTGAGACTGCAGCGCATTAGTATCCCACCGGATTGTGTGATGTAAAGCCTAGTTTAGAAACAAGTGGCAGAAAGCATTTAGTGAAATTGATAAATATGCATCTTAAAGACTTATAGCCTGTTTGGTTAGAGTATCAAAAATGATACTATATTAGTATTGATATTGATATTTTTAGAAGATGGAATATCAATATCAAAATTGATACAAGTTGACACTTGTATTACATAACGTGTGTTATTTGCACTACAAATTTTAAAATTGATACTATTAACCAAACACCTTGAGGTGATTACCAACAATATTAATTTTAAAATTAATAGTGATAGAGGTGTCTAATAGTGTTACCAAACATGGCATTAACCATTAGTTTTTTTAAACATCCATAAAAAGATAGTTAATAACCATAAAAGTTATCAAAATAAAAAAATAAATTATCTATAATCAATAAATTATTTCTAACTTTTTCCAGTTTTACCGGAGAAGGAGATACACTACTTATAGTCACCGAAAAAAAAAGAAAAGTCAGATCGCGGTACAGTCGTCACCACTCAGGTCTCATTAACATGAAAAAGACTTCTATTCAGTTTCCTTGATCATGTTATATGCACGTCCTCCAAACCAAAACCCTTCGGACGACGAACGAGGTTCCAAGAAGGGCCTCATTACATATAATTATGTCTTAATGAGTATTTCAGAGAATGTAAGCATGTCTACTTCTTTCAGCCAGTCTAAATTTTACATCTAGCCCCTTAATTGTTAAAAAAATTTCTAATCGTTCAAAAAGGGTAATTATTTTTAAGGCCGGTCAAGAGTATCTAGCTCTGGCTAGGACACCGCAGCAGAATCTGTCAACCATCTATATTCCAATTTTGAGGCGCTTCCTATAAATCAAACTACAATCAACAGGGCCTTCAATTTTGATTCAAAGATAAATCGATCCCATCTAAAGCAGACCACTGCCAAGATAGGCCAGGGTCAGCCGTTCGCCCAGGGTCGGTCAGCTCCCAACCGGACCTAGCGGACGGGTCATGACCCGGTCTAAATGGGTCAGTTTTATTTATTTCCAAAAATATTAAAAATATAAAAATAAAAAATAATAAAAAATATCTAAATTTATAATATTTTGAGAGAAAATGATTAGAAAAATATTTTATTCAATTTTCATTCAAATGTCACATTGTATTGGTGTACAACGTATTGTATGTACTCTTCTCGTGATATTATGGAAGAATATGATGCATAAAATCAAAGAAGGCCGGGTTCGGGTCGGTTTGAGGTCGGTCAGTCCCCAACTTGACCTGGTCCGACTGGTTTGGATCGGTTTTATTTTTTTTTAAAATATTAAACTAAATAAAAATAGAAAAAGTATCTAAAAATGTGAAAATTTGATGAATATGACTATAAAATTATTTTATTTAATTTTCACTTAAATGCTATATTATATTGTTGTATGTACTCTCCCCATAACATTGAGAAAGAATATGATACATGAAACATGTATACAAACTTATTGTACTCATCACTATATTAGGCAATCATCCTACAATAAAATGTAAAAGATTCACTATGACATGTATACAAACTGATTGTACTCATCACTATATTAGGCCAATCATCCTACAATAAAAAGTAAAGGATTCACTATGACTATTATATGTGGATCATATGGAACTATTAGATGATGTTCGATATGATGATTGAATCATCTCATATCCTTTTTGGTGATACGTAAGACACCAAGAATTGGGGGATGATTCAATCCATACTAGTAGTGTGGCAGTCCACACCGTTGTGTTTGTCTAGCTCTTCCATCTTCGTATTGTCTCGCTCCATGGTCATGATCTTGCATGGCATATGTGAAATGCTCCTCTTCAGTGAAGTGTTGCAGAGCATATATCTCTGGAGTCATACTCCCCTTTCCACTTTCTGCAATGTCGATGGTGATGCCTCTATATTCTTCATACTCCACTCCATCATCACTGCTATTTAACGAAGAACCCTCGGATGTTCAATACTACACCCAGATGTTTGGTTTTGGTGTCTTCTCGAGTCTAGTCAATCTGCTCAGCATCAGCAATATCAAGGGAGTTAATCAGCATTGTATACCTTTCATTATATACATACATTGATATGGATTAAGAAAGATTGCGTATTTCGTACCTTCGTCAAAACTTTCATATTAAGTAATTTTCGAACATTCTTGTCTAGTACCAGATATATGAATCAAACACTGAACCAGTTCTACAATTTCTTCACGAATAGTGTCCATATATCTCTTGAAAGTTCCTTTTGATTTTTCCAAACCTTGTAGATAAGTTAAGAATTGTGATCGTACCACAGGGGGGAGTCCGTGTGCATGTGCCACATCTCCATTAATATCGACAAGATGATACTTCAATCAGTAAATTTTGCCATATAAAATTTTATTGCAATACCTACATTTCACTTTTCTTTGCTCCATCAAAATTATCGTGCAATAGAGCGAAGTCAGGTGATCCCTTCCTAAACGGGATCTATAATGGATTGGAGAAGACATTGATTATCAAATATCAAACTTTAACAAGTTAAGTAAAATACTACAAAAATTATTAACAAAATGAAAGAATTAAGACAATTAAGAAAACATAACTTGAACACTTAGAATAACTAGCACTAACTATTTCTTGATGAACACCGAAAAAAATTAACACAAGAAAGAGAGAGAGAGAGAGAGAGAGAGAGAGAGAGAGAGAGAGAGGGCAATAGAGCTTAGAGAGCAAGAGAAAGGGAGAAAGAGAGTGAGTGAGAGGGGTGGGGTGGAAGGGGAATAGGGGGGGGGGGTTTATACATGTTGCCAACAGTCATATGACTGCTGGAATGACCATTCAGCGGGCCAAGAATGGCCAAATCAACAGACCAGATCGTCGGGTCATGTGACCCGAAGCCAAGTCGCGTAACCCCATTCAACCTGGCCACTAAGTCGGCCCAAGCAAGTCACGATTGGGCCGCTCAGACAAAAATACCAGGTTGCCAAACCCGGCCTAGCCCGGTGGCGACCCAGCCTTCCATGATATAAAATGAATAAGACTGATGGCCAAAGAATTACTTATTTTGTGACTTTCATTTGCACAACCAAAAAGTAAGTGACTAAACACGATAAACCAGGCAGTGCCTAAAGTATGCTTGGTGTCTTCGTGAGCTGCTAAGTTGCTAGCAAATGCTTGTTGTAAAATGCACAGAAATGAGCCCTGCCAAACTCTGATAGAGATATTAAGAGCAAACACCCAATACAAGTTTCACAAATCATTTAAAATTTGTGTACATGTTAACCACAAATATAGTATACACTGGGCACTACAAATACAATGAACCTGTCGGCATTGTCATGATCAACGATAGACATCTTCAACATTTTGCAATATTATACAAAGTATATCCTTCCATCACACGTCCTCCAACTTACATTTCACCATTTTCCCTTCCAACTTGGGAAAACAGGAGGGAAGTATTAAGAGCTTGGAAGATGCAACAAACCCCAGCAACTACAAGTTGCAACTAGGGAGTGGTAAAACCTTGCTACATCTCATGAAAACAAGTGGCTGGTTCACGAACGTTTTCTATTTTCTCTGTGTGGAAGGAGGCTAGGCGTTTCCCACTTAGCAAGTTCGCGTTCATGTGGTGACTGGGAAGTCACCAACTCACATGGAAGAACTGCTGAATCTAGTCTGCCCATCTGCAAAGTAGTGTCCAATTCCGGTCCCATCCATGACAGAGGCTTCACTGCAGATAGTTAAGTGACAAAATCTCAAGTTCATTCAGTTATCATCTAGAAACAAGTAATGAGGCAAGATAGACCCAGTAAACCTTGTGCAATAAAAGAGCAGCAGATGAAAACAAGCAACAAGAAAAGAAAAAAAAAACTGCAATCCTACTTCTAAGGTTGCCATTAAGTTGAGACTACAGAGGGGATTTTAAGTTTTTAACCATTAAAATTTCTAACAATACAGTCTCATCCAAATCCTTGTGAGCCCTTTTTGACCTTCAGATTGTAATGTTTAAGACCTATAAAAGAGAGAGAGGCTCATCTCTTCTCCTCATTCAACTTCCCAGAGCTATCAAGAGATGAATTATAGAAATTATCTGTTGTTTCAAAATACAGGTTTCTTGAAAAGTAAATAGAATTTCTTTCCCAGATAATTGCAGTCAAATGCACCTTATAAAATCCAAACTGCAAAGAAATTGAATCTCTTGGTTGGGAAATGACACAAGTGCCAATCAAATTCAATTAAGTGTTTAAGACTAAAGGTGAATGGCCAAGAGCTAATGAGAGATGGTTGCCAGCCTGCTAATTTTCTAATATTTTCAGAAATCATTTAACAGTTAAGAATAGATGACATCTGAGAATTAATGAAAATTTAGAGAAATGTGATAAGGTATCAGCAAAGCTCAAAGAAGAAATAATGGTATATTTAACCGAAAGAACAATGCAGAACAAGATAGGTATGAGTGCCATCCTACATAATGAGTTGCTCAAACAAAAAGACATAAATCTCATGTCCAAAAGTCATAATAAAGGTAAATCACGTGCTCATAAGGTTGATTTATCAAGTCCAAATGATGTAGAGAAGACAAAAGTCAAGAGAGTAATACATGTAAGTAAGGTTTAAGCCCGTAAAGATGAGAAAAGAAAAAGCGGGACGAGAGGATCTACTAACAAGCGTTCATATGTGGAAGGCATTCAGCCTACACATCAATCAGGCCAAGATAGTGAGTCCTGGCAGTCACATTCAATTCAATCAATAGACACGTCCATGTATAAGCAGAGTGCCAGAGGTCAAAAGACAATTAAGCAGGCCTTGAAAGAAGTTAAAACTACGACAAGGGCTACGAAGAAGATAGTCAAGTGCATTCATAAATAATTTTTACATGCATGTATATAAAAGATTAACTTCTTTTAAATGTGTCTTTATGTATTTTAAATAAATATTTTTAAGTGTATCTTATTTGTTCCTTGATGTAGGTACCTTGACATGGCTTGATGGGCCCAAACGATCAACACAATGAGTTTATTGTGTAGTCTCGGTCACAAGTTTTGCAATGGTGCCCAAAACACAGAAAATGGACACCGAAAGATCAAAATAACCATTTTGCCTTTGGCACTTAGGAACAAATCAAGACTCTATGAGAATTGTCCAACTTCATTACATTATCCATCTAAGATAGAGTTGGACAAAACTCAAAATGAATCAAAAATCTAAACACCAACCGGAGAATCGTACAGGAAAGATCAAATATGGATAGAAGTCCGTACCCTGCCACTTCAGAGGCATAATGGTCCGAACAACTTTTAGATTGGCCCCCAGCTGAAAATTGCAATTTTCCGGGCCAATATTTAGTCTTGGAAATAGTGATGCATCACAAATAAAATTCAGCTAACAAAATAATTTAATTACGTGTAATTGCAGTTTCCAAAATTATCAATGGCTAAGATCGCACTGATCGAAGAAATTGATAAAATCAAAGATCTGATGTAATTCAAGAGATCTTGGCCACACATCATGATGGAACACAAGATCAATGACTATCAAAGCATATTCCAGACATTTTCGAATAAATTCGGAGTTTATCTAATTGATTCTGACCGAAATTAATGATAGTCGTCAGATCGGAAACATTTTGATCAAACTCGGGTTAAGATTAAGCCACATTAAAACAACCCTCATTCCTCTCTCTTGACTGGTGCGCCAACACCTTATCTATGCGCACATCTCCGACCCATACTCCAATTGCAGTTGAAATTCCTACAAGGAAAGATTTCTTCGTGAGCTACAATTCCTCGCCATCTCACCTTATCTCTTATCTTTCTCATCCCCTAGACTCTCTGACCGGTGAGAGACTGAGAGAGCAAGATCAATGCGCCTATTGCTCTCTTCCAGCATCAGATTGTATGCACAAGCACGGACCTAGTGCGCCAACATCTTACCCCACACATACAACAGGTTGGTGAGACTCCTTCTTGCTTACAACTCCTCCCATAAAAGACCTCTTCAAGAATCAGGACTTCTCACCCTTATCTCCACCAGATTTGATATCTTACCCCACACATACAACAGGTTGGTGAGACTCCTTCTTGCTTACAACTCCTCCCATAAAAGACCTCTTCAAGAATCAGGACTTCTCACCCTTATCTCCACCAGATTTGATCCCATAGACTCCTCATTGCATGGATTGTAGAATTGTCGGAATTGTATCGGCCGATTCCAATCCGATTATTGGTTGAAGGACCGATTCAGACCCGGTATCGATCTGATTCCGACCCTAAAAGGCCTAAATCGGCCCCTTCATGACGAAACCCGCAAGGGCACTTGGCAATTCACGATTCCCACTACAATTCTGACAAAAATCCATCGGTCCAGCCCCCTGCAATGGCAATTCAAGCGAAATCGATCAATTTCATCGCCGATTCCAACGATTCCGGCGATCCTTGGCCGATTTTGGCAATCCTTCAGGTGATTCCGGCGATTCCTTTAGCCGATTCCAGCAATCCAAGCTTGACTCCAACTCCATTCAAGCTATTCTTTCATCGTTTAAAAGTTGTTGGTAAGATTTCTTCGCTGGAATCCTCATACACTCGTTTCTATACGTTTTCGACGACTCCGTAATCGGTTAAACAAGTTGTTCTCTTTCCAAACAACTCCGTTCAAGTCGTTCCTTCATCGTTTGAATCCTCTTGGTAAAATATATTTGCCAGAATCCCCCTATGCTGATTTCTACGCATTTTCGGCGACTCCGTAACCCTTTAAACATACAGAACATTCTCTTCCCGAATTGCCTCCATCAGGCCGTTTCCTCAACGTTAACAATTTATTAATATCATTTCAGCACTGAAATGCCTATACGTTAATTTTTACGGGTTTTCTACGACTCCAAAGTGATTTTAACAAACCGAAAACCCCATATAACAGGCTATTCTCTTCCCGAACAGCTCCTAAACTAATTGTATATATGTCTAACATCTAATATAAATTGTTTACGTATGTTGAAGGTATAAGCATTGGTCAATCATGACGATGATATAGTGCCAACACGTCCTCCTGACGTCGGTTGAGAACATGGACACATGATAGACCTATCAAAAAAGAGGGTCAAACGTAAATGGTGTGGAAGGGAGATGATGTTTTAGTTGAAACAGCACATTGCCGGAGTAGATGACAATGTCAAGAAATGTGATAAGGTGCTGATGTAACCTAAAAAATCTCTTTTAAGATTTTGATTTTGAAAATTCATTTTCCACTTGAATTTGAATTAAATTTGATTTGACCTTAGTATTGACTTTATAAGAAAATAGATGGTATTCATAAAAGTACTAACTATGGTCAATGATACGTATAAAATTATAATTTGAGGTTGTTAGGTTCTTTGAAATTGATTTTGACCTCTCCCCGTCAGATGGTGCGAAGATGCAACGTTAATTACATCGAGAATGCTCGAATACCTTTGATTAATCGTCATAGCAACTCATGAAATAGAAGACATGCAACCACAAAAATAAACATTCAGACATAGTAGAAAACGGCCCCATGAACTTGATGAAAGGCAAGCACTTAATGTGTTTTGAATTTTGGTTTGAATTGAGTTGATTAGTTAAATTTAGTTTGTTTAGAATGAATTTGTTTGGAGTTGATTAATTGATTTAAGTTTGTTTGGAATGAAATTATTTGGAATTGATTTATTTGAATTCAATTTAATTTGAGAGATTTATTGGGTTGAATTGGATTGAATTGGTTTGATTTGAGTTTGATTTGAATTAGGTTGAATTTAGCTCATTTGATTCATTTGATTAAATTAAATCTGGGAAATCTTTAAATTTCATGAATTCGACATTCTCTGGGGTTTTCTTTATAAATTGATTTGGAGTTCGGTTGTCTTGATTTTGTTTATAGATTGTTTATTAATTTAAGTTCAGTTTGTTTGCAAGAAATTGGGTCCATTTTGAATGTGTTTGCTCATATCGGAATTTGGTTTTAAACCGTGTCCAGCCTCTGACAAATTTTTGAGACTGAAATTTGATTTTTACTGAATCCTTGAAGTTTGTTCGTTTGATTTCAACTTGAGCTTAATCAGTTTTAAATGCTTCTGGATGGAGTTGTGTTTGACTCAACTTTGATTGAGAGATTATATTGCAACATGAATGAATTTGAAGTTGGTTTGCTCAACAGGAGATCTGACTGGTTCGTGGGTTTGAGTTGATTAAATTGTCTGGATCCTTTTTTCACTTGCAGGTTTTCAGGCCTGATTTAGGTTTGAGGATGCTCTCATTTTAGCCGATTTCAGTTTATGAATTGCAGATTTTTAAGTGTCGGCTTCCAGATTTACAAGTTTTACAGATTTCAGACTTTCAAATTTCAGACAACATGTTTCAGATTTAAGGATTCTACAGATTTTTACAGGTTCAGACTTCACAGTTTCAGATTTTTTTTTATTGTCTTGCCTTCCAAAAGCAGCGGTCTTCTCCTTGTAGCATAAACATATGCCCCAAACATGAATTTTCATTTATTCTCTCAATACGAGACATGAATTACAACTTGACTATAAATCCGATCCCTTAAATCTTTGATAAATTTGTTCATTCATGGGCGGCATGTACCCGGTCTTGATAGACTTATGTGCATCCCCCACTGTTTTTTTTTAACTTCATTAGCATATAATCGGCTTAGCGGCATGTTGACCATGCACGGCCTCATATAGCTAAAAAGAAATGGTAAGACATTGGGGTCTTTTATAGACCTTTGTATGCCTACCTTAAGGACGTAAGAGCGGATGGTTAGTCGATCCCCCAACTAGTCTGAATTTTGAATTCTTTTAGGTTAAGTCGAGACGTAGGGGCGGATGGTTAGTCAACCTCCAACTAGTCTCGATTTGTTGGATTAAAGATGTATTTTTTTATTTAATTTTCACTGTGTTGTTCGTTTTAATTTGATTTGTTTGTTGAAGGCCCTGTTTGGGCTCTATTCAGGCAAAAGGGAAGTCCAGTCCACTGTTTGGACCGGCTTCACTGTTTATTCAGACCCGCGGTCCACCCCTTGCGAGGGCTGGCCGGCTTCGCCTGGTCGACCTCCTTCTTCTTTTCTTTTCTTTTTTTACCTCATTCTCTGGTGGGCCCCCATAGTGTTTTCCACCGTGGACATAAGGTTGGGGGGACATTATTCCCCCCCCCGACACTGTTCACCCTCGACGGCTCGTTCCTTCGGCCATCACTTGGACGCGGCGGAGACGAAAATCCGGCAGCAGCGGAACCCGATCGAGGGCCTCAGCGGCTCACGATGGCAACTCTGGCCGATCTCAACAAGGAGAAGGTACCTCTGATGCTATCGAGGTGCTTGGAGAATGAGGAATGAGGACACCGGCTCCTCTTGAAGAAGACCAGGGCACTCACAGTGCCGGAGGCAGAAGACGTCAAGCTCCAACAGGTTTAACGGGGAGTCCCCACAGATCCGCATGGCTATTTCGGCTCTGTGGCCATCGGGCCAAGCTTACGGTGGCGACTTGAGAAGTAGACAGAGCCGTCAATGGCGGCTAGAGATGTAGGCAAACCCGACGGCGATGGCCAATGGAGCCGTCGATGGCGGCGAGAGATGTAGGTGAGCCCGACGTTAATGGCAAGAGAGGTAGGTAGACCCGACGACCTCTCCTGCTGCTCCTCGACCCTCTCCATCCGTTCCTTTTCTTTCTGTCCTCCCCCTCCCCAAAAAAACCTCTGTGTCGATGGCTCTAGCCACCCCTATATAGGTTCCCAACTTCCCTTATGACGTCGGGAGTCCTTTGGAAAGGGGAAATCCTACTCCGAGACGAGCTCGGAGGAGTCCGAGATCCTTGAAATATCAATCACGGAATACCCGGTAAGACTCCATTGCGCAATCCTCGGTTGCCTGTTATAGAACCACTGGCCTCCTTCCCTTATCCAGCAGATAGATATGGCAAGTCAAGGCAGTGCCGTGGGTCTCCTTAACTCTTTTCAATGGATTGGATTGGTTCCGATAGGGATTCTCACCCTCTTTTGAGATCAAACGAGACGTTGCCCATCTTATAGATGTGTGAAGGATCTCCAAGACATACTCCAACCGGCTTGGCTTTGGGCATGTGCATAAGGCTTGTCAGCACCGATTGGACCTCTTAATGGGCTTCCTATGATGATGCACACTTGGCCCCCTTTTTTTACACAACACATACGAGCCATAATTGGATTTTAAATTGGGCTTACTGTTGAATAAAAATGAGTCAATGCCCAATTTAGCAATTGACCACCATGTCCTTATGTCTTTATCTCACTTAAATGACATCAATCCCATTCCTTGTAGAATTAGGGAGGGACATACAAATATGACTTTGATTCATATTTATGTTGAACCATCTTTGTATGTCAAGAGAGCATATCACTTCGAGTTATAAAACTCTAGTTTTTTTTCTTGTCCAATTCTATATGAAAAATTTAGGTGCCAACCATGGATTGCAGAATCGGCGGAATCAGTCCGATTCCGACCGATTCCGAAATCGGATCGGTGGATTCCGATCTCATTCCAGGCGGAAGGACCGATTCCGGGAAGTATTCCGCGGAATCGGTATGAATCGCCTGGAATCGGTCGGAATCGATCCGATTCCGACCGATTCCTTGTAGAATCGGTCGATACGACCGATTCCGACCGAGGACCGGGTCAACCGGCCCGGTTCGATTCCTGGTTCGATTCTGGCGCCAGCATCGATTCCGGCCTCGATCCGGCGCGATTACGGCGGCGATTCCGGGAATCCCGCAGCGGCAGAAGCTTGATTCGGCGATTCCGGCGCGATTACGGCGATTCCGGCCTCGATCCCAGCTGCCAGCATCGATTCCGGGCCGATTCCGTCGATTCCAGCAAGGATTCCACCGATTCTGGCGATTCCAGCGGAGATTCCGGCGATTCCAAGCAACGTCTTCAAGGGATTCCGCCGATCCAAGCTCGGACCGGCCTCGAATCAACCTCTTCTTCGATCTTTCTAAGGTTTTTGGTCAGATTTCTTCGTCGAAAACTTCGTACGTCCATTCTTACGCGTTTCCGACGAGTCCGAGCGTCGTTAAACGTTGTGATTTCCGACCGAACAAGTCCGTCCAAGTTTTGAACTATCCGTTTATGTCCATTTTGCACGGGAAAAATTCCGGATATCCCGTAAGTTAATTTACGACGATTTCCGGCAAATACATAACCCTTTAAACATACTGAATGGTGTGTTACTTGGGTTGTCTGCTTCCCGAACAGCGTCTAAATCAATTTTTATGTTATCTAATCATTTTTAGTGCATTGTTTACAAATTTTGCAGATATAAGCAATGGCCGATCAAGGTGATGCAACACCAGCACGTGCTTCCGACGTGGGTTGGGAACACGGGCACATGGTAGACCCAGTCAGGAAGAGGATACAATGCAAATGGTATGGGAAGGAGATGAGCGGGGGGGGTGTTCCGGCTGAAACAACATATTGCCGGAACAGGTGGGAATGTCAAGAAATGTGACAAGGTGCCCAGGGAGAAGACTGAGGAGATGAGAGGCTACATGACAGGTAGAGCCTCTCAACGGGCTGTTAGGATCAAGCAGAGGGAGGAGTTGCACGATGAGCTACTCCAGAGGAGGAGGGACCGCGATTTGCCTATCTCGAAAGGGGAAGGCAAGGGGAAGGCACCAGCTGAGCCGGAGCCACAGAGCGAGGACGAGTCCACAGACTCCGAGCTTAGACGTGCTAGGCACGCTAGCAAGCGTGCATTCGCTGAGGAGGAGGAGGACGGGGAGGAGGGGAGCGAGGAGGGTGCGGGTCCCGAGTTGACCCGGCTTTGGGCGGATCGGCATCGGCTCGCCCTACCTCGGCCGGGACCGAGAGATCGACCCAGGAGACAGGAGCCACACCGCCGTTCTACTTCTACCAGCACTCGATTTACACCGAGTGACGAGTATTTATTTAGGAAACAGAGTGCTGGGCAGATAGGGATTAAACAGGCAATGAAACGGGTGAAGGCAACAGGAACGGCTGCAAAGAGAGCCGTTCGCCACATTGTGAAATAGCTTTTACATGTAGGTATCACTTTTAAATTAAAATTGACATTATGTGTGTTTTATTTACTTAAACTTAATTTTAGCCTGATCCCAATTTTTTTTAACTTGATGTAGGCATCCCAGCACGTACGACCACCGGCCCTACTTCCAGACGATGGTGGATGCCGTGGGTGAGGCTGGACCGGGTTTGCAAGCCCCGGGTAGCAGACATATATACGGCGCTGGCCTGGATGAGGAGGTCCAGGAGTTGAAGGAGTGGATGGATGGATTTAAGTTTATGTGGAAGGAGAGGGGTTGCACAATTATGTGCGATAGGTGGACAGGTATCACCAAGAGGAGTATGATAAACTTCTTGGTGTACTGTTCTGAGGGGACAACATTCTTGAAGTCGGTAGATGCTTCTGAGAAGATAAAAAATGCCGACTTCATTTTTTCTCTGATGGATGGGGTGGTGGAGGAGATCGGGGAGAACAATGTGGTTCAGGTTGTCACTGACAACGAACTATCATATAAGGCGGCTGGGAGGAAGTTGATGGAGAAGAGGAAGCACATCTTCTGGGTGCCCTGTGCAGCACATTCCATTGATCTCATATTAGAGGATAGAGGCAAGGAGGAGGGTGTATCCACACTTGTCAGGCAGACGCAGACGATCACATCTTTTATTTATTCGCATCCCCGCCTGCTACATATCATGAGATCACACACAGGCAAGGATCGCGGGATCGGAATCGGAATTGGAATCGGTGAGTACCGATTCGATCCGTATCGGATCGGATCGGACCGATTCCGACCGATTCAATGGAAGAAAATCGATCCAGAATCGGTAAAAAAAAAAGGCAAAAAAAAAAAAAGAATCCGATTCCAATTCCGATCCGATTCTGGACCGATTCCGGCCGATTCCGGCCGATTCGGACCGATTCTGGCCGATCCGACTGGAATAGCAAAAAATGAAAAAAAAACGATCCGATTCCGATTCCGATTCCGATTTCGGACCGATTCCGGCCGATTCCGGACCGATTCCGACCGATTCCTACCGATTCCGACCGATTCCGCGGAATTCATGCCGGAATCGGTCCTTCCGCATGGAATCGGATCCGATTCCGGAATCGGTCGGAATCGGTCCGATTCCACCGATTCCGTAAACAATGCACACAGGAGGGCACGATCTTGTTAGGCCCGGTCCGACTCGATGTGCTACGAATTTCATTGCGTTGGAGAGTCTACACCGGCACAGGCATGCATTGGTTAGGTTCACACAGTCCGAGAAGTATTATAACTATATGGTGGACAACCTGTATGACAAGAAAGATCAGTTGGAGATTCTTGTCAGGTCTGAGAAGCAGATCACTGACAAGAGGTTTTGGGAGAGGATTGCCTACTACTTGGCAATCATTGAGCCACTGGTAGTTGTCTTGAGGTTGGTAGACTCAGATGACAGGGACCATATGGGCACGTTGTATGATGCCATGGACCAGGCAAAGCTGAAAATAAAAGAAAAAAATCCCAGAGGTTACAAAAAGTGGTGAAAGATCATAGATGACCGATGGGACAAGACCTTCCACCACGATGCCCATGCTGCAGGTAACTTGGTTAAAAAATTATTTTTGCTGAATAATTGTCTTATGCACAGTGTTAACTAATAAAATCTTGCAGGATATTTTTTGAACCCCCGCATCCAGTATGGAGGACAGGTGGTGAACGACAACGAGATGATGCGGGGTACACTTGCTGTTATTCAGCGTCTGTGCCGATCTCAGCAAGACAGGATAGATGCTGAGATAGAAGTAAGTTAAAGTTCATTCAATACCTTGGAGTAGCCTTACCAGGCAACTAATATTTTTTTATATAAAATTTTCAGATGCAGAAGTATAAGATGAGGGTCGGCGTATACTCAGATGCTGATCTGAAATATTCAGTTGACAAAGTGTCACCTAGTATAGTAATAGCTTGATGAAGATTTTATTTTCTTTTCATATAAGTTATGGTAGATGATGGGCTAATTGTTTACCTTTTCTCTTGTTTTTTTCTTGCAGCTGAGTGGTGGGTTCAGGTGAACACCAGGAGTGGATAGAATCCACTTCGCCATCGGTATCGGGATACTCGGCCAGAGCACCGGTTCCTCCCATTGTGAGAGGAAGCGGAGTACATTCAACCCGATACATACGAAAAGGAGGAACGAGGTTGACCTCGGACCGGGCCGAGAAGTTGGTCTTCTCGTCATTACAACGTGAGGCCGCGCATAAAGAACATCGAGGATCGACGAGAAGATCGGCGAGGCACGATTTGCACGATTCGCGAGTGGTCCTTACGAGCGCAGGCATTCCTCCGCCACACCACCACCCGAGGAGGTAGACATGGATCGGATATTCCGGGAGGAGCGTACACTTGCCTCTTGGATAGAGGAGAGGAAGCCGGGGATCGTACGGTGAGTTTGATCCCGATGACCGTGCGTAGGCCGAAGGAGAGTTGGATGGTGTTGAAGCCGAGGAGGATGCTCGGCTCCACCTCCATCTACTTCTCGTGCTCGGGCGGGGGCTTCTTCGCCGGCGGCTATGGAGCGACCACTGCGGCTTTAGCCCCAGCTCCGACTCCAGCCTCCGTCCGGCGGCCGCTACCCGGCCCGTTCGCGGTCGGGGAAAACGAAAACAAAAGTGACCGCACGGAAAATGGGAGGATTTGCAAAGTTGAAAAAAACTTTGGGTTACGGACCTTATGGTACTTCGAGAGATGGTCGAAGAGGTGAAGAGAAGGAAGGCTAGAGGTCGGGCGTCTGTCGGCCCGGATGACGACGCACGAGCTCCATCTCACTCCTCAGGTGATGATGACGAGGAGTGCATACCAGCGACGCAGCCATCAGCAGCAACTGAGTCTCCTGATTCACGGCATCCAAAGCCGTATTACACGCTGGATTCGGATACACATGATTCTTATATACAGGAGCCACAGTATCCAGCATTTGGCCAGGCTGACCAGCAGTGGATTACACCACTAGCTCCACCATCCTCTGTTTACGTCCCGCTCGTCCTGCAGTCCGATCCATACGACCTTGATGGCATGGCATCGGCATTATTTTCATATGGATATGGTCCCGGACAGTATACAAGACTGAGCACGAGGGAGGAGCGTCAAGCGCAGCAGGGAGAGGAGGAAGATCCATATTTATATCCTAAATTTTGGTAGTAGATCATTGTGATGTAAATTTATTTATTTTTTCATGATGTATCATCTCTTTGATTTTTGAATCGATGGAATTGGAATATGTACTTAACTTCAAGTCTTCAATTGGAGTTAATTAGTATTTATTCGATGTGGTCCTGTGGATGAATGCATTGGTTATTTTAAAATTATTTTCTAACTCATTTCCTATTTTTTTAGATTTTTTTCTGAATTTTTTGATTTTTTTTGACGAAAAAAAAATTCAAAAAAAAAACCGATCCCGATTCCGATTCCGATTCTGGAATCCTTGGTGCCAACAGGTGCCCAAGGAGAAGAGCGAAAAGATGAGAGGCTACCCTACAGGAAAAGCTTCTCAACGAGAGAAGAGGATTAAACAGAGAGAGAAATTGCATGATGAGCTCCTTGAGAGGATGAGGGGAGAGGCACTAACCCACAAAGGGAAAGACAAGGGCAAGGCAAGAGCCGAACCAGAGTCGGAGAGTGAGGACTCATCCACAGACTCCGAGCTCGGGAGAGCTAGGCATGGTACCAAAGCTACAACAACAATGGAGGAGAGAAGGAGGGGAGCAGGAGGGTCCAGAGCTGACCTTATGTTTGGCTGATCAGCATTGGCTTGACTTACCCGGGAGATTGAGAGAGGGCGACAGGAGCTAGCTCGTCGATCTGTTAATATGAGATTTACACTGACCGATGAGTATCTTTTTAGGAAGCAGAGTGCATAACAGATGAACATAAAACAAGCTATGCAAGGGGTGAAGGTAACAGGAATGGCTATAAAGAGAGCAGTGAGGCACATTGTAAAGTGGTTTTTACATGCAAGAATAATAGTTAAAATGTCATGCATGTATGTTTTATTTAATTAATATTGTTTATAGCTGATATATTTTTTACCTTAATATAGACATCCCAGCACATGCAGCTACCAGTCCTTACTTCCAGACCATGGTTGATGTCGTTACTGAGGCTGGACCAGGAATCCAAGTCCCAACTGACAGACATATATATGCTGGTGGGCTAGATGTGGAGGTGCGAGTTGAGGGAGTGGATAGATGGTTTTAAATTGGTATGGAAGGAGAGGGTTGGACAGTTGTGTGACGGGTGGACAGGTATCACCAAAAAAAGCATGATAAATTTCTTGGTGTATTGTTCTGAAGGCACGACATTTTTAAAGTTGGTTGATGCTTCAGGCCAGATAAAGAACGCCGACTATATTGCTTTCTGATGGAAGCCGTAGTGGAGGAGATTGGGGAAGAGAATATGGTTCAGTTTGTTACTGACAATGAACCATCCTACAAGGAGACAAAAAAATTTTGATGGAGAAGAGGAACCAACTCTTCTGAATACCTCGCATGGCGCACTCTAGTGGCCTCATCTTAGAGGATATAGGCAAGAGGAGATAGTTTTCACACTTGTCAGGCAAACACAAACTATCACTTCCCTTATTTATTCACATCCTCGTCTGCTACACATCATGAGGTCATACACTAGAGGGCATGATCTTGTCAGACCAGGTCCCACTCACTTTGCCATGAACTTTATAACATTGAAGAGTTTGCATCGACATAAGCATGCACTGGTCAAGTTCACCCAGTCCGAGTACTATCAATTTATGGTGGACAACCTACATAACAAGGAGGACCAGTTAGAGATTCTTGTCATGACTGAGTGGCAGATCACGGACAAGAGATTCTGAGAAAGGATTGTCTACCACTTGACAATCATAAAGCCATTGTTAGATGTACTGAGGTTGGTAGACTCGGATGACAGGAACCAAATGAGCACCTTGTACGATACAATGGATTGGGCCGAATTGAAAATAAAAAAGAAGAATCCAAAAGGTTACAAGAAATGGTGGAAGATCATAGATGACCGATAAGATAGGACTTTGCACCATGATGTACATACTACAGGTTAGTTAGTCAATAAATTCATTGTGGTTAATTAATTTCTACTTAGTCAATATTTGGTTTGTTTATAATGTAATATGCTTAAATGAAGACAAGATATTTTTTGAACTCCAGCATCCAGTATGGAGGACAAGTGTTGAATGATAATGAGGTGATATAAGGTACACTCAGTTATTCAGCGCCTGTGCCGATCTCAACAGGATAAGGTAGAAGCCAAGTTAGAAGTAAGTTGGAGTTACATTAATAATTGAAAGTCATTAATTAATTAGGAACAACTAATCATTTTTATTTATCATTTTTCAGATGTAGAGATATAAGATGAGAGTTGGGGTATACTCAGATGTTGATCTGAGATATTTTTATGACAAAGTCTCTCCTGGTATATTTATTCAATATTGTGCCTTCATTTCCTTATGTTATAACTTATAAGTCCATTAATTCAAGTGAACGAGGGTTGATTGCTTGTTTTTTTATTTTATTTTTTTTGCAATTGAGTGGTGGGTGCAAGTTAACACTAGGAGTGGATGAAATTCACTTGTTGTAGTTGGTATCAAGATTTTGAGTCAGAGCACTAGTTCCTCATATTGTGAGAGGAACTAAAGTACATTCAACCTGATACATGAAAAGAGGAGGAACAGTTTGACCTCTGACAGGCTGGAGAAGCTAAGTCTTCTAGCATTACAACATGAGGTTGCGCATCAAGAACATAAACGACCGACAGAAAATCTCGGCGGAGAGATTTACACGGTTTTCAGGTGGTCTATATGAGCAAAAATAGAGATCACAAACACCACCCTATGAGGAGGTTGACATGGACCATATATTTCAAGAGGAACATGTACTTACTTCCTAGATAGAGGAGATGATAGCCAGGAATTGTCTAGCTGAGTTTGATCCTGATAACCATGCATGGGTACAAAGAGAGTTGAATGGTGTAGAAGCTGAAGATGTTCCACCTACTCCTCAGGCTCAGGCAGGCCCATTTTCTGCCCCAACAGTTGTATAGGTACAACAGCCGCCTCCAGCCTTAGCCCCAATCGCAGCTACTCAGCCCATTCACAGTCTAGTCAGGACTAAAACAAAAGTGACAAGACGAAAAATGGGCGGATTTTCAAAGTTGAAAAAATGTTTAGGTTGTGGTGGGACATCAGACATAGCAAAAGAAGTGAAAAGAAGAAAGTTGGACATTAAGCGACGTCCTGTAAGCCTAGATGACAGCACACAAGCTCCTTCTCACTCCTCAGTTGATGATGACGAGGAGTGCATACCAACCATGCAACCAGTAGGAGGGGGAGAGGTGCATGGACCAGATGCAAGTGCAGCAGCTCCATACTTACCTAGTTCACAGCGGCCAAAACCATATTTCAGCCTGGACTAGTAGCCACCACAATATCATTGCATGGCAAGGATCGTAGGATCGGAATCGATCCCTGGATCGGTGGGGTCCAATCCGATCTGGATCGAATCGGATCGGTCCGATCCAGGGTGATCCGACGGAAGGCAGACCGATTCTGGATTGATTTTTTTCTCTTTCAAAAGCATTCTGAAAAAATGCCAAAATTCTGAAAAATTTCATAAAATTCAAAAAAAAATGTGAAAAATTATAATAAAGAAAACATAAGTAAGTTTTCCAACCTTGGACATTTCCACGCAACTTTAACATTGACTAAATCACATACATACGTCAACACAACTGGTTATAAAATACGAATTGTATCGTACAATCAGTCAATCACACAATAAAAAGTGTACTTAAAATTCATATTACATTCCATTAAATAAAATAAACAAATACAACTACTATCATAAATGACTCATCATGTCATCACCACCAACTATGAAACATCCCGGATCCCTGTCCTGCTCATCTTGATCTTCTTCTACTCTCCATTGACTTCGACCAGTCATAATTGGCCCATACCCATAGAAAAATAAAGATTGAGCCATCTGGCTAAAATCATAAACTCCACCCTCAGTCAAAGCTGGAGCTAAAGAAGATGGTGGATAGCAAAGCTCAATGTCTAAAGCAGGATGTGGATAGGAAGATGCAAGCTCGTCGAATACAGTCATCCTCGTCCAACGTCTGCTGCTCTTTCTACTCGAACATGAATGCCTTTTGCCACTCAAATCATCTGGACTTGCTCTACTCATAAGTGTACTACTAGTAGAGCCACCATCACCTGAAACTCTACCTATGCCTCCACCCCCACCTCCACCTCCACCTCTACCTCCACCCCACCCCCCACCCCATACGTTGTTGCTGTGTGGGTGGAATAAATTCTTCCTCATTCTCATATGATGAAGGTGACTGAGTGATCTCAATATCAAGGAGATGATGTCAGCATTTGACACTTATCTTCTTCCTCTTCAATGTATCTTCTCCTTGACTACTTTGCTGTGTAGGCAAGTAGACTTTCTTTAAAGCCCTGAACAAGCCACCATTCTTCTTAATGGTGTTGGTGGTAGATGAACCTGCAACTCGAATCTGAGCTGGAGCTACAGCGGGAGCTGGATGTCACTCTTGAGAAGTTGTAGCCCGGGGTGGATCAGGAAGTGGAGCTGTGTATGGAACTTGACTTTCTTCTCCTTCCTACATCTATTCGTCCTCACCAAGGACGCTGTCAAGCTCACCTTCGACCCATGATTTGTCATTCAGGTCAAATTCTGGCTCTCCCTCAGCATCCTTGTCTTCCACCCATGCTGCAAGTGGATGTTCTTCTTAGAATAGGTATTCTAAGTCCACATCCTCTTGTGACAAGCCTTAAGTGGCTTAAGCTTTGGCTCTTTTTTGGTACAATCCACCTGCAAAATGTGCAAATCTTTGCTAGGATGTCCTCTGCCTATCTTTGATATTCTTGATCCTCAGCCTCATATTATAATGGCAGTAGACAAGTTTCTTCAATCTTACGGTCTTCAACATATTTCTTCTCTTCGTGTGAAAGAGGTTGAAGATGCTCCAATTCCTCTCGCATTGGGATGAGGAAATGCTCTGACTTAGCATCCGAATTGCAACGTATGCCAGTGGATTCCAGCCTATCCTGTTTGTCACCATAATCCACCACTCAGCTGTAAAAAAGACAAGAAATACAAGCATTAGTAGCTTATTAATAAATTCTTACAACAATCTTTGATATGTGTAAAGTTATTTGGATGAGTCAACTTACTAGGAGGAACCCTGTTATATGCGTACTGCAAATCAAGATCCCCATACACTTCAATCTTATGCCTATATGAAGTCATCTGAAAATCCAAAATAAAATAGTTAAGTCCATTGCTTTTTATAAAGTTTAAAGCTTACTAAAATGGTAAGAAGTACTCGCTTCAACCCAAGGATTGCCGTCTTGGATCTCGGCTTCGTCTCAAAGGGGTGAAAGAGAAGAGATCTCGAAGAAATCTCGAAAAAATCTCGAGAGATCGGATCTTGGATTCTCGGATCAAAATGTATATACGTACGAAACATAACATAATATCTTATAAAGATAGGAGTACATCAATGAATTTATATGAAAATATATAACACATTTATACATCAACTGTGAAAATGAACAATTACAAAGCACTCTCAATACCTAAAAGATGATCTTTGCGTTTCTAAAAGATTAAAACTTGTGTACAATCTTATTTAAATACTAATATGGTATTAAACTTGTGACACATTTTTTATGTGATAGTATAAGTGATAGTGAGATATATTAATATGTTTACACTATCATAAACGAGGGGGGTGCAAAGTAGTCGAGCCCCTCCCCCCGAAGAAATTTTTTTTCGGACCAAGCTACATGGGTTGATATCTCAGTGATCTCGTTTCTCGGCCCCCTTGGCAAGACCAAGATCTCGCCGAGATCTCGGCGAGATAGCATTCCATACTTCAACCTCAGCGGATGTTCTATCCTCCTCATAGTTTTTAAAGGTGCTCGCCGCAACCGCCTAGGCGGTTGAGGCTGGTGAGGTGCTGGCAAAACGCCTCGCCTCACCCCAAAACACCTCGCCCCGCCCAAGTCAAACAAATCTAGTCAAACATGATCCATTTATTAATTTAATTATGACATTGGTCTTCTTTTGTTTTTGATTTCTACTCTCATTAAGTTGCTATGCTATGTTATGCTTGATTTGTACTCTACTCTTGTTAGTTGTTATGATGTTATATTTGTTATTGACCTTATTTTATTGTTATAACATTATTTATTGATGGCTACAATATATAATTATTAAAATGATGTATTTATTTCAATATTACAAGTATTTTTTAATATTTATTTCAACTATTTGTATTAGATATATGTATTATTTAAATTAAAATAATTAAATAATATAAAATGCCTCGGGCGCTTGAGGCACCCGCCCCAGGTGCCTGAGTCGAGGCGCTAGGTCCCTCGCCTCGGGTGCCTCACGCCTCGGATAACATAAGTCCTCCTGAGTCTTACAAAGCCACTTAATAATTGATAGTGTGCCTGATAGTATCTCACCATCATTGCACACTTGTCCACCATACTATATCCTCGAGTTCAAGAAGTACCCTATAATAGCGTTAACACCAATTTAGTATGAAAGACTAAAAATGAAAAATAATACAAGTTCTTATATACAACAAATTAAAGTATACCTACAGTATGAATATCGTGGTGTAGTCTTTTGTCTCATCTATTGTCTATTACCTTCCACCACTTTTTATAACCCTTGGGATGCTTTTCTTTAATCTTCAATTTTTCTTTATTCATAGTATTATACAGGTACCCCATCTGATTTTTATCATTTGAATCAACCAACCTAAGCACTTGTACTAAGGGTTCTATGACAGACAAGTAGTATTGCACCTTCTCCCACCACTTGTCCTATATCAGCTGCTCCATCTTCAGCAATACTTCATACTGATCCAAGGAGCTCCTGTAGATATCCATGTAGTCCTAATGAGCAGTGAAAAAGATGAACCTCTTCAGATTAGCCTTGTATCCGTGAAAACTCTTTAATGCAATAAAATCGGTGGCAAATTTAGTGGGACCCGATCTGACCATCAGTATGCTGCATCATGATATGTAATAGTCTTGGATGGCCATAAAGGAAGGAGGTGATCAGTTGTCCTTGGTTGACCAAGGACTTGACATTAGGATCCTTACCAATATCCTCCAACATCAAATCAATAGAATGTGCCTCATAAGGCACCCAAAAGAAGTGTGGTAGTCTCTGAGTTTCTTCCCTACAGCCTTATATGATGTCTCGTTGTCAGTTACAAATTGCACAATATTCTCTTCCCCTATCTCGTCCACCACACTGTTCATCAAATTGAATAGGTAATCTACATTCTTGACTTAACTTGATGCATCAACAAACTTCAAGAATATAGTACATTCAGAACAATACACAAAGAAGTTTATAAGCGACCTCCTTGTGATTCCAGTCCACCCATCGCACATTATAGTGCACCTCTCCCCTTCCAGATGGATTTGAATCCATCTATCCACAAAGTCAACTTATCGACCTCCTCATCCTAGCATGTCTCATACATATACTTTGATGTGGGAGCTTTCAACCCCGACCCAACTTCACCAATGGCATCTACTATTGTCTGGAAATAAGGACTCGTGACTGCATGTGCCGGGACACCAACATAAACCAAAACAAAAGAAGAAGAAAGACATCCTTTTTAACACAAATCTCATAAAGATTAGATACAAGTCATATCAATAATAAAAGACTATCAACATCTTCATCAAACATTTACCTGCATGTAAAAAGAATTTCACCATGTGCTTTAGGGCTTTCTTCGCAACCGCAGTTAAGGCCATCACTCCTTTAAATGCTTGTTTTATATTCCTTCAGTCTCTGCCACTCTCCCTATATATGGCAGTGTCTGCCATCAGCCGAACTGAATGTGTCCGACGAAATTCAGGTTCTCGGGTAGGGCATGTGCCCGTCCCCACATCAGAACATCTGACATAAGCAACCTAACCTCTTACTTCCTCGTCTTCTTTCCTTATCCTCACAGGACTAAGCCCAACTCTCATCTATGGCTCTCCTCACCTGAGCCTCCTCTTCATCTTCTGAAGAGGATGAATCAACTTGGACTTGGACATATGCTGGTCCTTTTCCTTTCTTACTCATTCCAGATATAAGATCGGTGTCTCCCCAACCTCGTAACTCTTCATGTAGCTCTTGTCTGTGTCCAATTCTCACATCTCTCTGTGAAGCTCTTCTTGTTAAATAACCCTTCATCTCTTCCCTAAGCTCAACCGGTACCTTATCATATTTCTTAACAATGCCACCCGTACCGGCTATATGTTGCTATATCTGATATACACCTCCACTCATATCTTTCTGATACCACTTGCATCTAACCCTCTTCTTCTCAGAATCAAGGAGATGACCATGTTGCCATCCAATATCGCGATATTCCACGGCACCATACTCCTCGTCCAACATGTTCTCTACATCACATCAACTTGATGTCATCAAGTCATACATAAAAAATAAATATATCAACAACTTGATCAAAATCAAACCATTAAGTAAATTAAACACCCCCTAAGCATGGGTGATTAGCACCCATTCGGGGGTGCAATTCACCCTCCCCCAATGGTGGTGAATTAAACCCAAGCCCCCCCCCCGGGGGGGGGGATACTGTCACTCCTTTGGAGGCGACTGTTCATTACCCCCGAATTCGGGGTTGCAATTCACCCCCCCGCCAAAGGGGGTGAATTCAAGCCACCCCCCCCCAGAGGGCGGGGGGTACTGATACTGTCACCCCTTTGGGGGTGACTATTCATCACTTTCACCCCCTCAAAGGGGGTGAATTAAAGCCAAGCCCCCCCCCCGAGGGGGGGGCATACTATTACCCATTCAGGGGTGACTGTTCATCACCCCCCGAATGAGTGATTAGTACCCCTTCGGAGGTACAATTCACCCCCCCTAAATGGGGTGAATTAAACCCAAGGCCCCCCCTCGAGGGAGGGGGGATACTGTCACCCCTTCGGGGGTGAGTATTCATCACCCCCTAATAGCACCCCCTAGGGGGGGCTAAGGGTCACCCGAACTCCTTTGTGTGACCCTATTAAAGGCGGAAGGCACCCCTTGTAGGGGTGCCATGGAGGGGGAAGGGGGATCAGAGGTGGCCCCCCATAACTAACCTGTTGTAGGGGTGAATCGGCCCAAAAACTTCTCCGGATCGCCTTGGATATGGAGGATCATCGGGGTTTGGAGCCCTAGATGTCCCAAGGGGAGGGGAAGGAGGGTCGAAGGGGGTAGAGGCTTTAGGAATTGGGGGAGATCGGATCTTAAATATGTCCGGAATCGATTGCGGAATCAGATCAATTTCGGAAGTTCCGATTTCTCGGGAATCGGTCGGGGATCGACCGATCCAGTCTATTCCGATTGATCCAGCCGAGACTCCCGGTTAGATCGCTAATTCTGTGTCGAATCGGATTGGTGGGTACCAATCCGATCCAAGAATCGGCCGATCCCGATCTGGATCGGCTGATTCTACAAACCATGTTGTATGAAGCCAGTTTATCCAAAATTTAATGATCCCTAGCGATTTTGGATTCCTCCACCTGAGCCTACATATGTGCCACAATCCAATCCCTACGATTTGGTTGACATGACGAATGCATTGTTTTCATATGGATATGCGCCAACATTGACAAGAAGAATGAGGACAACACAGTTGTGGCAAGAACAACAGAAGGAAAAGGAGGATCAAGGCTAATATCATGGATATTGGTGAACATATCATGAAATGTATATTTTTACTTTTTTATTTTTATGTGATCATATTACAACTTATTATGCTTTTTACATCTTATCATGTTATTAGTATGCTAAATGTTACGTTTCTTTGTTTACAAATTTTTTAAGTCATTTCCTAATTTTATGGATTTTTTCTAACTTTTTGGAATGTTTTTGAAGAAAAAAAAAATTAAAAATCGCTCCCGGAATCGATTCCCTTCCCAGGAATCGGATCAGTACAGACCAATTCCGGTTCCGGAATCCTTACCCCATTGGAAGAAAGATTAGGAGAACAAAAGGCTAGGTGCACAGCCTTCTCTCTCCATGCATCAGATTGGCGCATCTGACCACCAGCTGAAGTTCTCCTCCCTCTCTTCAGCCCGGTGCGTGGCAACAACCTCAGCCTACTCTTCTTCCTCTTGCTCCCTCTGTGCACAGCCCGGGATACTGTCACTCCTTTGGAGGCGACTGTTCATTACCCTCGAATTCGGGGTTGCAATTCACCCCCCCGCCAAAGGGGGTGAATTCAAGCCACCCCCCCCCCAGAGGGAGGGGGATACTGATACTGTCACCCCTTTGGGGGTGACTATTCATCACTTTCACCCCCTCAAAGGGGGTGAATTAAAGCCAAGCCCCCCCCCACCGGGGGGGGCGCATACTATTACCCATTCAGGGGTGACTGTTCATCACCCCCCCGAATGAGTGATTAGTACCCCTTCGGAGGTACAATTCACCCCCCCCCCTAAATGGGGTGAATTAAACCCAAGGCCCCCCCTCGAGGGAGGGGGGGATACTGTCACCCCTTCGGGGGTGACTATTCATCACCCCCTAATAGCACCCCCTAGGGGGGGCTAAGGGTCACCCGAACTCCTTTGGGTGACCCTATTAAAGGCGGAAGGCACCCCTTGTAGGGGTGCCATGGAGGGGGAAGGGGGATCAGAGGTGGCCCCCCATAACTAACCTGTTGTAGGGGTGAATCGGCCCAAAAACTTCTCCGGATCGCCTTGGATATGGAGGATCATCGGGGTTTGGAGCCCTAGATGTCCCAAGGGGAGGGGAAGGAGGGTCGAAGGGGGTAGAGGCTTTAGGAATTGGGGGAGATCGGATCTTAAATATGTCCAGAATCGATTGCGGAATCAGATCAATTTCGGAAGTTCCGATTTCTCGGGAATCGGTCGGGGATCGACCGATCCAGTCTATTCCGACTGATCCAGCCGAGACTCCCGGTTAGATCGGTAATTCTGTGTCGAATCGGATCGGTGGGTACCAATCCGATCCAAGAATCGGCCGATCCCGATCTGGATCGGCTGATTCTACAAACCATGTTGTATGAAGCCAGTTTATCCAAAATTTTATGATCCCTAGCGATTGTGGATTCCTCCACCTGAGCCTACATATGTGCCACAATCCAATCCCTACGATTTGGTTGACATGACGAATGCATTATTTTCATATAGATATGCGCCAACATTGACAAGAAGAATGAGGACAACACAGTTGTGGCAAGAACAACAGAAGGAAAAGGAGGATCAAGGCTAATATCATGGATATTGGTGAACATATCATGAAATGTATATTTTTACTTTTTTATTTTTATGTGATCATATTACAACTTATTATGCTTTTTACATCTTATCATGTTATTAGTATGCTAAATGTTACGTTTCTTTGTTTACAAATTTTTTAAGTCATTTCCTAATTTTATGGATTTTTTCTAACTTTTTGGAATTTTTTTGAAGAAAAAAAAATTAAAAATCGCTCCCAGAATCGATTCCCTTCCCAGGAATCGGATCAGTACAGACCAATTCCGATTCCGGAATCCTTACCCCATTGGAAGAAAGATTAGGAGAACAAAAGGCTAGGTGCACAGCCTTCTCTCTCCATGCATCAGATTGGCGCATCTGACCACCAGCTGAAGTTCTCCTCCCTCTCTTCAGCCCGGTGCGTGGCAACAACCTCAGCCTACTCTTCTTCCTCTTGCTCCCTCTGTGCACAGCCTTCTTCTCCAAGCAGCAATAACAGCAAGGCATCTCTCCTCCTCTCCTACTCCATCCAACGACTGCAGTTCAAGAGGAAGAAGGTGGCCAGCCTTCTTCAAATGCCATCAGCACCTGCCATTAGGGCTGTTCACTGATCGGGCCAACCCAAAAACCCGAACCAATCCAAACCAAAAATGCCGGGTTGGTTCGGGTTGACAAGTCTTTTCGGGTTGATCAGGTTTCAAAATTTTGAACCCGATTAAACTTGAACCAAACCGCAACCCGATCAACCTCAACGTGCAAGATGTCCATCAAAGCATAGGTGTAGTTATCTGTTTGCAACGTTTATGGTGAAGATGCTTATAAGGGGGCAAACCCACAGTTCAACTTTCGATGTGGAATAAATGAGATGTTACAAGTGTGGCAGCGCATGTACAAAATGATCCCATATCAGTGGTGGTTAAAATCCAGCTGACCAAAATCTTTTAAGAAGGCCAAACTGTCACGCCATAAGTGTCTCTCTCTCTCGGTAATGGGCTTAAACATATGGGCCACAGCAAATGGAGAAGTTATCTTAAATATTTTATTATCTTAAATATTAAATATTTTTAATTGGACCTAAAGATTCAATAATCATTATTTTTTTTGGTTTAAAACGGTTCAACAGATTGGTTTGGTTTGGTTCGGGTTATGGTGGCAACTCGGTTAGGTTTGGGTTTAAATTTTTTGGCCATCTTCCTTCCAGCAGCAGGCACACCCAGCAGCACCTGCCACCTTCCCCAGTAGCACAAGAGGAAGAACGTCAATCTTCTTCCAACGCCAGCAGCACCTGCCATCTCCTTCAGCAACAGCAGCCCTGCGACCTTCTCCATCTCCTTCCAGCAACACCTGCCCACCAAGGAGAAGAAGATGGAGGAGGTGCGCCAGCCTCCGTCCTCCAACAGTCCTTGTGCCAAGACAAGAAAAACAAAAAGAAGCTAGGGAAAAGGGTGCACAATGTCTCCTAAACAGCCTGTCTTGTGCACCCCTTTTGGCCAACCTGTTCAGGCCCCATTCAGGACCTTTTAAACCCCCCTGTTCAGAACCTATTCAGATCCCTAAAAGTCCATGTTCGATCCCCCCTTTGCTGGTCCCACAAACCATTAGAAATCAGCCCTTGGAGCTCCCCATGTTCGCCAACCAAACAGCCTTTGCTGGTCTCCAAAAAATCAGCCCCTGCTGGTACCCTTCAAAGTCCATGTGCGACCCCTGTTGATGCCCCTTGCTGGCCACCTGAACATGCCCCAAAACAGCCCCTTGGGTGCCCCTCATTTGGCCTCCCAAACAAGCACCCGAACAGCACCTGTTCGGCCACCCCTTTAAGGCTATTCAGACAGTGCATAATTATGCCCATTTGATGTCCCCTGCATACAGCCCTTACACAGCCTGCAAAAAGCCCCTTGTTGGCACCTAAACAGGCCCTCCAAACCACCTTTTAGCCCCTGTGCACACTCTCCAAAACGACCCCCTTTTGGACACCCAAATAGTCCCTAAATATGTCCTTAGCACAGCCCATTGTTCAGCCACTGTTTGATAACCTAAACAGGTCCTCCAATCAGTCCTCTTTCAACCCAATTTGGCCCATGTAGGCTGCTGTCACAGACCCTTGAAAGCACCCCAAAACAATGCTGAATTGAGGATAAAACGGGTGCCAGTGCTACATTAAAATAGGTGCAAGTTTGGTCTCAAAATGGGTGCCGGAGCTAAACAGGTACTGGTTTAGTCAAGACAAAACCGGTCCAAGCAGGTGCAAAACAAGCCGTAGGGCCTAGGGAGCTGAAAATGGGCCAATCGGCCCAACATGACATGAAGTCAGCCTTATTGGGCCATGAGACATGAACCGGCTCATTAGGCTTTGGACACAAAAAAAAACAAAAAAAAGAATCCGGGGAGTTAACCCACCACTAGGCACTGACACTGCCTTAAACTTCACATTTATAAACTAAGTCTGGAGAGTTAACTCACTATTGGGCACAACCACAGGCTTTACACTTAAAAAAACTAAGTTTGGGGAGTTAGCCCACCATTGGGCACTATCTCAGGCTTCAAACTTCAAAAAAATTAAGTCTGGAGAGTTAGCCCACCACTGGACGCTGCCTCAGGCTTCAAACTTCAAAAAACACTAAGTCTGGGAAGTTAACCCATCACTGGGCATTGTCTCATACTTTAAGAAAACTAAGTTAAGGAGTTAGTTCACCACTGGACACTCTATTAGACGGCTACTTCAGGCAAACTACTGGTAGTCAATCTGGGCGTAGGCATAGGATAAGTTCCTATTACAGACGGACCCTTCTCACTATGTGGAAGAGTTGAAAGACTTAACCATAAAAGATAGAAAATTTCTACACTGATCAGAAAAAAAGGTGTTATGCTGCCGAAATTTTCTTGATCCCGTAGAAGTTTACACCATGGGAAGGTAATCTATACTTTGATAGTTCAAGGACATGCATCAACACTTGGACAATATTCATGACACGGCATATGAACTGCCGACAACTTTGTACTCCGACATAGACATGCAATGCATTGAAGTTAATACAAACTCAACTACATGTGTCCGAGCATTTATGCTAGCCCGACAAATCGAATGGGATGCAGACCGAACATAAAAATTAAGTCTCAAAATACTTAACTAAATCTGAACACAGACTTTACCAAATCATAAAAATACACTAAATCAAATATAAAAAATTAAAACAAATTAGAATTTAACATAATATGAAAGCTCTAATTAAACACACTCAATCTAGTGAAAGTTAACCTTTTTAAACAAGACAAATAAAATTTATTGAAGACACTCCAAAACACTTAAAATCTATCTGAAAACATGAAAGTTCAGACCGCTTAACAATCTAAAACTTAAACTTAATCAAGTTGAGTTGAAATTTGAAAACACTTAAAATATACCAAGTACACTTAATCGGTATCAAAATATATCAACCAACATAAAAAACAACTAAATCTCTTAAGTCTGATGCCACCTAAACCCAACAAATCAAATTGCTTAAAACACCCATAACTCATCCAAACTTAAAAAACTTTAACGAAAGAACAACATAAATCAATTCAAATTTAACTAAGTCAAGATTAAGTAATTCAACTTGAACATAAAACCAAGGCAAACCAAAGTATAAAACTCATCAATTTCAAACTAAGTAAAAAAAATCAAACTTCAATTGAACTTAGACAAATTTGTTCGCATCTCATTGGGTCTGAAAGTCAGAGCCCTTTATGTTTCCTTTTACGTTGTGGGTGTACACTCTCGACAGACAGATCGTTATGGTAGTTAATCAAGAGTGTTCGAGTAGATGCTTGATGTAAATCAACGTCGAATATTTGCACCATCCAACGAAGAGAGTCAAAACGAAATTTTCACAAAACTTGAACCTCAATTCTATATTTTTACAATATCACCGGACTAACTAATACTTTTACAAGCTATCGCCTACTTTACTAGAAAATTCAAACATCGATATTTCAAACATTTGAAACAATTTTTTACAAAACCCCAAAAAGATCTTTATAATCGAGGTTCCCACAGTTTTCAAGAAAGAAAATTGCAACACCTAGAATTAACTAATGATAATAATTCTGCAACAAGTCCAGAAGAAAATTTCCAGAAATCTAGGAAAACCAAAGTTGATTTTTCTTTTTTATCTTCATTTGGAGTGAATGATAGAAAACTCATTCAAAGCTGCTTGCAAGTTACAACCACATAGAACTCTACAACCCCATTCACTCCCACGTGCAGCAGAATAGACTAAATGCACAAGATACTTTCCTAACAAGGCCATCCGTTCTTAACCATCCTAACTTGATACTAGTTAAGAACTTGATTTACCTGTGAAAGCCACCATGCCGATTTTGCTTTATAAAAGAAAATATGCAATCTGTATACCACCAAAACCGTCCTAAATCTTATAAAGAACATAAAAAAATAAAATAAAAAAGAAAAGAAAAGCCAAATCATTCACATAGCTCTCCACAATAAGCACCTTTTTCCCCAAGTAATCATGACTTCTGTTAAATTAAGGCTTAAGGCAGTGATGAAGCATTTTCTCAATGCCCATGAGGTGTGAGCCTCCAACTTACTAAGATGTAAGCCTTAAATTAAAGAAAGATCTAGTGAGTGGTTGGTACCACAATTTTATAAAGAACAAAAAAGGCAAATACAATAAACAGCCTGGACAATGAAAGAGACTGCAGCAGATGACAAAATTGTATACACCAAGGTGATGCAAGCTTATAGGTCTGAGCCCACTGTTGGTTTTACATGAAAATATCCATAAACTAATAATGAATAAAAGTAAAGTGCACAAATATATGATAAAAAATACAAATAGTAGTTAGCAGCCAATGTTTAATAATCTCCATAGACTTGTGATAATGTATTGATATAAAATAAAAGATGGCTTTGTCTGGTGTAGAGAAAAAGCTTTCTCCTAATTTTCTCCTTATGTAGTTGATGAAAAAAACACAAACCAATATACGTATTACCCCATAGTTTACACTAGTACTTTAGTCTTTAAGCTCAATTTCCATTTTTGATGCCATTCAAACCCTCACTTGAATAGATACATGAGGCATACATTTTCTAAAACCTCCTGCCTCAAGGTGCCTCGGAAGAAAAAAGGCAAGAGACTCGTTACCATATTAAAAGACTTGGGCCTCAGAGAAGCAACTGGACCACCTAGCCTAGAGGCATAAACCTCATTGCCTCAAGGTGGTGGCTTTTTTATATATTGATCATGACACACCACTAATAAAATTAGCAATTTTTTATTTAAGACAGTCAAATTGCATACTCCCCTAATATCATTGGCAGTCTATGATGTATCAAGCAAGTACAAAACTGTACAACTGGAAATATTCACATCTGGAACATTCTTCACTTGAATTTTCTTCAAAGAATTCACGTACCATTCAAGCAGTTGCCAAAGTAGCAAAGTTTTCATGCCAACAAGTTGCGACAAAGCAGTAATACAACTAGAGGATTCAAAACACAAAAATGCAATAATGCTTTATATCTAATCATGTGGCAAAATAGAGCAATGTCCTCAGAATGTTCTATTGAAAAGTATCCTACAGTCATTAAATATATTGATAAAAGAAACATCGAAACAATAGATAGCTGTGACTAAAAGCTACAAAAGAAACTTAACTGCAAGTTTGGCACCACCTTTATTACCTATCCAAGAAGAAACCAACTAGAGCATCATGATGACAACTTTTGCAAACAAGGAAACAAAATTATGTAGTAATATGCTAATAGCCCAGTGCTGTGAGTGCAGGTATATGACCTTCAGCGGGTTCCAATGGCCTTGTTGATTCCTCATTTGACATTTCACATGAATTTGCAGAGCGTACAGTCCGTTTCCGTACATAATTCTCCTGTAAAGGCCTTGGAATCTGGAATGAAAACTGGGACATCTTCACCCCTTGGCTAACATATTCTGGATGTTCAAGCAGATACCTGCAGTGTATATGCTTCCAGTTTTTAGGTCCAAAAGAAAAACCAGGAATAATAATTACTATGGAAAGCATGCAAGATGCAACAACTAGAACAAACCAGACAAAACATATTAACCCCAAAATTTTTACTTTCTCAAAAATAAATCTTGACTAACGCATATACTTGGGTGCATGTCCTTTATGGACTGACCTATGCCAAAGAACACTAGAGGCCCAGTTGGAAGAAGGTTCTACAGCTATGCTATAGCCCTATTTGAGGCTCAATTTCAGTCCCATCATGGGACCTGTCAACGGTACAATCAAAAGGCCAGCCAAGGGCCCATTGTAAGCTCAAATCAGGCCTATTTTGGCCCACTCGAGAGGCACTTTGATGTCCCATTTTGGGACCCATTTACAGCCTGGCCAGCAACCTATATCATGAGTTGCCTTCAACCCTATTGAGCGCATTCCAGTGGCCCGTCCTGAGGCACATTCTCAGTCACATTAAGCCCACAATGGATAAGTCAGTGATCTATCCTCAGGCCTGCCAAATGCCCAATCTCAAGCACATTTACGGCACATCCAAGGGGCTGTCTTGGGCCTATATTCAGCCCATTTCAAAAGCAACTTCATAACTTGTTTAAGGGACACTTCAGGGGGATCCTCAGCCCATTACTCGGCCTCTTGAAGCCTAGACCCAGGTGCAATTACAGCTCCTTATTGGGCTAGCAAACAGCATGTTTTAAGGGGATGTTATGAGTAATCATGTGGCTTAATTCATACATCCTAAGTGATAGCAGTTAAGTGGTTTATCAATGGCCCAATTTTGGCTTGTTTCCAGCCTTTATCAAGGCTAATTCATTGGTTAATTAACAGATTACGGAATTGACTTCATATTAACTTATTTTAGGGGCTGTCCTCGTTCTGAAAATGGAATATCAAGAGAATCCTTAAGGGTAAGAGGTTCATGTAGGTAGCACCTCCAAAAGATTCAGGGCCTTCCCGAGAGAAACTAAACCTCGTTAAACAGAGTTTGGGTAAGGCCTATCTCCAGAATATCCCCAAATGGCTGCCATGTGTCCCTGATTCGAAAAATTCCTGACTATCTTTTAGGCTTCTCCCGGGATGCACATATGTACAATTTACACAATATTCCAATCCACTTTTCAGGTATCCTTCAGGATTACTTTGTAAGAAATTCAGTCCTATTATTTAGGACACTCGCGGGTCCTAGTTGCAAGGATTGTCGTCTCAAATCTCGGCTTCGTCTCGGAAGGGCGAAAGAGAGGAGATCTCGTGAGATTCTCGGAAAAATCTCGGGAGATCAAATCTCGGATTTCATTTATGTAGGGTATATCTTACCCAAAAATTGCCATCTCATATCTATATTTTATATCATGGAGACTGAAAAGAACAAATATCAAAAAAATCTCAAGAGATTGGATCTCATAAATACCAATCAATGTACATATTTAAGTGTAAAATGTCACGTTATCTCTTCAAAAAGAATAATGAAACTCATTTTAAACATCAAAAAAAGTTGAGAAAGAATCAAAAACTTAATATAGAGGATGAATTTGTTGTTAACAGAAGACATATAAGGAATCTTATGTTAAACTAAGACTTCATCTTGAATAGTATGGATAGGATTGGTGACATTTTGGGTCGATTGTACATAAATAGTCATAAAAATATTAAGTTATAAAATTTTATAAAACAATAATGTCTAGATATCAGAAAAATCTCAAGAGATTAGAGCTCATAAATACCAATCAATGTACATATTTAAGTGTGAAATGTCATGTTATCTCTTCAAAAAGGACAATGGAACTCATTTTAAACATCAAAATAAGTTGACAAAGAATCAAAAGCTTAATATAGAGAGAATGAATTATTGTTAATAGAAGACATACAAGGAATCTTATGTTAGACTAAGACTTCATCTTGAATAGTATAGATAGGATTGGTAACATTTTGGGTCGATTGTACATAAATAGTCATAAAAATATTAAGTTATAAAATTTTATAAAACAATAATATCTAGATGAATATTTGGATGAATTCCATGATAAAATTGACAAAATATGAAGCAAAGTCTAACAAATTAGGGATAGTAATAGACGGAGTAGATCAAGATACAAGAGGTACTACATAGATATTCTCGTTTTAGCGATCTCGTTTCTTGGACGCATGGAGAGAAAGAGATTCTCAGGAGATCTCGAGTGATTCTCTGGAGATTGCATTCCATGCCTAGTTGCTTGTCATTTTACTTCAGCCACGTGGTATATACTCCTTAGACGTCATACATGGAAATCCGGGTCCCAACCCGGGCCCGACCCGGTCGGAAATTGGCGGGTCGCAATCCGGTTGGCCTGACCAGTCAGCCGGCTCACGGCCGAGTCACGGAGTCGCAATCGAGTCGCGCGACCCCGCTTGCAATGGTCACATGATCATTGCCAGTAGATTGGGAGGGGGGCTTAACCCCCCTCCCATCCAGCCCCTTGGGGGCTATTTAAGGCCCCCAGGGGGCTCTCATTCTCCTCACACCTCACTCTTGCTCAAAAATACTCTTGACTCTGAATTTTTTGCTCTCAATTTTTCCTCTCTTCTTTCCTTAATTATTTTATTAGTTCATTAAATATTTGTTTCTTTTATTTGTTTAAGTTACTTAGTTTATTAGTTAATAATTAGTTAGTACTTACTTAGGTAATTAGATATTCAACTAGTTTATTAACTAGTTCATCATTTGTTTAATTAAGTTGTTAATTACTGTTGGCACCTCAAAATTTCACAAATAATGAATGGACAATATGGAAGTGGTTCAAATTGTAAAAGAAAATGCGAGGGACATGCGTACACACTGGCATGTTCAGACAGCCTCCTAGCAAAATAGACTCCACAAGGTTGATCCGTTTATCAGCTGGAGGTGGTGTACCTATGTTAGAGGCAGTGCACAGCCCGCAGCTGGGTCCAATCGGCAGTCAATCCTGATCCAGAAAATAAAACTATTTGGGTAGTCACGGCATGAAAATTGAACCGGCGGAAATAGCCCAATGGAGCGGCCAGCACTATGCAGACCCAATTAATCGCAGGCCCATGTGGGGTCTCAAGACAGGCCTCGTCCAAGGGAAGTCTCGCAAGAGCAGGAGGACTGTGCAACTAGAGCTGTTGGAGCAATTGGAGGGAAGGGGGAACCGAATCCCACATATGTCGAACCAATCCCAGCCCTTTTCTAAATAGAAGAATATCTCCTTGCGGACGAATCGCTTGCCGGAAATGAAGCTCCACGAAATAAACGTGATAGAATCATGGAAGGTGGGAGGGGAAATCGATTCTGCATAGGAGGGAGTCCCGGATCAGTCTCAAAGGCGGACAGCTATGCTCAGATAAGGGAGCGGACGGTTACAGAAGATCAAGGAAGCGAGGTGGGTCGATCCCGTATACTTCGGGATTGTTTCGAGACTGTCTCGGACCCGGAACGCCCTTCGCGGCAGGTCTCCTGATGGAAGGAGGAGAGCCCGACGCCTATAAGAAGTCCAGAGATTCCCCCGTGCGAAAAAGACCCCCCGAGAGCCAGAGAAGAAGAGAAAAAGAGAGATAGAAGAGCGAGAGAAGAGAGGACCTGCCGTCGTCGGAGCTCCTTCCAGAGCTTGCCACCGCCGGAATCTTCTCCGCAGCTTGCTATCACCGCCGGAAGTCTTCCCGTAAGCCTGCCACAGTTGCCGGAACCTCCTCCAGGAGAAACTAGCGTCGCCGGAAACCCCTCTGCAGGTGCCGCGAGCCGCACCCGCCGGAAGCCGCAGCCAACGAGGTTCGACAGGTACCTTTCCTCTCCGAACTTGCCGTTAGAAGCTTCTTCTCCCTCTGGAGTCGCCGTCGGGGGCCGCAGGCAGCTCCGCCGTCGCCGGAAGCTCCTGCATAGCCGTCCGCCGTCGCCGCTTGGTCGGGTGGAGAAGAGGCGGAGCGCCGGAGTTATTTTGCCAAGACTTACGTCCAGGCTGGCATATGAACAGGAGAGGGGAGGCGCGGCCCCGCGTCGAACTCAATTTTGACCCGAAGTCAAAATTGTGTGGGGCCCACAGGAGGAAAAGGAAGCTAAATAAATAAATAAAGGGCGCGCGGCTGTCTGCCGCGCGCGCGAGAAGGAGCGGCCAAGCCGCTGCGCCCGCGGGAAGAGGGTTGACCAGGCGGTCAACACAGATGTGGGGCCCACCTATGAAAAGGGTTTAAAAAAAAATGGAACCCGCTGGACCAGCCAGCGGGCGCACAGGGAAAAGGAGATGGGCCAGGCCCATTAGTTTGAAGCATGTGAAAAAAAAAGGAAAAGAGAGATCTCTCTTTTAAAATGCACAATCAAATGAAATTTAAATAAAAATTCATTAACTAATTAAACAAACCGATGGCAAGCATCTGGCCGGCTAAAAACCCGCCACATGGTCTCGGGATAACTTAAAAGAATCAAAACAAATGGGAAAGCAATAAGCCGGCTTTTTAGCACGCTTCTTGACCCATAATTCAAAAAAACCAAATAAAATAAACAACAAACAGAAATTTAAATAAAAATCCACTAAGTTAATTTCACAAACCGAGACAAGCATCTGGCCGGCTAAAAAACCCGCCACATGGTCTTGGCTAAACTTAAAAGAATTTGTGGGTCGGTTCTAAACCTCCCCTTTAATTTTTAAGGTGGACATACAAAGGTCGAAAGACCCCAATGTCTTACCAAGTTCACCAAGCTATGCAAGGCTCAAGCATAATCAATATGCTATCATGTCGGTCGTATGCTAGTGAAATCATCAAAAAGTAGTGGGGGATGCCCATAAGTTTGTCAAGACCGGGTACATGCCGCCCATGAATCGATAAGTCCATGAAGGACTCAAGAGACTGATTTTTCCAGTCAGGCTACAAATTATCTCATAGAAGGTGGAGGGAAACACCCATAAGTCTGTGTAAGACCGGGTGTATTCCATCCAAAAATTGACAAGGATTGTGCTCATCAAGAGTTGAATAGGAGTGTTCTCAAGACAAGTCAGAGTTGTAATATCACATTTTTCTGGACTGTGAACGTCCAAGACAGACAGCTGTACTGCTGATTTATATCATTGAAGGGAGTCAATGATCTCATTGATCCGATGGGATGCCAAGCATTTAAAAAAAAAAAAGAACATGAAAATCTGTAATTGAGCCTGGAATCCGGTCTAAGTTCTGGCCAAATCCAGCTCTATTTTGCAGACAGAAATTTAACTTCATAAATCACATCCATTTGAATAAATAAGAATCTGGAAAACCTGAACTAAATCTGAAATCTGTCAATCTGTAAAATCACAAACCGGAAAATCAGAACTGCATTTTTTGAAATCTAAAATCACCTCTAAATCCAATTAAAATTCTGAGATCTGAACTTAACCCATTCAAAAATCTGAAATCCCCAGAGGATCCAAACACTAAAATCTGCAGTCTGAAAATTGAAGCTTCAACACAAAAATCTGAACATGTGTAGAAATCTGAAAGTCTGGAGAATAGAAGTTTTGAGAATCAGAGGTCGGAGGCAAAGCAAAAATATGTGAATCAGAGAATCTGAGGGTGTAAGAATTCTGGAAGATGGCAGATTCTGGAATTCCAAATCTGGATATTTTGGAAATCAAATTTTGAATTTGTTGATCCGGAACTTGTAAGATCTGCAGAAATGCAAAATCAGAGGTTTAAGGCTTGAAACCGAGAGGGTTTGAAAATCCGCATAAAATCTAAAAATTCTGAACCTTTAAAGTTGTCTCAGATTTAAATTAAAACCTAGAATCCAGGGCCTGGAAACTGAAATTTTGAAACAGAAAATCTGCAGTTAAGATCCAAGGGACTTAAAATCTGAAGGCTTCATGAAATCTGGAATTTGAAATCAGCAGCTTGAAGTCTGTAGGTAAAGGAAATCTGGAGGTTTGAGAGCATGCAGCCGAAAATCAGAAGTTTGTAAGAAGCCTAAAAATCTGAACTTTGTGGCTAAGGTCCGAGATTTGAAATAAATCTGGAAACCCCAAATCCGAGGATGGGAGATGCAGGACCCGCAGAAAGGTATGCAATCTACAGGGAATCCGAAATAAAAAATCTGCAATTGGAACTCTGAGAATTGAAGATCTAAGGAGCTGAAATTTGAAGTTGTGTAGAAGCCTGCAAGCTAGAAAATGCAGAATTTACTGGAATTCCAAATCTGAAAATCTGAAATCAATAGACTGAAATCTGTAAAGTTTGGATCTAAAATCTGAAAACGAAATGTGAAATCTACCAATTTGCAGAAGCACAAATCAAAAAAATCAAAGCATCCAAAACTGAAAATTAAATTCATCAAGCCTCAATCTCAATTTTAACCAAGCCGGGCTTAATTCAAATGAATCTTAAGCCAACCTGCAGTAAACCCCAAACAGAAATCAAATCAAACTAAAACAACAAGTAAATTGAACTCAAATCAAGCTCAATTTCAATTCAATTCAACCTAAACCAATCAAGTCCGACTAAATCAAATCTGGAACTGTAAAGATCTGAAATTTGTGATCTGTATCAAAGCCAGCCCAATTCAAAACAATTCAATTTTCAATCTAAGTCAAACAAATTTAAATTGATTTTAACCAACTCAAAACAAACTCATTCAAACGAAATTCAAGTCAAACCCAAATTTCCCAAACAAACAAATTTGATTTAAAACAAACCGAATTCAAAAGTTGAGCCCAAATCTCATTTAAAATCAAGCAATCAATAAATTGTTTTCTAACTCAAACCAAATTTAAATCAACAAACAAATTAAACTCATTCCAACCAAACTTAAATCAGACTCAAACCCAAATCATTTTTTTTTTAAATCTGAAATTTGCACAAACCACAGAATGTTAAATTCACCCCAAACTCAATTTAACTCAAACAAATCCAAACTGGGTCAATATTAAATAAATTCAAACTAAAAGCGATTCAACCGATTAAACTCAAATCAAATTTAAAATCAATCAATAAATTCAAATTGAACTAAACTTAAATCAATGAACAAATCAAATTTCAACCCAAACCATAAGCAATTCAACCCATTAAATTCAACTCAAAACTAAATTCAATTCAAACTAAATTCAAATCAACCAATTTAACTCAACCGATTAAATTCAACTCAACTAAATCAAAATTCAAACCAACTAAACCAATTCAACTCAAATCAAAATCAAAAACTAAATTGAGTGCTTGCATTCCATCAATTGTATGGGATTATTTTCTCCTGTGTCCATGTGTGTGAATGTTTATTGTGGATGCATGTTTTCTATTTTCATGGATTGCTATGACGCTTAATCAAGGGTATTCGAGTTATCTCGATGTAATTAACGTCGGATCTTCGCACCATCCGACGGGGAGAGGTCAAAATAAATTTCAAAGAACCTAACAACCTCAATAAATAAATTTTGACCCTAGTTAGTACTTTTATGGAATACCATCTATTTTTCTAAGAAGTCAATGCTATGGTCTAATCAAATCAAATTCAAATGGAAATGGAAAATGAATTTCCAAAACGAAAAGATATCAAATCTTTTGAGATATTTGAGGTTACATCAATTACTTAATTAGTAACTTAATTAGTTATTTCATTATTATTTTAGTTTTAAATAGTTAATAGTTATTTAGTCAAGTTAATTAGATATTTAAGTAGTTTACTCAATAGTTCATTAATTACTTAATTGTTTCATTAATTACTTAATTAGATACTTAATTAGTGTTAATTATTTACTTATTTTGTTACTTAAAAATATCTTCTCCAAGTCAAACAACCCAAACTACCGGCACGAGCCGAAGTGACCAGTTGGTTACATTACAACTTGATCTCTGTAGTGGAGAGAAAAGTGCAATGTAAATATTGTGACAAAGTTATATTCGGTGGTATTTACTGTTTGAAATTTCATCTTGCAGGTATGAAAGGCAATGTTCTTCACAGACTCCACCGGAGGTAAGAGCTCAATTTCGTAGGCATCTACAAATGATGGAGCAAGCGAAGGGAATTAGCAAACGGCATAACGAGACCATTCGGGAAGAATTGTAACAACCGGCGAAACATTCCGTGCACATTTACGGAACCAGACAAGAGAGACCGGATATTTTCCGATGACAGTATGTTTGCATTACTCATAAAAGTAGTTCACTCTCCTATTTTATTGATCATTAAGAAGTTAAATATTTCTTAAATATATGACCTCTTACGAAGAATGGAAGCAAATCGAAGATCCTTCGCCGACGAAGAGTTATATAGATGCACCGACCAAATGATAGGTTAAAGGTCGGGAAGTGGGAGCTATTGGAGAAGTGGAAAAGGATCCAACAACCAACCGCAAGATAAGATTCATGATCTGACCCAAGATGACGACTCGGCAGTAGGTCATGTAAATTCCGTCATCACCAGACCACGACAACGTCAAAGCACAATCACGAAGGCAATGAAGAACCTCAAGTTGTGCCAGGAAAGAATTGGCCGAGCAACATTAAAGTGGTTCTTTCACCACAGCATACCAGCATAGCATACCAACAAATGCTGTGAAAGGACCGTACTACGAGAACATGATCGACACAATTGCAGATGTCGGGAGAAGAGTGCCTGAGCCAAACCCAAAAGAGATATATAATGTATATCTTCTCATAGAGGTACAAGATATAACTTTGAACGCATTTAGGAGGAAAGAGGTTGCACATTAATGACCGATGGATAGACTGGTAAGTAAATTTGTTTATAGTTATTTCTATTACATGTATAAATATTCTTTTTAGTATAACTTAGTTAATATCTTATACTTAATTAGTATAAGTAGGAAGACGGTGATCAATTTCCTATTATACAGTCAAGCTGGCACGGTCTTTTGGAAGTCGATCGACGCATCAGGACAGGTAAAAAATGCGGAGTATCTTTACCAATTGATAGATTGAGTAATAGAAGAAATATGAGAGCACCGGATAGTTCAAGTAGTCACAGACAACACGGCCACATATAAATCGGCCGGACAGATGCTGATGATCAAAATACCAAAGTTGTATTGCACACTTTGTTCCGCCCACTCCTTAGACTTGATGTTGAAGAATATATACAAGGATCCTCAAATAGACAGGGTAGTTAACTTAGCCCAGTTTATTTATTCTTTTATTTACAACCATAACTTCGTCTTTACACTTATGAGGAAACATACTAAGGGCCGAGAGTTGCAACAGCCCAGTGCAACCCAATTCGCCTCTCACTACATTTCGCTAGAAAGTTTGTCGAGTCATAAGAGAGCTCTAACTTAATGGTAATTTCACCGGTTTGGGCTACTTGGATAGCTAGATGTAACCTATCGGATAAGAGAAAGGGGAGAAAAGTAGAGAAGACAATAAAGTGTGGATTTTTGGAACATTGTAAAGAAGACGTTAAGCATAGTTCAACTCATAGTTAAGGTACTAAGGATAGTTGACGGAGATAGAAAAGCAGACATGGGGTATTTATATGATGCGATTGAGAAAGCGAAGGAAGAAATCTCGAAAATAGTGTCCGACTTCGCCAAGTGGTGAGATATCATAGATCGTCGCAGGAAACGTACATTACATCAACCCATACATGTAGCGGGTATATTTTGTTAGTCATTTACTAACCTTTTCTTACATTGTCGAAACATATAAATTGTTTACTAATATTATTTAGTTCGTAGGTTGCCTTTTCAACCCAAGGTATTGTACAGTCCATATTTTAAAGCAACTAACTAGCTACTAATGACGTGATCATCCGACGGATGCTCAGTGACGACGACCGGACTATTAACGCCTGCAACAAAATGTATGATTACCGAATGTGGTCATTTCACTTTGGTACGAATAGAGTGGAACGAGCTGTGATGCTACTAAGTCCGGGTATGTAGCATTATTTTTCAACAGTTACTTAGTTAATCAAAATGTACGATATAATAATGTAACGCATTCAATTTATGTAGCTGATTGGTGAAAGGACCATGGCAAAATACCAGGGTATGAGGACTTGGGAGGATGTAGCTATCAAGGTCCTAAGTCAAACCACTTCGGCTTCGGGATGTGAGAGAAATTGATCTACATTCAGCTTGATTCACACGAAGTAAAGGAATAGGTTGACATCAAAGAGACTCGAAGACCTTGTGTATTGTCACTACAACATGAGGTTAAAGTTGAAGAATCTGGAGAGAATGAAACAGAATCAGATGAAACAAAAGAGCTGGATATCACAGGCGGCGGGACGTCAAGTCGAGGAGCCGTCAATTGATGAGAACATCAATTTGGATCAAATCTTCTACGAGAAGAACTTCTTAGAAGCTTGGGTCAATGACCGAGAAGGGTTGGGAGAACTGGAGTTCTACCCGGAATGCCAAAAATGGGCTGAAGAGTGCTCGACGATGTCCCTTTGGCCGAAGAATTTTAGATCCCTCCCTCCCTAGTAAAGCGATAGAGGACCAGAGAAGGAACTAGTCGAGGTACGCAAAGTAAAAGAAAAGGTAAACAAGTTATGACTAATTCTCTTGATATTGTAGATGCTGATATAGTTGAGGACAATCGAGAAGACACGTCTGAGCAAAACATTCGAGTGCAGTACCAAACATCTCAAGATTCTTCGCCAAAGAGTAACAACAATAGTAGAGCTAGATACGAGGGTGTCATCGCTTCACAAATGCAAGAGACCTCAAATCCTTCTATATCTCCTACAACGTCTCTACGCTTTATCGGCGAGAAGCAATACACCCATGCGTCCTAAGACGTTGATCATGGTATAAGGCCGCAACGTGGAAGAGCTCACCGTACTTATGGAACTGGAGGAGAATACCCTGATGTCTCCAACTATGCACATGATTCATCCTAAGGCTCTCGGTTCCCTATATATGGCTAAGAGCATTATGGAATAAATTATGTGGAGTCATCAGACACTTTGATCCAATCGAGTTATACCTACGATAGCTATGGTGACTTCTTTGGATCAAGTCTTAAGATGGTTTCCCGAGGGCTTGGCAAATATAATCGTTATGTATACATGTATCAAACTTTATACTCAACCCAAATGACATAAGGAGAGTATATAAACTACCTACAAAATATAAAACATGTCACAATGGAATGAAATTCATGAATTATTTATTTAAATTATATCATTTATTTTTTCCTCATTTTCCTATATATTTTAAAAAATTTCTTTTTTTATTAATTTTTTTATTTTTAAAAAAAATAGGGGTCGAGACCCCTAACCCCCCTTCCTTGATCGTACCTATATTTTAGAATGATTGAAGTAATGCCCTGATGATTATAAGATAAGTACTTACACACTAATTGGGCTTGGCTTCCTGAATCACAACCTTGGCTGAAATCCATTTGATCTTTAACCTTTGATTTTTAATCTCTAAGACCATGCAATAATTGAAATGTTATCATGTTTACCATGCCTTTTTGTCCCATTTCTTAACTGGTAGAGATTCATCGTATTGAATAGGCTTCAACTCTTCTTAAGGATCTAATAGCACTAAGATCCATTTACTTAACCCACGAGCATATCTTGACCCTCGGATCTTGTGCTATTACCCTCATTTCATCACCTCTTTTTATTTTAATTCCAACCAATCATAATTGAGTAGGATCCATTAACCCCTTATGGACCCAATAGAGATTGGATCCATGGCTTAAGTAATGAAGAATCCTAGCCCTTGGATCATGCGCCGTCCTTATTTTCTAATCTCCTTTAATTATTTCATCATCCAAGCATTATTGGTCTTTCATCCCATCCTCACTATCTTATTTAAATAACATCAACCTTGACTTACATGAGATCTTCCATGGCGGCACAACCGTGTGGGAGTTTGACTAAGCTCTGGCTATCTCGGTCCTTCGACTCCTTATTGAATTCAAACGCTCCACCGGCTTGCATAAACTTGTCTCTTGTCAATCCTAGTGCAAGAAGCCTAGGTCTCTCTTTCCCACAAGGATCGCGAGATCGAGATCGGGATCGGTGACCACAGATCCGATCCAGATCGGATCGGATCAATCTGGATCGGCCAATCCTCTAGAAGAAAGGGCGATCTCGGATCAATCCGGATCAGCCAAAAATTTTTATTTTCTTAAATCATAAAAAATCTCAAAAAATCAAAAAAAATCAGAAATAAATCATACAAATAAATAAAAATTGAAAAAATGAAAAATAATGTAAATGACATTCTACCAAACAATGTCATACAAAATGAGTTCCTTTCAAGAAACTGTCATATAAGTATAAACTATCATATAAGAGAGAAGAAAGTTAAAATAATTTTTTATAAAATTTAAGTATATAACATATATTTATGATTATGAATCTTCTATATATGTGATAGTATAAGTGATAGTAAATTATATTAATATGTTTACACTATCATAAACGGAAGACAGAGTAGTCACATATCGACTTGCGCGGTCAGGTCGCGGGGGTCAAGGGGGTAGCATCCCTTGTAAAGGGTATCAGGGAGACAACACCCCTCGAAGAAAAAATTGTTTTATAGTGGTAAGGGGGAGGGAAGAAGGGATCAGGAGATCCCACCCTCCCATATTTTCCTGTTTACGGGGTATTGGCCACTCCAAATGCCTGGATCGCCGCTGCTCAAGATGGATAGTCGGGGGGAGGAGTTCAGGGCAAGCCCTAGACGATGAAGAGGAAGGGGAGAAGTGAGAATGAGGGGTGAGAAGGGGGAATCGATCTGATCTCCCCCTTATTGGGGGGATCGAACCGAAAAATGGTCCAGAGTCGGGTCCTGAATCGATCCGATTCCGGACCTTTCCAGGTTCTAGGGAATCGACTGATTCCATGATTGATCCAACTGGATCGGTCGAGGATCGACCGATTACAACAATTCCGACCGATCAGGCTGGAAGTCCGGGCCGGATAGGTAGTTCAGACCAGAATCGGATCAGCAGGTACCGATCCGATCCAAGAATTGGCTGATTCAGATCCAGATCAGCCGATTCTGTAATCCATGCTTTCCCATCTTTCTTCTTTCTGCCACGGTCATCTACCCCCCCCCCCAGCAGATCCATTGGCTCCCATATTTGATAGTTCTCTCAAGTCTTATGTTTTAGGATATCTACCGAAGCAGTATTGACAGAAGAAAATCCTCTACAGTTCTGGTGAACACCCATGACCATCAGGTTCATATATTCTCCTCTCAGTAGTTTCCTCTCGCAATGCTCTGACAGAACCAATGGGCCCAATTATTGTTATCCAGGGTGTTCAATCAAACATGTATCAACCTAAATTTGAAAAACTGCTGCCTCAACCTTTCATTGCTCACTGGGGTAATCAAGTGCACTTGTTTGGCTTCTCCTCTCTTTTAGGCATTAACAGTGACTGATAAGCCCAACACCTTTTTACCTTGTTGCCATGACACCGATAAGCATTTTAAATGTGATCCTTCGGTCATCCCTGCCATTAGCTTGACAGAATGAAGTGAAGGAATGATTGATTTTTTCTGTTCACATTATTAAGAATAACAAATATACTCTGCCAGCTTTGGTTGATTGCCATGATACCTCGGTTGTAAGCTTAACCCTCTGAATACCCAGTTACCTGTTTAGTTTTACATTTTCTTCATCTTGACATTGACCATGACATCTTAGGAGAATGTTCGAATTTTTATCATACTAAAACCGTAGGGGATATTCTTCTCACTTTGTGCATCCTATAGTGAGCCTGTCTTGCCATTCACCACGTCTTCTTGCCATCTGTTGTCTTGAGAAACGGAAATTATGTCCAATGCTTATCACCTATGATCATCCCCTGGACCAATCAGATTCCCTCAAATTTTAATGGAGATTCTCCTCTATTGATTGTCCCTTCCTGGTCTCGGATGACTTCTTTGTTCGTTCCCCTCTTTTGCAAATTCTATGTATAGAAACCTGTGGATACCTTTTGTCTAGTGGGTCTCTGAACCAGTTACGTAATTCTAATTTGAAAAGTCATGTATACACCTATATGCAAATTGTAGGTGCCAACAATTGACATACAATAAAATACTATACATTTATTTCACCAATATTTATGGACTTGGCATTCATCCTTATCATTCTTTGTATACTCTTAGATACTCCATTGAGAGTTGTTTGTCATGATTGATCCGTATCCATATGAAAATAAAGAATTCATCATCTGAGAAAAATCATATACTGTGTCGTGTTGGAGATCTTGCTGAAATACATGATTGGAAGTATTCAAGGAGTTCTGGATAATTGGCTGAATGTATTGATCAAACAATCCCTATTTTCAATGCTAATTTCTCTCACTTGAATGTTATCTCCGACCCAAATCATTGACTCTTGTCTCATTGGTGTGTACACAACTAGAAGATTATCCCTTTCATCCTCCGCCTCTATCTCCACCTCCACCTAAACCTCAGACCTTTTACTTTTGTGTAGGTAGAATAAAGTCTTTCCCCATCATCATCTGAGGAGAATACATATGTACTGTCCGTTGAACTGACAGGTTTTCGTCTGATTTTCAACTATCTCTTCTTTGCTGCTTCTTTCAACTTGAGTTGAATAACTTTCAATCCCCATGTCATGTTGATATACCTTTTTAATTGTAAAAAAATGCCATAATCTATTTGACATGATCCTTATCCTCATGGGAGTTGATTGTGAAGTTGTGGTTGACATAGTTTGCAAAATCGGCCGATTCTTGAATCGGATCAGCCATTGCCAATCTAGTTCTCAGCTAGGACCACTGATTTAGAATCAATTCCTAGAGGAATGGTTAGGATTATGAGAATAAGTCTATTATTGACTAAATCTTAGGAATCAGATCAAGAATTGGTTGATCCAAGCCGATTCTCGGGAAGTCCGTAAGTGATTGATCTTCCCAAAATCAAGTCCAATTTCCAATCCAATTCTCCTTTAACGGGGAGAATCAGTCCCGACCCGTCTCCCCACCCCGATTCCCACCCATCCAGCAATTCTAGGGCTCCCACTTTCCCCTCTAATGATTCCCCTCCAATGTCTCCTCCAATAAAACTTCTTTTCCCTTTATTTTCAAGTATGTTTCCCTTTCCCCCTCACATCCTCTCCTTCCTCAACCCCTCATGGTGGGATGTCCCCCCACCCCACCCCATGCGCAAGGTACCGCCCATTTGCGAGGGGTATGAGGGAGAGCCAGAGTTGGTCCTCCCACCCCCTAAATCAATCACCTGAAGGGGGGTGAGGAGAGTGGGGAAGGGAGGACCCTCCCACCCCCCAAACATTCTCCCAAAGGGTTGACTGTCACCCCCTTAAGTGTCTATAATCAGTCACCCAAAGGGGGTAACAAGGGTGAGGAGAAGCTAGGAGGGAGTGGGAGGTCCTCCCACCCCCCACACAGTCACCCCTTCAGGTGACTGCATCAGTTACCCAAAGGAGGGGACTCCTCTTTTCTTCTATATATTTTTGTTAAATTTGATCTAATTTTTTTTGTCGAAAAAATGTCAGACGATGAATGTGCCCCCGTACATAAGGACATTGGATGACAACACGAGCTTATGTTAGATATGGACAAGAAAAAAGTTAAATGTAAATAATGCGGAAAAGAGATAAATGAAGGTGTCTATTTCCTCAAACAACACATAGCTGAGGTGAGTGAAAACGTGAAGAAATGTGACAAGGTACCGGTGGATCTTAAAGAAGAAATAAGGGTATATTAACCAGTCAAACATCACAAAGAAAAATATAAATTAAACAAAGACAGGAATTGCACGATGAGTTGCTTGGGTGGCAAGACACCAATCTCATAGAAGAAAGTACAAAAAAAGGAGTCGGTCACACAGGTTAAGGTGTCTTCTTCAAGATCTTATGATGAAGAGGTACAAATGAGAAGAGCTATATATATAAGTAGGGCTTAGGCCAGCGAAGATGAAAAGAGAAGGGGACAAAAGAATCTATCACCAGACGTTCAGATGTGAATCCGTCCACTCGTCCCATATCTCAAGTGAGGCAAAAGAATGAGTTTCGTCGGTCATTGTCAGTTAGGCCGCCGACGGACACTGCCATGTATAGGCAGAGTGACTTAAACCAAAGGGGTATCAAGTCTTGAAAGAAGTTAAGGCTTCAACAGGGACTATAACAAAGGCAATAAGGCACATATGCAAATGGTTTTTATGCAAGTATATACAATACTTTACTTATTTGAATCTCCTTTTATGTAACAGAAATTCAAAGTATTGACAACATTATCTTGACTTGATGTAGATATCTTTGCACATGAGGCCAAGAATCTATATTACTAGACAATGATTCATGCTATTGAAGAATATAGACTAGGATTAAAAGTCCCGACTGTGAAATATATCTACGAGGGTGAGTTGGACTTAGAGGCCAATAAGTTGACTGAGTGGATAGATGAGTTCAAGACAATATGGAAGCAACGGAGTTGCAATATAATGTGCGATAGATGGACTGGAATTACTAAGAGGTCAATAATAAATTTCTTCGTTTACTATTCCGAGGAAACTTGCTTTTTGAAATATGGTAATGCATCTGATCAAATAAAGAATGCAGATTACTTATTTGGTCTTATGAACGATGTTGTAAAAGAAATAGATGAAGACAATATTATTCAGTTTGTCACTAATAATGAAGTTGCTTATAAGGTTGCAGTAAGGATCGTGGAATCGGTATTAGACTCGACATTGGGGGGTACTGATCCGATCCTCCAATTCCAACCAATTCTCCAGAATAGGAATTGGTCTGGATAAGTTTTTTTATTTATTTTCAATAAAAATAAAAAAGTTTAATAAATACATAAAAATTTAAAAATATATAAAAAATGTGATAATGTCATAAAGTTGTGATTTCATAAGTTATACTTGAGAGAAGTGTCTTAAGCATCATTAACCTAATGGCTATTCTGATTCTCATACTAGTAATGACTTAATATTCATTCCATTGAATAAAGAATATGGTACAATACAACTAGAAATAAAATGCAACATTAAAATCATAAGACTAAAAAGAGTGAAAAATAAAAATATAGAATATACCTTCTCACCACCATGGACAAAATTGTCTCTCATATTCCTTATTTTGCTCTTCATTCTCATACTCCTAGATGGTCCACTAACTTCATTGACTCATGAACGGTCCATATCCATATAAAAATAGTGAGTGAGTCATCTGGTTAAAATCATGTACATTGTCTAATTGTAGAGGTGATACTGGATAACATGGCTCCAAATATAAGGCAAGTTATGGATATTAGGTTGCAGCATACTCATCAAAGAATCCTATATGACCCCATTTTTGACTTCTCCCATTAGAATGTTGTCTCTCGCCCAAATTTGATGTACCTACTCCTCTAGTACATGCACTACTAGAGCCACTCACACTTAAATGACCCGATCATCCACCTCCACCTTCTCCACCTAAAACTTTGTCTTGTGGTTGAGTGGCAGGAATAAACTATCCTCATCGTCATCATCTGAGGAAGGTGCATGGGTGCTATCATCCTAAATCAAATGTCTTCATTTTATACTCAATTTCTTCCCATTCAATTTTACTTCTTGTTCTGCTGGTGGTCTCATATCAACATTGCGTTGTACAACTCTCTTAAGTGCCTTGAATCCTTCAAATGCACCACTCTTCGTAATGCTAGAGCACTTGCACCTAGAATGTGTTGGAGCTATGGCTAGAGCATTAATCTGGGGAGCTAGAGCTATCTGTGGAACTAGAGCTGTGCAAGGAACCTAAGTTTCTTGCCCTTATTCTATATGCTCATCCTCACCAATAACACTGTCAAGTTCACCTTCGGCCCAAGATCTTTTATTTGGGTCGAACTTTGGCTCTCCCTCAACGTCTTTCTCATCCATCTATGTGAAAGTGAATGTTCCTCTCGGAAAAGATATTCCAAGTCCACATCTCCTTGTGACAAGTCCTTACTAGCTTCAGCTGCAACTCTTTCATGATAGATACCTCCTGCAAATCTCTCCTCAGATATCTTTTTCTATCATTGATATTTTGAATTCTCAACCTCATGTTGTAATAGCAGAAGACTAATTTCTCCAATCTTTTCGTCTTCAACCTATTCTTTCTCTGTGTATGAGATTGAATGTGATCTAATTTCTTTCACATTGGGAAGAGTTAGTACTCTAGCTCAGTACCCTAACAGCAATGGCAGCCAATGGATTCCATCCACTCTTATTATTCACTTAAATCCACCAATCAGCTATAAAAAGAATAACATCACCTAATTAGTAAGAGTGGTAAACTTCTAAGTAAAAATGTTTATCTATATATGATACGTATAATATTGTACCAAAAGAAACTGTCATGAAAATATTTAAGATCTGGATTCCCATGTGCTCATAATCAATAATCAATAAATATTAAATAAGTAACAAGTAATATACTGTGTACACTCATTTTCTTTTCCTTAGAAAGAGATGTCTCAATCCGGTCCTTTAGACATCATTTTAATTTAAATTCTTGCTATCTCCTTTACAAGATGTCATATCCGTGTTAACAAGGGCCGATTGGGAACATGATGGCCCGCTCAAGCCCAACTCATTTCTCCCTCCTTGCCACCTCAGTGCATCAGAATGTGACCATTCTCATTTCAAGGAAATCTGGTAACCAACGTATAAGCAATTGAAAGAAAGGAATCAACCACCGAGCAGACCAGCCTGAAGCTCCCGAAGCAACTTCCCCAACCGTAGCCAACCCCAACGATAGCTCCTATTTTTGGATCTCAAGAAAAAAAGAAGTGGGCGTTGTGACAAGGTCTAGCGGAGCCAGCAATGGCTTTCCCAGTTTTGGAGGGGCTGTGGTTGCAAAACAAAAAGGGGATGGAAGAGGCCGTGTGAGGGGAGGGGTTCAAGAAGCAAACAAAGCAGAAGCAATCTCCAACTGACAAGAAGGAAAAAGAAAGAGAGAAAAAAAGAGTAAGTCACCGCCCTTCAACTCCTCCCTCTTGGTCACCCTCGACCTCGGCCGACGCCTCTCGTGATCTCGAAGGTGACTCCGACGAACATGGCAGGTCCCACGACAACGGCCGGCAACAACGGAGGACCTCTGCACAGCCTCCGACTGAGCCTCATGACGGCCGCGGCGACCCCGAACAAAGTTGTTGGCGACCCTAGCTCCCTTGCACAACCCCGCCGGCTGTGTCCCTTGGTTCCAACGACACCTCCAGGATCCTCCAGCGGTAGGAAGCCCCAAGAGGGGACCATACGGCTACATTGACACCCCCTTTAGCTTTCGATGACTTGCGCTCCCTCCCCCGGCATCAACAAAACCCCAATCTGGACCTCCCCTGTTTCGGGGATTGCAACGGAGGCATTGACGGGGTTAAGAAGGCCTCAGAGCTGCTGGAGGACCCCCCGTCATCACATCGTTGGCCAGGGCCTCCCCTACGGCAAAGCCGAAAGGAGCTCCCAACGTTGATACTTCTCGCACCATCCCAAGCTCCCCAATCACGCGCCACCGATCTCCCAAGCATGATCGCAGGTGGCCACCCTTCAGCAGCGGTCGTGACAGTACCGGCGGCGGTGTATGGTGGCATCGAGGTCTCTGAAGGGGCCCCCACAGCAATGGCCATGGCCGCGGGGGAGCCCTCCATCGCACTTGTGGCATCCCCTAAGCGGCAAAAGGAGGGCTTTGTGGAGGGGCTTGGCCCCGCATGGCTTCGACACTGCCCCTTGGCAAGTCCTTGAGTGCGGGCCAAGACCCGTTGCGTCGATCGACCAAGCGCCAGCTGACGCGATGAGGTGGTCCAAGACCACTGCGCCCACTCTGTGGGGCCCACAGGAGGCCCAACGTCAAAAAAAAGGGGGAAGCGCGCGGCTGTGCACGCGCAGTGACCGGGGGGAATCAGTGGAAACTGCACCACTGTGGGCCCCACAAGAAGGCTGAGCATAAAAAAATGATGGTCGCAGCCACGACCAGGGAGTGCTATCGAGCCCATTGGGCTCGGCCTTCGCCTACCGCAAAGGGGATCCATCGGAAAGAGGCTCATCAGGCTAATAAGATATGCCGGACTGCCTAGCCATCTCGACTTGGTTGACCCGACTCGCAGTATGCCTAAAAGGCCCCGACACACAAAATAAAATTTAAATAAAATTGAAATGCGAAATGCTATACCAAATAAGGGGTGAGCTCAAACTTTGAGCACCCTATTAGACGGCGAAGTCGGGTGTGTCCTAATTAGTCGCTCTTGGACGTAGATGCGAGCCGACCCCCGTTGCAGACAATTCCTTCCCCGATGTAACAAGTCAAAAAACTTAGTCCCATTCGAGGCAATCACCCTCGATCGAGGATCAGCCGGCATGCTGCCGTAATACGAAATTCTCCTCCAATTTTGGGGGGTGCGTGTCGGGGGAGGATATTTTAAATCCTAGACTGTAGCACCGATATGATGTAATCCGACATGAAATGAAATGAAAATGGTTTAAGTGTCGATGTAAACTATTGTAATCGGACACCGAATGTCAGGCCGAAGGACCGGATAGGATGCAGATTCAAATTAAATAAAATAATAATAATAATAATAATAAAATATTTTATTAAATCTGAAAACATGAGAAATCATATTTTAAACAATTTGAAGATCAATCTAAAATACACTTAATTCATGAAATTAAATTTCTTAACCAAATGACAATCAAATAACACTAGAAGAAATTAAATAAACAATATCCAATGCATTAAAAATTCACCAAACCAATCTGTAGACACTAAAAATCAGATTGTAAAACCAAATACATTTCCAAGAACAAAAATCAAAAACATATTTAAAACAACCTAATTGAAACCTTAAGTTAATTAAAATACATTGAAGATACTTAAACCGATATCACAACATAAGCAATATGAAATTAAAAAAAATCTTAATCAATGTGTTAAACAATAAATCTCAAATTATAAGGTGTTTAATTTATTTAATTAAATTTTAAACCTAAGACTCAGCAAATCAAATAAATCAAACCCAACTCGTTAAATCAAAGCATTAAAGGAAAGATCAAAATTAAAATAAATAACTTGAAAAATCAAATTCAAATCTAAATCAATTGATAAAAAATCACATCTTAATCAAGTAAAATCAACGTCAACCAAACGTAAGACAACTTGTTCGTGTTTCATCGGGTCCACAAGGCTACGGCCCTCGAATTTATTGTCTCGTTTGTATGGATGAGCATTCTCTACGAATGGATTGCTATGATAGTTAATAAAGGGCGTTCGAGTAGTTGCTTGACATAAATTAACACTACGTATTCACATCATCCGACAAAGAGAGATTAAAATTAAATTTTCAAACTTGAACCTCAGTTCTAATAATTTTAAATGTATTGTCGGACTAGTTAGTATTTTTAATGGTATATCACCTATTTTCTAAGTAGTTCACAGGCGATACAAATGAAGAAAATTCTTTTTCTTCTTTTCATAAATTCTTAAAATAAAATGAGGTTCTCATATGTACTTCAATCTCAGTCTCTGTTCTGTCTTGCACAGTCCTTGCTAGGCATTTAATCATTGACAATGTGCCTGACAAGACCTCAGCATCATTACATGCTTGGGACCATATTACATCCTTAGATTAAGAAAATATCTTGTCACAAAACATATCGATCAAATCCAACCATCAAAGCACACAAATGTTACTGCAACCAAAAAATTAACAAGCTACTAAAGAATTATGTTTATTACCTACAACATTGGATATCATGGTGAAATGTCATATTCCATTTGTTGCCTATAATATTCCATCATATTTTGTAACTCCTCGGATGCTTCTTTTTAATCTTCTTCTTGGCTTTGTCCATGACATCATACAAATATCTCATTTAGCTTTTGTCATTGGAGTCAACCAATCTCAACACTTGTACCAAAAGTTCTATGACTGATAGCAAGTATTGCACATTTTTCCACCACCTGTTGTTCTCAATAAGGGCCTTCATTTTTAATAAAATCTCATACTGGTCAATTGATGCCATATCCATATAATCATGATAAGCAATAGAGATTATAAATCTCTACAAATCATTTATGTACCTGTAGAGGCTCTCCAATATAATAAATTGTGTAGCAAATTTGGTCGGACCAGGACGAATCAGATCACGACCATCAGTGTATTCACTCATGATAAAAAGCAACCTGAGATGCTCATATATGTAAGATGTAATCAGTTGTCCTTGACTCACCAAGAACTTCACACACTTGCCTCCTTCCCAATGTCTTCCAACATCAAGTCAATTGAGTGCGCAACACATGGCACACAAAACAAATGAGGCCTTACCTCCATCAGGTTCTTTCCTACAACTTAATATGAAGATTCATTATCGATGACAAATTGCATAATGTTCTCTTCACCAATCTCCTCTACAACATTGTTCATTAGGCCAAACAAATAATTTGCATTATTCACCTGGCTTGATACATCAATGGACTTCAGGAAGATGGTGCCTTTAGAACAATACACAAGAAAGTTGATAAGGGGCTTCCTTGTAATTCTCGTCCAACCATCGCACATAACAGTGCAACTCATTTTCTTCTAAATAGATTTGAATCCATTTATCCATGAGGTCAACTCATCAACCTATGCATCCAACCCCTTATCGTAAATATATTTTCATGTGGGGACCTTGAAGCTAAGTCCAACCTCAGCAATGGCATTTGTCGTTGTTTGAAAATATGAACTAGTAGTTGCATGCGCTGGGACACCTGCATGAAAGAAGATTATCACACCATTATTAATGTTTATTAAAAAAAACATAAGACTTGTCAGTTGAAAAAAAAACTCTACATTCATATGCCTACATGGAGAAACCAGTTGCAGATATACTTGACTGCTTTCTTTACAACCCCTATACTAACCTTCACTCCCTTCAAGGCTTGATTGATGTCCCTTTGTTCCCTATCACTCTGCCTATAGAAGGCAATGTCCGTCAGTCTAAATGACTGCAACTGACAGAATTCACTATCTTGGCTCAGCACATGTGTAGGTTAAATGCCTTCCACATCCAATCGTCAAGCACTAGCACTCGAATCTACTCCTCATCTTCCCTTGCCTGAGTCCTACTAGCATGCATGGCTCTCCTCATCTCTGCCTCCTCTTCATCGTCTGAAGATGATGAATCAACCTACACATAAGCAGAAGACTTTCTCTTCTTACCCCTTGAAGACATGAGATTGATGACTCTCCATCCGAACAACTCATCACAAAGTTCAGCTCTGTGCTCAATTCTAATATCTCTTAGAGATGCTCTCCCAATAAGATAACTTCTCATCTCCTCCTTTAACTTAGCTAGGACTTTATAACACTTCTTCACATTCCCACCAAGATTGGCTATATGTTGTTTGAGGTGGTACACACCTCCATTCATATCTTTCTGACATCATTTGCAACTTACCATCTTCTTTGCCACATTCAACATATAACCATGTTGCCATCCAATATCCTTCTATATACCAACACCATGCTCTTCGTCGGACATTTTATCTACATACATATAAAGTAATTTGAAAATTATATTAAATATTTGTAACCAAAAAAATTCCTATGTTCCTACAAATCACACTGTTCGAACATGAGAAAAACACCTAGTCACCCCCGATGGGGAGTGGTCATCCCATTCGGTGGATTCCGATCCGATTCCTGGCGGAAGGACCGATTCCGGGAATAATTCCGCGGAATCGGTATGAATCGACTGGAATCGGTCGGAATCGATCCGATTCCGACCGATTCGTTGTGGAATCGGTCGATCCGACCGATTTCGATGGAAGACCGGTTGAACCGGCCCCGGTTCGATTCCCGGTTCGATTCTGGACCGGGAATCGAACCGATTCCGGCCCTAAAAGGGCCGGAATCGACCGCCGCGGTCGATTCCTTCGATCCCGCGACGGTAGGGCTCGTCTCCGGCGATTCCGCGGCGATTCCTCGGCGATTCCGGCATCGATCGCGCGATCCGGGCGTCGATCCGGCGATTCGAAGGGCGATCCGTCGATCCGGGGAGCGATTCGGCACCGATTCCGGCGATTCCCTGGGGCGATTCCCGGCGATTCGGCGGTCAAGCGATTCCTTCAGCCGATTCCGCCGATCCGAGCTCCGATCCGCCTTGAATCAACGTCTTCTTCGATCTTTGACCGAGTTTTTGGTAAGATTTCTTCGCCGAAAACTTCGTACGTCCATTCTTACGCGTTTCCGACGAGTCCGAGCGTCGTTAAACGTTGTGATTTCCGGCCGAATAAGTCCGTCCAAGTTTTAAACTATCCGTTTAAGTTCGTTTGCACGGGGAAAAATTCCGGATATCCGTACGTTAATTTGCGACGATTTCCGCAACTACGTAACCCTTTAAACATACCGAATGGTGTGTTACTTGGGTTGTGCTTCCCGAACAGCGTCACAATTCATTTTTTATGTTATCTAATCATTTTTAGTGCATTGTTTACAATTTTTGCGGATACGAAGCAATGGCCTGATCAAGGTGGCGCGGCACCCGGCGCGTGCTTCGACGTGGGTTGGGAACACGGGCGAATGGTAGGAACCTAGTCGGGGAAGAGGGTGCGGTGCGAGTGGTGCGGGAAGGAGATGAACGGGGGGTGTTCCGGGCCGAAACAACATATTGCGGGAACGAGGGTGGGGGAATGTAAAGAAATGTGACAAGGTGCCCGGGGAGAAGAGTGAGGAGATGAGAGGATACGTGACGGGGTAGAGCCTCTCGACGGGGTGTTCGGATCGAACGAGAGGGAGGAGTTGCGGGACGAAACTGCTCGAGAGGAGGAGGGACCGCGATTTGCCTACCTCCCGAGGGGAAAGGCAAGGGGAAGGCGGCGGCCGGCCGGAGCCGAGAGAGCGAGGACGAGTCCGCGGACTCCGAGCTTGGACGTGCCTGAGCGCGCTAGCGCGTGCGTTGGGTGAGGAGGAGGACGGGGAGGAGGAGCGGGGAGGGTGCGGGTCCCGGGAAGTTGACCCGGCTTTGGGCCGATCGGCATCGGCTCGCCTACTCGGGACCGAGAGCGACCCCGGAGGCCGGGGAGCCGTACCGCCGTTCGCTTCTACCGGCACTCGATTTACACCGAGTGACGAGTTTTTATTTAGGAAACAAAGTGCGGGCGGATGGGGATAAAGCGAGGCAATGAAAGGGGTGAAGGCTAGCAGTACGCAAGAGAGCCGTTCGCCGCATTCGGTCAAATGGTTTTTACGTGCGAGTATCACTTTTTAAATTAAATTTGACATTATGCCTGTTTTATTTACTAACACTTAATTTTACCACGATCCCATTTTTTTTAACTTGATGTAGGCATCCCCGGCACGTCGGCCACCAGCCCCTGCTTCCAGGACGATGGTGGATGTCGTGGGTGCCGAGACCGGGTTTGCGAAGCCCGGGCGGCGGACACGTATACGTGCGGCGGCACGGACGAGGAGGTCCGGGGAGTTGAGGAGTGGATGGACGGGTTCGAAGTTGGTGTGTGGAAGGAGAGGGTTGCACGTGATCACGTGCGATGGGTGGACGAGTATCCCAAGAGGAGTATGATAAACTTCTTGGTGTGCGTACGAGGGGACTACATTCTTGAAGTCGGTAGATGCTTACGGGAAGATTAAAAATGCCGACTTCATTTTTTCTGCGATGGATGGAGTGGTGGAGGAGATGGGAGAGGAGAATGTGGTTCGAGGTTGTCAGCGACAACGAACCATCGTATAAGGCGGTGGGAGGAAGTTGATGGAGAAGAGGAAGCACATCTTACTGGGTGCCCGTGCGGCGCGTTCCATAGATCTCATTTTAGAGGATATAGGCAAGGAGGAGGGTGTATCTACACTTGTCGGCGGCGCGGACCATCGGTTCCTTTATTTATTCGCATCCCCGCCTCACATGCTCATGAGATCTCGCGCGAGGAGCGCGATCTTGTCGGGCCCGGTCCGACACGATTTGCCGCGAACTTCGTTGCGGCTGGAGAGTTTGCACCGGCACGGACATGCGTTGGTTAGGTTCGCGCGATGCGAGGAGTATTACAACTATATGGTGGACAACTTTGCGCCAAGCCGATTGGAGATTCTTGTCGGTGCGAGAAGCGAGATCGGCTGACAGAGGTTTTGGGAGAAGGATTGCCTACTATTTGGCAATCATTGAGCCGCTGGTAGTTGTGCGGGGTTGGTAGACTCGGATAGCGGGGACCGAGATGGGCGCTGCTTGTATGATGCTTATGGACCAGGGCAAAGGCTGAAAATTAAAGAAAAAAATCCCAGAGGTTACAAAAAGTGGTGGAAAATCATTGATGACCGATGGGACAAGACCTTGCACCACGATGTCCATGCTGCAAGTAACTTGGTTCTAAAATTATTTTTGATGTATAATTATCTTATATATGTGTAGTCTTCAGCTTAATAAAATCTTGCGAGGATACTTTTTGAACCCCCGCGTCATATGGAGGACGAGGTGGTGAACGACAACGAGGTGATGCGGGGTACACTTGCGGTTATCCGAGCGTTGTGCCCGATCTCGGCGGGACGGGATAGAGGCGAGATAGAAGTAAGTTAAGAGTTCATTAAATACCTTGGACTAGCATTACCGAACTAATTTTTTTATTTAAATGTTTCGGATGCGAGAAGTACGAATGAGGTCGGTGTATACTCGGATGCGACTGAAATATTCGTTGACAAAGTGTCACACAGTATAGTAATAGTTTGATGAGCGATTTCTTTTCTTTTCGCCTAAGTTATTAACTTGATGATGGGCTAATTGTTTTCCTTTTCTCTTCTTGTGTTTTTAACTGCGGTGAGTGGTGGGTTCGGGTGAACACCGGGAGTGGATGGAATCCGCTTGCGGCCATTGGTATCGGGAGTTACGAGCCGGAGCACCGGTTCCTCCCCGTGAGAGGAAGCTGGAGTACCGGACGTACGTACGAAAGGAGGAACGAGGTTGACCTCGGACCGAGCGAGAGCGGTCTTGTCATTTATGTGGGGGCACGCGTAAAGAACATCGAGGATCGGCGAGAAGATCGGCGAGAAGCGATTTGCACGGTTCGCGGTGGCCCGCGAGCAGAGGCATTCGCTCATCGCACCACCACCCGAGGAGGTGGACGTGGACCGGATTTTCCGGGAGGAGCATGCACTTGCTTCTCCTGGATAGAAGAGAGGAAGCCGGGGATCGCGCAAGCGGTTTGATCCCGATGACCGTGCGTGGGCGAGAAGGAGAGTTGGATGGTGTTGAGCGAGGAGGATGCTCGGCTCACCTCGCGTCTACTACCGCGACTCGAGCGGGGACGCACGCCGGCGGTATGGGGCGACCACACACGGCTTTAGCCCCGGCTCGAAGCTCCGGCTGGGGTCCCGGCGGGCTACCGGCCCGTTCGCGGTCGGGAGAAGCAGCAAAGGTGAGCGCACGGAGAATGGGAGGATTTTGCAAAGTTGAAAAAAACTTTGGGTTGGGACTTTACGGTAGTTCGAGAGATGGTGAAGAGGTAAAGAGAAGGAAGTTAGAGGTCGGGCGTCTGTCGGCCGGATGACGATGCGCGAGCTCCTTCTCGCTCCTCGGTGATGATGACGAGGTGTATACCGACGGCGCGGCCATCGGCCGGCGAGTGAGTCACCGATTCGCGGTTTCCCGAAAAGCCGTACACGGCGGATGAGCGAGACACCGCGATCTTATATTATGGAGCCACGATGTATCCGCATTTGGCCGGAGTTGACCGGCGGTGGATTACACCACCAGCTCCGTCATCCTCGCCTTACGTCCGGTCGTCCCGCGATCCGATCCGTCGACCTTGATGGCATGGCATCGGCATTATTTTCATATGGATATGGTCCCGGACGGTATTCGAGGCGAGCGAGGGAGGAGCATCGCGGCGGCGGGGAGAGGAGGACGACCCGCATCTTTATCCTAGATATTGGTAGTAGATTGATATGATGTAATTTTTTTTGATGATGTATCAACTCTTTGATATTTGAATAAATGGAATTGGAACAATGTACTTAACTTTCAAGTCTTGAGTCTTGATTGGTGTTTATTAGTATTTGTATGATGTGGTTTTGTGGATATCATGCATTGGTGATTTTTTAAAAAATTTCTAACTCATTTCCTTTTTTTTTAGAATTTTTTCTGAATTTTTTGAATTTTTTTGACGAAAAAAAAAATCCAAAAAAAAAAACCGATTCCGACCGATTCCGGAATCGATTCCCTTCCCAGGAATCGGCCGATTCCGGCCGATTCTGGGAATCTTCCGATTCCGGAATCCTTGTTAGTGAGCCAAGAAAAACTGATTACATCATTTATATACAAGTATCCTAGACTCGTGTATATCATGAAAGACACACTGATAGAAGGGATCTAGCGTGACCTAGTCCAACAAGATTTGTCACGTATTTTCTTGTATTAGAAATCTTGCTAAGACAAACATGACTTGAAGAGATTTATACTTTCATCTATATCGATTACATGGCTCACATTCATCTACATATATATACACATCTAATGATACTGTCTAGACCGCCTAGGCAATGCCTAAGCAACTGCCTTATCGCCCAACAAAATTGGCACCCTTCACAACCTTGGGTGCCTTGACAACTACGGAATTAATCAAGTCATTAATGATTTTTTGAGTGATTAAATGATGTAATAATAAATTAACAACTAAACAATCATATAAATAAATAAATACATGATAAATAAAAAACTAACAATAATCAGACAAATTAGTCCGATAATCAAATGACCAATCAGAAACCTCAAAAAGTAAAAAATGACTAAATAAAAATAAACTCATAAACAAATATCAATTTAATGATAAACTGGTAAATAGACAGTAAAATAACTAAAACAAAAAAACAAAAAAACTGTGAAATGCATCAGTCATCAAGTCAACATAAAATGCTACACCCTTTTCTCAACGTGCAAGCACCTTGTTTTAATCCGCTTCCACCCCCTCCCTTTATTTTTGGTATCTATAAATGAAAATCAGTCCTGAAAACTGAAAATTAGAAACTAAAAAACAGAAACCAGAAAATATAAGAAAAATGTTAATGAAAGAATTCAATGCAAAGGATAAACAAAAACAGAAATAAAACAAAACATGAATGAAAACAGAACCACAATTGAAAGCATATCAAACAAAACACGACTGAAACAAAAGGAAAACTGAAACAGAAAATAGATACCAAAAAAACAAGGACACAAACGACAAGAAAACAAAGGTAAAAAGGATAAAACAGAACCGTAATATAAAATGAAAAAAAAAGAAACACAAAACAGGACAGTGATAAAAATGCTACAGAAATAACCAAGAATGAAAGAATAGAAACAGAAAATAAGCAAAAACAGTTAATTGACTGATAAATTAACAAACAACAAACATTTGTACGTGAATGAAAGGTTTCATATGAATGAGTTGTCATGATAGTTAATTAAAGATATTCAATTAGTTGCTCAATGTAATTAACACTGAAATATAGTAACTTTTGTGGGGCAATGTCCAAAAATATTTTTATACCCACATAATAAACTCAAATGATTCAAATGTGGTCTAGACCTCCTAACTTGTACACTTGGAAATTTAGGACCTCTAATTATATGTTCAAGTGTATGTACCACACCAAACAAAATCACGTGTATTTCCATCTAAGATGACAAATCATTTATTTTCAAATGATTATTGATTTTCATATGAAAAAAAATGAGCCTTCGACACATATGTGAAGGAAATATCGTTGGGTTCTATTCAAAATATAAGAACAATAATTTTTGTGTATTAGAATTGTAATCACATACTTCTGTACTTCAACCATGGAACGTAGCCTCTTTCCAGACGGTGCAGCATAATACCTGAAATCAAATTTTCAACTTTAGTAAGCTGCAGAACAGCCCAAGACAATTTTAGAAACGCCAATGACACCGGTTTACAAATTACAAGCGAAGAGCATCAGTTTGAGGTATACTACACTTTCGTTGACTGAAACACCTACCATATAACATGGTGTATCATATTGCAATTCAATATAGAAATTATTACGACTTTGATAAAATTTTAAACATAGAAAACTATGCCTACTTTGATCTTATGGCCAAGGATCATGGGATCGGGATCGGGATTAGAATTGGGACCTAGATCGGTGGTCCCTATCCGATCCCGATCAAAATCAGATCAGGCCAATCAGCCGATTCTTCAGCAGGAAAACCAATCAGGAATTGGTCCAAATCAATAATATTTTTAAATATATATTAAAAAATCTGATTTCAAATCCAACTGATTCAGCCCGATTCTTTTAAAAAATATTTTAAAAAAATAGGATTCTAATTCCAATCTGATCTCGACCGATCTGGCCGATTCCACCAGAATTTTATCCCGGATGGTCCCTCCGGACAATTATCGGATTGCCATAGGCCGATTCTGTTATGAATGTGTCAATTTTGCAATCTATGGTTGTGGCTAACATCCTCATTGCATCACCCATCATTTTGGATGATTGGACCAAGATATTTATAACTGGTTTTTTAAGATGACACCATTCCATCCAGGTTGAATATCACTTTCCTTTTTACATGCCCTAATCTTACAAATACATTTTATCTCATTTCTGCTTATACTTGAATCCATGAATTATAAAATGTATCTCCAAGGTTATGATTAACTATTAATTTATTATCTCTTATAATATCAATACAACATCACTAGCAAAACATCAGATACCATGGAACATGAGATCATTTGTGAAACTAAACTAAAATAGAAAAACATCATGTTCCCTTCAACCGTGTAAACATTAGCAGCTGCATTATCATAGTAAAAAAAACTGATGACAACAGAAAAGAAAGAAGAGTAATGAAAAAAAAGGTAACCAACTAAACAAACCATAACATGGATGGGGAGGGAATATATTGTCAAAGTAGGAGGATAGGTATCAGGACACGGTTACACAACATGATAATAGGAACCTAACAAAGAAATTGAAAAAGAAAAGTTGTCAAAAATCTCCCATATCACATGTTTTAAAAAAGGCAAGGATTCCGGAATCGAAATCCCAATTCTCAGCTGGGAAAGAAATCGATCCCGAAATCAATTTTTTTTAAATTTTTTCCATCAAAAAAATCAGAAAAAATTCTGAAAAATAGGAAATGGTTTAGAAAAAAAACCAAAAGTAAGATTAACATGCATCCACGTGGAATAATTGCTAATAAACCTGAGAAGATGTTAAGTACACGTTGAGGTGCAAAAACTATAATAAATTTTAACTATATCACATGAAAACATAAAAGTAGAAATATACATGTTTTCAATCTTCACAAATATCCATGATATGAATATTGGTCTTCATCCTCTTCCTACTATTTTCGAAACTCTTTAGTTGTGACTAATCTTCTATTAAGTGCGGGAACATATCCATATGAAAATAATGACGATGCCATGTCATCAAAATCGGAGACATCGGACTGTGGCACGTAAGTAGACTTAGGTGGAGGAATCCACGATTGCTAAGGATCATAAAATATTAGATATAGTGGCTCAATATAATGCTATTGTGGTGTCTACTCATTCAGAGTGAAATACGACTTGGCCGCCGTGAATCAGGTGATTGTGGAGTTGATGGCTGCGTGGCTAATATGCACTCCTCGTCATCATCAACTGAAGAGTGAAAAAGAGCATGTGTGCTGTCATCTAGGCTTACAGAACATTGTTGATCTCCAGCTTCCTTCTCTTTACATCTTCAATCATCTCTGATGTCCTACCACAACCTAAAGATTTTTTTTAACTTTGAAAATTCACTTATTTTTCGTGTTGTCACTTTTGTTTTCGTTTTGCCTCGACTACGAATGGGTTGGGTAACTAGAGCTGGAGCTGGGGCTAACGCTGGAGGTGGCTGTTGTACAACTGCTGAGGCTAAAAAAGGGCCTGCCTGAGCCTAAGAAGTAGGTGGAGCTAGATGATCCTCCTTGGCCTATATACCATCCAACTCTCCTTCTACCTATGCACGATCATCGAGATCAAACTCAGCTAGATGATCTTTGGCTACCCTCTCCTCTATCTAGGAGGCAAGTGCATGCTCCTTCTGAAATATGTGATCCATATCCACCTCCTCGAGTGGTAGTGTGGCTGAGCTATGTCTCTGCTCGTATAAACCACCTGCGAACCGTGCAAATCTCTCCTCTGAGATCTTCGGTCGATCTTTGATATTCTTTATATGCAACCTCATGTTATAATAACAAAAGATCAGTTTCTCCAGCATGTCTAAGGTAAACATGTTCCTCCTCTTTGTATGTATCAGATTAAATGTGCTTCAGTTCCTCTCACAATGAGAGGAACTAGTGCTCTAACTGAGTATCCCAATACCAATGGCAGCAAGTGGATTTCATCCACTCATAGTGTTCACCTGAACTCACCACTCAGCTGCAAAAAATATATATAAAAACAAACAATCAGCCCAGCAGTTTCAATAACTTATAAGAAAATAAAAACTTTATTTAAAATAAATATACTAGGAGACACTTTGTCGCAAGAATATCTCAGATCAGTATCTGAGTATACCCCGACTCTCATTTTATACCTTTGCATCTGAAAAATGACAAGAATAAAAATTCATTAGTTGTCAAATAATTATTGACTCCAAATTATTAACTAAACTCCAACTTACTTCTATCTCAGCTTCTACCCTATCCTGCTAAGATCGGTAGAGACGCTGAATAATAGTGTACCACGCATCACCTCGTTGTCATTCACCACATGTTCTCCATATTGGATGTGGGGGTTCAAAAAATATCCTGTAAAAATTTATCAATATTAGTATTAACATTATGAATAATGTAATTATTGACTAAACTGAAAGTAGGTAAGCACAAAAAAAATTTTCACCCACTAACTTGCAGCATGTACATCGTGGTGCAAAGTCTTGTCCCATCAGTCATCTATGATCTTCTACCATTTTTTGTAACCTCTGGGATTCTTCTCTTTTATTTTAGTTTTTTCCGGTCCATTGCATTATATAGGGTGCCCATCTGGTTCCTGTCATCAGAGTCTACCAGTCTCAGCACAACAACCAGTGGCTCTATTATTGCCAGGTAGTAGGTAATTCTCTCCCAAAATCTCTTATCAGTGATCTGCTTCTCAGATCTAACAAGAATATCCAGCTGATCTTCTTTATTATGCAGGTGATCCACCATATAGTTGTAAAACTCTTCGGACTGGGTGAACCTCACAAGTGCATGCATGTGCCGATGTAAGCTCTCCAATGCAATGAAGTTTGTGACAAAACGAGTCAGACCGGGCCTAACAAGATCATGCTCTCCTGTGTGATCTCATAATATGTAGCATACAGGGATGAGAATAAATAAATGAAGTGATCGTCTGCGTCTGCCTGACAAGTGTAAAACACTCTCCTCCTTGCCTATATCCTCTAGTATGAGATCAATAGAATGTGCCGCACAAGGCACCCATAACAGATGCTGTCACTTTTCCGTTAACTTCTTCCCAACCACCTTATAGGAGGGTTCGTTGTCAGTGACAACATGAACCACATTCTCCTCCCCAATCTTCTCCACCATAGCATCCATCCAAAAAAATTTGTAGTCGGCATTTTTAATCTTCCCAGAAGCATCCACTGACTTCAAAAATGTGATCCTCTCAGAATAATACACCAAGAAGTTTATCATACTCCTCTTGGTGATACCTATCCACCCGTCACACATAATTGTGTAACTCCTCTCCTTCCACACCAATCTAAAGTCATTCATCCACTCCCTCAACTCCCAAACTTTCTCATCCAGCCCAGTGTCATATATATGCCTGCTGGTTGGGACTTGCATTGTTGGCCCAGTCTCACCCACGGCATCCATCGCAATCTGGAAGTAAGGGTTCGTGGTTGCATGTGTTAGGATGCCTACATTTAGTTAAAAAAAAATTTGAATCAGCCAAAAATAAGGTTAACTAAATAAAACATACATACATTCCATTTCAAGGGTGATACCTGCATGCAAGAACCATTTTACAATGTGGCGAACTTCTCTCTTTGCAGCTATTCTTGTTATCTTCACTCCTTTCATGTCTTGTTTAATCTCTATATATCAAGCACTTTGTTTTCTAAATAAATACTTATCACTCGGTGTAAACCGAGTGCTGACAAAATGGCAGTGTGGCTCCTGTCTCCATCTCTCACTCTCCCGGTCCCAGGTAGGACGAGTTGATGCTGATCGGCCAAGAACTGGGTCAGCTCTGGACCCTCCACTCCCCTCCTCTCTTCCTCCGCAGCAACTGCAGTTGCACGCTTGCTAGCATGCCTAACCTATCTAAGCTCGGAATCTGTGGAGTCATCCTCACTGTCTGGCTCCGGCTCGACTAGTGCCTTCCCCTTGTCTTTCCCTATGTAAGTAGGCAAATCTCGGTTCCTCCTCCTCTCAAGTAGCTCATCGTACAACTCTTCCCTCTGCTCAATCTTAATGGACCGTTGAGAGACTCTACCTGTCATGTAACCTCTCATCTCCTCACTCTTCTCCCTATGCACCTTATCACATTTTTTTACATTCCCACCTATTCCGGTAATATGTTGTTTTAAGCAGAACACACCCCCGTTCATCTCCTTCCTACACCACTTGCACTGTACTCTCTTTCTAGCTGCGTCTATCACGTGGTCATGTTCCCAACCTACGTCAGAAGGACATGCTGGTGCTACATCACCCCAATCGGCCATTGCTTATACATGCAACATTTGTAAACAATTTATAGAAAATTATAGACATTCTATAAATTGCTTTAGGGGCTGTTTGGGAAGCAGACAGCCCATCAAACAGACTATTTGGTATGTTTAGAGGGTTACATCTACGCCAGAAAGAGTCGTAAATCAACATATGGGTCTCCAGATTTCTTTTCCCATACTAAGAACAATCAATCGATGTTCTTACCATTTGTACGGAGTTATTCGGAAGGAAATTAACGGGTTAACCATGCTTAGAGTCGTCAGAAACGCGTAAAAATCGGCATATGGGGTTTCCAAAATTTTTCCTGTACAAAGAACATCTAATCGATGTTCTTATAGCTTGAACGGAGTTGTTCGGTCAGACTTCAGCGAGTTTAACAATACTCGAAGTCATCGGAAACACGTAAAAATGGGCGTACGGGATTTTTGGCGAAGAAATCTTAACGACAATCTTTCAAGAACCGAAAAACAAGTTGAATCGAGGTGGATCGAAGCTTGGATCGGCGGAATCCCTTGAAGGGATTGCTAGAATCCCAGAATCGGTCTAGGATCACCGCTGAAATCGCCGGAATCGCCACGGAAAGCTGGGATCGAGCGATCCTGCACCGGATCAATCAATTCCGAGGGTGGAATCACTCCGGAATCGTCTACGCCGGAAGGGAGATTTCCGTAGATCGCTTCCTGCGTAGGAATCAACCTGCAGGCATTGATTCCGGCCCTAAAGGGCTGGAGTCAGTTCAATTCCTAATCTAGAATCGAATTGAGAATCGAACCTAACCAAACCAGTCCGGCTTCTGACAGAATCGGTCGGATTGACCGATTCCAGCAGATTCAATTCGATTCATGGGGAATTCCCCCCGGAATGGGTCCTTTCGCAAGGAATCGGATCGAAATTGACCGATCCGATTCCGAAATCAGCCGATTCCAATCCGATCCCACCGATTCTGCAATTTATGCGAAGGGGTGATTAGCACCCCTTCTGGGGTGCAATTTTCACCCCCCAATGGGGGAATTAAACAACCCCCCCAACCCATGGGGGGTACTAGACAACAGGGGTGCTATTCAACCCCCTAAGTGAAATCATGGCCGAAAGTCTCCCCGGGGGGGGGGGGCGACTAAGGCCTTAAGATCACCCCTTCGAGTGACCCTGTTCAAGGTGCCAAGAGGCACCCTACAGCCTGCAGGGGTGCCGAGGAGGGGGAAGGGGGAGGGGGGAATCGGAGGTCCCCCCCCCTTAGTTACCTACTGTAGGGGTGGATCGGCCGGGCCTCTTCTAGATCGCCATGGATCTAGAGGTCCTCCGCCGGTTGGAGCCCTAGATCTTCCAAGGGAAGGGGGAGGAGAATCGAATGAGGCTAAAGGAGGGGAGAATCGGTCTGATCTCCCCCAATTTGGGGGGGATCGGACCTGAAATATGTCCGGAATCGATTCCGAAATCGGATCGATTCCAGAAGTTCCAATTTTTCGGAGAATCGGCTGGATCGACCAATTCCCAGATCGATCCACCTGGATCGGTCCAAAATCGACCGATCTGGTCGATTCCGACCGATCCCGCCGGGACTCCCAGCTGGATTGGTAATTCGGTGATGAATTGGATCGGTGGGTACCGATCCGATCCAAGAATCAATCGATCCGGATCAGGATCGGCCAAGTCTGCAAACCATGATCTGTGGAGACTTCCTGAGTCAAACGTTAAACAACAAGAATCTTCGAATTAAAACATAAATACTTCAAACTGAGACAAATTATCTGGTTAAGACAAAACATAGTATGAACCATAAAAAGAATGCAGCCAAATCAGAGCATTAGACCTTGTTATCATGGAGCTAGAAATTATATTAACAGAGAAAATTTGATATCAACAATATTCAACATGGATGGAGTACATACACATCTGCAAATTTGGTGCTTCCTTCACCTCGTATTCTAAGTATTCTTTCCCACCCTTGAGGGGGTTGAGCAATATTTGGCTTGTCAATTGCCCAAACTCTGCTGCCATCCTGAGAAATATCAGCAGGGTGATCACAGGAAACATCATGGCGCCATTCTTGTGCTTTTTCACAGATAAAAGGATCCTGAAGGAGATTTTCACGTATTTCTTCATACTTTTCTTTCTTAGGAACAAGCCTCCATTTAAAGCATTTAGCACATTGAACAGCAAATGCACCAATGGATGGCAAAACTCTGTTGGAATGGTGCTGTGTTGTAGAACTTGAGAAAGATGGAATCGACAGAGATTTACACCAAGCAGAAGCAGGCTCAGCCGGAGCTTCTAGACCTGCATCACTAGAACAAGAATTGAATACCACTAATTGCTTCTTGGAATTTCCTACAGAGTGATTGTCACTATCATCAATATTAATTAAGGCAGCAGACACCGACTTTCTGTGCCTCTTTTTGATGCTCTTGTCAATTTTGATCTTTGGTCTTTTCACCTCGGCATGGATATCATCGTGCGATGTTTGCATTTGCATTGATGGCAAGTGACCTACGGAGAAAAGAGGAAAAAGAAGAATAAGCCATCAAAGTGGATGCAACTGTCATTTTCACTATTTAAAATCCATGCAGCCTAGATCTTTTTAATTAGCTAGCAAGATAAGTCTGCTAAGGACACCAAATTTGCTACTGCAGAGAATCTGCCTTCCCAACTTCCTGTAATCATGCCAAGACCAGTTTGGTAATTGTACTTAACCCCTCTATCACTATCAATTTTGAAATGGATAGTGATGGAGATCATCAATAGATGTTAATTGAAACTCTTAATGCAAATAAAGCATGATATGTAATACAAGTGTCTACTTGTATCACATTTGATATTAATACCTCATCCTCTACAAATATCAATATCAAAATTGATATAGTATCATTTTTGCTAATCTAACAAAACAAGATATAATCAATTTTTTCAAAAAATCTCAACTCTAACTTTAATCTCAAACTATCACTTATACTATCATACATATTTAAAATTTATGATTATAAACATATATTATATACTTAATTAAGTTCTCTTTCAGCTCTTTTTTCTACCTCTCTATCTCTCTTAATTTATCGAGATTAACTCATTATCCAAAGATAAATACCCATACTTTCATAATTACATATATAAAATCACTTATAATATTACATTTTTTTCTTTAGGGGGGTTTCGCCCCCCTAACAACCCTCCACAAGGGACGCTGCCCCATTGACCCCCACGACCTGACTGCGCAAGTCGATCCATGACTACTATGCGCCCCCTATTAAATAATATTATAGCAATATTTTACTATCACTTATACTATCACGTATATATATTTTATAATCATAAATATGTTATATACTTAAATTTTATAAAAATATATTTAACTCTTTTCTCTTTCACACACATCATATTTACTTGTATACATAGATAAAATACTCATATTCAATTATAACATAAAAATATATTTATATTTATGCATATTTTTGTGTATAACAACTCCCCGACCCAGCCTTCCTGAAAATCACCTTGACTGCCTAGGTGACGCTTAAGCGGCCGCCTTGTCGCCTAAGCGGAATCAGTACCCTTCAACGTCTTGGACGCCTTGTCGCCTTGACAACTATGATGGAATACAATCTGTAAATAATCTCTCCCCACACCTCAAAGAAATGAGAAACAAAACAATATGTATAGTACATTGGTCCCTTTTTTCTTTGCCTATTATTACCTCTAACTTCTTAATTCTATATTAGATAAACTACCTATATCATACATATTCTCTCATTATATTTTCAATTATTATTTCAGTTAGATGATCTTGTTAAGTTTGTTTTATTGCATTTATGATCCATATAAAACTATATCTAGATGTTATGGTAAAATTTTATAAATTACTATTTTTATATAACTTCATATACAATTGACCCAAGTCATCACACTAATCTCTAGAGGTTTCAAAGAGGTCCCCTCTCCATATTGTTTGAGATAACACTTAGATGTAACATAAGAACCCTCATTTTTTACTTATTATCAATAACTTACCCTATGTCTCTTTTAATTCTCCTAATCAACTTATTTTGGTTTTGAATCTCAATTCTTCTCTTTCTTGGAAAAGATTGTGACATTTTAGACATGCATACACTTCAATTGACATTTGGAAGTCTAATCTCTCTAGATTTTCCTAACATCACTCCGAATTCTCGTTTTCAATCTCTCCGAAATAAAATCGAGATACGAGATGACAATCTTTGAACTGAAGCAACCAAAATCAACTATTATGTACAATTCAGTTGCACGCATGAGTCATGCGCAACTGGAGTCTACCACAATGTTGAGCCATGTGTTGCATCTTCTTCTCCCTATTGAATATGGATGACATCATATCAGGTATATTTGGACCCAATATGGATCCAATGACTTCCACTCAAGCGCGGGCGGGGAAATCATAGCACACAAGGTTGCAGTGATAATGTTGCCCCAACACTAATTCAACACTAAATGGGTGGATCAGACCGAAATCTAACGTAAAATCTATCTATTGACCAATTTTAATATTTTTTCCATTTTTATAATTTATATTTTTACATTTAAGCTATCAGATGTAAATTTAAAAAGAAAATATAAAATATAAAAAAAATAAAAAATACATTGATCATCTTTTTTTATTGAGGGTATTTTATAATTGCTCATTCACACACTTAATATAAAATATCTAATATTTTTTACATGTAAGTACATTAACGTATATTTTAATCTGATATTATTAGATCTAATCTCCAAATATTTTCTTGAGATCTATAAGATCTCTTCTATTTCACACTTTCCCGAGACAAAACCAACATCCGATATAGCAATCATTGCCCTCCTCTAGATTAGCATATGCCCCCATTTGATTAAAGTATAAAAATGATATCATACTAATTTTGATGTTGACATTTATAGAGGATATAGTACCGATATCAAAATCAATACAGGCAGAAACTTGTATGACATATCATGCTTTTTTTTTTTGTCGGATGGCTCAGCGGCCCAAGTGCACGCAGCGCCGCACGCTGTCGAGGGATCGAGCCCCAGCTCGATCCCCACATGATCCCCCCCCCAGGGGGTGTCCCGGCAGAGGGTCTACTAGGACTCGAACCCGGCCCCTGCTCCCCCAGGAGCAGGGGTGGTGCCATTCAAGCCACGCTCGGTCGGCAACATATCATGCTTTATTTACACTAAGAGTTTTAATATTGACATTGACACACAAACATAAATTGATGATTTACATCAATATTAATTTCGAAATTGATAGTGATAGAAGTGTTTAATATAGTTACCAAATAAAACCATAGATTTACCACATTTTTTCTTTACATTATCTTGATTTTTTTTACTTTTCTAATTGGAGCTTCACTGAATCTCCGTTTACCATGTCCATCCCATTTTAATTTTTCTTCTTTCAATTTGTCTACAATCATATCTACTCTCACGATCTCTATAATATATTCTTACATGTTCTATCTAATCTAGCAAGACAACAACTTTAACATTGTTATTTTAGCAACACTTAGTTTAGAAACATGTTTTCTCTTCATTATCCAATATTCAGTACTATATAACATTTCAAGTATCATAATCGTACAACAAAATTCCTCTTTCACCTTTGGTAGAAACTTACAATCAAATAACAACCATGCAGTTAATCTTCCCCTCATTTATCATGATTTAATCATGGTTAACATTCTCATCATACTTTCTATCCTGTTGGATAATTAAATTAAGACATTTAGATTATGTACTTTACAATAATAGACATCCAAATTCACTATCTTTTTCACTTTGATTTTCATTAAACTTATAATACATGTATTCTATCTTAATTCTACTTAACTAAATCTTTAGACTCAAAAGTGAGTTTCCTATTAACTTCTCATTGTGTTTCATCTATCATTACACACACCATGATATATCATCTTGCATATTCTTTATCAATTCATACATAACTACTGTAAAAAGGTAAAGACTTCTTGTAAATCTTTCATGTATGCTAATCCCCTCAATTATGCATTAATAGGGGCTACTCCAACATATATATTTTATCACTTATATATACCTAACCAACATCATCTTTCACTTAACCATCATAAAATACCTCTTTAAACACTATCAAAAAAATTCCCAATCAATAGGCATCATAGTAAATCTTTCTTCATAACTCAATTCAACTATTTTTTTAACGAAAAAATTAACTTTCATTATAGACTAATTACACATAAATCTGACTTGCTTGACAAAAATAGTTGTAATATCTCACAAGCTACAATCCACTTTCTTCCATAATTTCATAGTATGGCATTTAAGCTTGACCTTTATATGATTTTAAGTAATCTTGTTTATCTTATTTTTCCTTAAAAAGGTGTATAACCATGCTCTTCCATCATTTATTCAAAATTTTCATACTTAATAGAGATTCTATAATAATAAAAGTCTTGCATGTTTTCATCTTCTTCAATGTTTTTTTAACTACAAAAAAATTAATTTTCCTAATATATTCATATTAAGTTGCATTATATTATGTTTCTAGCAATGCAATTATTAAAAACAATATGATAATAACATATCCACCTTTTCTTAATGTCGTCATTTTTTATTATAATCTTTCCTTCATTATCCAAAATACATTTATCTTGGTTAAGATCTTAAAATAATTCTGTCTCACTTTTGTTAATCGATGAATATCTTTTTCACTTTCTTTAGTTCTTAGTTTCTCGTCAATCAATATGAAAATTTCATCCCTTGCTTGTATAACCATCTTTCTTACTTCACTTTTCAACTATTTTGTATTGCTCATAAATTTCGTCACTATCACAGTAAGACAATCGTTTATATCAATCAGCTTATTCTTTATCACAATTCACATTTTTTATTCCACCAGTATCTCTCCTTTTAAGTAGATCATTTCATATCTTTAGACTCTCTCCAAACATTTTTCTAGATATCTTTCTGATCATTGTAACGATATACATCTACATAGCATTAGCTTTTATGCCTGACTTATAATCATTTATCTTGAAAAAAAATCATTTTTAAATCTCTTGTTTCATCTCTTTTAATTTTCATCATTTTATTCTAGTCAAAAATCTCTCTTAAATATTTTTGTTTCTCTTGATCCTAACATCTAAAACCACTAACGAATATTGACGCTTTATTATGAATAACTTTACAATCTTTGCAAAGAGTATAATTAGTCTTTCTTGTAACAATGAAACCGATTTGACTCTTATTTTGCCCACTTTTAAATATTATTAAATAAAAATCTATTTTAAAAAAATAGATATTTCTTAATATAAGATCAAACACTATAGCAAAATCCAAGATAATTTTCAAAGCATTCATTTTCAACATATCTATTGAAGTCTCCTCAAATAACTATCTTTTCTTCATTTGGTATACTCTGCATAATATCATTTATATCCTTAAAAACTTTTTCTTCAAACTTAATTCCTAAATAAATTTATGAAACATAAACACTATAATAATTACCACTCTTTATATAATTATTTTTACAAGAATAACTATATTTCCTTTTTTTTACTAACACCACTTCATCTTTTCCTATTTTATCGACAATGATACTTAATTTTTATTTATCTTATTTCTTATATATTATAATTTATAACTTGTATTTTCTAGCTTTCTACATTTCTCTCATGTCCCATATACCATAATTTATAACTTGTATGTTCTCGTTTTTACATTTTCCTCCTATTCATTTAGTTTCTTGAATATATTAATCTTTTTTCTCTTTATACTAAACAAGTTCCATAGTTTTTTCTATGAAAGACCTAAAATTCTAAGTACGCATTTTTATTATTCTTCTAATCTTTTATTTATTAGATTTATTTTTATAATAATTCTCATTTGTTAAGTCATGTTCCACTCTATGAACTAGCTTCTTTACTAAGATCTGTTTTTGATCAGAAACCCTTTTAAGTTTTAAGCACTACGTTAGAGCATTTATATGACTTGTCACATGCGAGGAATGTGATGCGGGACAGAAATAAAAACGTTGCCATCCAGATGTGCCAATTGGTCTAAATAAGATGAATTAGTTCTAATCAGGCCAAAATAATCAAATCAAGGTCGAACCACACTGAAAACTAACTAAACGACTAGAAAATATGTTGAACTGGTGCTGGAGGAGCTCAAACTAGGCTGGAGGAGCTAAACCCCAACCAGGGTACCGTGGCAACCACCTGGAGCACACGCAACCGCATGTTACGATTGACCCCATCAGGGGTGTCGTGGCATGTTGATATGAAAGGTAACTCAGGGGGTACACGAGGTTTCACGTGACAGCAAATAGTATAGGGCAGCGTTGTGACCTTCCGTGGGCAAGGACACTCCTGCGCGCAAGAATGTTTGGTCGCGCGAGTTGCAGCGACAATGGGGGACATGGAGACCCATAAGTCGCGCCCAAATGGCATGCGAGAGAGTCCACACATGGGGGTTGTGGCAGACTTTGGGTAGCTCCGCCTCATGAAAGAGAGATCCTCCGATGGGGGTCGTGGAGGTGTTGGCAAAGAACCAACTAAGGTGTTGTGACATGATCCGATGGTGCCCGAAGGCACGAGTGAGGCCATGGTGAAGGCAGCATACCATGACAAGGCTCGACCGCCTACTCTGCAGGCTCGTTGTCGTCCTCTCATTCGGACGACAAAGAGCAAGGGAAGCTCGCCCTGCAGTTGGACACCACAAAGGAGTCACGTTCGCCCGTCCGGATGGCAAGGGAGCAGGAGACATAGGTAGGAGGACAGCTACGAGGTGATAAGGGTGCTCACATGGCTGAGAGGCTTCGTCAACTTCTCTGATCTTCTCCTTCTTTATTGTCTTTCTTCCTTCAGAGGCAGTGGGAAGCATAGCGAAGCAGACGGATTTGAAAGAGACAGAGGAAGGAGCGTCAAGTCCTATGGGATCAAGGGTAGTGTGGGGTGTGAGGGGGTGGTGACAAAGCCTCTGCTAGGATCCTGAATAGGAATAGAGATTATGGTGAGTCTACCCCGCGGGGTGGGGTCCGAAGGGGCCAGAACAAGGAAGGTAGAGATGGAGATGGAGAAAGAGAGGTCAAAGGCTAGGGGCAATGGCGTCGAAAGCAAAGGATGCACCGGGAGGAAGAGACGATGACGAGGAAGAAGGGGAAGAAGCTGGTGAGTCATGCAATGCTTCGAAGGGGACCTCCGAACCCATTCAAGGATCGCCGAATAGAGCCTAGTAACACTGTCAAGGGCATCGCAATAGTGGCTGGAGGTCAAGTAGTGTTCTAATGCCAAACAAGCCCGTAAAAGTTATGATGTGACAAAACTAGACTCAACCATGTCATTGAAGAGGAACCAAGAAGCATCAACGACGACGATAGTGATCATGTTGAACTAGGAATTATGGAGCCGGTGAAGGAGAACTCACCAAAGCGGACTGCAAGGAGGGAAAGAAGAAGAGGGGAACCAACCTTTCTGCTAAAGGTGATCAGAAGAGGGCCTCCCACTGGAGGGGGTGGAGGGGAACCGAGCCAAGGACTTGGCTCCACACACAAGTTTGGAGCCAAGTGCTCCAAAAATTTATTGTTCATCATTGTGTTGACTTTTGCTATAGCATGAGACTTATATAGAAGCTGGTTGGGGAATTATAAACAAAACCTTCTAACGAAGACATTAACCAACATGTCTTATAAAGACTAAAATGAAAAGAAACCAACTCAAAGAACTCTATGTATTAAAATAAAATGTAAAGGCTTTAATTATAATACTACTAAATAAGAAAATAAATGTGATGTCTTCTTGAAACTTAGATGGCACCATTCGAGACATCCTTGTCCGTTGGATCTGATCTGATCCCCATCATTCTCCCCTAATGCGAAAAACTCATTCTCAATTTTTATAGTATCGTACAATTTATACGGCCACGATTGATACTAAGGACGAGGATGGCATGGCCGACGTGATAAGGACATGCAACCCACAAGCTCTGAAGTGATCGAAAATGTGACCTAAATGGTGTCGTAAAAGCCATCCAGCTCTAGATTTCCATACTTTGTCGAGATATGTCCTGGTGGATCCTCGGTAACCAGTGTGCCTCAGTCACAATGGTCAACTCTATCAGCAACTCAGTGATATGTCTAGTCAACTCAGTCATAATAGTTATGTTGGTCTCAACCTCTGCAAAATGTCACTACTCTATCATCAGCTCAATTAGCAACTTGGTAAGTCACTCAATTAGCTCAATCTCAACAACTTTGTTAGTCTCAATCTCTAAAGTACATCGTAGCTTGAGCTCTGTAGCTAACGCTAGACTGACCTCATAGGCGATCTCAATAACCATGTCTACTTAGTCCTCAATCACAAGCCACTAGGCATAAGTGTTACCGATATATGACGAATCACTCAATGACATGTACTCCTTATGCCACAAAGTAAGCTCTTGAGCACATGTGTCCATATCAGCATGTCGATCAGTTAACCAATCAAATCCCAAGATGAGCTAGTGTTTGTGCGGGGACTACCTCGCACCATGTGTCCCCAACATATCAAATGGTTAAAGATCTCACTCGGCCTTTGATAATACAAACAAACTAAATATAATATGGAACATCTAATATCTTGGCACAATCAACTCAAAAAGAGATTGTGAAATGTGACTATCTAAATAGCTAAGAGGAAAAATGTGTTGTGCACCTCAAGCGGTAGTGTAGTATTAAAACTGAAATGTCAATATTCCGCACAACACAAGGATATCGACTCATTGAGACAAGTCAGAACCAACTCTGGTACTAAGTTAATGATGGACAAAAAATGGAGACGTTGCCATTCAAATGCACTGGTTGGTCTGAATAAGTTGAATTAGTTTTGATCGGGTAGAAATGATCAAATCAAGCTCAAACCATGTTGAAAACCAACTAAACGAGTTAGAAACCTATTGAACCAACACTAGAGGAGTTCAAACTGGGCTGGAGGAGCAAAACCTTGACCCAGATGTAGTGGCAAGCGCCCAGAGCACTGTTGGTGCCTAAAAATTCCATGGCACCCAATTTAGGCAAGTGTTGGACAAAAGCAAGAGAAAGAAAGCATTTAGAAAGAACAAACCGGCTTTGCCCGCATTTGGGCCTAATGGGTCAAATGGACCCAATAAGCCTATTTGGACCAAGTCGATCAAATGACGACCCCATACTGGCACCAACACTAGGTCCACCTAGCTCAAACTTGAAGAATGTTAGAGTTTGATCAAAAATCTGACTCATATTAAACAAGCTTTAGATAAAACACTGAAAGTAGACTTCCGGATAACTTTAGCGGGGCTTTTTTGGGCCCAAGGATAAAATAATGGGCCCACGGGGTAGTGCCAGCAAAGGCCTCCTCAATGGTGCCCCGAATGTTAGCAATTGGCTCTATGACGTTTTTGCCCTTAATAGGCTCAGGCAACCAATTGTCGGCCTAATAACAGTTGACATCATCAGGTCTGTCATCTTAATTTTAAGCAACACCTAAGTCAGATTCGGAATCCAACTCATATTTTGCAAGTTATGGACAAAACACTAAAAGCTGGATCACGAATAACTTTATTCGACAAGTTATAGGCAAAATAGTGAAAGTCGGCTTCCGAATAGCTTTATCAGGACTTAACGGACCGAAAAGAGCAAACCGGTGAGCCCACGGGATAATACCAGTTAAGATCTTCACAACAGTACCCTGAATGTCAAAAACTAACTCTTAGTGGCAAAATAACCATTTTGTCCCTATTAGGCTTGAGCAACTTAGGGGTGGCCCAATAAGAAAATGGCACCATAACGTCCACCCGACTTTAAGTCGAACAACGCCAGAGTCAGATTGAAAATTCAACTCATATTCGAAAAATTATGATCACAAAATTGAATTTGGTAGGGACTTTAATCCCGGTCCTCTCAGAGGCAAAATAGTCCAAATAGACCTAGAAGAGGTCAATTCACAAGAAAATGACTATGGTTGAGACATATTTTTATTTAATTATAGTTTATGCAATTTTCATGATTATCATGGGCCGAGATCATACCGATCAAAAAAATCACCGAATTTGGGATCTCGATGCAAATCAAAAGCCCTCAATTTTAGATCTAGTGGAACGCAAGATCTATGATGGTCAGAACATGATCTGAACACTATACGGTTGTATTTGATTGAAACAAATAATTCCAAGCAGAAGATTATTTTCAACCATTGGATCAGCAGCTATCATGATGAAAATCAAGTCAAAAATTTGATCTAATTTCCATCCATCGGCGGATTCATTCAAGACGAAGTTTTCCCCAAATTCATTTCATACAATCTAAGAGAGAAATCAAGAAGCATTATCTTGCTTTGATGAAAAATTTTTTAAAAAAAGAGAGATGTGAACAGGAGAGGATGAGGAGAATAACATCTCTCCTCCTTCATATATATATATATATATATATCTTGAATGTTGTACGCCATCAGCCCATCATATATAAAAGAAAAAAAGAAGCATCCCACGTCCTGCGACACCAGCCGCAGGAGAGAGAGGGAGCCAGCTCCATCTGCAACAGCCGCCTACGCAAGAAGAAGGAGGAGGAGGAGATAAAGACAAACCTTAGCCATGTAGCTCTTCAAGGCTACCCCTTCTTCTCCCCTTCTCCTTTCTTTTTCTATCATTCTCATGGCCTAAACCGGCCCCTTCTCTCCATCGGCATCCCTTTAAGCCCCTGCCAACCCTCTACTGCAGCCCCTTAACAGGCACAAACAGCTCCTTAGCAGCCCCTATTCTTCCCTTGTTTGACCTGCACAAAGAGACCCCTCAAAAGTTTTGTTCGGTTCCCTTTCTGCCCCACTGCAGACCCTCTACTGCAGCCCCTTCGAACAGCCCCTAAAGTTCCCTGCAGAACTCTCATCGGACCGCACTGCAGGCCTAAAAAGAAACCATGTTAGCTCCTTCAGCCCTCACTACAAATCCCTTAAACCCCTGTTGACACCTAAGTTTTGAAAATAAAATATCATGGTGTCAATCTTGAATAAAAGAATAAATTCAGCTCGAATAAGTTCCTACATAATTCTGAAAAATTAGAGAACTCAAGCATAAAAATAGGCATTGTAATATGAAACTTGCAGAAGCCTGGCTGGAAATGAGAAAATGTACAAGCTCTGTAATCCGGTGAAGAAAAGGCAGAAGAGTTGTGCATCCAGAACATTTGTCGGTCCAGGACACCTAATGATGTGTACAGGACTAGCTGAGGGAGTTAGCAGGTTTTCGGAAATGGAACGGGGCTGTAAAAAGAATGGAAGTCTCGGTGGCAGAGTTGTTTTCTGATCGTTTCCCATACCTTGCCGGACTCTACTACAAGAGGAAGTCCCGTGAGACTGCTCCCGCATAGAGCTAGCAGGTTTTCGGAAATGGAGTGAGGCCGTGAGGAGCTGAATGGCAGGTGTTGGTGTCGACATCAATCCCCGATCGGATCCTGTATGAAATAAAAGTTTTCTGATGATAGAAATCCTACGCAGGAGGGAAGACTCTCCGAAGCAAATCAAATCCAAGTATCCCGGACCCGTCCGGTTCCATTTCGAAGCCAGACGCCTATTTCCGGAAGGAGACTCAATGGCAGGAAGGGGGGCTGGCCGGGTCCTATATAAGTTCGGCCAAGACCAGCATACCAGGGGATCAGCAAGAGAAGCAGAGAGAGAGGAGCATTGAGCGGGAGGAGATTTGAGGAGTTACTAGAGCCGCAGAGCGTCTTCTTCTTCTCGCCGACGTTGAGAGAACTACCAGGCTAAGCTTCCTTTCCCGTCGGAAGTGCCAAGGCTGCCTCACCCCTTGACCATAGCAGAAGATTGCATCGAAGCCTGCCGTCTTCCTCCCCCTTGCGTCGTAAGCCGCCGGATCTTCCTTCAAGAGACGCCGCAAGCCTGTGTTTCTCTCGGCTGCACCGCTGAAGCCGTCTCCTCTTCAGTTCGGGAGCATTGTAGCCATCATCCCCTCTGAACAGGCCATCGAAAGGAGTCGCCGGGCTCCAGAAAGAGAGCGCCGTCGAGGAGGAGCTGTGTTCGGGGGGAATAATGTCCCCCCAACTATGGTCCATGGTGGAAAACACCGTGGGGCCCACTCAAAAAAAAGTGAAAAACAGAAGAAGGAGAAGAACCGTGCAGCCGAGCGAGGTCTGCGCAGGGCCAGGCCGTAGCGGGCCGCCAGCCCAAACAGAGCATCCAAATAGGGCTTCTTGGTGAACAATGCCTGAAGAAAAAAAATTTAAAACAAACAATGAAGTAAAAATTAAATAAAAATCTACATGTTTAATCAACAAATCGAGACTAGTTGGGGGTCAACTAACCATCCGTCCTTACGTCTTGACTTAACTTAAAAGAAATTAAAATTCAGACTAGTTGGGGGGTCGATTAACCATCCGCCCCTACGTCCTTTTTAGGGTAGACATACAAAGGTCTATAAAAGACCCTAATATCTTACCATCCAGCTATGTGAGGCCGTGCATGGTCAACATGCCGCTAAGCCGATTATATGCTGACAAAGTTCTAAAAAAATGGAGGAATATTGATATGTCTATCAAAGACCGAGTATCTCTTCCCTATAAATTGACAAGCATCGTGACATCAAGGGTTGGATGAAGTTGATTTTAAATCAGCTGGAGTTGTAAAGCTATTTGATTCCGGTTTGAATGAACAGAGAAGGATTTATAACCAGTGTACAAGTGATCTTGAACGGAGGATCAATAACCCCATGAAATTGAGAGGATTGCAAATAAAAGAGAAATAAAAACAGAACAAATCACCCTGAACATAGAACATACAGAGTGTCACACAAAAAAAAGGGAGAATTACCACCAGGTCCATTTAAGAAAATCGGTTTACCAAAAACTCCGTTGACCACTTTTTCATCCCATTTAATCCGTTGACAACACATAATGTTACCATTTGGTCCGTTTTTCCCAACTACTGTCCCCGTATCCCCATTTTGCCCTTCCCGCAGGTAGACGGCGTCCCGGGCGGCGATGTCGGAGCAGGAGAGGACGCAGGAGACGACGCGATGTCGGAGCAGGGCCGCGGGGGGGAGCCTCGCCGGGGGGGGTGTTTCCGCGGGCTGCGGGGGCTGCGGGGGAGCCTCGGGGGAGCCTCGCCGGGGGGAGGGGGCTGCGGGGGGAGCCTCGCCGGGGGCCGCGGACGTCGTCGCCGGGGGGGCGCTGCGGGGGGGGCCCTCGCTGGGGGGGTGTTTCCGCGGGCGGGAGGAGCGCCGCGAGGGGGGGGAGCCTCGCCGGGGGGGGGGGGGGGGCTGCGGGGGGGGGGCCTCGCCGGGGGGGGGGGTTTCCGCGGGCGGGGGAGCGCCGCGGACGGGGGGAGGGGGCTGCGGGGGGAGCCTCGCCGGGGGCCGCGGACGTCGTCGCCGCCGGGGGGGGGCGCTGCGGGGGGGCCCTCGCCGGGGGGGGGTGTTTCCGCGGGCGGGAGGAGCGCCGCGAGGGGGGGGGGAGCCTCGCCGGGGGGGGGGGCTGCGGGGGGGGCCGCGCCGGGGGGGGGGGGGGGGGGGGGGGTTTCCGCGGGCGGGGGGAGCGCCGCGGACGGGGGGAGGGGGCTGCGGGGGGAGCCTCGCCGGGGGCCGCGGACGTCGTCGCCGGGGGGGCGCTGCGGGGGGCCCTCGCCGGGGGGGGTGTTTCCGCGGGCGGGAGGAGCGCCGCGAGGGGGGGGGAGCCTCGCCGGGGGGGGGGGTGTTTCCGCGGGCGGGAGGAGCGCCGCGAGGGGGGGGAGCCTCGCCGGGGGGGTGGAGAGCGTCGCTGCGAGGGAGGGGGGCCGGCGGGGGGCAGGGCAAAAACGACATTTCAACTCTAAATTGGAGTGGGTGTGACCATATTTTGAAAAAACGGACCTAATAGAAAGATGTTTTTGAAAACGGACCTAGTGGTAAAGTGATCCCCGTAAAACGGACCTAGTGTGCATTTGCGCAAAAAAAAATCTCTCAAGTTAGCTTGGATTTGAAATTACCAAGAATTGGAGAGCTGAAGTTAATAAAAAAAGTAAGTAGAATTTCCCAAAGCTGAAATCAAAAATCTGAAATTCTCCAAATCCTTCAATCAGGACGAGCATAGATAAACTTAAACAGGAGGTGTTCATCAGATCCAAATCAAGACTTGAATAAACTTGTAATCTGGAAATTGGAAGACTTGAATATTTTCAAACAAACATGAAGTTCAACCAAGCCCTAAACAAAATCAACAGTGAATTTGAATTAAATTACTCAAATCATAAAACACCATCTTTCAATTAAATTAAGCCACAATAGATAAAATACATTTAAGTCCGAACCAAGCCCCAAACCCAGCCTATTGAACACAACCAAATTTCACTTGATTCTGATGAGAGACCAGGAAATCAGTTCGTGCAAAAAAAATCAAGGCATGTTGAAACTGAAAAAAAAAAAAAGTGGGCCGCGCAGCAATCACGCGCGGCATGCACGCGTGTGCGCGCAATGCACGTTGCCCACCCGGGCACCCTCGGTCAAGCCAGGGGAAGATTTATAAAAAAAAGGGGGGGCACACCAGTCGGATGGGCCGGGCCTGCGGGCCTCGCGCGCGCAAGCGCGGCAGCGCCAGCCACGCGGGCTCCGCGCGCGCATGAGCAGCCGCAGGCGCCTCCCCAGGTCAACCGGGTCTGCCCGGTCAAACAGAGCATAAAAAGAAAAAAAAAGGGGAGGGAAGGACCGGGTCAACCAGCCTCCCCCATATCCCCACGTTCAGGAAGTGGCCCCACTCCTCGGATCCGGTCACCCCTAGGTGACTTTACCACCAGGTTTGACTTCCGGTCAAACAGAAGCATAAAAGAGAGAGAAAAAGAGGTTGAACTCACCCCCGAATCGGGTCACCCCCCACTATTGCGAAAATGGGCTTAGTGGGGTGGTTTTTTGTGACCAAAATACCCCTCCAAAATCTTCTATAAATACCCCCACATGGCCATACGTGGGAAAGGGTTGGAGAGTGGTTGGAAGGTGAGAAGATTGGGAGGAGAGAGATTTCCCAAGAGAGAGGAAGTCTATTCTTCAAAGCAAGTCCCGATTTTCTTCGAATTGGCTTTTGGCCGTTCGAAAAGGAAGGAAGGGTTTTGCCCGACCTCCAAAGAAAGATCCAATCACCTCGAAACGGCTTTTGGCCATTCGAGAAAGGAGTAGGGTTTTGCCCGACCTTCAAAGTCCAATCGATCCCGATCCTATCTCGTTTCGCGAGAGGGATCGAATAGCCCGCATTTAAAAAATGCGAACTTAAGCTACTCGGGATCAAATAGAAAACCCAAATCGGTCAAACCGAAATGCCGGTCAAACCGAACGGGGATTCAAATAGAAAACTCAAGTCGGTAAAGCCGAAATGCCGGTCAAACCGAATGGAAAATTCAACATGAAAACCCAAATCGGTAAAACCGAAATGCCGGTCAAACCGAACGGGAAATCAAGGTGAAAACCCAAATCGGTAAAACCGAAATGCCGGTCAAACCGAACGGGAAATCAAGGTGAAAACCCAAATCGGTAAAGCCAAAATGTCGGTCAAACCGAACGGGAAATCAAAGTGAAAACCCAAGTCGGTAAAGCCGAAATGCCGGTCAAACCGAACGGGAAATCAAGATGAAAACCCAAATCGGTCAAACCGAAATGCCGGTCAAACCGAACGGGGATTCAAATAGAAAACCCAAGTCGGTAAAACCGAAATGCCGGTCAAACCGAACGGGAATTCAAATCGAAAACCCAAATCGGTCAAACCGAAATGCCGGTCAAACCGAACGGGGATTCAAATAGAAAACCCAAGTCGGTAAAGCCGAAATGCCGGTCAAACCGAATGGGAAAATCAACATGAAAACCCAAATCGGTAAAACCGAAATGACGGTCAAACCGAACGGAAAATCAAGGTGAAAACCCAAATCGGTAAAACCGAAATGCCGGTCAAACCGAACAGGAAATCAAGGTGAAAACCCAAATCGGTAAAGCCGAAATGCCGGTGAAACCGAACGGGAAATCAAAGTGAAAACCCAAGTCGGTAAAGCCGAAATGCCGGTCAAACCGAACGGGAAATCAAATCGAAAACCCAAATCGGTCAAACCGAACGGGGATTCAAATAGAAAACCCAAGTCGGTAAAACCGAAATGCCGGTCAAACCGAACGGGAATTCAAATCGAAAACCCAAATTGGTCAAACCGAAATGCCGGTCAAACCGAACGGGGATTCAAATAGAAAACCCAAATCGGTCAAACCGAAATGCCGGTCAAACAAAACGAGGATTCAAATAGAAAACTCAAATCGGTAAAGCCGAAATGCCGGTCAAAACGAACGAGAAATCAAGGTGAAAACCCAAATCAGTAAAGCAGAAATGTCGGTCAAATCGAACGGGAAATCAAAGTGAAAACCCAAGTCGGTAAAGCCGAAATGTCGGTCAAACCGAACGGGAAATCAAGATGAAAACCCAAATCGGTCAAACCGAAATGCCGATCAAACCGAATGGGGATTCAAATAGAAATCCAAGTCGGTAAAACCGAAATGCCGGTCAAACCGAACGGGAATTCAAATCGAAAAGCCAAATCGGTCAAACCGAAATGTCGGTCAAACCGAACGGGAATTCAAATCGAAAACCCAAATCGGTCAAACCGAAATGCCGGTCAAACCGAACGGGGATTCAAATACAACATGAAAACCCAAATCGGTAAAACCGAAATGCCGGTCAAACCGAACGGGAAATCAAGGTGAAAACCCAAATCGGTAAAACCGAAATGCCGGTCAAACCGAACGGGAAATCAAGGTGAAAACCCAAATCGGTAAAGCCGAAATGCCGGTCAAACCGAACGGGAAATCAAAGTGAAAACCCAAGTCGGTAAAGCCGAAATGCCGGTCAAACCGAACGGGAAATCAAGATGAAAACCCAAATCGGTCAAACCGAAATGCCGGTCAAACCGAAGGGGGATTCAAATAGAAAACTCAAGTCGGTAAAACCGAAATGCCGGTCAAACCGAACGGAAATTCAAATCGAAAACCCAAATCGGTCAAACCGAAATGCCGGTCAAACCGAACGGGGATTCATATAAAAAAACCCAAGTCGGTAAAGCCGAAATGCCGGTCAAACCGAATGGGAAATCAACATGAAAACCCAAATTGGTAAAACCGAAATGCCGGTCAAACCGAACGGGAAATCAAGGTGAAAACCCAAATCGGTAAAGCCGAAATGCCGGTCAAACCGAACGGGAAATCAAGATGAAAACCCAAATCGGTAAAACCGAAATGCCGGTCAAACCGAACGGGAATTCAAATCGAAAACCCAAATCGGTCAAACCGAAATGCCGGTCAAACCGAACGGGAATTCAAATCGAAAACCCAAATCGGTCAAACCGAAATGCCGGTCAAACCGAACGGGAAATCAAGGTGAAATCCCAAATCGGTAAAATCGAAATGTCGGCAAACCCGAACAAGCTCCAGAAATGCCGCATATCAAATGCAATCAAGCGATTCCCTGGACACATTAAGACAACTGTTCGGTAAAGCCAAAATACCGAAAAGGCCGAAACCCAGATCGGTAAAGCTGAAATGTCAGCAAAGACCGAACAAGCTCCAGAAATGCCGCATATCAAATGCAATCAAGCCATTCTTGGACACATGAAGACAATCTGGTTCGGTAATGCCAAAATACCGAAAAGGCCGAAACCCAGATCGGTAAAGTTGAAATGTCAGCAAAAACCGAAGAAGCTCCAGAAATGCCGCATATCAAATGCAATCAAGTCATTCTTGGATATACGAAGAAAATCTGGTTCGGTAAGGCCGAAATGTCGAAAAAGCCGAAACCCAGATCGGTAAAGCTGAAATGTCAGCAAAACCGAAGAAGCTCCAAAAATGCTGCATATCAAATGCAATCAAGTCATTCTTGGACATATGAATAAAATTTGGTTCGGTAAAACTGAAATATCGGCAAAGCCGAAACCCAAATCGGTAAAGCCAAAGTGCTGGCCAAACCGAACAAACTTTAACATATGTTGAGGAACAAAGGCTCGGATGCCCCCTCATTTATTGTACTTCCATGTACTCAAATCGACAAGAAATAAATTCAAGTTCGATTGGCTGGATGTGCCATTACAAGGATGACACATAATCCCCATGGACTTTGAGAGGCAGATAAAAATTAAATAAGTCATTTAAATAATTTAAAATTCTAATCAATTAATCAAATTTGATTAAATAACATCAAATAATGACTTATTTATTAACAAAAATGCCATCATAATCAAATCAAATTCATGCCATAAAATCATGCATAAAAAATGACCACAAATGGTTACAAAACATGTTAAGTTTGAATCCGACTTAACCATAAAAAATTAAGTCAACCTAAATGGATAATGCTACTTAATTAAATAAGTGTGCATAACAAAATTCAAATCAAATAAATGATCAAAACGTTAATAAAATGTTAACATAATCCAACCAAAATTATGTCATTAAATAATACATAAAAAATGTCAACCAATGACTAGGAAAACAAGTTATGTTGGATTAAAATCAACCATGAAAAATTAAAGTGATCAATATTATTAAGAACAAATCTTAATAATAATAAGAAATTCACTTAAATCAAGCAAACAAAAATGCTAACAAACAAAAAAAATGGAAATCAATTCCTACAAACAAATAAAAAAAGAGATCAACTCAAAATTGTCTAAGTCAACAAATGACCAAAGACATAAACAAAACAAATCAAATCAAATCCCAAACCAAAAAGAAAGTCAATGAACCCAAACTTAAAGTTTGAATTAAATTCAACCAAATTCCATCTCATAAGGCCATGGGGATATGTCTTCCAGCTTTGTGTTTATGTGGATGAATGACTTCCGTTTAATATGTCGCTGTGACGGTCAATCAAGGGTGTTCGAGTGTTCGCTCGATATAATTAACACCGGAATATCGCAAGTCCGGTGGAGAGAGGTCAAAATTTATTTTCAAAGAACTCAGATAACCTCATAAATTAAATTGTGGTTCAGATCATCTAAGTGGTGGGTGATACCCATATCGACACTTAGCAAATCTGTGGAACTATCGGTGTTCCTATAAAATAATACCACATCAAATTAGCTAATATTTCTATGAATACCACATATTTTCATAGTAGTCAATGCTAGCCCAAAGTCAAAAAAGAATTTTCTAAAAAAAAAAAGGAATTCCGACGACGGGATGAGAAAATTCGAGGTTCCAACAAGGCAGAAGCCCAGATTCACTCAAGCATTAATCAAGTGCTCAAGATAACGAAGCTGAAAATTGACAAACCCAAGAATATGGAAACTCAGCAAATTCAGAGAAAACAAAAGGCCAACATATTTCAAACGAATCTGGAATCTGAAGTATAACCTGAATCCCGAAATCTAAAAATCTGAATTTCACATCTAAAGATAAAAAATCTGAAAATCCTAAAAGGGACCAGCAAACCAAGAAGAAGATAACAAAAATGTGAAATCTCTAAACTTGGCAAAACTCAGAAAATAAACCGGAACCTAAATGCTCAAGGCTGAAAACTGCAATCACAAATCCACAATACATATAATTTCTAACCTATTAAACATCAAGCTCCAATCAGGTTTAATCAAACAAATTTAACTCAAATCAAACCAAATTTAAATAATTCAATCCCAACAAAATCCATTCCAAATAAGATTAGATTTAAAACCAAACAAACCAAATTCAATTCAATTTAATCATAACCAAACAAATTTGATAACTTGTCAAACATTAATTTAAACCAAACTTTTCAAATTCCAAATTCAACTCAAATCAAAATCCTCAAATTGAACCCAAGTTGATTTTAATCAAGAAATTTAAATCTCTCAAATGAATTCAAACTAAGATTCAACCAAACTTTAGCTAAACAGATTAAGTTTAAAACAAACAAACTGAACTTAAATTAATTCAAGACAGTTAAACCCCACAATTCACATGAACCTGAAACTTGTAAGTCACAAAATGAAAAATCCAGATATCTCAAAGCATCAAATTCATGAAATTAAACAAAAATAATCTCCGAGATTCAATTCAAATCAAATTGAAATCCACAGTTCTAATTTCAACCAACAATTTTCAAATCAATTCCAATCAAATTCTAATCAAATCAAACTTAAATCAATAAGCAATCCAAATAAGATTGATTCAATTAAGCTGAACTTAAACAGAAAAGAAAATCCAACTTCAACCCAAATCAAAAGCAATTAACAAATAAAATTCAAATCAATCAAGTTCAACTTAAACAAAATTCAAATCAATTTAAACAAACTAAATTCAGCCCAATTTAATCAAACCAAACCATTTCAACTCAAATCAAATTTAATCCAAACCAATAAACAGCCCAAAGCCAATTCAAATCAATTCAAACCAAATGAAATCTTAAAACACATTAAGTGCTTGCAGTTCATCAAGTTCATGGGGCTTTTGTTTCTCCTGTGTATGTGAATGTTTATTTTTATGGATGCATTGTTCTTCTATTCCATGAGTTGCCATGACAAATAATCAAGGGTATTCGAGTACTCTCGATGTAATTAACGTCAGATCTTCGCATCATCCGACGGGGAGAGGTCAAAATCAATTTCAAAGAACCTAACAACCTCAGCATATAATTTTATACATATCAATGCCCCTAGCTAATACTTTTATGGAATATCACTTATTTTCCTAAAAAGTCAATGCTAAGATCATATCAAATCAAAATCAAATCAAACAGGAAAATAAATTTCCAAAATATTAAAAAGTTGAATTTTTGAGGTTACATCAACCACTCACTGCAGACCCCTTGAACGGCCACATGTGGCCCCCTATTCGGTCACCTGAACAGCCCCTTAACCCAGCCTTAAACAGATCTGGTTGCACCTCTGTTCAGCCCTCTATTGAGCACCTGCAGACCCCATCGGCCGACCCCCCTTTCAGCACCCCAAACATGTTCTAAACACCCCTTTAAACTGGCTCCCATGTAGCCCTCAAACAGTCCCCAGCACGGACCCCAATGCAGTCCCCTTACCAACCTGCCTACAGCCCCCTTGCAGCAGCTAACCGGGTCCCACAAAGTCACAATCAGATCACCCTCATATCAGTTTCTGCAGCACCTTCAAAACAAGTCCTGATCGGCTCCCTTGCACAATCCCAAAAAGCACCCCAAAATAGCCCATTTTTGCCCATCTTTAGCCCACAACCGGACCCCACACAGTCCCAATTTTCAGCCACTAAACCAGTCCCAAAACAGGTCCCTTAACCAACCAACTTTCAGCCCAATACCGGTCAACAACAGACCCCAAAACAGCCCTTGTTCCCGTCTCAAACCGACCCCAAACCAATCCTAAACTGACCTGTTTTCAGACCCCTAAACAGTCTTAAAATCGGTCCTAAAAAACCTTACTTCCACCTCCCCTTAGTCCCTTAGGTGAGGGTGATGTCTCGGGTCAATTGTACACCCGGCTGGGTCCTCAATTTCCTACCCAAAATAGGTTGCGTGAAATGAAGATCGGACATCAAACTGGTCATACAGGCCCATGAAGCATGAAAGCAGGGCCAGCAGGGCCCATGAAGCATGAAAGCAGGCCAGCAGGGCCCAATAAGACTTGAAGACCGGCCAACCAAGCCAAGATAACTTAAACCGGCCCACTGGACCTTGAACACAAAATTGAACTTAATAAAAATTCGAAACACAAAACAAAAACTATATCAAAGGGTTAGCCCATCTCTTGGGACTCTACCTTGGACGGCTACTCTGGGCACGTGCCGGTCCGGTACATCACATCATGAAAGAGGCATGGGCCAGTTCCCATTGTCGATGCATCATTCCCCTGATGTAGTAAGTCGAAAGACTTAAACTACCAAAAAGATAAATCTCATTCAATCAAAAGTGGATCGTGCATGTCGTCAACCCTTCCTTTAGATCTTGTGAAGATATACATGGGAAAAGAATGCCATCATGCCCACCTCAGGTCATCTTCATGTCATGTCAATCATGGTCATGTCGACGGCACACCTACGTGCCAAACCGACTTCACTCGCGTTGGCGACATACCTACATGCTGCGTTGATCATATATATGTCAACAACGTCTTCAAATGCCAAATCGATGTACTCATTCAATACAATGCAAGAAATTTCAAGTGTCGATATCAATGTTTAAGTTTGGACAATCAACGCTAACTCAATGGACTCGATGGGATGCATACCAGACCAAAATAAACAAGATAAAACAAAGGCAAAAGATATTTAATCAAATCTGAAAATGCATAAAATAAATCACTTAACAATCTGAAAATTCATTTTAAAATCACTTAATTCATGGAAATAAATCCTAAATCAAGTGATAATTAAATGATTTCACACCGAAATCAATCACTAAATAAAAATCAAATCATAAAACAAATCAAATTTCAAGCCAACAAAATCAAAACATGCGTCGATGCCACATCTACCCCCATAGATGATCTCTCCTTCATGTAGGCAGGGCCGCCCTCGGCCCTTTATGAACCCCTCTCCTGTAGGCTCATAGCCGTCCTCTCGTCCGGATCCAATCAGGTGTTGTGGTGCTATCCAATGGCACCCGAAGGCGCATGTGAGGCCATGGTAACATGATGGAAAAGGTGGCAAGCTGCAACAAGGCTCAATTGCCTCTTTTGTAGGCTCATTCTCCTCTTGTCCAAACGATAGAGAGAGCAAGGGAAGCTCGCCATTTCAATCATACATCACAAAGGAGTCACGCTCGCCCATCCAGATGATAGGAGAGCAAGAGACGGAAGCAAGAGGACAGCCATGGGTTGCTCGGGGTGCTCGCACAGCCGAAAGGCTTTGGCAACTCCTTTGATATTCTCCTCCTTCGTCATCTTTCTTCTTTTGGAGGTAATGTGAGAGTAAAGCAAGACAGACGAAGCAACAAGAGGTAGAGAGAAAGATGCATCAGATCCTACAGGGTTGGTGCGAGGCGTGAGGGAGTGGCGACGGAGCCTTTGTCGGGATCTCAAATAAGGAGGGGGATGATGGCAAGTTTGCCACACGGGGTGCAGTGTAGAAAGACCGAAATTAGAGAAGGGTGACTGAGGTGATCAAAGATGGATAAGGGAGGTCAAAGGATGGGGATAGTGGCATCGAAGGTGAAGGATGCACCAGGACGAAGAGCCGATGATGAGAAAGAAGGGGAAGAAGTCGGTGCAGCTGCACATTGCCCTGACTGGGACCTTTAGTCCCATCCAGGGATAGCCAGATAGAGCTTGCTAACATTGCTGACGGGAGGTCCTACTGTTGAGGGAATCGCGACAGTGGTTGAAGGTCCAATAGTGCTCCAATGTCAAATAAGCCCATGAGGGTGTTGACGTGCCAGAACCCAACTCAACGATGTCATTGAAGAGGAACCAAGAAGCATTGATGATGACGCCAGGTGATGATCTTGAACCAGGAATTGTGGAGCAAGTGAAGGTAGAGGCAAAGGAGAACTCACAGAAGAAGAAGAGGGGAACCAACCTCTCTGCCAGAAGTGATCAAAAGAGGGCCTCCCACTGGAGGGGGTGGAGGGGAACCGAGCCAAGGTCACTATGCAGGACACAAGTGCTCCCAAAATTCATTGTTCATCATTGTGTTGATTTTGCTACAGCATGAGACTTATCTAGAAGCATGTTGGAGAATTACAAAAGAGACTTCTAACGTAAACATTTACTAACATCTCTTCTAAGAATTAAAATATAAAGAAACCAACTCAAAGGACTTTACAAGTTAAAATAAAATGCAAGGGTTTAACTATAATACTACTAAATAAAAAAATAAATGTGACATCTTCTGGAAACTTAGATGGTGACATCGCTGACCTTCTCGTCCATCTGATCCAACCCGATCCTCATTAGAATGCCTGATGAATTGTGATGCATACAAAAGCACCACATTTAAGTGATACGAGAAAGAAAGTAATTTAAAGTTAATCAAACTGGTGGACTAACTACTGCTTTAGCAGAAGTTGCAAACAGACATACGCAAAAGAACAAAAATCTACTAATACTTTCTACACATGCCTTGCTTAACATAGCCAAAAGTACAAAAATCTACTTGTACTTCCTTCATATGCCTTGCTTATAACAAATCTTGGTTTTCAAAATGAAATCCAAAGGTGCACTATCCTCTCTTATTGTTTAACCAAGAATGGACTAAAGCAAATGGATGTAAGTGGTAAGCAAAACTGCATAAGAAGTTTTGATAAACAAAAGACAAAATCGATAGGTGAAGTCTCCCCAGCCAAACTTTATAACGTAAAGCGTATTAATAAAGAGGCAAGAAGCACTAAAACATTCATCTATGTTTCAGATAGCCATGAACCAGAAACATAAATAAGCAAAAGAAGTCCTCAAAAAAACTAATAGAATCATAAGAATGTTGTCATTCTTTAAAGTATCCGTTTTTTATGCGGAAAAGCCTACATCCCCCATAAAGGCCGTTCAGAACATCCTGATGCCAGCAATCCATGTGCGGTTACAGATACAAGAAGAAGCTCATAAATGCAGATACAGGAACGCAGAAAAAAATCGGACCAGCAAACAGCTTGATGGGAAAAGCAAGGACACCGACATCTTCCCACAAAAAGGGAAACCACATTAAAAATCTGGAACCGAGAAAGGTCACTTTGCCAATTTCCACTTGTCGAACTGTGTGCAACGTTTCGTCTAACAGAGTAAACCACCATCAACTAAAAGACGGAAAGAAACAACCAAGATGGGGTCATCATTGGCTACCACAATGTGCTCTAACGAACCTCCAACCTGAAGCAGAACCACCGGATCCCCAACTACCCAGGTAGGAGAAACTGAGGCGATCCAGGAGCGGAGATCAAGGAATTGTATCAGCATCTGACCCCTGTCCTCGATGAGGAGGAAGGGGTAGGAGACGGTGCGAGTGCTGCGTCTTTCCCAACTGCCTCCCTCAAGCTGGACGAAGGCGGGTTAGAAGCGAGGGAACGAGATGTGATGTCGCTGTGTTTCTCGATGTAAAATTAAACAAAAGTCTAATGTTTTCTTCTGTTCGGTCCGAGCCGTCCGTCGAGACGAAGTCAACAAGGTGTTTAGTTACGTTTTTAATATCAATATCATCATGTCATCTTCTATCTTAATTTTAATTTTAAAATTAAAAAAACAAATTTATATATATTTGACAAAAATATCACAATTGTCAAATTTTACAAATCAGTGTTTGACAATAGTTAACAAATTTTATCTTTTTTTATCGACGCTATCCCAACCATCAGGCGGATGTGCCTTGTTGCACGCGAAGATCTCCACTAGTACCCTCCCCCTGGGGAAGGTCGGGCTCACATGGCCCACAAACCCCGCCCCTTGCTCACGGGAGCGAAGGGTCGTGCCAACTGAGTTACACTCGACTGGATAAAAAAAATTTATCAAACACCTTCATCTTTATCATGACGTACAGCTGGTGTATAGTCTTCCTTGAACCACATTTGATTTCATCAATGATTAGGGGTGCAAACAAATCGAGCCTAAGTAAAGTAGCATGGTGTTCAAACTCAACTCGTTTATTTTACATGAGTTCAAGTTAGAGTTTTAACAAGTATGTTGAACTCGTTCAAGTTTGATTCATTTATTAATTGAGCCGAGTCGAATTCAAACTCGAGTAGTAGTAAATTAAAATTCAATCCAGATTCAAGTTTAAGTTATATATAAACTCATTTATAAAACTCAGAATTAAAGAAAAGTTATTCGTAAAATTTTAAATTTAGCTCATTTATAAATCTCTATAAATTCAAATTTTTACTTTTTTAATATATTTAAATATCAATATATAAATATTAATACTTATAAATAAATTTTTAAAAATAAATATTCAATAAAATATTTAATCGAGTTACTCGCGAGTTCATTAAACTGAGTAAGAATCTGTTCAAACTCGACTTATTTAATGTGTCGAACTTTATTTTTTTATTCAAACTTATTTATTTATCATAATAAACAAGTCGAGTCAAATTTTTATAAAATCGAACTTCGAACTACTTGCCCAATCTATTGGTTCGTTTGCACCTCATGGTTATCCGTGTTTTTGGGTTGGGGTCAAGCATTCTCTCGATCATCCTTTTTGCGCTAGGAGAAAGCTATTTTGGAATTTGAGTTTCACCCTTGAAGATCTGCAACGTGTGTTAAGATTTATGTAGCCATCTCTTAGCAAACTTCTGAGTAGACCTCGAAGTCTAAAGAGAACAGCATACAAGCACATAATTTTTTATTTTCTTGAAAGAATCATCAAAGAAGTTGAAGAAATTAGAAACTACGGAATACGGATACATAAAACCATGTGTATAAGCAAAATATGTACTCTCAAATAAAGCATTGCAGCAGGGATCCCCTAAGAATAACATATAAGATAACACCACAAAACCATATACATATATCTGATGTAGAACCATCATAACCCCCGGTGGCTCGTCACTTGCTTGGGCACATGTTGTTGCTACTGCTGCCACCACCCGCCGTTGGTGTTCTCTGCCAGCACCGCAAACCAGAGTATTCAAGTACTCGATTCCGACCCTACTCACTACCGATGCTTTGGGTTTCATAGCGTCTGGATGCACCAGGACGAAGAGCCGATGATGAGAAAGAAGGGGAAGAAGTCGGTGCAGCTGCACATTGCCCTGACTGGGACCTTTAGTCCCATCCAGGGATAGCCAGATAGAGCTTGCTAGCATTGCTGACGGGAGGTCCTACTGTTGAGGGAATCACGACAGTGGTTGAAGGTCCAATAGTGCTCCAATGTCAAATAAGCCCATGAGGGTGTTGACGTGCCAGAACCCAACTCAACGATGTCATTGAAGAGGAACCAAGAAGCATTGATGATGACGCCAGGTGATGATGTTGAACCAGGAATTGTGGAGCTAGTGAAGGTAGAGGCAAAGGAGAACTCACGGAAGAAGAAGTGGGGAACCAACCTCTCTGCCAGAAGTGATCAAAAGAGGGCCTCCCGCTGGAGGGGGTGGAGGGGAACAGAGCCAAGGTCCCTACGCAGGACACAAGTGCTCCCAAAATTCATTGTTCATCATTGTGTTGATTTTGCTACAGCATGAGACTTATCTAGAAGCATGTTGGAGAATTACAAAAGAGACCTTCTAACGTAAACATTTACTGACATGTCTTCTAAGAATTAAAATATAAAGAAACCAACTCAAAAGACTTTACATGTTAAAATAAAATGCAAGGGTTTAACTATAATACTACTAAATAAAAAAATAAATGTGACATCTTCTGGAAACTTAGACGGCGACATCGCTAACCTTCTCGTCCATTGGATCCAACCCGATCCTCACTAGAATGCCTGATGAATTGTGATGCATACAAAAGCACCACATTTAAGTGATACGAGGAAGAAAGTAATTTAAAGTTAATCAAACTGGTGGACTAACTAGTGCTTTAGCAGAAGTTGCAGACAGACATAGGCAAAAGTACAAAAATCTACTAATACTTTCTACACATGCCTTGCTTAACATAGCCAAAAGTACAAAAATCTACTTGTACTTCCTTCATATGCCTTGCTTATAACAAATCTTGGTTTTCAAATGAAATCCAAATGTGCACTATCCTCTCTTATTGTTTAACCAAGAATGGACTAAAGCAAATGGATGTAAGTGGTAAGCAAAACTGCATAAGAAGTTTTGATAAACAAAAGACAAAAGCGATAGGTGAAGTCTCCCCTGCCAAACTTTATAACGTAAAACGTATTAATAAAGAGGCAAGAAGCACTAAAACATTCATCTATGTTTCAGATAGCCATGAACCAGAAACATAAATAAGCAAAAGAAGTCCTCAAAAAAACTAATAGAATCATAAGAATGTTGTCATTCTTTAAAGTATCCGTTTTTTATGCGGAAAAGCCTACATCCCCCATAAAGTCCGTTCAGAACATCCCGATGCCAACAATCCATGTGCGGTTACAGATACAAGAAGAAGCTCATAAATGCAGATACAGGAACGCAGAAAAAAATCGGACCAGCAAACAGCTTGATGGGAAAAGCAAGGACACCGACATCTTCCCACAAAAAGGGAAACCACATTAAAAATCTGGAACCGAGAAAGGTCACTTTGCCAATTTCCACTTGTCGAACTGTGTGCAACGTTTCGTCTAACAGAGTAAACCACCATCAACTAAAAGACGGAAAGAAACAACCAAGATGGGGTCATCAGTGGCTACCACAATGTGCTCTAACGAACCTCCAACCTGAAGCAGAACCACCGGATCCCCAACTACCCAGGTAGGAGAAACTGAGGCGATCCAGGAGCGGAGATCAAGGAATTGTATCAGCATCGGACCCCTGTCCTCGACGAGGAGGAAGAGGTAGGAGACGGTGCGAGTGCTGCGTCTTTCCCATCTGCCTCCCTCAAGCTGGACGAAGGCGGGTTAGAAGCGAGGGAACGGGATGTGATGCCGCTGTTTCTCGATGTAAAATTAAACAAAAGTCTAATGTTTCCGTCTGTTGGGTCCGAGCCGTCCGTCGAGACGAAGTTAATAAGGTTTTTAGTTACGTTTTTAATATCAATATCATCATGTCATCTTCTATCTTAATTTTAATTTTAAAATTAAAAAATAAATTTATATATATTCAACAAAAATATCACAATTTTCAAAATTTATAAATCAGTATTTGGCAATAGTAAAAAAATTTATCTTTTTTTATCGACGATATCCCAACCACCAAGCGGACGTGTCTTGCTGCACACGACGAGGGATCAAGTCCCTGACTCGATCTCCACCAGTACCCTTCTCTCCGAAGAAGATCGAGCTCACACGGCTCTCGAACCCCGCCCCTTGCTCACGGGAGCGAGAGGTCACACCAACCGAACTACACTCGACTGGCTAAAAAAAATTTATCAAACACCTCATCTTTATCATGACGTACAGCTGGTGTATAGTCTTCCTTGAACCACATTTGATTTCATCAATGATTAGGGGTGCAAATGAGTCGAGCCTAAGTCAAATAGTACGGTGTTCAAACTCGTCTCGTTTATTTTACCCGAGTTCAAGTTAAAGCTAGAGTATTAACAAGTATGTTGAACTCTTGTTCAAGTTTGGTTCATTTATTAATTGAGTCGAGTCTGGTTCGAACTCTAGTAGTAGTAAACTAAAATTCAATTCACATTCAATTTTAAGTTATATATAAACTTATTTATAAAACTCAAAATTAAAGAAAAGTTATTTGTGAAACTCTAAATTTATCTCATTTATAAATCTCGATCTAAATTTAAATTTAAAATTTGAGTTATTTAATATATTTAAATGTCAATATATAAATATTAATATTTATAATCAAATTTGTAAAAATAAATATTCAATAGAATATTTAATCGAGTTACTCGCATGTTCATTGAACCAAGTAAGAATCTGTTTAAACTCGACTCATTTAACGTGTCGAACTTTATTTTTTTATTCAAACTTATTTATTTATCATAATAAATAAGTCGAGTCAAATTTTTATAAAGTCAAACTTCGAATTACTTGTCGAATTTTTTGGTTCGTTTGCACCTCTATCAATGGTTCTGGGGTCAAGCATTCTCTTGATCATCCTTTTTGCGCTAGGATAGGAGAAAGCTATTTTGGAATTTGAGTTTCACCCTTGAAGATCTGCAACATGTGTTAAGATTTATGTAGCCATCTCTTAGCAAACTTCTGAGTAGATCTCGAAGTCTAAAAGAGAACAGCATACAAGCACATAATTTTTTATTTTCTTGAAAGAATCATCAAATAAGTTGATGAAATTAGAAACTACGGAATACGGATACATAAAACCATGTGTCTAAGCAAAATATGTACCTTCAAATAAAGCATTGCAGCAGGGATCCCCTAAGAATAACGTATAAGATAACACCACAAAACCATATACATATATCTGATGTAGAACCATCGTAACCCCCGGTGGCTCGTCACTTGCTTGGGCACATGTTGTTGCTACTGCTGCCACCACCCGCCGTTGGTGTTCTCTGCCAGCACCGCAAAGCAGAGTATTCAAGTAGTCGATTCCGACCCTACTCGCTACCGATGCTTTGGGTTTCGTAGCGGGACAACCCGACAACCCCTTCTGCCAAGGAAGGACGTCAGAGACGGAAGACTTTCGATGACGTTCACCGTTATATAGCCGGTTCTCATGAGTGCTTCGTTTCGCTCGGCTAAGGGGGTGAGGGCGGCGAATGGCATCAGGAGCCCTTAGACGACGCCAAATTAAACTGCTGACGCCAGGTGTTGAAACCATCGGGGTAACCGGGTGAGGGGGCAGACGGCAGGAACCATCTGTCACGACCCGGATTTTAACATGCACAGCGGAAGATAATCCGGCGCCGTAACCCTTGAAATATATCGGTTTGGAGCAAAGCAAGATTAATATCGAAAATCCAATAAATAATTCATATCCAACCCGTCTCCATGAAATTACAATTTAAATACTCAGATTGAACAAATAATCTACTAACTCTTCTGATTCCAAAACACCACTACGTTTCTGCTGCGCTAAACCTGTAATCCTGAAAAATATTAAAGATTGGAAGGGGTGAGTCACACGGACCTAGTAGGACTTACACCCAACTAACCCACTATATTAAACAAGTCATACTGATAATAAAGATATAAACCCCAAACAAAATCAGATTATAACAACTATAAGTAAAGTTAATTATCAAGATTTAATTAACTAAATGAGATGCTTTTTTACCCATTGCATAGATTAACATGATTCACCAATGCATACTATTCTAATCATGACATAACCACATTAATATAACTCTATATGCACCTACCATAAGGACTTATCATGAAAATGAATTAAATGCGATAGCTCACTAATCTACATGTCATAACATAATCAACACTAAACTGTTTGTCTGAGTAAAATACACACTTCACTTGGACATTGCAGTTATATTCCAGGACTAGCACCAGATTTACCATATAGTAGAATGTAACATATAGTAACTAAATCCCATCTACTAACTAAATATATTTTTCTAACCAAAATTAACTAATCATATTTTAACATCTTAATCAATATATTTAAGATGATAAGAGATAGTTGAGATGCCTACCTGATCGACGACGAATTAATTAAAGTCCAAGAATAACCGGTTAACAATCTGTCAAGATGAATAAAAAGCAATTAAACAAAGATTAGAGAAAATGATAATAGATAGAAGAGAAGGGATTGAGGAGAGAGAGAGATATGCGAATAGGGGGGGATAGATAGGAGAGAGATAAGAGATATATGAGAGAGGAGAGAGAGACCGGCGGAGAGGGGCTTTGGTGCACCGGGGGGCGCACGGGGCGCACGCGCGGGCGTGCGCGCGGGAGGCCGGGCGGGCGCCGGCGGGGCCGGGCGCCGGGCGGCGGCGACCGGCGGAGGTCGCGGCGCGGCGGCGGAGCCGGGCGCGCACGCCCGCGGCGGTGGTAGGCGGGTGCGTGGCCGACGACGACGGGCGGCGGCTTCGCGGCGGCGGGACGGCGGCGCCGACGCGGCGGAAATGGGCGTCGCGGAGGGCGGCCGGAGGAGGAAGGTGCCGCCGCGGGAGGCCGTGGCCGGCGGCGGCGACACCGGCCGATGGCAAGGTGCGTCGCCGGTGCGGGTGGCCGGGTGGCGCCGGCGGTGGCCCCGGTGGACGGCGACATGCGGGTGGGTGGCGCCGGCGGTTCTTCGCCGCGGCCGGCGGCGTCCGGGTGTATGCGCGAGCGAGAGAAGAGGAAGAAGAAGGAAGGAGAAGGAGGGGGGCCGGCTGCGCACGCTCGCGGCAGAGAAGGAGAAGGAGGCGCTACTGTGTGCGCTCGCGGGAGAGGAGAAGAGGGAAGGTGTAAGGTGGGAGCTTAGGCGCGAGGAATAAATAGAGGGGGGGAGGGGGAGTCCGTCCGGGATTAGAGAAGAGGTAGAGTTCGATCGGGAGAGGGGAAGTCGAATCGAATCGGGAGAGGGAAGCAGAGTTCTAAAGGGAGAGAAAGATCTAATTAAAATATTAATATATATAATCTAATTTTAAATATTCAAATTATAATAATAAAAAAAATCAATATATTACACCATCGACGATGCCAGGTGGGCGAAACCATCGGCTGTAAACGGATGATTGTAAGGAGAACCATCGTCCCATCGCAACGGCGGTCGTCGTTCACATACGAAGAAGCCCCGACAAGATAGTCCTCCTCGCGATGTCCTCGAGGATAACTTGTTTCCTTTGCGAAAAACTACCTTCCGCGTCTATTTCGGAAATAAAACAGGTCTTCTCGTATTCTTATTTCAAAAGTGCGCACGAAAAGTTGATATTGACGACGTGTTACTGACGACAATTTTAAAAAACATATTTTTTAAAAGTCGTCACCGATAATAATATTTACGTCAGCTACATCCAAGCTGTCACAAATATCTTGTAAAATGACAACGGCAGATAAAACCGTCGCAAAAAAAATATATTTGTGACGGCTTACAGTCGTAAATAAAAATAATTGCAACGACTTACTAAAACCCTGTTTGGTAACACTATTATGGGGTGTTTGGTTGCATGATAATGAAGGTTTTTGTTTTAATTTTTAAAAATTGTAAGAAAACTTGTTAAAAGATGTGTTTGGTGACCATGACAATTTTATATTTTAAAAGTGATTTTCTTCTTAAACAAAAAAAGAGGGTCTCATCTCTTTCTTTTTTCTTGTGGTCCCCCACTTTGTTTGGTCATGTGCGGTGGTTACTCTTTTTTGTAATCACATCCCTCCAAACATGATAATTTTATGTCATGAGTTGGTTCACTTTTTATTTTAATACAAATTTTTATCATGAAAGTGTACAAAAAATTATCATGCAACCAAACACCCCATTAGGTACCTCTATCACTATCAATTTTGAAATTGATATTGATAGGAACCATTAAGAGGTGTGTGGTTAATTATATCAATTTTAAAATTTGTAGTGCAAACAAAGCATATTATGTAATACAAGTGTCAACTTGTATTACTTTTGATATTGATACTCCAACATTTGAAAATATTAATATCAATATTGATATAGTATTAAAAGTAAAACTCTAATCAAACGGGGCATAAGTCGTTGCAAAAAATATTTTATACCCTGTTTGGTTAGAGTTTCATTTTTGGTACCATATCAATATTGATATTAATATTTTCAAATGTTGGAGTATCAATATCAAAAGTAATACAAGTGGGCACTTGTATTACATAATATGCTTTGTTTGTACTATAAATTTTAAAATTGATACAATTAACCAAATACCTCTTAATGGTTCCTATCAATATCAATTTAAAAATTGATAGTGATAGAGGTACCTAATAGTGTTACCAAACAGGGCGTTAAGCGACAACTCTAAGTTTGTTGTGAAAAAATTGAACAGTTAGTAATTAGTCGTGACGGCTTAGAGTCGGCGTCAATACTTTCAACGGTTGAAAAGTATTAGCGACGGGTAATAAGCCGTCGCTGATGTAACTTAATGCACCATTCATGATGGCCCGTCGCCACTAATTTCTTTTTTATAACCTGCCTAACCCCCCTTCTCTACCCCTACCTCACGATCTGTCGTGCCCTAGCTGCCCAAACGTTGTGCCACTCCTGTGCTAGCCAGCCGCCCGCTGCCGCTGTCACCACCACTGTCGCTACAGCCTCCATCGCTGAGCGCAGCTGCCTCCGCTGCCGAGCGCCGCCGCCGCTGCAGCCCCCACCAAGCTCTGCTCTGCTACCTTCTCATTGGGGCGATTGAACCCTATCTAGGGATTACAAGCCGTGTCTCCTCCTTTCAGGTATAAATTTAATTTTCATCTTTTTTTGATTTAATAAAATATATCTTTAGATAAATTTGGTATTTATTTAGATAAGATGATTAGAACAAATGTGGTGTTTGTTAGTTAAATGGGTTAACCATTATTTAGCGAACTCAAACAATCAAACCAATTTAGTTTGAGGTTCCTTTTACCAGATTTCAAAACTTAGAACAAATGTGGTATTTGTTGGAAAAATTTTTAAGATGAGAAAAACGAAATGGGACAAATGTAATGGGGGGATGGGTTGCACAATAAATTTTATATAGTGTCATGATAATTTGTATACTCAAATAAAAGTTAAAGTAGCTTAATGTTATGTTTGGTGAGATATGAGGGCCAAAACTATATGCAAGAGAGTAATTAAATACATAGAGTTAAAAAAGAGTTTGGATGGGTTAAAAGAGAGTTTCGAGTTTGGATTCGGCAATCTGATATTGGGTTGGGCAAAAATCCCCAAGTTTCAATACGAAGTCGGATTCACCAATCCAAAGCTCATTCCGGGTTTGAATTGGGCAATCCAGCATCGGGTCAGGCTAAAATCTCTAAGTCCCCAATCCAAAGTCAGATTGGCCAATCCAAGTCCGTTCCGGGTTTGGATTGGGTAATCCAGCACTGAGTTGGGCAAAAATTCTCAAGTTTTCAATCCGAAGCCGAATTCACCAACCCAAGGTGATTTTGGATTGGGGCAATTCGACATTGGGTTGGCCAAAAATCCCAAGTCCCCAATTTGAAGCCGTATTCACCAATTCGAGGCTCGTTCCGAGTTTGAATTGGGCAATCCGGCATCAGGTTGGGCAAAAAATCCCCAATTCTCCAATCCAATCACGGATTTGTCAATCTGAGGCTCATTCCGAATTTGGAATGGGCAATCTGGCTTCGGGTTTATTTAAAAAGAAAAGTATGTTCTTCGATTGATTATATGTCTGGCAGTATATATATATATATTTTTTACCTTGTTGTCAGGAAGCTTCAAAAGATTTATATTCACTTGAAACTTGCTTTCTTTGGAGGACGTCCGGTTAGAGTAATATATTTATTACATTGTCATTTATTTATTTTGAGATATTTTATTAGAAGAAATGAGTTCATTAGACAAATTTTGGATGCATATTCGTAATAGATTAGTTTCTATTATGTATGAGGGGCCGAAGAATTCTTAAACTATGCTTTTAGTGATTATAGAACACAATATAGACATAGACAACACAAAGATTTAATACAATGTCCTTGTAGAGTATGTTGCAATACATTTATTTTAAAAAGAAATATTGTGAAAGAACACCTAATATGTGATGGTATATGGTTAAATTATCAAACTTGGATATGTCACCCTACTCGTCGTCCTACTCATCCCGAGGTTTTCTAGATGACTCAAACACATGAAGAAGTAGATGGAGCGGTCATCTGGGATAATGACCAGAGTCGTCAAATGATGATATATACCGATACAAATTTGATTCCTCAGCTTCTTTTTCATTTAATACCCATATCTTTTAACCCAAATTTTCATTGTAGGAAAATATGCAACAATTGATGAATCCCCCAGCATCCAATTCTTCTAATGCTAGGGTATCTCAGCCACTCACTATGAGAGGAGACTTTTGTATCCGTCTTCAATAGAGATTGACTGGGATGGATCCAATATGGTAGACGAGGTGAAACTCGTAGCACTTGGTATGGTGGGTCTAGCGGACGTACTTCTTCTTCCACGACCCAAGAGGTTCGGGAACTTAAACAGTAGGTGGAGAAGCAAGCTCAAGTCAACGTTGAATGTCGATCTGAGATTTCTTCATTGAGGCAACAGTTGGACGATCAACAAAAGTTGTTTCAAGAAATTATCCTACACCTGACACAAATGTATGAAAATATTAGTCAAAGATTCCCAGCCGATGTACTATCTACATCGAGGCAACCTTCAACACAATCTCATCAAGATGATGACGGAGACGAGGACGATGAAGAGTATGAAGATGATGATGAGGAAGGATCATTTGAAGATGATTGACATTTTTATTCTTTCTCTTCTACAATCCATTTTATACTCTTTATGTCCAAAACTTATTATGGATATTGTGTATGTGATATATTGTGTTGTGGAATGATATTTGAGATGATGTGTCTGGATGTGATGTTGAATGACATGTGGTTTGATTGTATTGTGGAATGATATTTGGTTAGAATGTCCCAGGTTGTGATTTGAAAATTAGGATGCCAAATGTGAATTGAAGTGTACTTGGTGCTGTGTAAATGTATGAATGGGTTGATGGTAATCATCCACATAATGTATATTTATGTATAGATATAAACCTACATGAATTCGGCGAGCAAATATAGTTTTTTTTTTTGGAATTACAGAAGTATTGGCGACGACTGTACAGAGCTGTCGCCAATACCATTTTTAGTGTCGACTTATCACTATTGGCAACAGCTGCTAGCCGTTGCCAAACCAGATTTTTTACATTCCGCGGGTTTAAAACCCTTTCTTTGGCGATGTTTGATAGCCGTCACTAATAATGAGCCCGCCACCCCCAATAAGGTTAATAGCGACAGCTCTAAGCCATCGCCAATACACCTCTACGGGTTTCGAAACCATTTTTGTTGACGGCTTAGCACCATCGCTAATACCAATATTTGAGACGGCTCTTAGAGTCGTCGCCTATGACTTTAGTGGTGACGGCTAGAAGCCATCGCCAATATATATAGGTGACGATGGCTAGCGTCGCTAACAAGGTTATTAGCAACGGCTTCACAGAAGCTATCGCAAATATTATTGGCGACGGGCTTATTTGTGATGACTTTGCGACGGTCGAGCCGCCATTGCTAATAATTGCTGGCGATGGCTTTAGTCTCATCGGCGACGGCTTCTGACCGTCGCCAGTAATCATATTTCTTGTAGTGCTTTAAGGGTACGTACATAGCATTTTTAAAAAAGAGAAAAAACTTAAAAAATCTAACCAAACATCTTACCTCTTTTGTTTTCAAAATTTAATTTTAAAAAAGTAGAAAAAAAAGACAAGCAAGCATCCTATAACGAAGCACTTGTATCGTAACCTAATAACTCAATAATAGTGCTTTTCCCCTTTTTATGGCCTCCTTCCGGTTCGGGATTCCACTATAGTTTCTGTTCAGATTCAAGTGTACAATGACAGCTTGTATCAGATAATTACTGTTCCATGGCAATCTCTACCTAGAACGTTCTAATATGTTCCTCGACTTTTTTATTTTCTTCCTCCAGTCTCTCTCTCAGTTCCTGTGCTTATGGGGTGTTTGGTTACATGATAATAGATATTTTTATTTTAATTTTTAAAAAATATAAAAAAACTTTTTAAAAGAGGTGTATGACAATCATGACAATTTTACGTTTTGAAAGTGATTTTCTTTTTAAACAAAAAAAGTGATTCTCACCTCTTTCTTTTTTATTGTGATCCCCCACTTTTGTTTGATCATAAATGTTAGTTACTCTTTTTTGTTATTACATTCCTCGAAGCATGATAATTTTATGTCATGAGTTAGTTCACTTTTTATTTTAATATATTTTTTCATCATCAAAATATACAAAAAATTATCATACAACCAAACACCTCATTAGAATTACAAATGATATATGATATCATGATAAGCCAATCCGATTTTAATTAGTTTATCACTATATAAAAGATTCGATAAATTTTATAATATATTACTGAAATTGAATTTCTGATAGATTATCAAAATCAGAATTAATTAATATCAATTTTGATAAATATCAATACTGATGAATTTTTAAGAAGTTAAAGCTAAACCACTAATTTTTGAGATCAAATGGTCATGACTTTGTACAATGTTTTTTTTTTTTGTACAGACTTTGTACAGTCGCAAGGTGGAAACCCTAAGTCGCCTCCCTTCGGCCCAAGCCCTGCGTTGTTTTCATCCCCTCTACCTTTCTATTTCGAGTGGACCAGTTTCCCACCTTTGGGCCTTTTGGTCACGTGTCTCCTTCTCGGTGCCTCGACCCTACTTGAGCCATGGAGGGAGAAGGCCCCGGAGAAGAAGCCCTACACCCTAGCTGGCCATATCTCCTTCTCAGCAACTCGTCGGCCCCACATGAAGGAGTAGGTGAGGAGGAGGCCATGGAAGAAGATCAATTGCATGGTTTAACCCTCAGACGGTCATGGAGAAATGGAAGTAGTCCCCTTTTTGTCCCCCATCCCTTCTGTCATAGAGCAGCAAGTCTTGAAAAAGACAAGGAGTGGGAGCAGTTATCCCCTCCCTTCTCAATCAACCAAGGAGTAGGCCCTGCTCTAGACCCCACAGCGGCTATTCTTTTTCGAGTCCGGATCGCCTCAGGACGCCTCCTGAGGCGACTCCCGCAGTCGCCTATCCGCGAGAGCCACGTAAGCGTCGGGACCGCTGCGCCAAACGTCCGTCGCCGGCTTGGGAAACGACGTTCGCGGAACGGCGAACGAAACGGCACGTCTGACGCCGTTCGCGAGGTTTGAGGGTTAAAAAAATGTGTTGACAAGATGAAAATTTTGGGCGCGCGAGGTATCAGGGTTTGAAGAGGCTTGCTTCCCCGCACGGTGGTCGTATTCGCTTCTTCCTCATCGTCTTCTTCCATTCCCCCCGACGTTCGCAGTCCCCTCGCTCGCAGTTCCCTCCGTCGGCAGTGCCCTAGTTCCGGAGGTCTGATCGTCGTCTTCGACTAATATTGTTCTATCTAACAGGTATCGTCGTGCTTACATATTAATTTGCATATTTAGAATATTAATGGCGTCGACTAGGGTTTGTGTAGAGAGTTAGTAACATTGGAAGAGGGTTAGTAAGTTCTGAGAAATGGTTTTAGGGGGCTGTGTAGAGGGTTAGTAACATACGGAGAGGGTTAGTAAGTTCTGAGAAATGGGTTCCGGGGGGGTATGTAAAGGGTTAGTAACATACGAAGAGGGTTAGTAACATAGGGAGAGGGTTAGTAAGTTCTGAAGAATGGTTTTAGGTGGCTGTGTAGAGGGTTAGTAACATAGGGAGAGGGTTAGTAAGTTCTGAAGAATGGTTTTAGGTGGCTGTGTAGAGGGTTAGTAACATATGGAGAGGGTTAGTAACATAGGGAGAGGGTTAGTAAGTTCTGAGAAATGGGTTCAGGGGGGTATGTAAAGGGTTAGTAACATACGGACAGGGTTAGTAAGTTCTGAAAAATGGTTTCAAGGGGCTGTGTAGAGGGTTAGTAACATAGGGAGAGGGTTAGTAACTTCTTTTAGGGGGCTGTGTAGAGGGTTAGTAACATAGGGAGAGGGTTAGTAAGTTCTGAGAAATGGGTTCAGGGGGCTGTGTAGAGGGTTAGTAACATAGGGAGAGGGTTAGTAACTTCTGAGAAATGGGTTCAGGGGGGTATGTAAAGGGTTAGTAACATACGGAGAGGGTTAGTAACTTCTGAAAAATGGTTTCAGGGGGCTGTGTAGAGGGTTAGTAACATAGGGAGAGGGTTAGTAACTTCTGAGAAATGGGTTCAGGGGGGTATGTAAAGGGTTAGTAACATACGGAGAGGGTTAGTAACTTCTGAAAAATGGTTTCAGGGGGCTGTGTAGAGGGTTAGTAACATAGGGAGAGGGTTAGTAAGTTCTGAGAAATGGGTTCAGGGGGGTATGTAAAGGGTTAGTAACATACGGAGAGGGTTAGTAAGTTCTGAGAAATGGTTTCGAAGTGTGTAGAGGGTTAGTAACATAGGGAGAGGGTTAGTAAGTTCTGAGAAATGGGTTCAGGGGGGTATGTAAAGGGTTAGTAACATACGGACAGGGTTAGTAAGTTCTGAAAAATGGTTTCAAGGGGCTGTGTAGAGGGTTAGTAACATAGGGAGAGGGTTAGTAACTTCTGAAAAATGGTTTTAGGGGGCTGTGTAGAGGGTTAGTAACATAGGGAGAGGGTTAGTAACTTCTGAAAAATGGGTTCAGGGGGGTATGTAAAGGGTTAGTAACATACGGAGAGGGTTAGTAACTTCTGAAAAATGGTTTCAGGGGGCTGTGTAGAGGGTTAGCAACATAGGGAGAGGGTTAGTAACTTCTGAGAAATGGGTTCAGGGGGGTATGTAAAGGGTTAGTAACATACGGAGAGGGTTAGTAACTTCTGAAAAATGGTTTCAGGGGGCTGTGTAGAGGGTTAGTAACATAGGGAGAGGGTTAGTAAGTTCTGAGAAATGGGTTCAGGGGGGTATGTAAAGGGTTAGTAACATAGGGAGAGGGTTAGTAAGTTCTCGAGAAATGGTTTCGTGTAGAGGGTTAGTAACATATGGAGAGGGTTAGTAACTTCGAGAAATGGGTTCGGGGGTATGTAAAGGGTTAGTAACATACGGAGAGGGTTAGTAACTTCTGAAAAGTGGTTTCAGGGGGCTGTGTAGAGGGTTAGTAACATAGGGAGAGGGTTAGTAAGTTCTGAGAAATGGGTTCAGGGGGGTATGTAAAGGGTTAGTAACATACGGAGAGGGTTAGTAACTTCTGAAAAATGGTTTCAGGGGGCTGTGTAGAGGGTTAGTAACATAGGGAGAGGGTCAGTAAGTTGTGAGAAATGGGTTCGGGGGTATGTAAAGGGTTAGTAACATAGGGAGAGGGTTAGTAAGTTCTGAGAAATGGTTTCAGGGGGGTATGTAAAGGGTTAGTAACATACGGAGAGGGTTAGTAACTTCTGAAAAGTGGTTTCAGGGGGATGTGTAGAGGGTTAGTAACATAGGGAGAGGGTTAGTAAGTTCTGAAAAATGGTTTCAGGGGGCTGTGTAGAGGGTTAGTAACATAGGGAGAGGGTTAGTAACTTCTGAGAAATGGGTTCAGGGGGGTATGTAAAGGGTTAGTAACATACGGAGAGGGTTAGTAAGTTCTGAAAAATGGTTTCAGGGGGCTGTGTAGAGGGTTAGTAACATAGGGAGAGGGTTAGTAAGTTCTGAGAAATGGTTTCAGGGGGCTGTGTAGAGGGTTAGTAACATAGGGAGAGGGTTAGTAACTTCTGAGAAATGGGTTCAGGGGGGTATGTAAAGGGTTAGTAACATACGGAGAGGGTTAGTAACTTCTGAAAAATGGTTTCAGGGGGCTGTGTAGAGGGTTAGTAACATAGGGAGAGGGTTAGTAACTTCTGAGAAATGGGTTCAGGGGGGTATGTAAAGGGTTAGTAACATACGGAGAGGGTTAGTAACTTCTGAAAAATGGTTTCAGGGGGCCATGTAAAGGGTTAGTAACATAGGGAGAGGGTTAGTAACTTCTGAGAAATGGGTTCAGGGGGGTATGTAAAGGGTTAGTAACATACGGAGAGGGTTAGTAACTTCTGAGAAATGGTTTCAGGGGGCTGTGTAGAGGGTTAGTAACATACGGAGAGGGTTAGTAACTTCTGAAAAATGGTTTAAGGGGGCTGTGTAGAGGGTTAGTAACATAGGGAGAGGGTTAGTAAGTTCTGAGAAATGGTTTTAGGGGGCTGTGTAGATTAGTAACATAGGGAGAGGGTTAGTAACTTCTGAGAAATGGGTTCAGGGGGGTATGTAAAGGGTTAGTAACATACGGAGAGGGTTAGTAAGTTCTGAAAAATGGTTTGTATTGTAATTAACATGTCTATGTTCTGAAATTTGTTTTATTAACCTTCCAATCTTATTTTACAGACATGGGTCAAAAAATGAAAGCTGTGAAGCGTAAGGCCCCTGTTCCTGAGGGTCCTTCTGGTGAAAAGGTGGGTCCTTCCGGTGAGAAGGAGATTAAGAAGTATGTGCAACACAGGTGTATAATTTCACACTATGTGGATATGGTTGCACAAGTACAGTTCCGACAATGTCATTTGGAGTTATTAGCAAGGACTCCTTTTGGAATATTCCAGGGCCTCCCAAGCTACACCTTCAGTAATGACATACTCAGGGAAGTGCTCCGGCTACACTGTGGTGGCCACGTGTTCAACTTACAAGGTCACCATGTTGAGCTAACCACCGGTGATGTTAGTCTAATACTGGGATTACCGGACAAGGGTGAACCCATCGACTTACAGGGCAGGGCACGGCACTCAACACTTGACAAGTTTGTGCGAGGAGGTGGCCTGCATCGGGACGAAATATTCAAGGTCCTGAAAAATACTGCCAACTCTGACAACCCATATGATGTACAGAGCACCGTGAGCTTATGGGTTCTCTTCATGCTCGCTTGCTTTCTTATTCCTAAGTCCAACTTTTCTTGTTCCCGTAATGTTCTTTATTATTTGCAAGATGTAGAAACAGTAGGTAGATACAATTGGGCTGCTTGTGTGCATGCCATTCTTTTCGAGAAGCTCGGCACGTACGTTGCCGACCTGAACAATAATAAATCACCCTACTTGGTTGGGTGTGCCGCTATTATTCCTGTAAGTACATTAAACAACATCTTGATTTGGCTTCACCAATTTCTTACTTACAAACCAATGTAATAACTACTGTGACCCTCCAACATGTTATTTTGCTCCTCTTTGCAGGCATGGTTCTTTGAGCACGTTTCTTTCATTGAACCTTTTACTGCACGATCTATTCCACGCCTCTTAAAGTGGAATACCAAGACGCTCAAGAAGCCATTGGACTTCTTGGAGATTTTTAAGAATTTGGCAAACCACCAATATGAGGTGAGGATGTTTCTAAGATGTTAACCATTTTTATTTGCAATTCCAATCAACATCCTCACCTCATTACAGAATATCAATCACAACACACTCAGGACGCATACGAGGGAGGTGAGGAGGGTGTTGGAGCTGAAGAGGCTGGCAGAGGCCAGCAGGGTGAGAGGGAAGAACACAGCCTTGAGCTTGTAGTACAGAGAATGGCAGCCCTTGAACAAGAGCTGCAGATTGAAAGAGAAAAAAGGGAGGCTCTTCAAAATCAATTTGAAGAGTTCAAAAATCAGCAGAGCGCAGGGAGTACAAGCAAGAACAAGAACCCTGCGGAGGAGGATCCGGTCGAGGCCATGGACGCCTCTGAAGCAAGGGCAAGAGAGAGTCCTGTGCACTCTCTCTCAATACTAAGAGATGAGGTCTGCAGCTTGAGGGTCGAGCTGTCAAGGGAGAAGGAAGAAAGAGTCAATTTAGGGACATGTGTTGGCAGGGGTATGCAGGCAGTGAGCTTGTTCATGGATGAGACTACAAATATACCACAGGACTTGATGGAAAGGGATGAACACCTGTCTTCCGACAAGGTTCATGACATAGTCTCCTCCTTGGTGTTGAGGGTGAAACAGAGGACAAGAACCGGGCGAAAGCCATCCGACAAGGTTGCGGAATCATCATTTTATATCCGCAAACGCCCAACAGGTGCACCTTCAATTCTGGAGGACTCTCAACCCTCACCAAGCATTGCTCACCTGCAGACCGTTGTGGAAGAAGAGCCAGAACAGGAGGGGAAGGGGAGGGGGAGGGGGAGGGGGAGGGGGAGGGGGCAAGTAAAGAAGGCCCCCGCAGCCAGCGGGGCTAGGAAGACCACGAAGATGACAAAAGCAACGAAGGGTGGGATCACCGAAGCTAACCAGGTTTTGAACAGCATTCCAGAAGACAGATTTCTGTTGTGCGAGGAATGGCTAAACACCGCGAGCAGCAGGTTAGGGTGATATCTTGTTACTATTGCCTCATCATATGTTATAATGCTAATATGTCAGTGTCTTGCAGAAATAGGGGTGACGCATGTTACTGCACCCGCTGGAGGGCTACCGTGCTAAATGGTGATCTGGAGGACCTCTTCTACTTCGACAGGTATACGACCTTGGCCCTCGTAGAAGTCTTCTGGGAGATCATGACAGATGACCTCAAGCAGAGTCCCGCATTCTACAGATCTTGTAGGTTTTGTCCTACTTTTCTGTCCACATACCAAAGTGACTCAGATTTACAATGGGGTAGGGTCAAGGGTAACATCCAACAGGCCTTGAAAGCCAAGACAGCCGAGAGATTCCTGGCTGTCGAGAAGTACTTCTTCGTCTGCCATTATTCTAACCACTTCATGCTGATCGTCCTGGACACCGACAAGCAACGGTGGGTAATCTACAACTCAATCAGTGGCAATCCTCGGTACACAGCCGGTGCGAGGAACATGATTCAGTTCCTGACGGCAATGGTTTCTAATGTATTTGGAGTACCAGACATAGACGTCTGGCCCACCAAGTTAAGTGAGAGTTGTCCACAACAGCCCAGCGGGAGGTAAATGACCTTATCTTTTCAATATGTTACGTAGTCAAAATAGGTATCAATTTTGCTCTTTTTGACTATGTTTCTACTACTTTCAGCGTTGAATGTGGGCTGTATGTCATGAGGTTTGCTGAACGTGTTGCCAGGAAGAACAAGCAGCCGTGGTGTATCGGTCCTCAAGAGATGTTGCGGACAAGAGTACAATTGATATGCTTGTTGATGGAGAAGTTGTCGGACCACCGACCCCTCCCCTCCCTTCCCCGGACCCCACTTTAAACCAGATGATATGTGTAATGTACTCTCAAGTGGTGTAATATTTCGAATGTGTGGAGAACTTATTGGGTGCTCTGTTGTTGTGTATTGGATACGCACAGCGATACAATGTCATTAGTACTCTGTTTTGTAATGTGTGTTGGATACGCACAGCGAATCCTAAGGACAGAACATTTCTTGTTTCAGAACACCATTTAACCATTTAACCGTTTATATCCGGTTGCTGCTGAACACCATTGCAATCGGTTACAGGGTCTGCTTATGTTACTAACCCTTTTCAGAAGTTACTAAGCCTCTCCCTATGTTACTAACCCTCTCCGTATGTTACTAACCCTCTCCGTATGTTACTAACCCTATACAGAGCCCCCTAAAACCAACTTTCAGAAGTTACTGACCCTCTCCCTATGTTACTAACCCTCTCCCTATGTTACTAACCCTTTACATGCCCCCGGAAACCCTTTTCAGAAGTTACTCATCCTCTCCCAGGGTTACTATCCCTCTCCGTATGTTACTAACCCCCTCTGTATGTTACTAACCCTATACGAGCCCCCTAAAACCAACTTTCGAAGTTACTAACCCTCTCCCTATGTTACTAACCCTCTCCGTATGTTACTAACCCTTTACATGCCCCCCGGAAACCCTTTTTCAGAAGTTACTAAGCCTCTCCCTATGTTACTAACCCTCTCCGTATGTTACTAACCCTCTCCGTATGTTACTAACCCTATACAGAGCCCCCTAAAACCAACTTTCAGAAGTTACTGACCCTCTCCCTATGTTACTAACCCTCTCCCTATGTTACTAACCCTTTACATGCCCCCCGGAAACCCTTTTTCAGAAGTTACTAAGCCTCTCCCTATGTTACTAACCCTCTCCGTATGTTACTAACCCTATACAGAGCCCCCTAAAACCAACTTTCAGAAGTTACTGACCCTCTCCCTATGTTACTAACCCTCTCCCTATGTTACTAACCCTTTACATGCCCCCCGGAAACCCTTTTTCAGAAGTTACTAAGCCTCTCCCTATGTTACTAACCCTTTCCGTATGTTACTAACCCTCTCCGTATGTTACTAACCCAGCGCGTACTGTATACCCCGTGTAAAACCCTTGACATACCGTGTAGACCGTGAAGATAGAACTTCTGAAAAGGTGTGCAATCGGTCAACAGTGACGTTACCGTTTCGTTTTCAAAAACACCGCCTCTCCGTATACGCCATCCCGAAGTTCTTCCCTCTCCTCCTTCGGTAAGTAGGTTCCTACCCGTGTCTAGCTCGTTTTCCTCTATACTGAGTTTTAATGGTCGGAGCTGTAGCAATGGAAAAGGGGAAGAACGTCCTCTCTACCACTGCAGACCGTAAGAGGCGGTGCACGATTATGTTGGATCCAAAAGATGTGCCGAGTACCGGCGGAAACCAGCCCCTAAGACCATCGAAGAGAGTTGACAGTGCCGTTTGCATTTCATCTTGCCCCCTGCAGCTATTTTCAAACTGCCCGACGAACGTGGATGGGGGCAACATTGATCTTCAACGTACTGATGATCGCGCACGGCTTCAGCAGGTCCTTCATCTCTTCAGCGTATTGGTCGACAAGGTGGAGAAGTGTAAGATCACTGGGACCAAGTGCCCGTGTATGTCGTCCAGGCTGGACGTTAGAATCTTTACGGTTCTGAGAAACAGCCAAATCACACAACTGACCAAGTATTTGGGCGACGTTCCTGGGGTCGAAATTGGGGACAAATTTCGCTACAGGGGACAGCTCATGTGCTCCGGTCTCCACTGCAACCCAATCTGTGGCATCGACAGCATGATGCATGGAGGGTTGAGAGTTGCTACATGCATTATCGCTTCTGGGGCGTACGTGAACCACCTTGACAACGACGTGCTAATATACTCCGGAGAAGGGGGAAACCCCGACTTCGAGAAGCAGAGGAAGAAGCCTGCTGGACACCAGAAGCTCCAGCGCGGAAATGCAGCATTGGTGAACAGCTTCCGCGCCAACACGCCGGTGCGTGTTATTTATGGTCTCCGTAATTCTGGCGCTGGCTATACCCTCAAAACCACTTCGGGGACGGCCTCAACCTTTCTGTACGATGGCTTGTACAAGGTGGAGCGAAAAGGGGAAGAGAAGGGGAAGAATGGCTACATGGTTTTCAAATTCCAGCTGAGAAGGCTGCCCGGGCAAGCAGCGGGAGGTAAAACAACACATTTTGGCTCCGATTGTGCTTTGTTACAAATGATGTATGATGCATTATCTTATACAACACGATTTCACTAGGTTTTCAGCGTGGGGGAACTGGTCGTCAGAAGACTCAATTGTCACCTGATCCTTAAGGCCGCTGCGTAGCCCTCCCCATCCCCTTAGAAATTTTCAAATTGTGACAGGGTAAACGGTGCGTGTTGTGCAGACTATGAAATCTGGGATCATATGTTGGTTGACGTCTTCATAATACTTGAGCTTTGTGTAAATTGATTTCCAGATGTTAGACCTTTATGCTTCGTTAAGTTAGATGTGCTTGGTGACCCTTTGCATGGCCCCCTGAAGCAATTTTTCAAAAGTTACTAACCCTCTCCGTATGTTACTAACCCTCTCCCTATGTTACTAACCCTTTACATGACCCCCTGAAACCAATTTTCAGAAGTTACTAACCCTCTCCCTATGCCTCCTGACCCTATACGGAGCCCCCTAAAGCCATTTTTCAGAAGTTACTAACCCTCTCCTTATGTTACTAACCCTTTACATGGACCCCTGAAAACATTTTTCAGAAGTTACTAACCCTCTCCGTATGTTACTAACCCTCTCCGTATGTTACTAACCCTATGCAGAACCCCCTGTAGATGGTTACATTAAGTCCTTTCGTACTTCTTTTGAACACAGAATTAATTTCAGATAGGGGTCCATGCTTCAAGACATGTACACTCCACTTCACTCATTCAGTAGTGAGAACTCACAAACTTGCTTAGCTCAGAAAATAACGACAATCGTTTACGTAAATGACTGAGTAGGCACAAGATAGTTAATTCATTACACAATGGAGTAGAAGACATTGTTCTACATCGCAGGTTTCTGTCCACATATATACATTAACATGTCCATATGGCTCACACTTTGTTGCGTGGCCGTTTGTGATGACAACTGTGAAACCTCAAGAGTAGACGAAGAAGGGTCTGTGTACATAATGTCTTCCGAAGGGCATGGTTCTTCTTCCACATCACATCTATCAAGTGGTTGCCCTTGCAAAGAACTCCATCTGTCAGATTTCTTTTTTTTCCTCCTTGTCTCAAGGCTGGACTTTATCCTCCTTCGTCGTCCTTTCTCTATTCCGCCCTTCAGGCGAAATTGTTGTGCGGAGTTGTTGATCAGGGTTAACCTGTTACGAAACAAATAATTATGTAAGGACTTGTAAGCAATCCAATTCTGATAGTAAACAAGAAAAACGTGTGATTCATGGTCAACATGTACCTGTGATTGGGATTCAACGACCTGCGATGGTTCAGTGTCTTTATCTCTGTTTCTGTCTGCAGCTGGTACATTCGCTCGAGGAGACAATCTGGTGTACTCGTCGTGTGTCTGCCGGCAAAAGTTGAGCAGGTGTTCATATGTTTCTTTCGACTTTGCTGCCGTTGCACATAGCTCAACAACGTTGCCCACTAGATGCATAAACCTCATAGTTGAAAGTGCTTTTTCGTCCGTTGTATCAGTACCATGGACAATGGCATTTTCGACGGACATCTTACATGCATCCCTTGTCCACCTTGTCAAAAAATACTTAGAAGGAACCAGTCTAATCTGAGCGTGTAAGAATACACGTATGACGTGCCTACATAAGACGCCACTGAATTCATATTTCTTACATGAACAAGTCACATCAATTTCTTCGAATCTATTGAATTCTACCCGATGGTAGTGCTTTGCGTCGTCAAATATTATAAATGCATTGGCCTCACACGGCTGCAATACGCGGTCAATGGCCTTCAAGTACTCATGCTCAAATGTTTCATACATAGCCGGTGTGTACCGCTCCTTTGCTTCTTGCAGCATTATGGAGTCAACTGCACATCTCCTAAAGGTATGCCTCATTTTATGATCCGCGAGATCTTGCTGGTATCTCCGATCATCAAGCAATTTTTGAAAGTTTTCAAAAAGCAGATTCATTGTTTGCCTTATGTCCAAATAATCTTTGAGTACCTTGTTCAAACTTTCACACCTCTGGGTGCTGACCATGTCCGCAGTAAATGTACTTCTTCCGTATACCAAAGCCCACTTTTTCCTGTCCTCATACAACACTTTCAGCCAGTGGTTGTCTTCGAGTTTATACTTTGTCAACATTTCAGCCCATGCATCTACAAAAGAATCCTCGTCTTCGTAATCGTAAATGCATCTTTGAAAATCTGTCTTAAAAGTATGTGTGGCACTGAAAACCTGATTTAGATGCTTGCATGCATTTTGATACATATGCCAAACACATATTCTATGGTATGTTCTGGGCGGTTCTTGTGCAATGGCATTACTCATAGCCTTGTCTTGATCGGTCAATATGGTCTTCGGCTCCTTACCATGCATGACATTTATGAAAGTGTTGAATAGCCATCGAAATGTGTGTATGGTCTCATCATACAATAAGGCTGCACCGAAGATTATTGTTTGTTTGTGGTGGTTTACTCCAACGAAAGGAGCAAAAGGTCTCCCATATCTGTTGGTCTTGTATGTTGTGTCAAAACACAAGACATCACCGAATCTTTCGTAGTCCTTGCGCATTCTCCAGTCATGCCAAAAGATGTTGGTAATGAGGTCTTCTTGATCCACTTGTATGGAGTAGATAAATGAAGGGTCTTCCGTTTGCCTACGATGGAAGTATAGAAGTAGTCTCCCTGTGTCAATTTGAAGCATTTGTGGTTGTCGTTTGGTCCGTAGGTAGTTCTTCATATCGACCTGGCTGAAACCTAAGTTGCTTCTTCCACCTACTTGGTTGGACATCATGTGATATAGCTGCGTTGGTTTCAAGCCACTACTTTCTCCAATATCTACAACTGATGCATGAACTTCTTTGAACTTACGATGTGATCTTAACATGTGTGCCTTGGTTGGGCTTTCAAGATCATGATTGTGTTCTACATCCCATCTGGTGATTCTATACATCCCATTGACGTTCAGCCCAAAGGTTATCCCTGCCAGACAACCCGATCGGGTCTCAGCTCGTTGAATGACTGTGTTAGAGTACCGGGCATCTTTCTTCCTCCAACCTTCTTTGGAACATACTAACCGCATGTTTCTGACAAGACCTTCCTTGTCCTTAGCTAAGTGATATCTTCTAACACCAAATCCTAGACCTTTGGCGTACGTAAGGAATGCTGCATATGCCTCATCAACAGTTTTAAATTCGGAATCATGACAGAGTCCCTCATGCCTTATGTTACAAGCTGCTCTTAACTGCTGGCTTTCTTCCCTGTAAAAATAAATACAATCTTTCGTAAATGCATTGCTACTGAACCCTTCACATATTTGTGACAGGTTACTAACCCTTTACATGGCGGCCGAAACGATTTTTCAGAAGTTACTAACCCTCTCCCTATGTTACTAACCCTTTACATGGCCCCCCGAAACCATTTTTCAGAAGTTACTAACCCTCTCCTTATGTTACTAACCCTTTACATGGACCCCTGAAAACATTTTTCAGAAGTTACTAACCCTCTCCCTATGTTACTAACCCTTTACATGGCCCCCCGAAACCATTTTTTAAAAGTTACTAACCCTCTCCCTATGTTACTAACCCTCTCCCTATGTTACTAACCCTTTACATGGCCCCCCGAAACCATTTTTCAGAAGTTACTAATCCTCTCCATATGTTACTAACCCTTTACATGGCCCCCTGAAACCCTTTTTCAGAAGTTACTAACCCTCTCCCTATGTTACTAACCCTTTACATGGCCCCCCGAAACCATTTTTTAAAAGTTACTAACCCTCTCCCTATGTTACTAACCCTCTCCCTATGTTACTAACCCTATACATTGCCCCCGGAAACCAATTTTCAGAAGTTACTAACCCTCTCCCTATGTTACTAACCCTCTCCCTATGTTACTAACCTTGTTACATGGCCCCCCGAAACCAATTTTCAGAAGTTACTAAGCCTCTCCCTATGTTACTAACCCTTTACATGGCCCCCCGAAACCCTTTTTCAGAAGTTACTAACCCTCTCTTTATGTTACTAACCCTTTACATGGCCCCCTGAAACCAGTTTTCAGAAGTTACTAACCCTCTCCCTATGTTACTAACCCTCTCCCTATGTTACTAACCCTTTACATGGCCCCCCGAAACCCTTTTTCAGAAGTTACTAACCCTCTCCCTATGTTACTAACCCTTTACATGGCCCCGTGAAACCAGTTTTCAGAAGTTACTAACCCTCTCCCTATGTTACTAACCCTTTACATGGCCCCCCGAAACCCTTTTTCAGAAGTTACTAACCCTCTCCCTATGTTACTAACCCTTTACATGGCCCCCCGAAACCAGTTTTCAGAAGTTACTAACCCTCTCCCTATGTTACTAACCCTTTACATGGCCCCCCGAAACCATTTTTTAAAAGTTACTAACCCTCTCCCTATGTTACTAACCCTTTACATGGACCCCCGAAGCAATTTTTCGAAGTTCCTAACCCTCTCCTAGAAGTTACTAACCCTCTCCCTATGTTACTAACCCTCTTCAGAACTTACTAACCCTCTCCCTATGTTACTAACCCTTTACATGGCCCCCCGAAACCATTTTTCAGAAGTTACTAACCCTCTCCATATGTTACTAACCTTTTACATGGCCCCCTGAAACCCTTTTTCAGAAGTTACTAACCCTCTCCCTATGTTACTAACCCTATACGGAGCCCCCTAAAACCAATTTTCAGAAGTTACTAACCCTCTCCCTATGTTACTAACCCTTTACATGGCCCCCTGAAACCAGTTTTCAGAAGTTACTAACCCTCTCCCTATGTTACTAACCCTCTCCCTATGTTACTAACCCTTTACATGGTCCCCCGAAACCAATTTTCAGAAGTTACTAACCCTCTCCTTATGTTACTAACCCTATACGGAGCCCCCTAAAACCAATTTTCAGAACTTACTAACCCTCTTCCTATGTTACTAACCCTTTACATGGCGCCCTGAACCCATTTTTCAAAAGTTAAAAATTCTTTACATATCTTCCTAACCCTTTACATGCGCCTGAACACATATGTTTCACAGGTTAATAACCCTTTACATAACTTACTAACCCTTTATATATGATGTTCAGCCTTCATTTCACACGTTACCAAATACTAAATACTAAACGTTTACATATCTTATTAACCCTGTACACATCACTCATTATGTTTTTTCCAACCTATTGACTCTGAAACGTGATCTTATTAGTGTACATTTAGTGCTAACTACCTATTGTAACTTCTCATGCAACGGCACCACGGTCCATCGGTGGTTTTCGTAACATTAAATACACTACATTCAATATCTTTTAACGTAAATAAACATACTAACATGACGGCCGTCTGACGAGGGGCCAACACAACTTGCTTCAACTTCTGCTCGCCTTGTTGTCCCAAAATCACAGTCCATTGCTTCGATTCTTCCTCACCACGCGCACAAATGCACCGGGAAAATGGAGGAGGAATGCTCCGATGAACATGCGGACGAAGACGAATATGACATAGGGCGATTCATTTCCCGCGCAATTTTCATCGTGTCACCATTAAGGAGGACTTGACAACGTCATGATGGCATGGTAAGGCAGAGACGGTGGCGGCGTCCGCACCGGCAGGCGAAACGGCGCCGTTTCGTTGGGTGAGACGGGCCGTTAAGCGAACGGCGTCAACCTCTCCTGCGTCGGACGTTTGGCGCAGCGGTCCCGACGCTTACGTGGCTCTCGCGGATAGGCGACTGCGGGAGTCGCCTCAGGAGGCGTCCTGAGGCGATCCGGACTCTTCTTTTTCATATGGTCACCCCCATCTACATCTCCTACTCAAGAGCCCCGTCCGAATGCCAGATCCGCACAGTGGCCCTATCTTCTTCATCCTCGTCTACATCTTTTTCCCTATCTGCATCTCATGCTCGAGAGCCCCATCAGAACATCAAATTCCCACGGTGGCTATTCACCTTTGGACACCATATCCCCACGGCTACTTCATCTGTCTATTCGTTGGAACCAGCTGATCAATAGGAGGTTCCGGGTACATCTCCAAAGCTGGATAAACATTTATAAAAGTTAAAATAAAATATCTCTCACAAATCACAACTATTGCGATCAACCATGTTATTGTAATAATTAATTTGAGCTTGCATGATGAGGCCTCTCTCAACTGTTAAAGAAGACAAGGGCCGGTGATCCCCTCCCTTCTCAGCTGTCCATCTTTCGTTCACTTTTTTTTCTTTTCTAAAATTTATTGTATTTTTAATAAACACTAATTGTAGAATTTAAAATGATGTTTTATACTTAACTATTTTGAAATATAGATATAATATAAATTTAATCATATTTCAATATGTTGGAGTTGGAGATTATTCATCTGTGTTTTTTTATTTTTTTATTGGATATATGTTATCTGAATCAAGTTTTTCAAAATAAAAAATTATTGTTGTGACAAATTTAGGGTAATCAAAAGAAGTATTGAAATATTTTGATTTTTTTATTGAAATCATAAACAAATCAAAATCAAAATCATCAAAATCGAAAACACTAAATTATTATCAGAATTATAATCTAAACTTATCAATTCCGATACGGAATACAACCGATTTGTAACCCTACCTACGTTTCTTCTTCAATGGCCTCCGTCTTTCGTCTTCAATGTCCAAGCACAACAGACCTCCCGCCGTATCTCTCATCATCGGTTACAGTCACCAGTGGCAGCCTACCTCCTTCAGCTTCCCATTCCTTGCTTTTGATGGCCTCTGTTCTTCTTCAACATCCAAGCACAGATGTCTCATTGTATCCCTTGTCGTCGGTTATACTCATTCCAACACCATTTTTTTTACTCACTATAAGGCTGCACATATGGGCTTCCGTTACACGTAGGTTTAGTTCTCTTCTGTTTTCTAGTCATTCCCTACTTTTTCTAAGCATCAGCTTCTGTTGAGGATTTTGCACTTGGTGTAGATGAGCTCTCAAACCATTGATCCTTGGTCCTTCTGCTGAAAGGTGGTTCCAAAGACGATACCATCATCGTAGGTTTAGAAGGACTTTCTTTTTTTATTTTTCATTTTCTGTTATCTCCATATTATTTTAATATTCTTCAATCTTTGCATAGTACAATGTGATTTGCAGTACCTTTAGATCTCCAACGACACTTTACAAGGTAATGTTACATCAATATGTGCTTTCTCTTTATCTATATGTTACATTTTTAATATTCTATTTTTGTTATAAGTTCATTTTCCCCTTATTTATATGATTGAGAATCGAGGGGTCTTCGGTCACTTCTTGCTCTTTTTTATGGTTTTCCTTTTATATGTTGTTATAATTTTTATGTTTAGTTTTTGGTTCCACTATTTAGCGGTCATCATTCTTTTTTGATAAAACCATTCCATAATTCAAGAGAGTTATTCATTTTGCCCTTCAAACACCAAACTTCAATAAATATTGTCTAAATAACTAAATTTACTGTACATAAATATTATCTTTCAGCTTGTGTTTGAATAAGTGAAATGGTAGATTTCATTTCCTATTTTCTACTTATTTACCATGAAATTTAAGACATTATTATTGTTGTTAGTTTTATGAAAAACTAGGGGGGAGCCTGGTGGCCTACCAACACAGGGTGCTAGGCACCCCATACGGGGGCTGCTTCCAGGTTGAATTGACCCGAACAATAAATTTGACCCTCATAAAGGATACTAGTCATAAGCATAGTGAGGACATTAATTTTGCTACTTTAGTCAAAGCACCCCATCCGTGGATGCTTCATACAAAATGCCATTTTGGCCTCGATAGAACATGCTTTTTGCACATCTCATTTTATGACGGTTGTAGGTGTCCCCACAAGCAGGGTGCATAGAGCCTCATAGATTGAGCACTTTGTCCTTGCATACCCTATTTTTGGATTTCCATGTTTACCCTTTTGTATGGCTTTAAAAGGGATCAATTCCCAATGTTTTAAGGGTTCTCAACCCTTCTCTATCTCCCACCTCATTTTAGAGCATCCACGTCTTGTTAGAACCTCCAAGATGTCGTAGAGAGCCCCTATTGCTTCCCTTTTCTCTCTACCTTACCCCACATCCCTTAGAGGTCCCCCACTCTTTCCCTTCTATTATACTTCGATCCATGCCCATCTAAGGCTCTTCCTTGACTCCTACAGATTCTTGGGTGTTAAGAGAATTCCGAGGAACTACGTCGACACACTAGAGATGGTACACAAGCCCGGAGCGGAGTAAGGAAAAGCCATCGATGCCTAGCTAGTCCATGGTCCTAATGCCCCACCAACAGCTGTCGATAGGGTGCTAGGAGGCCTAGAAAAAGGGCACTCTATTGAGGCTTCTTTTGTCCCACTTTTTAATCTCCTATTATTTTTTTCTTTTACTTGCATTTTAATGGTGTCTTGCATACATTTGCATCTTCAAACATCTGTAAAACACATAAAATAGGGGTTAAGATCTAATTTCAATCTGGTCCATTTTTCACATTTTGTCATTTCATGTTTATTTTGATAATGTTATTACACACCTTTAATTCTAATCTTTCTTTCACTTGACTTCTAGTTTCTTCGGACATTTCAAGAGAAGCCAGAGCAAATTATGCCCACACCAACTAGATTGAACAAAAGAGAAACTTTTCAAGCTCCTTCTTCTTAGCTGGCTGAAAAGAAGAAATTTAGAACCCACCAAGCACATCTCCCCACTAAGGTATGTTGGTCAATATTTTCATCTATTTATTTTTTCATTCAAAGTCCGAGACTCCTAGCGACTACAAACATCACACGCTCCACGAGTCCTACACCATTTTCTTATTTTCTTCTTCACCATTTCTCTTCTTTTTATTTGCATGACCTGTACTACCCTTTTAATGTCCAAGTGAAACTGAGAGTTCAAAGTTCGAGGATCAAGGTGTGTGTGGAAGATGAGGAGCAAGTGTTGGTACAAAAATCCCATCCACATTTGTGGCAAACACGATGTGACAGCTAGTGCTTGAAAAATTTTCATTTGTTCTACTTCTTTTATCAGAATTAAAACACTTATTTGTTTATTTTCTCTACTATGATTGTACTTTATTTACCATCATTTCACTCAATATTTTATGCTTTTGCACTTTATTTACATTTCATTTCTCTTTATGCAAATTAGTTTGTTTGAGTAGTCTTTGGACTTTTGGGTGCCCCGAAGATAGGGCACCTAGTGCCCCGTTAAAAGGGCACCTAGTGCCCCAATAGCAAGGTCTTGGGTTTTCAAGGCAGTAAAAACTTGCTCTATAAGCCAATCATATGTGATATGATTTTACATTTCTTGTAATATCTTATTCAGTATAATTGGCATAATCTTCATTACTTGCACTATCTAGATGCGTCTATCGTAATGAAATCCTAAGTTGAATGCAATGATGATTGAATCATGATGAGATATGATAATGAGATCAATCATCTAGAAGTATGTACTCTAAATGTTCCTAGTCATAGGATCCTCGAGACGAGACATCAAGGATCCGACAAGATTAATGTATATAATATCTTCTCATAAGATAAGAATGACCAATCTCTTAGTCATCAGTGTGGGGACACTGAGATACATGTACAGGTGCTCATTAGAAGAATGAGTCCACTGAACTGACCAGTATAGAATCCCTGAATGGTATCTTACCAAATTGTTGATCAGGGTATTCTATCATCACGGCTGCACGGTTGGATCTTTGACCTGAGTCACCAAAGATGTCTTGCCAGGCGTACCATGTACTTTGGCTATTGACTTATGGATCACTTAGTATTTGGTTCTATATAGTTAATAGATTGGGCATATGGGAAACCCGGTGGAGGTAATTGAGTGGGCAACAGGGGATCGTTCACTCTCAGTAGGAGAGAGAGAAAATGTCCTATGGATAGTACTTTAAATCTTTGGCCAAGGTAGATAGGATAATTGGAAAAGGATTTTCCAATTGATCCAATTACAAGTACAAGATTCCATAGTGTCATTATATTTGGGAGTTGATAGTTAATGACGTACTCCTATCCGACCGAGACATTGAATGAACGAAGATTTATATCTGTATGGTAACCGATGATGGAAAGACTCTTTGGAGAGGAGTTCATCCCCGAAGCTGTTTGGGATCATAGGATGTGACTTGTACCTTTTATGATAGGTTGGCTGTTAAATCTATTATGAGATAATATATTTAATTTAAAAGAATATGTTCTTTTAATTAGGTCTCAACCAAATGGGCTCTTGGGCCTAGGAGATCACGCACATAAGGATTAATCCGTAAGTTTGGGAGCTTGTGTTAATTTATAGAACAAGGAGGGGTTTCTGTAAAAAACCCTGAGTTCTATAAATAATAGCGATGAGGGCACAAACCCTATCAAGCCAAGGGAGCTCTCTACGCCCTAGCCACCCTTCTTCACTGTCTCCCACCCTAGCAACTGCCATTCAATGGTGGAGTTTCTTTTGGGATGAGTGCTCGACACTGACGCGAAGGAGAACTCGACTTCGGAGGCGGTTCGTGTGGATACAACTAGAGGCCACACACTTGAGTAGCTTGGAGAGCATGAGAACGCTTGATATTCTCTGATTTATAAGGATTATTTGAATCCCACAAAGGTACACGTTCGAAATCGTTTCGAATGTCGTTTTGGCGACGTCGTTCAATTCCGATCGAGACCAAGACACTGATATACGAGGAATCAAATTTTTTTCTGCTATGCCAATCTAATTGGACCGATTCCCAACAATGGTATCAGAGCTTCATTTACTTGTCATTATCAGCAACTTTTGCTGATATAGGATGCATATCTAGTACCTCATACCAAGAGATACATATATAACATCTTATAGAAGATATGTATATCTATTATCTCATACAAGATATACACATCTAGTATCTAATACTATATGACATATGCTTAGTATCTTATACTATGATATACACAAATCGTATCTTATACTTGATGTGTATATGTGTATGACATGTAAGTTAATAACTAAGATGCCAGAAGCTTCTTAAGCTCCTCCTTTGCTATATATGCAATATACTTTGCATCATTTCCACTAATCATCATCATGATAGTAGAAGAGCAATCCTATGTCTTATTTGGGCTTAAAATTCTTGACCAACTTCTTGAATTTTAACTATGCCTTCATTTTCTCATCTAATAATCTCACTTCTTTTCATTGGTCTTACCACTAAGAACTATTGAAGATGTATTGTTATTTTAATCTTTGTCTAAATTTTCTTATCACCATGAGCCATAATAGATCTCATATCCATCTATCCATGTTGCCTCTAGACTTCATATAGAGGCTAACATTTAGCATAAGGCAAACAATACATCTTTCTAATGAGATGATGATCTCATCTTCTCTTACTACATTAGATGATTACTAGGCAACCACTTCCCAAGTAGGTTAGTTATATGGTCAACCATGAGAACACTTCTCAGGGTTTTAAACTAGTCAAGAAACTTAATGTTGATAAGTCTAATGACTTCTAGTATGCAAGATAACTGGTGGTTAGGAATCTAATTCTATAACGGAGATATATTTATATTTAGAAAATATTGCAGACATTCAAAGTAAATTAAGAAATGGTCTTTTATCCTAATTTATGTTTGGTGAATTTGCATAACCCTCATTATGTAAAGATGGGATATCACGACGACGTCCTAGTGGAGACTAAGATCCTATTAACCTTATGGTGACGACCTTGTGGAAAACACAATAAGTCCTCCCATACTTATTAGGTAGGCAACTTTTGCCAGTTGCAACTCTTAGTCATTTAGCCTCTAGAGTCATGACCTTGTGGGAAACACAATAAGTCATATACTCTAGTTAGGTCAAATCTGCTTGTTACGTTATAGGTATGGATTCTCAACATAACCCTTGTGGAAAACACAACAAGGCCATGCCAATGGTCCACCCCAAGGTTCGACTTTAAGCTTTGGCCACGATCACCAATCCCTTGCTGAGTCAGCCTTGTGGGAAACACAACAAACTCACTCAATCTAACATTGGCTCATCGAGATCATAACAACGGAAGGCTACGTGGGTCATTCTTAATGTCCCACGCTTATCAACCTAATTTAAACGAGGAGGGATTTTTATTTTAGTCTTATCATAGTATGTGCTAGATATACATGTATACCTTTTAATAGCATATATCTAAGGTATCTAGCACACACACATACATATCAAATATGAAAAATTAAATAGATGATCATGGACTTTCATCTCATTAATGCATGACCATAGCCAGATCGGTATGCATTAAAGGATTCAACATTCTATGCCGGTGTTGACACGTCATCATGCCTTGAAGAACTTTTCTCCTTGCATCCCTCTCTCTCCTCCACCTCGATCGATCTTTTTGTCATTACAAGAGCATTAACAGTATGCAGACCCATAAATATACATCAATCAAATAAGAAACCTTGATCTTAATCAAGGGGAGTGCATATTTAGAGGTAGGTAGAATATACAATCAGAATTAATAAGAGAAAAGATTAGGCATACATGCCCTTAATTATATGCCAACATCAAACAAGCATCATTACATGACATACATTTAGTCCATGATCATCCAAGCATTCACACATACATACATGGTAATAATATGATATAACTATTATATCATAAAAATATACATCATATGTTTTTGAAATTCTCAATTTCATGCTTTTCGAATTATTCATGAAGTAAATAACTTGAAATAATCATATAAAATTTTTTATATGATGCATTCAAGCAATTCCAAACAATTTGGATAATACTTGTATTCCAAAAAATGTATAAAGTGCCAAATCAATGTCCTAATCATCATTCTGAAAAATCATATTTTAAAAAATTAATTTAGACATTAATTGCACAAGTTAAGTCATTAAAACAATTTTAAAAACTTAACAATGAATGAATTGACAATGGGGCTCAAAACCATATAAAAGATCATCAAAAACACTTTGATAATCTATTATATAATAATCCAAAATTTTTCACAATTTTTCTAGAATTTTTATAGCATTTTTAAATTTTTTTTTGATTTAAAACAATTTTAAATCAAACAAAATAGGCGTTGGTGCATTGCGCCGCCCTACCTGCGCAAATATATTAAGATTAACCTACATATACAAATGATGCAAGAGTTGTATCATTGATAGTATGAGGTACAAATCTTTAATAGCCTTTTGGGGGAGTCCTTATCTTGAAGATTGTTGATTTTATCCTTCTATATAAACATTATTGACATTTCCTGCTTGAATAAATATTGATTTATTTTGAGTTATGGAAATGATAATTGTTCTAAGATTATGAATGGCAAAATTTTGCTAGTGGGAGATTAGTAAATAATTTACTCATATGAGATATGGAAGATCTCATGGTATGTGTGAATGCTGTTTTTAGGAGAAAGCAAGTTGATATAGATCAATCTATTTCTTTAGCTTAATATAAACATGGTCATATCAATGTGAAAAGACATAAGAAGTTCTATATGAATTGAAATATGAAGGAAAATGATTTTGAATCATTAACCAAATATGAGTCTTATCTCATTGAAAAATGACTAACTCTCCATTTATTGGAAATGGAGGGTGGACCAAGGAGTTATTAGAACTCGTACATTTGGATGTGTGTTAGTCTGTGTCTATAAAGGCTAAAGATGGATATTCTTACTTCATCTTTAATAGATGATTTCTCTAGACATAGATATGTGTGCTTGTGAAGTACAAATATGAGGCTTTGAGGAATTGTTAAATGTTAAAAATGATGTAAAGAATAAATGGAAAGAGTATTAGAGCTCTTTGATTAAATCAAGAAGTGAAATATTCAAGTACTAGATTCACACATCATTTGAAGAAAAATATAACTTTGTCCTAATGGACATCTCCTTATAACCCTTAGCTTACTTGAGTAGTAGAAACAATGGTGATTGTGTTATATGTGACATGACACAAGTAGTGACAACCTTTGCAAAATATTCCTTGTCTTTTTAGGGCTAAGCACTCATTGTAACAACATTATATTGGTACCTTCTAAAAGTATTCTGATTATTCCATATATGATATGGAAAAGGGGGTTAACACTTGATCTTAAGCTTGTTAAGATTTCGGAATGTCCTACCATAATGAAGATGTATAACCCATAATAATTAGAATATAAAATAGGAAGTGAAGACTTGTGGGATATCCTAAGGAAACTAAATAATGTTTAAATATACCACTTTAAGAGATAAAGGGTGTGTGTTGATCAGTTTACTATATTCTTAGAGGAAGAGTTCCTCATTGAGGAAAATAGTGGGAGAAAGGAATTTTTGGAAGGGGTTCCAGACCCACAATCATAGACACTTCTATAAAGGTACTACTTGATAATAACACACATCATAGGTCTTCAATTGTTCTAATTCAACCTTGTAGATATATGAGGCATATCTTTGATGGAAGAATATAAGCACAATATAGTGAGGATGTTGATCCAAAGACCTATGAAAGGGCAATATTAGATATTGATTCTAAAATAGGAAGAGACAATAAAATCTATAATAATATCCATCTATTTTAGCCAAGTTTGAAACTTGGTAGATCCACCTAGGGTAGAGTACCCATTAGGTGTAAATGGAAAAGAAAGGATGGATTGGAGTGAATTTGATGGTGAGACCTTCAAGGCATCGATGATTGAAAAGACATCATCTAAGTTAAGAAGTTGACTTTGATAATATTTTTTAACCATTGCTATAATTCAATCCATTTAGATTTTATTGGTACACACTATGACTATGAGATATGTCAATTAGGATGTTAAGATAATATTTCTCCAATGGTGAAATTTAAGGGGCGGTGTATATGATACAACCTCTGTTGTATATGATACAACTTAAGGGATGTGAGTCCCAAAACATCCAAAGAAAGTGTACATGTTGTTAATGTCCATGCATGGATTACAACAATATTTTTAACATTAGAATATAAGATTTGATAAGATTGAATCTTACGACTTCATTTGGAATGAAGAAGAACCTTGTGTGTATGAGAATGCTAGTGGGAGTGCTATTGTATTCTAGACATTTTATATAGATGGCATACTACTCATTATGAATGATGTATGTATGCTATCATCCATGAAGTCTATCTATAAAATAAATCCTCCATAATTATTCTGGGAGAAGCTTCCTAAGTATTTAGGTCTATAGAGATAGATCTAAAAGGAATGCTTGGCTTGTCCCATTTGTTGTACATAGACACCATAGTGAAAGGGTTTGACATGGAAACTCCTATATAGGTGTCCTGCCTATAAGATATGCAGTTTCTTTTTTTAAGAGAGATGAAATACATGAGTATAGTCTCTTATGCCTTAGTCATAGGGTTTATCATGTATACTATGTACATAGGTGGACGTGATGAGTACTCTAAGTATTATGAGTAATCATCAGGTAAATCCAAGTGAGTGTCACTTGATAGTTGAGAAGTATATCCTTAAGTACTTGAGAAGTACCAATGATGCATTTCTAGTATGGAGGATAGGACTAGAAGTTTTGAGTTAGACTTAACCTTCTAGTTCTATATGACTGTTAGTTAGATGACTTTATGGTACATGTTTACCTGGATGGTGGTGCAGTGAGCTGGAAAGTTCCATGCTATAGACATTGTGGGGTTTACAAATTACAATTGCTGTCGACTACTTATGAAGTAGTGTAGATAGAGAAGTTCATCTTATTTTAGGGAGTTGTCCCTAATATCTCTAATATTGTACCATTATTTTGTGAACATGATGAATCATTACCTTAGTAGTGGAGCCTTTGTCTCATCAGAAATTTAAACACTTTTGTGGCAATACTACTTGATAAGAGTGGCTGCAACTCAAGAAGATATGATTAAATATAGAGTATCTTAAATTATAAACATTACAGGTCCACTAACTAAGGCCCTGACTCAAAGTGTGTTTAAGGGTCACCTTGAGGTGATGAAGATCAGACATGTGGGTCATTGACTTTAGTGCAAATGGGAGATTGATATAAATGTATACTCTATAAGCCAATCATATGTGATATGATTTTACATTTATTGTAATATTTTATTCAGTATTAATGGCATTATCTTCATTTCTTGCACTATCTAGATGCATTTATCATAATCAAATCCTAGATTGCATGCAATGATGATTGAATCATGATGAGATCATGATAATGAGATCAATCATCTAGAAATATGTACTTTAAATGTTCCTAGTCGTAGGATCGTCGAGACGGGACATCAAGAATTCGATAAGACTAATGTATATGATATATTCTCATATGATGAGGATGATCGATCTCATTAGTCATCAGTGTGGGGACACCGAGATGCATGTATAGGTGCTCATTAGATGAATGAGTTCACTGAACTGACCAGTATAGAATCCCTGAATGATATCTTAGCAACCTGTCAATTAGGGTATTCTATAATCACGGTTATACGGTTGGATCTTTGACTTGAGTCGTCAAAGATGTCTTGTCGGTCATACCATGTACTTTGACTATTGACTTATGGATCACTTAGTATTTGGTCCTGTATAGTTAATAGATTGGGTATATAGGAAACCCGGTGAAGGTAATTGAGCGGACAATAGGGGATCGTCCACTCTCAGTAGGGGAGAGAGAATGTCCTATGGATAGTACTGTAAATCCTTGGCCACGGTAGATATGATAATTAAAACAAGGTTTTTCAATTGATCTAATTTCTAGTACAAGATTCCGTAATGTCGGTATATTTGAGAGTTGACAGTTAATGTCGTACTCCTTATATCCCATAGTGTCAGTACAAGATTCCATAATGAATGAAGATTTATATCCGTGTGGTAACCATTGATGAAAAGGCTCTTTGGAGAGGAGTTCATCCCCGAAGTTGTTTGGGATCATAGGATGTGGCTTGTACACTTTATGATCGATATGCCATTAAATATATTATAAGATAATATATTTAATTTAAAAGAAGTTGTTCTTTTAATTAGGCCTCAACCAAATGGGCTCTTGGGCCTAGGAGGTCACACACATAAGGACTAATCTGTAAGTTTGGGAGCTTGGGTTAATTTATAGAACAAGGAGGGGTTTTTATGAAAAACCCTGAGTTCTATAAATAGTCTCGATGAGGGCACAGACCCTATCAAGCCAAGGGAGTTCTCTGCACCCCGCCACCCTTTTTCGCCATCTCCTACCCCAGCAGCCACCATTCGATGGTGGAGTTATGTTCTAGATGAGTGGTCGACGCCGGCACGAAGGAAAACCCAACTTCAAAGGTGGTTCGTGTGGATACAACTAGAGGCCGCACACTTTGAGAATTGTTTAAATTCTATAAATGTACGTGTTCAAAATAGTTTCGAATATTGGTTTCAGCGATGTTGTTCGGTTCCGATCGAGACCAAGACATTGATATACGAGGAATCAAATTTTTTTCGTTGTGCCAATTTGATTGGACCGATTCCCAACACTTACATGTCACCCAGTCATGATAATCTCAACCGTGGCCCAAGAGTGAACCAATCACAAGCAAGATCGACTAGTGGGGGAATCCAAACTTAAAATTAGTGATCCTGCCATAGTGGACTCTTAGCCAATCTTTCTAAAGCTTCTTGAATCTAACACATCCTCTATCCCTGAAAAACCTTTGAAAGAAACCAATAGAGACAATATCTATATGTAGATGAATCTGAAATCAAAATCAATAATGGTCCACCTGAATCTAGCACTCAAATGGTTATCCACATCTCTCAGGAACCCCTATAATAAGGCACACTCTCCATCATTTAACAATTTAAGGAGAAGCCAACAATCAGCAACATAGGGTGGAGGAACATGGAGAGGCTAGTGTAGCCACCAAATGTAACCCCAAGGGTAGGACTCAACTTAGAATAATCAACCCTTGAACCAAGGTAAGGCCATTCTCTATGATTGGGATCTTAAATGATCATTTTTAAAAAAAGGGTGCACAATTCAAAGATAGAAAGCATGGCCCATAGTTGGCCCATCATCCTTTGTAAAATAAGGGCTAAGCTCAAGGCAATCAATAAAAAAGGTTGAAAGAAAAGAAGGATCTATTTTGCAATTCACTAAAGTAGAGTTAATCAATAGCCATGCAAATAGCTGTGTCTTGGGCAAAAGAATTATAGGGTTTTCTTCAACTAGGCAATCTACAAGGCAACCCACTAGGGCTAGGTTAGTCAACAATCATCTGAGTAGTTGGGTCTAGGGCAAAGAATTGTTAGGACCTTCTCCAACTAGGCAAGCCACCCCTCAACACTCATTTCAAGGTCATTTTGAATATCACAATTGGGCCCTAGGGCCCATTTTGGTCAATTGGGGTATTGAGCCCACCTTCAACACTTGAGCCTACAAGCCCACTCACACTCGTTTTCCTAAACCATACCCACTCTTCCAATACTCTTCTACATCAGACATACAAGACCACTCTCATTCTTCTAAACTAGGGCCATGAGCCCATACTCATTTTTTGGAACTGAGCTCATGCACCCGACATCACTTTCAATTACGTCCATCTTCCTAGATTGGGCCCATGCTCCCACCATCCTCTAAAATCAGGCCAATGTGCCCACACTCTTAAATTAGCCCTGCATGCTTGACATCACTCTCAATCGGGCCTATGTGTCCCTCATTCAATGCTACCATCAATCCTCAGGCCATGACTCCCACTCCATCCTTCTCAATTAGAATCATGAACCTTTTTTCTTTCTAAATCGGGCCCACATGCCCTTTTTTAAATCGGGCACATGTGCCCATCACCTTTCTAAATTGGGCCCAAGCGTCCATCATCTCACTCAATTGGACCCGCGTACCCATCCTCCTAAATTGGACTAGTGTACCCATTTTTTTAATTGGCCCCACATGCCTATCATCTCACTTAATCAGGCCCACATGCCTATCCTTCCAAATTAGGCCCTTGTGTCCATCATCAACAATCAGCCCCTCATGCCCATGTCTCCAAAGCAGGCCTGTGAGCCCAACTACCTTCTCTACTATCAGGCTCACATGCTCTATTCCTTTGCCTATTACTGGGATCACATACCCAATTACCCCCTCCACTACTGGGTCCACATGTCCAATCATCTCTTTTACTACTAGGCCCATGTGCCCCATCCCTTTTCCTGTTACTGGGCCTATGCGCTCCATTCCTTGTATTTATATCAGGAACACATGCCCATTCCTACTTCTCTAAGTTAGTCCAAGGTTCCCATCTTTATTTTATAAATTGGGCTCTCATGCCCACCTACCAAAATCATGTCATCATGCTTGTTCTCAGTCAGCGGGCCCACTAACCCCCTTTTCTTTTCCTGGCCAGTTGAGCCCATACACACTCTCTTAAATTGGGCCATCATGCCCATCCTTTTGGATTGGGTTCACGTGCCCAACACTCCTTTGACTTAGGCCTTTGTGCCTATGTCTTTCAAATAGGGCCTATGTGCCCACTTTCTCCAATCAGGTCTTGCGCTTATCATATTGCTCAACCTAGCCCATTCACACCAATATCTTTTTATTTGGGCCCCTCACATCCATGTTGTATAAACTGGGCCCTCCTACCCATGTTGTTCAGTTAGGCCATCATGCCAATGTTTCTTAAATTGAACCCTTGAGCCCATGTTTTTAAAATCAGGTCCTCACAACCATAATTTTCAAATCGGGCTCTCGCGCACATGTTTTTTAAATCAGTTTCAATCGGGTCATCGCACCCATGTTTTAAATTAGGCCATCACACCCATGTTTTCTTAATCAAGCCATCATGCCCATGTTTTTTAGTTGAGCCATTGCACCTATGTTTCTCGATCAGGCCGTTGCATCCCTCATCTTTTTAAATCAAGCCGTCATTCCCCTCACATTTCCAAATTGTGCCATCTCACTCCCTATCTTACTAAATTAGGCCCACAGTCCCATCATTCCTCTCAATCGGGCCCATGCCCTCTGTAAGGAATCATCCATAAAAGTTTGGTGCAGCGGAAGCGACGATTCCTATGGGTTCCTTTAGAATCCGTCTCAATCAGAACCGAACGACGAAAATCGAAAACCGATCAAATCGGGTTCGAATATACCTGATAGGGATTCATATAATCCCATGGATAGGAAGGATATGAGCTTCTTAAGCTCTACAAACCGTTCAAGCATCCGGTCTCCAGCAGTATCCACACGAACTTCATCCACAGCAGGTTCTCCCTTCGCGCCGGCCTCGAGAACTCTTCCCGAGCGGAGCTCCATCGACCATGGACACCTTCTACAGAGAGGAGGAGGTAGGGAGGAGGCTAGGGACGTGGTTTTCACCCTTGGCTTGATGGGATCCGGGTCCGAATCGGATCCTCCTTCTCCGCCCGATAAGGTCGCGGCGGGCACTATTCATCGGAAGGAAATCCATCTCATTGAATTGGATTTATCTCCTTACTCAGACCTTAGAAAAATCCAAAAAAATATGAGTTGGAATCCTTATAGAATAAGGAATCCAAAACAGTCGGCCTCATATCCATTAAAAATTCAAATCTATCGCAAAATAAGGAAGAAGAGGCGGCGGTCACCGAGATTCCGTAGCAGAAATCTCTATTTTGCAACGAGGATAACTCCTTATCCCGTAAGCAAAATATTATCCAAAAATAAAATTTAGAATCATAATCAAATTAAGTTTCCAAATATGTATATATACCTTCATATAAAATTATCTATCAACGGGAAATCAAGACGAAACAAGTCGGCGCCGCCAGACTCCGCAGAACCCTAGTTCGTTGGAAAACTCAAAATTTCTCTCCCTCCGCCGTCGTTCAAAGCTGTATATCAAAGGTAAAGGCTAGTTAATCATATTACCCATCTTATAAACCTTTTCCAAGCCTCAATATCTTCTGTGGACGGAGATTTCACAAAATCCCCAAATCCGAGTGTCGGTTCGGGCATGACAGAAACACTAACTTTTGAGGCTTCTCCCGAACACTACAGAGATCCAAACTTCAAAAAGTTTGTAGCGTTGGAAAGCCTTTTATCATGATATTCTACCGGAGCCAACCAATCTTTTATCTGAGTCATACACAAAATATGGTGGCCTCATCAAAACAGATGTTTGCACAGATTCGAGAACACATAAATAACATAAATTAATGGCGATTCGATGTCGGTTTCGACCGAGACTTGAACCGGACTCTTATACCACTGTAAGGAATCATCCATAAAGGTTTGGTGCAGCGGAAGCGACAATTCTTATGGGTTCTTTTAGAATCCGTCTCAATAAGAACCGAACGACGAAAATTGAAAACCGATCAAATCGGGTTCGAATATACCTGATAGGGATTCATATAATCCCATGGAGAGGAAGGATATGAACTTCTTAAGCTCTAAAAACCATTCAAGCATCTGGTCTCCAGCAGTATCCACACTAACTTCATCCACAGCAGGTTCTCCCTTCGCGCCGGCCTCAAGAACTCTTCCTGAGCGGAGCTCCATCGACTATGGACACCTTCTACAGAGAGGAGGAGATATGGAGGAGGCTAGGGAAGTGGTTTTCACCCTTGTCTTGATGAAGTTTGGCTGAAACCATTAGTATTTATAGAGAATTATGGAATTTTTCATAAAAACCAAAATCTCTATAAATTACGCCCTTGCCCCTGTACTTATGGATAAGTCCTTTTGTGTGTGACCCACTAGGCCCAATAACCTATTTGGTTGAGGCCTAAATTAAATAGAGCAATTATATTTAATTTAATTAAATACGTTATCCGATAACAGATTAATCGGCCTACCGATCATGAAGGGTACAAGCCACATCCCATGATCCCAAATGGTTGTGGGGATAATCTCATCTCCATTGAGCCTTTACATCATCAGTTACCACATGGATATGAACCCTCATCCATACAATGTCCCGGTCGGAAAGGAGTACGGCATCGACTGTCAACTCCTTAGTGTATCGACTCTATAGGATGATGTACTCGGAATTGGATCAATTGGAAAAATCCTTTTACAATTATCCTATCTACCCTGGCCAGGGATTTAGAGTACTATCCCATAGGACATTCACTCTCACTTACCGAGAGTGGACGATCCCTTGTTGTCCGCTCAATTGCCTCCATCGGATTTTCCTTGTACCCGATCCATCGCTATATAGGACCATCTAAATCGTGATCCATAAGTCAATGGTCAAAGAACAAGTTCCACCCAACAAGGCATCTTTGGCGACTCAGGTCAAAGGTCCAGCCATGCAACCGTGATGATAGAAAACCCTGATGGACAGTTCGGTAAGATACCATTCAGGGTTTCTAATTCGGTCAGTTCAGTGAACTCATTCAACTAATGAGCACCTGTATGTGTATCTCAGTGTCTCCACACTAATGACCAATGAGATTGGTCGTACTCATCACATGAGAAGACATCACATACACTAGTCTATCCGGATCCTTGATGTCCCATCTCAAGTATCCTATGACTAGGAACATTTAGATCAAATACCTCTAGATGATCAATCTCATTATCATGATCTCATCATGATTTAATCATCATTGTATTTGATCAATGACTTCATTATGATATTCACATCTAATAAGAGCTTATAATGAAGATTTGCCTAATTAATTGAATAAGATATATCTAGAAATGTCAAATCATATCATATATGATTGGCTTGTAGGGCATATATTTCTATCACCCTCACCACTCCCCTCAACTGGGCCATTTATCTCATTTAGGACTCTAAGGCCATCATCATCCAAATCGGGCCTACTTTCGTATTTTTGGTCGGGCTTTCATGCCCATCTCCCTTAATTGGGTGTCGTGTGCCCACCACTTTCAATCAAGCCATTACGAACTTCTTCTTTCCAAGTTGGGCCATTGCGTCATTTGTATACAAAACTAGGCCACCATGCCCCTCACATCTCCAAAATGGGCCATTGTGCCCCTCAGCTGTACATAACCAAGCCAAAGAGCCCAACATCATCATCAAGCTCTGGCGTCATGATCTCATTCTACCATCTTGAATTGGACCATTGTGCCTCACCTCTTTCAATTTAGGCACCATGAGCCATCTTCTCACAATTAGGCATCGCTTGTCCATCACCTTAAGTTGATCTCCTGGCCCATTTTTGTCTTATGTCTTTCAATCTAGGCAATAATCCTTTTATTCCAATAAGATAGAAAAATTCCATTGCGCTATCTCAACCCTTTCTTGATACCATCATCAATTATTAGCCTTGAAATTCCTCAACATCTTCTCATCATCATATCAGCTAAAGTCACTTATTTATTACTAAATGGGAAGAGGCATAAGCAGCAAGGGAGGTCAATGCATGAACAAGTGTAAACAAGCTGCCCTGGCAACAACATCACTAAGAATGTACTTCTTCTTTTTGGGTATTGCATGCATATATTCATCATTATATATTATCCTCAAGGAGGCAATGTTTGGAAAAGAATTTATGAGTCTAATGACAAAATTGATTCAATCCTTTTTGATTTGAAGAGGATAAATAAAAGAATTCAATTTAATGCCATTTAAATATGATTCCAACCAAAATGAAAATGTCAAAAAGATAATGAGTGGTGCAAGACAAGGTAAGAGAGTGAATCATTCATCGAATTAATTCTACCTAAAAATGTTTTTTTAATGAAAAACACAAAAAATCGTAAATACATGAAAATGAGGGGATGACCATCATAACCCGAATTCCACTTGTTCTTAGGCACCTTAACTCTTTTTATTTCAATCCAAGGTAGACGTAGGGGACTAAAAGAGGGAGTATTGAAAGTGCTTGCTACCCTAGTAGGGGGTTACCTCAAAACATCTAACTTTTAAGCCCCAAGCAAAAGGCAAAAGTTGAAGACAAGAAAAAAAGTTAAAAGAAAAGACACCAAAAGAAGGGCAATGAACTCTTTAGGTCAAGACAAAATAAAAGACTTGTCTGACTATGTGTCAACAAAAATGTGTGAGTAAAATCAATAAGGAAGGAAGGACCTAAAGTGGCTGAACCCCAACAGGCAATTAAGCACTAGTAGAGAAATCAATTCAACATTCCCGAAGTCTATCAAGAACTTATCTCTAAAACTTGTTCCTTCTTTAACCCTAAGATATGGTAGACTAACCAAATCTAGACAAAACCAAGATGATTAAAGGTCGAAGGTTCAAAGGATTCCAAATGAAGGATCTCCCTCTTGCATGTGGTGTATGCTCTTGCTTCTCAGAGAACAACTTGGGACATTCATCCCAAGTGCATCAAGGCAATGACAACCATCCTCTCTACAAAAATTTTAAATTTTTAAAAAGATAGACACATTTAAATAATTTTAAAACATAAACAAACTTGAAAGCCTTCAAAACAAAACATTTTCGATTATGCTTCTTGCATTTCACATTTAATTTTAGTCTTGCATACATCAAATTTTAAAACTCAAACAAATTGGAAAATCTTCAAAACTATGAAACATTTCTAACTACATTTTAGTTTTGCATGCACATTTAATGTTAGTCTTGCACATCTCTTTTTATGTAATGTGTATTGCCATCACTTTGCCTTTTGAAAAGCAACTTCAACTCTCCTCATGCAAGGGAAGAAAGCCACAGTGAAGTTGTAATAATCCATTTCAAGTGAATGAAAAAAATGTGATGGACCCTGCATAAGGAAACAAGTGTGCCGATTCTCCTTCCCAAACACTTGAATTTTTCAAAATAATAGGGCTTACATTTAAGTCTTGCATTTATCAAAATAATAGTATATGGGATGTTGATATCCCATGTCGTGAGGGGACTAAGCTTGAGAACCTCTTCAACAAAATCAGTGATGACACAGTTGTACGCATAGGGATAATGGTTTCCCTTTAGGTGCTTGACTTGTTGCATACAATTTATATCTTCAACTATTTTCTTATACTAATTTGTATTTAGTTAAACCTTGCATGCATTATTTCATGCATCTCATGCCATGTTATGTCTTCACCTATCTTTGCAAGTTTGCCCCAAGCTTCACATATTTTATAAATCATCTCGTCGTGGCCAACCAATTTTCTCACCTTGTTTTTCTGATCACCCCGCCACAGAGGAATCATCCATAAAGATTTGGCGCAATGGAAGCGACGATTCCTATAGGTTTCTTTAGAATCTGACTCAATTGGAATCGAACGCCAAAAATCGAAAACCGATCAAATCGGGTTTGAATATACCTGGTAAGGATTTATATAATCCCATAGAGAGAAAGGAGATGAGCTTCTCAAGTTCTTCAAACTGTTCAAATGTCCGATCTCTAGCAATATGCGCACGAACTTCATCCACAGCAGGTTCTCCCTTCGCGCCGGCCTTGAGAACTCTTTTCGAACGGAGCTCCATTGACCATGGACACCTTCTAGAGAGAGGAGCAGGTAGGGAGGAGGCTAAGGACATGGTTTTCACCCTTTGCTTGATTGGGTTTGGCTGAAACCATTAGTATTTATAGAGAATTTTAGAATTTTTCGTAAAAACCCAAAATCTCTATAAAGTATGCCCTTATCCCTGTACTTATGGATAAGTCCTTTTGTGTGTGACCCACTAGGCCCAATAGCCTATTTGGTTAAGGCCTAAATAAAATAGAACAATTTTATTTAATTTAATTAAATTCGTTATCCGATAACAGATTAATCAACTTACCGATCATGAAGGGTACAAGCCATATCCCATGATCCCAAATGGCTATGGGGATAATCTCATCTCCATTGAGCTTTTCCATCATCAGTTACCGCATGGATATAAACCCTCATCCATCCAGTGTCCCGGTCGGAAAGGAGTACGACATCGACTGTCAACTCCTTAGTGTACCGACTCTATAGGATCTTGTACTCGAAATTAGATCAATTAGAAAACTCCTTTTCCAATTTTATTTCCTACCCTGGCCAGAGATTTAGAGTACTATCCCATAGGACATTCACTCTCACTTACCAAGAGTGGACGATCCCTTGTTGTCCGCTCAATTACCTCCATCGGGTTTTCCTTGTACCCGATCCATCGCTATACTGGACCATCTAAACGGTGATCCATAAGTCAATGGTCAAAGCACAAGTTCTACCCAACAAAGTATCTTTGGCAACTCAGGTCTATGGTCTAACCATACAACTGTGATGATAGAAAACCCTGATTGACTGTTCGGTAAGATACCATTTAGGGTTTTTAATTCGGTGAGTTCAGTTAACTTATTCAACTAATGAGAACCTGTATGTGTATCTCAATGTCTCCACACTAATGACCAATGAGATCAGTCATCCTTATCACATGATAAGATATCACATACAGTAGTCTATCCGGATCCTTGTTGTCCCATCTTAAGTATCCTATGACTAGGAATATTTAGATCAAATACCTCTAGATGATCAACCTCATTATCATGATCACATCATGATTTAATCATCGTTGTATTTGATCAAGGACTTCATTATGATATTCGCATCAAATAAGAGCTTATAATGAAAATTTTCCTAATTAATTAAATAAGATATTTCTAGAAATGTCGAATCATATCATACATAATTGGCTTGTAGGGCATACATTTCTACCAATTCTTACTCCTTGTCACATTGCATTCTTGTTTCTTATCCCACTATGTTTTATCCCACCATGTGTCTAGCACCCCCTAGCTTTATCATTTATGCATTCTTTTATATTTCTCGTTGTGGTCATCCTTGCATTACTAGGTTAAATTCAAGAGTGTCATTGCAAACGTATTTGCATCCCACCTCATTTGCATCTCATTGTTCATCCATTTGCATTCCATGGCATGCACTTTTTATCCTCATGAGGATGTTCACATTTCCATCCTTACGAGGACAATATCGATTTCAATTCATACATGATCCTTTAAACCTTTTGTCATGAATCTTTACTTATTTACATTTCCATAGAGATGATCTTATTTCTAAACCCCATGTGGACCTTCACAAATTTCAGCCCCTACATAAACCTTTTGTCATGAACCATCACATATTTTCATCCCCACATGAACAACCATACTTTTAGTCCCTGTGCGAACCACCTCGGTTCTTAGCCCATTCATTGCTCTTCTATGCAAACTCAAATTTCCTAAATGATTGATTTATTACCGAATTATAATGATGATTTGATTAAAATAGAAGGTTATTTCACTCTGAACTAAGCCATTTTTCTTGAGATTACCCAATGAACTTGAAGATCCAATCCCAGTCGATTAGAAAATTCTACTTAGTTGAATTTTGGCAATTTACTTTTTGTAGTTCAATTATTTTTACTTTTCTTGGTTTAGCCCTCCAAACAATTTGGGTGCTACTAGATGGCAATTTCCCCACCATGCGTTGGTGTCTTTCATTTAATTTCAGTAGTCCCCATTGCGTAGGGTGTTTCTTTTAATTTTATTGTTCCTCATGCCCACAACACACTCAATGGACTATGGAAAAGGTTTAGATGGAAAAAAGGGTAGTCTCGGGAAGACCCATATTCCTCAACTAGGCCTTTGCGGGCATATTTAAATGCACACCTTGGCCTCACCTTTTCAGTCTATTACCATTATGCTTCACCATGCCCCATTGTGCTTCACTACACTCGTCTATGCTTTACTCCATGTCACTCCCTTACATAGTTGATACCAAGGCAAGAAAAGCTATAGACACACAAATTTAGCCTAATTATAGAAATCAAAAATCTTATTTTTATAAATATTATTCAAATATTTATCTGAAGAAACCAAGTTTTCAGAAAAATTGAGTTTTTCATGCATTTCAACTTTTGCATGCCTTGGAGACCCATCAGGGGGCATTTAGTGCCCCACCAATAGGGCACTAGGCACTCCATAAGGGGACACTTGTAGGTTGACATGATGTGAACAATGGATTTGACTCCCCAAATGGCACCAATTATAGCATGGTTAGGGCATTAATTGTGTTGCTCTGATCAAAGCACTCTTTTAATGAGTGACGGATTGAGTAGATCAATCAATGATTTAGTAAAGAGAGGTCCGTGGATGGGAGCACTACTTGGGATGAGTAGAGACGTTTCCTCAATGGAAATGTGAGTTTTGGAGAAGACATTTTTTTCAGTAATTTTTAACTATGAAAAAGTAATGAGTCGAGATGATGCGAGACTGGTGATAAGCTAATGCAATTAATGAAAAGAAAATCTTAAAAAGGAAAAGGAAAAATGAGCCCGTGGGCCTAACACTAATGAAAGATGGGCATGTGGGCCTAAATCTGATGAAGAATCCTAATGGGCATATGGGCCCGAGGTTCAAGGTGAATAGGCATGCGAGACCTATGTTGTTGGTGAGTTGCTATGGGCACTTGGATCCAAGGTTGGTGAAAAGCTCAAATGGGCATGCGGCCCAGTGTGGGTGGTGAGTTCAAACAGTCACATAGGCCCAATGTGGATGGTTAACTAAAATGGCTGCATTGGTCTAGTGGTTAAAAGTGGGCTAGGGAGCCCATCGAGAAGGTCCAAAAAAAGTGGTATGAGGACCCTAAAGTAAACGATAGTGGGGTATGGCCCTCACAAAATGGTTTGGACTATGGCTGTGGATTGCTCGATAAGATGATCGCTTGTGATAATATAGTGATTGAGGGTTGTTCTACCTTCGAGTGGTTCATATTGCTCTTCCTCGTTCATGAACAAATGAGCCAAAGATAAGCTTAAATTCTCTATCTCCTCTTCGTGGTCTAAGGCCCCTTCTCTTAACTGATGTGGTCAACTATATGTTATTTTCAACCATCATCATGGTCTCCCTTTTGACGAATAAAACTTGGAGCCCCATGGCATATCTTGGCTTGATGACCTTTTTTGGAGTGAATGACTCCTAGTAATTTATCCCATGCTTCCAATGCCTATCGACTTCGAAAATGGGTTCAGAAAAGTGAAATAAGAGGAAATAAATGTGGTCCCGCATGAGCCACCCTTTCAAAGTACTCCACATTCTCGTTTATACAATTTTGGATCCCGTAGCTCCTGCGACCACATTTCTTTCCTCTTATTTCAATATTCTGAGGTGTTGACCTAGAACCCATTTTTGGAGTTGACAGCTTTCTTGGCGACCATGGTGGGACAATCATTGTCTTTAACTGTGCTTGTTTGATGTTCTAGTGCAACTAGTCTCTTTTTCAAACCAGTTCCCCTGTGAGCCACCCTTTTTTCACCTCTTTCAGATTGGTCCCCATGTCGACCCAACCTGATTTTCCACTTTTTGGGATTTGTCCCCATTTGACCCCGCTTTTCCTTTTACATTCACAAGTTGGTTCCCGCACGAACCACCTTTTAGTTACTAGTTGTTTGCTTTGTTGCATGGTTGATTTGTCTTTCTTGCATATCTCATTCACTTGCTTGATTTGCATTATTGATTGCTTTCATCTCATTCATGTTATTCCATGTTTGCATAAATTGATTGCTCCTCTTCCTCTCTCTTCATTTGCATTAGATTTGCATCAAGTATTAGACTTGTTCCAATCTATAGGGCATTCGAGGTGAGGGCTCTCTCTCCCAACACCTTCACCCTCCAAACACCTTCTTGGTGAATTCTGACCTCTCTTATTAGATATTCCTTCCTAGGTGACTTGGTTTGTTTTCATCAAGGCCTCTGTAAGTCCCCATTCATGGAGTAATTCTCTCCGTACGATCAACTGGTTGTACCCTTTATCCCAAAACCTAAATAATCCAAGTAACCCATATGTTGTGAGTTTGTGATAACTTTAGGTCACTAGTGATTAAAGTGATTGGAATCAATCCTACAAGTGTTGAGTTGACAATTTTTAACAATTCGTTAATCTAAGGTTTATACAAAATCATTACATAATCATTCACGAGTCCTTGCATAACTTGTTTGTCAAATCAAAATTCAAAACAACAAATTTTTTTCTTTACTTTAATCTGTTTCCAGCTTGCTCATCCATAAAAAGTAAAAAATCTCTCTCTCTCTCTCTCTCAAAAAGCAAACAAAAAAGAAAACTTTGCTCTCTGGTACTTACTTGCTTGTAATAGAAATATATGCCCTACAAGCCAATCATATATAATATGATTCGACATTTTTATAAATATATCATTTAATTAAATAGACAAGTCTTCATTACTAGCTCTTATTTGATGTGTATATCGTAATGAAGTCCTTGATCACATACAATGATTTTTGAGTCATGATGTGATCATGATAATAAGATCAATCATCTAGAGGTATCTATTCTAAATGTGCATAGTCATAAGATCCTTGAGATGGGACATCAAGGATCCAGATAGACTAGTGTATGTGATGTTTTCGCATATGATGAGGATGACTGATCTCATTGGTTATTAGTGTAAAGACATTGAGATATACATACAGGTGCTCATTAGTTGAGTGAATTCACTAAACTGACTAAATTATAAACCATGAATGGTATCTTACCGAACTATCAATCATGATTTTCTATCATCACAATTGTATGATTGAACCTTTGCCAAAGATGACTTGTTGGGTGGAACTTGTGGTTTGACCATTGACTTATAGATCATTGTTTAGACAGTCCAGTAGAGTGATAGATCGAGTACAAGAAAAATCTCATAGAGGTAATTGAGTGGACAATAAGAAATCATTCACTCTCGGTAAGTGAGAGTAAATGTCCTATGAGATAGTACTCTAAATCTCTAGCTAGGGTAGATGTGATAATTGTAAACAGAGTTTTCTAATTGATCCGATTCTGGGTATATGATCCTATAGAGTCGGTACATTATGGAGTTGACAATTGATGCCATACTTTTTTCCGACTGGGACATTGAATGGATGAGGGTATATATCCATGAAGTAAATAATAATGGAAAGGTTCAATGAAGATAAGAATATCTACATAGCCACTTGTAACCTTTATAATCGGTAGATCGATTCATCTGTTATCGAATAATATATTTAATTAAATTAAATAGAATTGTTTAATTTTATTTGTCTTAAACAAATAGGCTATTGGATCTAGTGGGTCACACACATAAGAACTTATCCACATGTACAGGGGCAAGGGTGTAATTTATAGAGATTTTGGGTTTTTATAAAAAAATTAAAATTCTTTATAAAAACCTATGGTTTCAGCCAAACCCTATCAAGCCATGGGTGAAAACTATGTCCTTAGGCTTCTCCCTACCTCCTCTTTCTAGAAGGCATCCATGGGCGATGGAGCTCCTTTTAGGAAGAATTCTCGATGCCAGCGAGAAGGGAGAACTTGCTATGGATGAAGTTCATGTGGATACTAATAGAGATCAGACACTTGAATGATTTATGGAGCTTCATAAGCTCATCTTATTTCTCTTCATGAGATTATATGAATCCCTATTAGGTATAATCGAACCCGTTTCAATTGATTTTCAATTTTCGTCATTTGATTTTGATTGAGACAAGTTCTACATGAACCCACATGAATTTTCATTTCTACTGCACTATATTTTGTAGGATAATTTCTTACAGTAATATCAGAGCTAGGTTCAAGTCTCGATCAAAATTGACGTCAAATTGATGTTATTTTATGTGTTGCCAAATCTGTGCAAATGTATATTTTGTTGAGGCCTCTATAATGACAGAAATATATGCCCTATAAGCCAATCATATATGATATGATTTGACATTTCTAGATATATCTTATTCAATTAATTAGACAAATCTTCATTATAAGCTCTTATTAGATACGAATATCATAATGAAGTCCTTGATCAAATGTAATGATGATTAAATCATGATGAGATCATAATAATGAGATTAATCATCTAGAGGTATTTGATCTAAATGTTCCTAGTCATAGGATACTTGAGACGGGACATCAAGGATCCGGATAGACTAGTGTATGTGATGTCTTCTCATGTGATGAGGACGATCGATCTCATTGGTCATTAGTGTGGAGACACTGAGATACACATGCAGGTGCTCATTAGTTGAATGAGTTCATTGAACTGACTGAATTAGAAATCCTGAATGGTATCTTACCAAACTGTCTATCAGGGTTTTCTATCATCACAGTTGCATGGTTGGACCTTTGACCTGAGTCACCAAAGATGCCTTGTTGGGTGGAACTTGTGCTTTGACCATTGTCTTATGGATCACCGTATAGATGGTCCAGTATAGCGATGGATCGGGCACAAGGAAAACCCGATGGAGGCAATTAAGTGGACAACAAGGGATCGTCTACTCTCAGTAAGTGAGAGTGAATGTCCTATGGGATAGTACTCTAAATCCCTGGCCAGGGTAGATAGGATAATTGAAAAAAGAGTTTTCCAATTGATCCAATTCTGAGTACAGGATCCTATAGAGTTGGTACACTAAGGAGTTGACAGTCGATGCCGTACTCCTTTCCGACCGGGACATTGGATGGATGAGGGTCTATATCCATGCAGTAACTGATGATGGAAAGGTTCAATGGAGATAATATTATCTCTATAGCCATTTGGGATCATGGGATGTGGCTTGTACCCTTCATGATCGGTAGGCCGATTAATCTGTTATCGGATAACGGATTTAATTAAATTAAATAGAATTGTTCTATTTTATTTAGGCCTCAACCAAATAGGCTATTGGGCCTAGTGGGTCATACACAAAAGGACTTATTCACAAGTACGAGGTCAAGGGTGTAATTTATGGAGATTTTGGGTTTTTTATGAAAAAGTCTATAATTATCTGTAAATACTAATGGTTTCAGCCAAACCCATCAAGCCAAGGGTGAAAACTACGTACCTATCCTCCTACCTACCTCCTCCTCTCTCTATAAGGTGTCCATGGCCGATGGAGCTCCGTTCGGAAAGAGTTCTCGAGGCCGGCGCGAAGGGAGAACCTGCTGTGGATGAAGTTCGTGTGGATACTATTGGAGACCGGACACTTGAACGGTTTGAAGAGCTTGAGAAGCTCATCTTATTACTCTCCATGGAATATGTAAATCCCTATCAGGTATATTCGAACCCGATTTGATCGGTTTTTGATTTTCATCGTTCGGTTCCGATTGAGACAGATTCTAAAGGAACCCATAGGATTTTCATCGTCGCTTCCGCTGCACCAAACTTGTATGGACGATTCCTTACACATAATCTATATGTGATGCATATAAAAGATTGGTTAGCTCTAGTAGAATCTTGTGATATAGGGCTTTGCATGTTGCAAATCATTTGAATTTTGGGGCTCTGTAGAATCTTAGAGAAGCCCCAAAATTTGGTGTTTTTGTCATGACTGAACTATCACCCATATTTAAGGATTTTGTGAAATCTCCATCCGTGGATGAAATTGAAGCTTGTAAAAGGTTGGGTAATTTGATTACCTAACCATTCCCTATGATATAGCTTTGAATGGCGGTGGAGGAGGAGAATTTGAGAAATTTCTGGTGAACTAGGGTTTTGCTGAGTTTGACGGTGTTAGCTTGTTTCTCCCTAATTTTACATTAGTATATAATTTTTATATGAATGTACATATACATATTTTTAAACATCATTTGATGAGGATTCCATATTGTATTTTTGGGAGTTATTTTGTCTTCAGGATAAGGAGTTTTCCTCATTGCAATATGGTGATTTCTGCTACATAGTTTGAATGACCACCACCTATTCTTCCTCATTTTACAGTGGATTGAAATTTTTTATGGAGATGAAGCCAGCTTTTCTGGAATCCTTATTGAAGAAGTATTTGAACTCATATTGTTTTAGAATTTTTTGAGCCTTGGATAAGGAGATATGTCTAGTTTAACAGGTGGTCATCCATCAGATGAATAGTGTTGACGTGACCTATTGGACGGAGAAGGCGGCACACCTAATGGGAACTTGCATGTGGCTCAGCACCGGTTGAAAACTGGCACACCAGGTGGCACACGAGGGTGCATGCCGGACTTGCGCAGTGCATTGTCGCGGGCGCAATGCGCCAGATGCTTTATTTTGATAATTTTAAATTGTTTAAAATCATAAGAAAATCTAAAAATTTAATGAAAACTACATATTTTTTTTAAAAAATCTGTAATGTTATTTGATTTATTTTAGTGCTTTTAATATCATGTTAGATGATATTAAACCCTATTTACATAGATTCATTTATAGTTAAGCCTTACAATTATTTTAAAGGTTTAACATAGTTAATTTGTGTCTTAATTAATTTTGTAAAATGTGATTATGTGAAATATAAATTAATACATTAATTTATGACTTTTTACAGTATTGTGAATACACAAATTTTTTAAATAGTTTAGATATGCTTGTTTATTTCATATAAATTATTTATATGTTGTTTTCATGTTACTTTCATGTTATTTATTTCATGAAAATTCGACATGCATGAAATAAAAAATTTAAAATTGTAGTATATAATTTTAGTCTTATATATATGATATATCATATAATTATCACGTAAGCACTCTATGTTCATGTGATGAATGTTGGTGTGTGTGGAGGTGATCAGGGACTTAAATGTGCTTTGCTTGTAACTGCTTATTTACTTCTGTTGGTTCTGTTATTGAATGGGGCCTATGTGTGCCTTCTCTCTTTTTTACAATCTGATTGTACATTCTACCTTTCCTCATTAATGTACTCCCCTTGGTTAAAACTAAAGTTTCTTATAAAGTTACGTATATTTGCGGGTCTGTATACCTTTAAGCCGCTTGTAATAGTTAGAAGCTGGTTTGTAAAAGGTTGAAGAGCAGGACCACTGGGAGAAGCACCGTTCTGAAGTGGGAGCATGCCAAATCATGCTTTTTAAGTAAGGATTTGCACCTGATGGGGTGCCTTAGGTGCATGCATATGGTTAAGTCCATGAGCACATATTTTTTTGCATATTTGAAATGTGGATGTGTGCTACATATTATACCTTAGATATATGATATTCCAAAGGTATTATATATATTCAACACATATTATTGATGACACTAAAATGAAATCCCTTGTAGTTTTGATTAGGTTGATAAATGTGAGACATTAGGAATAACTCACGTAGTGTTCCGTTGTTATGTTCTTGATGAGCCAATCATATATTGGATGGGTTTGTTGTGTTTCCTACAAGACCTATTCAACAAGGGATTGATGATCATGGCCAAGGCATTTTCTGAACCTTGGGGTGGACCATTGGCATGGCCTTGTTATGTTTCCCACAAGGGCTATATTAAGAATTCATTCTTATAATGTAACAAGTGGATTTGACCAAACTAGAGTATATAGTTTATTGTGTTTCCCACAAGGTCATCACTCTAGAGGTTGAATAACTAAGAGTTGCAAGAGTTGCAACTGGCAATAGTTGCCTACGTATTAAGTATGGGGTTATTTGTTGTGCTACCACAAGGTCATCACCATAAAGTTAATAGGGTCTTCATACCCACTAGGTTTTCATCATGATATCCGGTATTGCATAATGAGAGTTACGCAAATTTATTGAAAATTAGTGGGATCACAAATTAGGATGAAGATCATATCTTAATTTTAATGAATTTCTACAATGTTATATTAATAAAATTATATCTTAGTTGTAGAATACGATGATAAACCGCCAATATTAAGGCATGCTAGATGTCAAATAGTTTTAATGACACACTTCTTAGACTGGTTTAGAACTAAAGGAATTGTTCTCATAGTTGACCAATTAACAATTTTACCTGAGAAGTAGGTGTCTCCTAGACTATCTAATGATGTGAGAGAAGATAAGATCTTATCTTATAAAATAGTATAGAGAAGATGCATTGTTTGCCTTATAATAAATGTTAACCTCTATGAGATAAAAAATATAAAGGCAACATGGATAGATGGATATGATATCCATCATGGTTCATGGTGATGAGCTATTTAAGGGCATTATAGAACAACAATACATCTTAAATACTTCTTGTTGGTGAGACCAATAGAAAGAAGTAAGATTATTAGATAGAAATAGAAGAAAATAGTTAAAAGTCAAAGAAGGATGTCAAGATAATAAGAGCCTAAAGAAGACATAGGATAATTCTTCTACTATTATGATGATGATAAGTGGAAGAAGAAGTGAAAAGTGTGTTGTACATAATGCAATGGTGGATCTTGAGAAGTTTCATGTATCTATGTCATTGAAATTTACTTGTCTTAAATGTACACACTTAATAGTATTAGATACTATATGTGTATATCATAGTATTAGATACTATGAATACATCTAATGGTTTGAGATACTGGATATGCATCTTATATCTACAAGAAGTTATAGATGATGACAAGTAAATGAAGGCTTAATAAAGAATATGTTGACCTACATATGAAACGGTGCAAAAGTTACATCATTACTAGTGGGAGATACAATTCTTTAATAGCCTAATTGAGTGTCCTGATAATTAAAATTTCTATCATATCCTTCTACAATAACATTATCTATATCTCCTACTTGAATAAATGTTGATTTGTTCTAAGTTTGAAAATGATAGATGTTCTAAAACATTGGATGGTAAAGGGTTTGACAGTGGGAGCTTAATAAATTGCTTAATCATATTAGATATGTTAGCTCTCATTTTATGTGTTGGCTTGTGGGATATCATAAGGAAACTTGTGGATATTAAATATACCACCTTATAAAGAAGGGTATATGTCGCTCAACTCACTTTATTTCTAGAGAAAGAGTTTCTCTTTAAGAAAGATAGTGGGAGCAAGGTATATGTGAAAAATGTTCTAGTCTCACAACCCAAGGCCACTTTTATTAAGGTACTAGTTAATAATTACACATTGGCAATTCATAGGTCTTTACTTGTGTCCATTCAACCTAAGAGATATGTGGGACATATCTTTAATAGAAGAAATGAAGCATCATATAGAAAAAATATTGATCTTAAAATCTTTATAAAAGCAAGATGAGATTTTAATTTTAAAATAGAGGACAATAAAATTTAATATAAAACTCTATCAATTCTAATTAAGATTAGAACTTGAGAAATCCACTTGAGGATATAGTATCCATAAGATATTAATGGATCACTAAAAATAGATTGGAGTGGATTAAAAAGTAGAGACCTTCAAGACAAGAATAGTTGAAAAGGATATCATCTAAGTCAATTAGTTAACTATGATAAAACCTTTTTACCTATGCCATACTTTAATCCATTCAAATTTTAATTGTTACACACTATGACTAAAAGATATGTCAATTGGATGTTAAGATAGTGTTCCTCCATGATATTTTGGGGATAGGTGTATATGATACAACCTTTGGGAATATGGTCCCAATAACATCCAAAGAGAGTGTGTATAAAGTCCATTTATGGATTGAAATAAAACTTTCCATAGTCGGCATATAAGGTTTAATGAGATTAAATCTTATAACTTCATTAAGAATGAAGAGGAGCCTTGTGTGTTCAAGAAGATAGGTGAAAGTGCTATTACTTTTTTGACATTTTATGTGGATGACATACTACTCATTAAGAATGAAGTAGGTATGTTGTCATATGTGAGACTAGCTATCAAATTAACCTTCAAATATAATCTGGGTTTATAGATCTATGGAGATAGACCTAAAAGGTTTCTTTGGTTTACTTAGTTAATGTATGTAGTCACCATAGTTGAAATGTTTGGCATGGTAAACTCCAAGATAAGTTTCTTACCTGTGTAGTGTGAAGGTGACCTTTCTAAAGAGTTGCCTTTGTAGACTTCCTTGAGAGATAAAGAGAGCACATGAGTAGAGCCCTTATGTTTTCTAAATAGGGTCTATCACATTTGTGATGCAATGCACATGACTTGATTATTTCTCTAAGTGTTATGAGCATTCATCAAGTGGATTTATGTGAGAGTCACTTGATAATTTAGATATTCATCATTTAGTAATTAAGAAGCACCAAGAATAGATCTTTATAATAGATGATAAGTCTTGAAGCCTTTTAGTTTTACAAACACAAGTTTTTAGTTAATTAAGTTTAAAAAATAAGTTAAAATAATAGTGGTGTAGTGAGCTAGAAGAGTTCCATGCAATAGCAAACTATAAATTCTACAACTAATGTAAAAAAATTTATATAATAGCTTTTAATGTCTCATCAGAAGTTTGACACTTCTCTAGCAATACCATAAAATAAAAGTGAATGTAGCCCATTGAGATATAATTAAAAATACAGTATCTACCGCTAAAAATATTGCAGATCCATTGCCTAAAGTAGTTACTCAAAGCTCAAAGAGTGTTTGAGCTTCACATTGAGTTGATAGAGATCAACGAAATGGGTGATTGGTTTTAGTGCAAGTGGGAGATTGATAAGAATGTATGCCCTGTAAGTCAATCCACTACAAGAAAATAGGTTACTAGGGACGGCTGTAAGCCGTCTCAAAAAACCAAAAAGCCGTCGCTAATAAATATTAGCGACGACTTCAAAGCCGTCGCAAACGCGTCGTAAATAACGCCGTCGCCAATAATATTCGCGATGGCTATTGTTAAGCCGTCCCGAGTACGTTTATTGGCGACGGCTTGTAAGCCGTCGCATAAGTTATTAGCCGTCGCTTTTATCATTATTGGCGACGGCTTAAAAAAGCCGTCGCCAATAACCCGTCGCCAATGACCCAGTTTCCTGTAGTGATCATATATGATATGATTCGTTGTTTCTTGAAATATCTCATTCAATTAATTAGGCAAATCTTTATTACTATCTCTTATTAAATATATACATTGTAATGAAGTCTTTGATCACATGCAGCGATGATTAAATCATGATAATGAGATCGATCATCTAGAGGTATGTGATCTAAATATTTCCAATCATAGGATCCTTGAGAGGAGACATCAAGAATCCGTATAGACTAGTGTATGTGATGTTTTCTCATATGATGAGGATGACCGAGGTCATTGGTCGTTAGTGTGAAGACACTGAGATACACATATAGGTGCTCATTAGTTGAATGAGTTCAATGAATTGACTGAACTAGAAACCATGAATGGTAACTTACCGAACTATCATCATGGTTGCATGGTTGAACCTTTAACTTGTGTCAGCAAAGATGTCTTGTTGGGTGGAATTTGTGTTTTGACCGTTGACTTATGGATCACTATTTAGATGGTCCAATATCGCGGTGGATCAAGTATAAGGAAAACCCGATAGAGACAATTGAGTGGACAATAAAGAATCATCTACTCTCAGTAAGTGAGAATGAATATCCTATGTGATAGTGCTTTAAATCTCTGGCTAGGGTAGATATAATAATTAAAAAAGGAGTTTTTCAATTAATCCAATTTCGAGTGTAGGATCTTTTAGAGTTGGTACATTAAGGAGTTGATAGTCGATGCCATAGTCTTTTCCAACTGGGACATTGAATAGAAGAGAGTTTATATCTATGTGGTAACTAATGATAGAATGGCTTAATAGAGATAAGATTACCCGCATAGCCATTTGGGATCATGGGATGTGACTTGTACCCTTCATGATCGGTAGATCTATTAATTTGTTATCGGAAAACAAATTTATTTAAAATAAATTAAAATTTTAAATTTTATTTAGGTTTTAACCAAATAGGATATTGGGCCTAGTGGATCATACACATATGGACTTATCCATAAGCATAGGGGCAATGGTATAATTTATAGAGATTTTGGGTATTTATGAAAAATTTCAAATTCTTTATAAATATCAATGGTTTCAGTCAAACCCTATCAAGCCACCACGTCCTTAGCCTCCTCCCTACCTTCTTCTCTCTCTAGAAGGCATCCATGGGTGATGGAGCTTCGTTCGGGAAGAGTTCTCGAGGCTAACGCGAAGGGAAAACTTGCTGTGGATGAAGTTCTTGTGGATACCACTAGAGACTGAATGCTTGAATAATTTATAGAGCTTCAGAAGCTCATCTTTTTTTTCTTTATGGGATTATATGAATCCCTATCTAGTTTCTTCAAACCCATTTTGATCGGTTTTCAATTTTCATCATTCAGTTCCAATTGAGGCAAATTCTAAATGAACCCATAGGAATTGTCGCTTTCGTTGCACCATATTTTGTAGGATGATTCCTTACAGCTTGTTCACAACAAGCAAAAACAGAAAGGTCCAGACTAACACACCATCGAAATAAAACTTAAGAAGACTTGTTTGAAATCAAAATCTAGTCAAGGTAAAACTAGGTTTATTATTTTCATGTGTGTGATCTTTTCATGTGTATGATGGTAAGGTGACCTAAGATGTTTGGCAAGGTAAATTGCTATACCATAGAAGCCAAAGAACAAATATGGATGCAAGGATGGGCCTATGAGCAAAGTCCTACTTTGGGGCCATTGGCTTCACATGATACTCCTCCTCAAGATCGTAATAATCAAGCTCATCCCTCCTTCGATTGCCAATCATTCTTGGGGGAATTACGTCAAGCTGATCCCAATCTAGTCTTCCATGCCATTTGGATTGTAATGGGTGACAAATGGCTTGCCGACTGGTGTACCCCAAGCTAGCCATTCCCACACCAGTCATGAAATTTTTATTCTTCTTACTTTGGGATGGGTTCACCTAGCCCAACTTTGGGTTACCCCAATCCTTTTCAACCTTTAGCTTGCACACCGACCCACCTCCCTTCTATCTGGGTGCAACATGCACACCCCTCAATGTGTTCCTCTCCACCCATCGCTTGGTAATATCTAAATCTCTCCATCACAAACACTGTCCTACAGCTACTACAATGGCTCAGATGACCCCTTTGCCCATGTCAGTGATTTCTTGAGCAAATCATCTTGATGGCTTCTAGGTGATCATTAGATGGTGTAGCCCGAGAATGGTTTCTTTCATTGGACCTAGTAGAAGCATGAGACTTTGATATTGTTAAGGCAAAATTCTTGCAAAGATATGGGCTAGGCTACTTAATAATTGGGGAAGTAAAAGAGGATATAAAATTTATGCAATATCCTGATGAATTGAGGCCTATGGCTGAGAAGGGCATATATTTAATCTCTAAGTCATAAAATTGTTACCCTTGTCCCCAGTACGACCAACTGTGCACAATCAAGCTCCTCTTATCAATTATGCAAATACCTCATTACCTAAACTAGCTCCTCAGCCTTTGACTTAACAACCTTGCCAAGGCCTCTCGATTAATCATCCAACCCTCGGGTTCTCCATCTATTTTGCCAATGGCCCCTTGGTCAGCCACTCAACCCTTGGTTTCTCTGCCTATTTCTCCAATGGCCCCTTAGCCAACCACTCAAGCTTTGGATCCTGAGCTAACTTCACCAACGGCTCCTCGGCCAACCATTCAACCCTTTCTTCCTAAGTGGATTGGACAAACCTTGGCTCTTCAATTGATTTCACCACCTAGGGCTCCTCCTTAGTCAATTGCACCCCATTCACAACCAATCATTTCTTCTATTGCTCCTACCTTGGTAGAGGAACCAATCACTCCCATCATTCATGCTCTAGCCTTGGCAGAGGATTCAATCACTCCTACCCTTTATGTTCCTACCTTGGTAGATGACTCATTCACTCTAACCATTTGTGCTCCTACCTTGGCAAAAGAATCAACTTCTACCTGTCAACATGTCATTACAATATCTCAAGATCAAACTAATCATTAACATGTTGAAATCCAAATTGATAATTGTCTTCTCGGCTCTCAACCAATCCCTACCATCCTCCCAAAATCCCCTAGACTAGGTATGCTCTCTTCCCTAGAACGACCTCAAGAGAAGTCTATTGTGGGAAGTTTAGATGGAAAAATCATGAATGAAGTTTATTGTCAATCTAACAAGGGGCTATGCAAAGATTTACAAGAGGTACCTCAGCCGGTGCAATCATAGGAATTAATCCATAAAGTGGGAATTGACCTTCAAGAATTGACCCTTGAACCAAAGAACGATGGGATAGAATTGGTCAGTGAAATGAGAAAAAAAATCATTGCCTCAGGGCCTCCATGATCATAGGCCACCATTGACCCCTCAATATTGGGAATAATTAGGGTCATCACAAGATCAAGCAATTAAACAGCTCGAGAGAAGAGAGGAACCCGACCATGAACCAAGCAAAGATTTGCTAGACATTAATCAACCATTGCAATCATTGGAATTAATCTTTTAAGTTGATCATATTGAATTGACCCTTGAACCAGAAAATAAGGAGATCAAAATGTTTAGTGAAGTGGGGATCAAATCTGCAAGCCATTCGAAGGACATAGACCTTAACAAAGGAATACTGGGACCTCCTCCACCTAGGCAAGCAAATTTTTCAATACCAATTTTAGGGCCATGACCCTTTCCCCATTTTCCTCATAAGTAGTAATATGGCCCATGGGCCCATAATCAATCAATTTTAGGGCCATGACCTTTATCTCATCCTCTGTGTAGTCAACAATCAAGCTCATGGGCTCGCAATGCATCAAACTTGGGCTTTCTCGGTTCTTCCAAGCACCTTCCGGGCCTTCAGGGTCATTCCCATCATTTATGGTCATCAACCTAAGTTTTATAGGTTGCCACTGACTTTGTGCACCATTCCAAAGTTTTCCATATTGTCTTCATTTTTCCAATTTCGGATCACCATCCGGGCCTTCGATGCCACCGGAAGGATAAATAAGAAGTTACAGCCCCATATAGAAGTATTGGGATGTGTACCAGCTGGTTTACCTATTTAGTGACTTGTGTTTGCGAGTCCTTTTCTAATGCAACAAACGGGAGTTGAAAAGGACCTCCCATTTGCAAGGTACGGCTTGCGAACGGAGTGCGCGTAGGAGAGAGAGTGGACTGTGCCCCCGAACTGTGGGCGCGGCGGTCAGCACACCCCCGGTCTAAGGGCGTGGTCTATTTCAAAAACTGGAAATTACCCCGGTTTGGGCTTTCCAAACTTATTTTTGGGAAGTTTCTTTTTTTTAAAACATTTATTTTGACCGTGTCACTGAGTCGGGGGCGCGTTCATTTTGTCAACCATATTTTTAGCAATTTTCTAGAGTTTTTCGAGCTTTTTTAGCAACAACACGCCAAACGTGCCCATGAGGTGGCATGCTCACCATGCCCCTAACCCAGGGGGCGTGGCCTGCGCGCCCTCAGATTGAGGGCCTGGCCTGCGTGCCCCCAACCTAGGGGGCGTGGTTAGTTAGTTTCTATGTTTTGCACTGGTTTTGATTCTCCAAAAATTCTGGCCATTGTTGTATGATCCAGGACATTTATTCTCATCTTCCAGCCACCCTAGGCTTGTCACAACCTCTCCAAATCTTCCTCTCTTTGTCCCGGTGTCCGGAGATCATCCCGAAGTGAAAAGAAGCCGGTCTATGCTCCAACATTCTGCATTGTTGATCATCAGCTTTTACAAATCTCCTTGATTATTTTACACCCATGCTTTCTTCATAAGAAATATTCATCATCAATGTATATTTTATATCTAACAAACGGAGATCAATTCAGACATCTCCTCGGCTTGTGGCAGCTTCTACACCAGTGCTACGCAGACATATCCGAAGTCTTCTCTTTTAAGTCACCATTTTATCAGTCAATTTCAGTAAACTTATAGATGGATTCAGCCTATACATCTTTCATGAAAATGTTCCCAGTTTAGTTTTATTTTATCTCCAACAAGAATCATTCAATTCTTATATCTCTGGTGCCCACTGCACATCCTATATCAATGTTGCACTGGTGGTTTCCAGAACTTCACTGTCCAAGATCCGAATTATCAGGTAGGTTAAGATAACCTATAAAAGCATTAAATAAAAAGTGTCTTCATTTTAAATAATCCTTTACAAGTCCTTTTTATTTTTCAACAAACGGTATTCCATTCTGATTTCTGGATTGTCTGTGGTGATTGTTTCAACAAAGTTACGCAATCTAGTATTGTTTCTAGTTTCTGTCCACTTCCATAATTTTTACAGGGCTGTACGGACATATTGAAGAGAAGTTATAAACATAAAAACTCTTTATATCCAAGTTTTATGTCCATGGCAACAAATGGCACTTAATTCCAACTTTGGGACTGCTCGTGACGATCTCTACATCAAAGTCACGCCAGACAGTGCCATTGCACCCCAGGTCCCAGGGTGTGCCCACTGCGCCCTCATCCCTAGGGCGTGCCGACTACGCCCTCCAGTCAAAGAGGGAAAGTATCCCATGGGTTTCAAAGAAAAATCTGGTCACACTGTGAAATAGAAAGTCAAAAGAAAAGGGCTAGTGCTATAAAGTCAAAGTCCTGAAGCGGCCGAACCACAACATGCAATTAGGTGTGAGTAAAGAAATCCCACTCAACATTTCCAGAGCCTATCCAGGACTTACCATCAATTCTTCATTCTTAACCCCTAGGGTATGGGTGGACCAACTGGATCAAAGCTAAACTCTTGCCGATCAAGGATTTAAAGACAAAAAATTCTGGATAAGGAACCCTTTTTGCATATGGTGTCAGTCATTGAACTTAGAATAACAACTAAGTAATGAGGACTTTTATCAATACTGATTTTGTTCTCCCAAAATAGTATACATTCAAAAAACTCAAAAAATGAACATTTTCAAAAAAATTAAAAATAAATATTTAAAAAAACTTTAAAAAATAGAATATCTTCAAAATCTAAAAAAATTGAATATTTTTAAAAACTTCAAAAAATTGAATACATTCAACCTCCAAAAAATTGAATATTTACAAAAACTCCAGAAATATTGAATACTTCCAAAACTCTAGAAATTGAATATTTTAAAAACCCTAAAACATTTTTTTTAATCCAAAATTTTAAATATTTTCAAACTCTAATTCAAAAATTGTGTATCTTCAAATACAAATGTTTTTTGTCACCATGCTTGGCAGAAATTTTTGTCTTTATATTCATATTTACTTTTAGTGTCTTATGTTTAAATTCATTCTTATTTCCTACTTTGTTTTAAGAAGGCAATCTTTCCTTGACAAGGGTCAATGCAGATTGTACCTTGCAAGGGGAATAAGCCATATTGTCATTCTAATCTCCTTTTCTAAGTATTTTAGGCACGAAGAAGAAACATATAGAACTTTACATAACAAGGTGATGCTCATCACTTCCCTTCCCTAAGGATTTTGAAGCGGAGGTGTCACCATATTCTCAGCGTCAACTTTGCCAAGGAACTTTTGCAAGATTTGAACAACAACACTTTGTGTCCTCAATAGGGCATGTGAACTTTTAGTGAGAATGTGTGTCATCACATTGCAAACTAACCATTATCTTTTTCTTTCTTAACATATATTAGGTGTATTACTATTTATTTATGCATTGATGTTGAAGACTGTGAGTGCGAAGAAGACCAGACCCGAGATCCCCTTCATCAAAATCTACAATGGTCAAGTCATTCTTTGTACTCATGGATAGGCCAAAATTAAACATTGAGGGATGATGGTTCCCAATTGGGTATCCTAATATCTAATGTTCAATCTATATCTTCAGCTATCTTTTATATGTTTTTTATTTTTTTTGTATCCCAATATGCATCATATAGGTCCTTGCATTCTTTTACTTTGCATGCATCAATCTATCACTTTGTTGTTCACCAAATGTGATATCATTTTGACCATCACATCCATGTCCCTTCATGGTCACCATATGCTCTAGGTCCCATCGGGTCTTCTCTTCCCATCATTCATCTCCCAATTCTAATCTTCTTAAAATCCAACAGTGTCTTTTGTCCCACCACATCTATTATCCCATCATGGTGATCTTTTATTCCACTATGGTCCTCTCACCTCACTATCTTTTCAACTTTTCCCACTTTGACAATCATCCCATTTTCTATCCCACCATGGGCTCCCTTTGTTTCTTTGATCCCATCATGATGGTAGGGTTTCGCTATGTTCTGGTGTATAGGCATAATTCATGATCTCTTGTGGTCCTTTTATTGAACCTTAACATTTGCCATTTGGAATTTGAGGTCATTTTATTTTGAATTAAATCATGTTTCTTAGAAAACCCAAGTGAATCTGAGGGCCTAAATATGCTTGATTGGTATTCCTTTATTTTACAAACAAAACCTCTTTTAAACTTTGGCCTATCATAATACAAGAATACCGCAAAGTTTGAGTTGCTGGCTGATGATGAAACTACGAATCCATGATTGGGGGACTCCCCACTGCATTGGGGGTTGGCTACTCATTTATTTTACATTTCTCATGCATACGGTACACCTTTTACCAATTGGATGTAAGAAGGTTTGACGAAACACGATGGTGATCCAAGAAATCTGAGGAGATTTGCTTTGCTGAGCTCAGTTAATGAGCACATCTATATCTACACCTTGATGCCACCTTTCCAATCCATCACTATTTTGCTCTACTACATTCTATTACAATCTATTTCATTTCACTACCTTTCACTTCATTATGCTACACACCATTCCCTTGAAAAGCCAATATCAAGGTGAGACAAGCTGTAGACATGCCAAATTGGCCTTATTTGGAGCTTAAGACTCTTATTCCATTGACAATATCCTTTCTTGGACCATTAAAAATCAAACTGAACTACCCTGTTAGATGAGTTAAGGAGTTTACTAATAAATTTGAGGATGAGTTAGAAATTTTTGAGCCAAGCCATATCCATTGAGTGAGAGCCATATCCATCCTGATGACCATTTTCTAATGATCAATCATTGAGGGTTATGATCAAATTTTTAAATACCAATTGCCTTTTGGGTCATACCGCATCTTTCTGGTTGCCGCCGAATCTTTTTGATCATCACCATCTATCATATTTTGGCATCCATGCATAAAATATAGAAAGATTCCTGCCTAATATGATTGGAGGAAGACCTTCCTCAGCTCATCATCTTTTATTAGAAACAAGTGACATTGAATTTCGATCTCCGATTTATCCGCAATGACTCCTGGAAGTCAGACGCGTCGTTCTGTCTGCACGCACCCTCAATCAAGACCAATGGAGTGTATTCCCAGCACTTTGGGCACATCCCTAACCCAATTCATGATCACTCCTTTATTCCTTCTCTATATTACTTGGGAAAGTGTCTAGAAGTTTCATGGTAAAAATGAGCACTATCAAATGGCGGCAATCCAACCCAAGGTCATGTATATCAAAACTTTTTATTTTTTGACTAGAGCTCTTTCCTCTTTTAGTGGAGACCAATTTTGAGCATAGGGAAGGTGATCCATGGCTTATTCTCTCACCATACCAATTGGGTAAGTGTCTGAAAGTTTCATGTTGAATATTAACACAATTAAATGTTGGTAATCCAACTTATGGTTAGAAATATTAGAACTTGCTAATTTTTGACTTGGTTCACATCCTCTATCAAGGGATACTCATTTGAATGACCTGAAGGAGAGAATCCCTATCCTTCAGCCTACTCTCTTCATCCTCCAATAGCCATATACTCATCTCAGTCCCCTCAAGTCTTTCTCTTTTCGTTCTGATGCAAAGAAGTCAGTCCAAAGAGAGAGAGAGAGAGAGAGAGAGAGAGAGAGAGAGAGAGAGAGAGAGAGAGAAACCTGATTTGTGCTCCATAGTTCTATTTACTATTCTTTGGCTTCTACAGACTTACACAAGCATATTATGGCTAATAATTATTCATAAGAAGTGTTCCACATCAGGTTTTCTTTCTTCTCCAACAAATGGAGCTCAATTCAGACATCTTGTCGGCTCATGGTAGCTTTGGCATCGGCGCTGCGCAGATGGATTTAGAGGCCTGTTCTTGTCTTCATGGGCCAGTAAGGCCTTTCTTTGAACTTCAAGGCCAGCAAGGCCTGCTTTACAACCTGTATGCCTTAGTTATTTTTTCTTTGCTTTCTTGTAGTAGCAGCAGATGATGCAAATGAGCCTCAAAGGGGCTGAAGATGAACATATTTGAATGCCATTTAAGAGAGCCAACAAAGGGGCTTCTAAGGGACTGTAGAAAGGGCAGATTTATGATCTGGGTTCACAGACTTCCCTAAAAAGGAGAGGACCCCGGCGAATTTTCAGAGTCGACAATGATTACATCGTAGCTTGGGGGAAGACCCATTGGAACATCCTCCCGCTCCTAAGTACCAGTGCCAGCATGGTAGGGGGGAGTGGTGAAGGTGGTGATGGAATGGCTGGTTGGGGTGTTGAGGGGCCTGAGGTAGGTAAGGGTTTTGAGGGTTGGATTATGGTGATGGTTGATAGGTTAGGTGGTGGTTGAGGTGTTGGTGGTGATGATCAGATAATGAGAGGTTATGGAGTGGTGGTGGTTGATGAGTTGGGTGATGATTGGATGATGAGGGGCCATGGAGTGATGGTGGTTGGTGGGTTAGGTGATGGTCAGATGATGAGGGGCCATGGAGTGATGGTAGTTGGTGGGTTAGGTGCTGGTTGGCATGTCGGTGGCGGTCTAATTATTAGGCGCCAGGGAGGATTAATGGTTGGTGATGGTAGCGTTGGTAAGGTTGGGTTTTAGGGTGTTTGGGTAAGTTTTCGGCTAGGGATGGCTCTTGGTATGGAGAGTTTCATACAAGTTGTGGGTGGAGTTGGTCATATGGACATAGTGGCAGTTTGATCCTCCACCTACTAAACCTAGGACTGGTTGGTTGACTCCCCGATGTCAGAGTGGATAAGGCCGATTTGTGGGTTTGGTGGTGCTTGTGCTAGTGCTTGAGTGGGTGCATGTACCAGGAGTAGGTCTTGAACTATACCCAGGACAGGCTGCTGGTGTGCCTACTTTCGTTGGCGTCGTGGTTGATTCTGTTGTGCTTTCATTTCTTGTATAAACTTTCCCATCTGTGCCTAGTCGATGTTCCCTTGATCGTTAAGATCGTCAATGTAGTCTTTAAATTGGTAGGAAACCTCCACAGAGTGCCCTGGGTACCGATGGTAGGCACAGTACTTTGACATGTCTGCATTTGCCAGCCATGCCTTTCTCTTCTTCAGGAGCTCCAACTACTATTCAGCCATCAATGCATTGAAAATATTAGTGAGGGGGAAGGGTAGTATTCTCTCTTTGGTCTCCCCTCCTAAGTCGGTTGGCTGGTGGTGGTACTTGGTTGTAGGTAGGTTGTTGCTATGGTGCTCAGTTGTAGGCAGGTTGTTATGGTGGTGCTTGGTTGTAGGTAGGTTGCTATTGAGGTTGTTAGATAGGCTGAGGAGTTAGTCGATATTGTTGGTTCAATGGGGGGTTCGGGTATTGGTTCTGGCAATTCCCACCCTGGAACCCTATGGTGTTGACACTCTCATTGTTCACAACCCCCTCGGTGGTAGGACCTATAGGTGCGGGTTTCCTATTGTTGCGGGGTTTAGGGTCAAACGGATTGATCATAGAGGCATCCCTAAAGTGGGCTTGGAGATATCAGGCACTATTGCAGAGCTCACTCATGGTGGTTGGACGGTGCATGACTAAGAGGTTGTGAATGGCTAGTGTGGTATTCCCGATATGCATCCTCACTTGTTCCCTCTCTAAAATGGTGTTAGCCAACTTTTCTACCATCCCTCTCCACTGGTCAGCAAATCTGGTGAAGTCTTCATCTGGCTTCATCTTTTCAGCAATTAAGTCTATGATTGAGTAGGTTGGCCCCACTCAGTCCCTGTATCTTTGCAAAAATTTCACCTTCGCTATGTTGAAGTTCGTCGCATCAAAAAAATCAAGAGCATAGAACCATTCAAGGGCGGATCCTTCCAATGACCATCAGAAGAGAAAAGCAAGGGCTTTGTGGTCATTCTTTTAAAAGGTAGAGTCATACAAGAAACTCTTGAGGTGTGTGAAGGGATTACTAGTCCCGTTGTAACATTAGAAGATTGGGATTTCTAAAAGAGGAAGGTGTAGAACTGGGAAGGATGGGACTGAAATTTCAGGAGCAGCCTTGGAGTCCAATTGGTGCTTTAGTTCTTCAAAATGCTCATCTATTCGGTTGAGCTTATCAATAAAGGCATAAGTGAGCTTGGGTTCCCGAGCCACTGGTGTTTACACGTGAGTTGCAAGATGAGACAAAAGTGGTGGGTTGGAGGGAGGAACTAGCATAGGATTTGAAGGAAGCCCACAATTGGGTCAGTGGAGATGCGGTAGGGTTGCTCAGGAGAGGAGATGATAAGAGGCCTAGTTGCTGATCGAGGTTGGCGGGCATCTTGCCCATTGCCCAACTGAACCTTGGTTGGAGGGCATCTTGCCCACTTCCAAGGACTACGCGATTACCAAGGTTTCAAGATCAAGGTAGAGAGACAGATCTTTAAGAAATTGCTCCACACAACATAAAGTAGATTGATAGATGGGATCTTGAACATAGAGTTCCATAATGGCATTAACAAACCTCCACAGAGTGCCCTAGGTACCGATGGTAGTGTCCCGTCTAGTATTCTTCTTCTTGCCCGTAGTAGTCCGACAACCCGACATGTTTTCCAGACCTTAGCGTCATGGGCATCCTGCAAAACTTTCTAAGACGATAGTTGAAAGAGAGCAAGTGGAACTTTTATTTTGTTTTTGGCAAACACGTTGTACACAAAATTAATTTTTTTTTGTTTTAGGTGTTTTGAAAGAAGGAATTTTTTTTGTTTTCAATTTTGGTAAGCAAGCAAGTTGTGCAAACAAGTTTTAAAATGACTACTCGACAATTTTTTGGTTCAAACCTTAGATTAGATAGATTGTTAGCAATTGTTCACTCAAGTTGGGTATGGTTCCTATTGCTTCAATTTTCAAGATCTAAGGTTGTCACACAATCACCATGAGTAGGTACTTGGTTTCTTTGAGGTTTTGGGATGAATGGTACAACCAGCCCAATCATGTAGAGAGGAAAACTTTACGGATGGGGACTAACGGAGGTCTTGATGGAAAAAACCAAATCAATTAAGAAGGAATATCCTAGAAGAAAGGTTAGAATCCACCAAGAAAGTGTTTGGAGTGTGAGGGTGTATTGGGAGAGAGAGCACCCACCTCGAATGCCCTACAGATCGAAACAAATCCGGTACCCAATGTAAAAGGCTAATGCAAAAGTAAAAATGGAGGGTAAGAGGAGAAGAAGCAATCAATGTGCGCAAAAGAAATGAAATTAAGCTATCAAATGCAACTAAAACAAGCAAATCATATAATAAGACAAGTAACTAGAAACTAGTAACTAAAAGGTGGTTCGTGCGGGAACCGGTTTGTGAATGAGTGTCCATGTGGGGACAAATCTGAAGTATAAGGAAAATGGTGGTACACAAGGGAACCGATATGAAAATTATTTGGCTCATGCGGGAGCTGAGTTTTGGAAAGGTGGTTGTTCACGCGGGAACCAGTTTTTGAAGAAAAGGGGTGGTTCACGCGGGAAGTAGTTTGTTTGGTTGGAAAAAGGAAAGTAAGACCACATGGGGCCAATTTAAAAGTGCTGCAAAGGGGTGGTCCATGTGGGGACATGTCTGAAAGTGGGTTGGTTCACGCGAGAACCGATTTATAAAAGGGGGTTGGTTCAAGCGGGAACCAGTTTTTAAGGAGAAAAATGTGGTTTATGCGGGAACTGGTGTAAAAGATAAAAAAAAGGAAAGAGGGCCACGTGAGGCCAATATGAAGGTATTGCAGTGTGGTGGTCCACGTGGGGACCAATTTTAAAGTAGGTTGGTTCACTTTGGAACTAGGTTAAAAAGAGGGTTGGTTCACGCGGGAACCAGTTTTTAAGAAGAAAATGGTGGTTCACGCGGGAACCGGTTTTGAAATTAAAAGAGAGAAAATTAGATCCACATGGAGGCAATCTTAAAAGGAAAGGTAAACAGAAAGCTTTCAAGGTAAATGAGCATGGGAAAGGAGAAAGATGAGCCAGTTTGCGAAAGAACCAAATCGGAAAACAACTAGTTGCACGGATGAATCAAGTTAGCACAGATGAAGACATTGGTATAGACATGCCAATTTGGCTTTATTTGTAGGTTAAACCCTTATTCCATTGGAAACATCCCTTTTGAACCACTAAAATAAAGTTGAACCACCCTTTTGGACAAGCTGAGAAGCTTACTGGAAATACAAGGATGAGTTACTAATCCCTGGTAGAATCCATGTTTGCCGAGTGAGGACCATTGTGTCATGTACTTTTGTCCAGTCATCGTACATTTTTTACTTATCATTAGAGTTTCTCGGTTGCCATCAGGTCATCCTGATCAGTGCTGGGGTCCCAGGGCATACCGAATTTGTCCCATTGTTTTCAGTTGTCAACCAGAGTTGTACAGGTTGCCACTAACTTTTCTAGTCATTCCTGTAGACACGCCAAATTCGTTCAATTCAGAGCATAAAACTCATGTTTTATAGGGTAACATGTATTATTTACCATATAATAATGCCGGGTCCTTTAAAGTTGATTTGGAGCTTCGCCGAACGAAATCGGATGTTTTCCGAAGTTTTTCACAAAAAGCCGTAATTTCCGAGTGAAAGCCACACGTAAATCATGTAAACACGGAAATTGGCTGAATGACCAATGCCTAATGATCATGCATTGAAGGTTATGGTCATATTCACACTCCGGACAAGTTTTGTTGCATAACGTGCCTTTCCGGTTTGCCGTCGGAGTCATTTTGACCTGTATCGGATCTTCTGTTCACTGCCCTAACTTTCGGACAAAATTATGAAGTTTTGTAGGGTGTGATGGCTGATCCAATGCTATATAAAGCTTCTTCGGCCTGTTCTCTTTCCAACGTAACAAACGGCGTCGAATTTCGAGTTCGAGAGTGTTCGCAATGGCTTCCGAAAGAAGGACGCACAAAAATAGTCCCATGCGCCCGGGTCCCTGGTCACATGTGCCCAAGACCCAGGGCATGTGCCCATGCGCCTTACCAATGAGGCATGTGACCTCGTGCCCTCACTTGAGGGCACATGCGCCCTACCCTTGAGGCACGAGAGAACCAGTTTTTTACCGGGACTCTACAGCTGAATGGATCGACCGGATAAGGTCGAATTTTTCAGGAAAAGTGCCATGCGCCCCCACTGGGAGGAACATGCACCCCTCAATGGGGCGCATGCGCCTTCGGGTAGGGCGCAAGTTGGCCTATTTTTTAGTCTTGATCGCGCCGTTCGTTCTCCTATAAATTGACTCTGATTCTGGTCGTTCTAGAGGCATGAGCACGACTCCCCAGGCATCTCAAGACGTCCAACCTCCATCCTAAATCGATTTTGTGATTTTTAGAGAGAGAATTTCGAGTTTTTAGAGAGAGAGAAGTCGGTTCAAGAGAGAGGAAGGCTGTTCTGCAGGTGATCTGTCAGGTCTCTATTCTTCGGCCTCTACAGCAGCGTGTGGACGTCTGCTGCCAGAGCTCTCTTCATCAAAGTTCTTCTCCAAGTCTTCTTTAGTTTTCAATAAACGGCACTTGATTCCAAGGTCAGGGCTGGTCGTGACAAGCACAGAAGCAAAGTCGTGCCTGGCAGATCCTGGACTGCTGCTTGGCTTTTTCGACAACCCAGATTTGGCCATATCTTTCTCTATTCTACTCAGAATGTTGCTGTTCTTTTTTCTATCTCTTTGTTTAGTGATTCTCCATCCTCCCATTATTGTTTTTTACATTTTTTAATTATTTTTACTCTGTTAATACGAAAAATAAAAAAGAGGGGTTAGAGATAACCTGAATCCGGTCAGTTTCTAGTCAGTTGTGTGTTTCATGTTATTCTCTTTACGTATACTCCACTTTGTCTAGTTCTAATTGTCTATTTCACTTGTTTATTTGTCTATTTGCATAGAATATCAAGCACCCACTGCGTTGAGGACTCTTCTTCATCGGCCGGCCGAGGAAGGAGAAGCTTTAACCCACACTCTTCACGCTAAGGTACACACGGTCAATTTTAATTCTATAAATCGGAACTCGCAGTTCCTGGCGACCACATGTCTTAATTTATTTCTTCTCACCCTCCTCCCACTTGACCTGAACCATCTCTTTGGTGATCGAGCAACGCCAAGGGATGAAAGTTCGGGGATCAATGTGAGTGTGGGACCGAGGTGAGAGTTGCTTTCCGTATTTTCTTCCTTTCTTTCTCATCCCCTCTTGAGGTGACAATCTAGATTCACGGACTTCCCTGAAAAGGAGAAGACCCCGTCAAATTTTTAGAGTCGACAGCTTTGTGGCAACCACGGTGGGACAAGCAATGTCTTCAACCGTGGGTGCTTAGTGTTTTTGTTTGCAACTAGTTCTAGTTCTAGACCGGTTCCCACGTGAGCCTTTCCTTCTTTCCACCTTTCTTAATTTCATGCCATCTCAAAATTTCTAATTTCACCCATCTTTCATCAGATCTGAAGTGCCAAGTATGTCATTTAATTTCTGCCATTTTATTTAAACCGGTTCCCACGTGAACCACCCTTTTTCTTTCAAACTGGTTCCCGCGTGAACCAATCTCTTTCTTTACTTCGGTTCCCACGTGAACCAAACCACTTTCCTTCATATCTATACCAACTTAGATCAGATCTTTGTTCACCTTTAATTGGCTCCACGTGGCCTTCTTTCAATCATTCAAACCGGTTCCCACGTGAACCACCCTTTTTTGCCCAAAACCGGTTCCCGCGTGAACCACCTTTACTTTTTACCCCCGGTTCCCACATGAACCAGCTTATTCTTACATCGGTCCCCACATGGACCACCCTTTTGCTTAGCCATCAGATTTGAGTCCTCTTATTTCCATCACCTTTTCACTATCTCCATTTGGCTCACATAAGAAACAAGGTCTGGATTCTAGTTTCTAGTTGCTTGTCTAGTTTCTAATTGCTTGTCTTGTGTGATTGCTTGTTTATTTAAGTTTATGTCTTGCTTATTACTTGCTTTAGTACTTGATTGCATTCTCTGCTCCTTCTCTCTACCTCCTTCTTTTACACTTTTTTGAGGTGGGTGCTCACTCTCCCATTTACCCCTCCCATCCAAAACACCCTCTTGGTGGATTCTGACCTCTCTTCTGTGATATTCCTTCCTAGTTGACTTGGTTGGCTTTCATCAAGGCCTCCGTAATACCTCATACGTGGAGTATTCCTCTTCACGATCGGGTTGGTTGTACCACTCCCCAAAACCCAAAGCATCCTATGTTACCTACACGTGGTGAGATTGTGTGAAACCTAGGTCATTGGAGATTGGAGTTAGGATCCTAACCCATTTGTTGAGAGAACAATTCTTAACAAAATACATAAACCTAAGGTTTAATCAAACAATCATTGCGTAATTTTGCTTTCAAGTCTTTGCATCACTTGTTTGTCAAACAAAAATTCAAACCTCTAACTTTTTGCAAGATACTAAAAAAACCAGAAAAAGTTCTTTGTTTGCTTTGTCAAATTGTTTGTTTTACTTTCTCCTTGAAGTTCAATGCAACTAAGTTCTGGAAGGCACGTTGGAATGGCAGAACACGCTGAACATCAAGAGCACGAGATGGGTCACCAACCAAATCCATCAGACGGTCATGTTAATCCATTGTTTGAGTCAGAAGCGCAAGAGGTCCCTCAACCATCTGCTCCCCGTGATGTTGAACAACTCTTTAGGGAGTTGTCTCTCTATACTGACCCTGAAACCTACGCCCGCATACAATCCATGGTGAAAGGAAAAATTGCCTCAGATCAGGCTGAAGCCAACCAAGTTGCTTCATCTCCTTGTCCTCTAGTTCGACCACCACTCATTCAATCACCCTTTGTTCAACCACCTATTATTCAACAATCTGTGATTCAACCATCATTAGCACAGCATCTGTAGTTCAACCATCTATAGTTCAACCATCTGTGGTCCAACCCTCATTTGTTCAGCCATCTTATTTTAACCATGTTGCTCCCTTGGCCCATGAAGTCATGGGACAATCTTCAGTGAATTTGCCAAGTCATGCTCCTCATTTCCAGAATCATGTCTTTAACCACATACCCCCACCAGTAAACCAAGAACCTGCTCTCACCCAGGCAATCATGGATCAGCTCACCCAGATGAATGAACATTATGAAGAGCTGAGATGTCGCCTAGACTCCAAGTCAGTTCCTGAGATTTCTATTCCTTCTTTACCAGTTCTCCACTTGCCACCTTCTGAACTACCAGTTTATCACCGCTACGATGGTACTGGCAACCTTTTTCTCCACCTTAAAAATTTTATCTATGAATCTTCATTCTGAAAAAATGATCATAGGGTTCTTGCCTTCTTGTTCCGTCGATCACTAGAAGGGTCTGCATTAGAATGGTTCTACTCGCTTGACTCCTTTGAGGTAGGAGACTTTGATATCGTCAAGACCAAATTTTTGCAAAGATACAGAGACCAGGTGGCACCGTCATGCTCCATAACAGATTTGATTGCTGAAAAGATGAAGCCCGAAGAGGACTTCATAAAGTTTGCTTATCGCTGGAGGGGAATGGCAGAGAAATTGACAGATGTGATTTTTTAAGGGGAACAAGTGAAAATGCTTATCGGGAACACCACACCAGCTCTAAGGAATGTATTGATCATGCACCGTCCTACCACAATGAATGAACTTTATGACAGTGCCCGGTACTTGCAAGTCCACTTCAAAGATGCCACCATGATAAACCCTTTTGATCCTAAACCCAGAAACTTCAGGAAAACCCCCTCTGCACCAGTTGGGCCTACAACCGAGGGAGTGTTCAACAACGAAGCTATAAACATTATGGGGAACCAGGGAGGGAACCGTCAAAACCAGTTCAGAAACCCACCTCAAAACCTTTCCTATTACCCCTTCAGCAACAGGTTAGGCCACCACAACCACGATAACCACAACAACCCCCTCAGCTAGTAGCACAACCTCAGCAACCTCGTCAACCTACCTATAATAGGGCACCGCCACCACCCAATCAGGCACCACGAATGGGAGGTCCTAGGAAAGAGAACTACCAACAACTCTCTTACTCCTTGACCAACATCTTCAATGTACTCATGGTGGAGAAACAGTTGGAAGTGCCCAAGGAGTCAACAAATGTAGATATGTCCCGATACTGTGCTTACCACCGGTGTCCTGGTCACACTGTAGAAGTGTGTTTTCAATTCAAGTATTACATCCACGATCTGAATGACCAAGGCAGCATTGATTGGGCTCAAATGGGGGAATGCATACAAGCTATGAAGGCTAGGCAGCAGCAGCGGCAACGTCCACCAGCTCATCCTCAACAGCAACCTGGCTTGGGGATTGTTCAGAATCCGCTCCCATGCTCCTGCTCCAGCACCGGCACCAGCACATCCAAACCTAGGAATTGGTCTAGTACACTCCATTGTCCGGGGAGATGCCAGCCGTGCTCAAAGTTGGAAACTAGAAAACCAAAATCCAACCATGCCAGTCAACCCAGCTAGGCCTCCTGCTAGGAACCCTCCTAGACAAATAATCCGTGCACCTGCTACTCCACAACCACCACCTAGTTCAATAACCCAACCACTGGCCGCCACTTCTTCTCGCCGACCCATCATTAGGCCAGCCCCCTCCTTAACTACACCTCCTTCAACCATTGCTACACACCGGCCCTTGCTCATCCAACCACCACAATCACCACTAAACCTAAACCCCCAGCCTATGAGCTCTGTCACTCCAAAACCTCAACCTATCGTAACACCGACCCCACAACCTACCACATTACCAACACCTTCATTAAACTCATCAACCACTCCTGCACCCCGGCCTCTTCTTATCAGGCCACCAGTATCACCATCACTACCACCTCCAAACCCTACCCCTCTACCCACTAACCCAATCATCCCAGAACCACCAATCCCATTGCCTACCATACCTGCACCTACACCACATGTTCCACCACAGTCCACCCCAGTTAACCCATCACCTCTACCCAACCGCCAAATAGCCCCGGTGCTTCGGAGTGGGAGGATGTTCCAGCGGCTCTTTCCCTAAGCCGGTACTCAACCGCAGGATCCAGTGGAGGAGGAACAAGTGGAAGAACCATTGCCAGGCACAACCTATGATTTGTTAAAACATTTAGATAAGACACCGGCCCATATTTCCATACTTGAGTTGATCAAAAGATCAAAGGTGCACCAGGAGATTCTACAGCAATATTTACAAAGGGTCATGGTGAGTGAAGATCTTCCACCTGAGAAAATCACTACATTGTTAGCCCCTAGAAGTGAGCACCCAACACTCACTTTCTCTCAGGAGGAACTAGCAGATCTAGAGGTTAGGAGATATGCTTTGCATGTGGCTATTATCATCTGCAATGTCGAAATAAAATCATGTTTGGTTGACACTGGAGTTTCTATCAATGTTATGCCGCTAAAAACTTTGTAGTTGTGCGGTATTTCTGACCAAGAAATTAAGCCATCTTGTGCCATGGTGACGTCCTATGACAACTCCAAGAAGTCTTCACGTGGGGTGGTCACTCTAGAAGTTAAACTTGGACCATGTACGGTCACAACATATTTTCATGTTCTAGAATTGGATCCAACTTTTCGGGCTATACTTGGGAGGCCATACTTGGAGGCAATAGGAGCTGTGGCCTCAACAAACCACCAGGGCATAAAATTTTCCTTTAAAGGACAGGTGGTCAAGTTGACTATCATACCTATAAGGGATGAGACGAATGATACTACTTTTACATCACCCCTTGGTTTGTCAATACAACCCCAGATCTCAGTGGGAGAATTACTAGAAGTTAGATGCATGACCGCCTCTCTACTTGACACAGTGGGATGGCGGATGATGATGAAACTGGGCTATCAGCCTGGAAAAGGTTTAGGCAAAGATCTTCAAGGAATCACTCAGCCGATTCAAACTATGAAAAGGCCACGCAGGCAGGGGTTGGGATATGAAGAGGATTCCATCCCAATGAGAATCTTCCAGCCAGGATATGCCATGGGACTCCACAACTTCTTTATCAAAGGGGAGACCATGATGATGGCTGAAGATGACAAGAGTTTCGTTACAGTTGTCAAGAGAAGGAAGGCTCCAGATGAAGAAGAAGACTTGGAAGACCTATGCTTATCTTTGACTCGTCTGGTCTCAAGTGGGGAAGAGCACCAGGAACCACTCAAGGGCAGACCAATCTTGGATCATCTAGTTAAGCATGTTACCCAAGTCAAAACCATTCCACGAGTCCTAAATACAACAATCCCATGTTTGAACCTCGTACCATTGTTTCTAGATCTTTTGGATGGGCTTCAGAGCCCACTTACCCACCTTGGGCCCATGTACCCTCTTCAACCTTCCACTCTTACTAGGCCAGCTTGCCCATTTACTTCTCTCATCAACTTCAGAACTGAGGGCTTTTTCCAACATGGGCTCACATGCCCATTTATTTCTAAGATCGGGTCCATGTACCCGTTTATTTTTTTCATCAGTTTTGGACCCATGTGTCCACTTTCTATTACCATTGAGCCCACGAGCCCCTTTTCCCCTTTATCCTTAAGTTTTTATTTCTATTAATTCAGTCATCTTCTATCAAATACTAAGTCATGCTGACTCATTCTATCTTTTTACTTGAAATTCCCAAAAAAATGTCTTCTCTGAAACTCACATTTCCATCGAGGAGACATCTCTACTCATCCCAGAGGGTGCTCCCAATCAGGGATCCCCCTTTTATGAATCATTGATCGATTTACTCGATCCTCCCTTCATTGTAAATACCACTTTTCCAGCTTTATCTTTAGTAGGTCAAGTTAGGTTAGGAAATAGAAAAGTAAGAGGTAAACGAGTTCCAAATTGGTATATGCAACAATTGGCATAGAAATGTGTAGAGTGTGCAAGGCGGCCAAACTTTTAGAGAATACCGTCCAGCTAGATGAAATACGGTATCAGGATGAGCATAACATAGATCATACTTTGGTAGCATATGAGGTGGTATCAGAGAAGGATCCTGAATTTGAAGATGAAATTGAGGACTTGGCTGATGCGTATGCATCTGGGCTTAGAAGATTTGAAGAACCATCAGCCACAGAGAATGAACCAACCAAGGAACTGAATTTAGTAACCATGGAAGATCCTAAGACTACCCTCATTAGTGCAAACCTCACTCCCTCACAAGAACAACGTTTGATCAAAGTTTTGGAAGAATATAAGGGCACGTTCGCATGGATGTATGAAGACATGCCGGAATTAGATAATTCATTGGTTGAACATAGATTAACCTTGAAACCTGGAACTACCCCGGTTAAATAAAAGCTCAGGAGATTCCACTCTGATATTGCACTCAAAATGAAAGAAGAGGTCGACAAACTACACCAAGCAAAATTCATTAAAGTTGTCTTATATCCGCAATGGGTGGCTAACATAGTCCCTGTTATGAAGAAGGATGGACGAATTCGGATTTGTATAGATTTCAGGGACTTAAACCAAGCGTGTCCTAAAGATGATTTCCCTTTGCCTCATATCGATGTTTTGGTTGATAACACAGCTGGATTTGAAATGCTTTCATTCATGGATGACTATTCTGGATACAATCAGATCCGGTTAGCTGAGGAGGACAAAGAGAAGACCTCGTTCACTACACCTTGGGGAACATATTTCTATGTTGTCATGCCCTTTGGGTTAAAGAATGCTAGTGCTACATATCAGAGGGCTATGATGGCTATCTTTCACGACATGATGCACACCCTTGTAGAGGTGTATGTGGACGATTTGGTTATCAAGCCCAAGAGTCGGGAAGATCATTCTGAAGTGCTAAGAAAAGTTTTGCAACGAGCTAGAGAAGATAAGCTGAAAATGAACCCTAAGAAGTGCACATTAGGAGTTTCATCAGGAAAGCTACTAGGGTTCATAGTAAGCAAAAGGGGCATAGAGATCGACCCAAACAAGGCCAAAGCAATCATTGGTATGCCTCCCCCGAAGAATATGAAAGAGCTCTGAGGATTGATTGGGAGGCTACAATTTGTCCACCATTTTATCTCACAACATTCCGAAAGGTGTAAACCTTTCTATGAGTTAACCAAGGCGGGGGCCGAGTTTAAATGGGATTCAAAGTGCCAGGAGGCATTTGATGGGTTGAAAACATACCTGGAAGGTCCCCCTATACTTAGACCACCAATTCCCGACAAGCCCTTGGTCCTCTACATTTCGATTCTTGAGAACTCTCTTGGGGCAGTCCTTGCACAAGTTGATGAAGAAGGGAAAGAACGAGCTACTTATTACTTGTCTAAGATGTTTGATGCTTGTGAGCTGAAGATAGTCTTGTTTGGGTGGTTCAGAAACTCAAGCATTATTTTCTTGCTCACCAAGTCAAACTCATTGGTCGTATTAATCCTATTAAGTTTCTGTTAGATAAGATAGTCTTGACTGATTGGTTAGGGAGATGACAGAGCTTCTTATCCCAATTTTATATCACTTATGTCCCACATAAGGCAATCAAGGGCTATGCTATTGCTGAACACCTTGCCCATCATCCCATACTCGTCTTTGACCTAGTCCGGTCAGAGTTCCGGGATGTCAAACTAATGTCAGTCCGATCTTATAATCTTTGGACATTATATTTTGACGGGGCTCTGAATCTCATGGTAGAGGGATAGGTATTGTTCTTTTGTCACCTGAAGGTGTCACCATTCCACAGGCTTTTCAGCTTAACTTTCCAGCAACCAACAACATAGCTGAGTATGAAGCCTTGCTGGCCAGGCTGGAGGCTGCTCATTTCCATGGTGCCACCGAACTGAGGGTGATAGGTGATAGTCAATTGATCCTACGCCAAGTCTTATCCAAGTATCGAACTTCCCATCCAAACCTCAAACCCTACTAGGAGCTCACCACCTGCTACATCAAGCTATTCTTCAAATTCACCTTTGTCCATGTCCCCCGTTCTCAGAATATCCTCGCCGATGCCTTAGCTTCACTAGCTTCATCTCTATCTGTCCTTCTAGGCAGGCAAGTGCGGACTATCCACATTTGTAGGAGGACAATTCCAGCAATTGAGGATGGACATTTTCTAAAGGTTAAGGAGAGGTTCAACAGAAAGGAATACTTGGAACACAAAGAATAGATCTCCCTAATTGAGTTGGAAGAATTAGAAGAAGGTGATAGACCTTGGTATGACGAGATTGCGAGGTATTGTCAAGATCAGTGATATCCGCCTGGATCCACCACCAAAGAAAAGAAGGCAATCAAAAGAGTATCCCAGAGGTATACAATCCTAGGAGGAGTGCTCTACAAGATAAGCCTAAGTGGAATCTTACTCAGGTGTCTTGATGAAGAAGAAGCTGAGTTGGTGCTGAAGGAAGCACATTCTGGAGTTTGTGGTGGTCATGTGAATGCCCAAGCCCTTGCTAAGAAAATCATCCGACAAGGGTATTATTGGCCAACTCTAGAAGAAGACTGCTCCATCTTTGTCTGGCATTGTCATTCGTGTCAACTCCATGCCGACAAGATTCACTCTCCCGCATCTTCCCTTCATCCTATTCATGCCCTATGGCCTTTCGCCATGTGGGCTTTTGATATCATTGGCCCCTTGAGGGACCTCAACTTCGAAATGTGCTCAAAATCATTCATTCTGACGGCAACGGAGTATTTCACAAAGTGGGCTGAAGCGGAAGCATTCGTGGAGATTAAAGCATCAAGTGCAACATCTTGGCAAGGTTCGGGATCCCCAGTGACATCGTCACCGATAATGGGCCACAATTTCTTTCACAAGATCTGTGCGATCTTTGCAACAGGTATTGCATTTCATTGCATCATTCATCACCATACTATCCTCAAGGCAATGGTCAAGCAGAAGCCACCAATAAAACCTTAATCAAAATCATCAAGAAATCTTATAAATCTAGCAAATTTGCCGACTGGCCTGATAAGCTTGTAGAAGCTCTATGGGCTTATCGTACTTCCGTAAGGACTCCCACTGGACAAACCTCGTATGATTTGGCATATGGGATGGAAGCAGTGGTCCCCTACGAAGTATTACTTCCATCTCTCTGAGTTCAGCTCGACAGGGATATTCCTGTTGATGAGAGACAAGAATCTCTCCTTGCACAGTTTGAACTCTTTGATGAAAGAAGGCTAGCCGCCGCTGAGCATGCCCGGACTTATCAAAGTAGACTTAAAAGGTTTTATCAAAAGAGGGTGGTTGAGAGAAAATTCGAGATCGGTGAGAGAGTAGTCAAACGCATATTCGTTAAGCCAGGGGGTCCCTGCTCCAAGTTGCAACCTAACTGGGAAGGGCCTTTTGTAATCACTGAAAAGTATCCAGGCAATGCATATGAATTGACTAATGCAGATGGAAAAAAATTGAATCATCCTTGGAATGGAGTTTACCTCAAAAAGTACTTTCCATAAAAATGGAGAAACCACTGGTATAATCTCAAGTCATTGATTCTAGGTTGTTCGTGAGAGGTCAAGGGTAGGTACCATCCTACACACACAACACCTCCCGATCCTAGAATCCAGACAACCTGACACTTGCAAAAGGCAAAGCAGAAATCTAGAAATGGAAGGAGTACCCTTACCCTATTCTCTTCTACTCCGTCCAAGATAGGGAGAGAAGATTAGAGAGGGGTAGTATCGAAAACACTCGCCACCCTAGTAGGAGGCCGTCTCAGAGGGTGCAAAAGGGTGCCAAAAGATGGGCAATGAACTCCTCAGGTTAGAAAAAGAAGAATGATCAACCTGTCTGAATGAGTACCCAGAATGATAGTCAAGGCAAAAGGCACTAAAAGATGGGCAATGTCCCCACGGGTCAAAAACCTGTCCAAATATGTGCCACATAGAAAAGAGCAAAAAAATAAGAGAAACCCAAAGAGGCCGAACCCCAATGGGCAATTTGAGTGAGAGTAGAGAAATCCCTCTCAACATCTCCAAACCCTATCAAGGACTTGCTCTATACTCTTCCTCCTTAAACCCCTTGGGTAGGGTAAACCGACCGAATCCAGGTGGAATCCAAGCCGATCAAAGGAAGAAGGTTAGAAGGATTCTAGGTAGGGAACTTTATTTTTGCACGTGGTATCTACCACTTGAGTCTTGACAAACCCCAAAGATCAATGAATTGTCTCAAATACTAGCATTTTCTCCACAAAAAGTGAATATTTCTAAAATCCAAAAAAGTGAATATTCCAAAATCCAAAAAAATGATGAATATTTCAAATCCAAAAAAATGAATATTTCAAAAACCCAAAAAAAGTGAATATTCCAAAATCCAAAAAAATGATGAATATTTCAAATAAAAAATGAATATTTCAAAAAAAAAGATGAATATTTCAAAAATCCAAAAAAATGCATATTTCAAAAATTTTAAAAAATTGAATATTTTTGTAAATCCAAAAAAAAAATGATTGTTTTCAATAAAACCAAAAAAAAATGCTCATTAGCTCAGTCATAATCATTGCCTTAGTTGCATCCATGTTTATTTGATTGTCATGCATATTTTCATTCTTGCATTGCATATCCATTTTTTATTTATTCCACCTTGTTAAGAAGGCTCTTCCCCTTGACCTAAGTCAAAGTTGACCATAATGAGCAAAGGGATGAGTCACGGTGAAGATCTAATCCCCTTTCTATCAAGTGTTTCACGCATTTCAATGCAGGAGAGAAGAAGATTCACACCACGACAGGTAAGTTCTCTCAATCCTTACCTCCATTTCATTTAAGTCATTTATTTTATTCTACCTTGTTAAGAAGGCTCCTCCCTTTGACTTAAAATCAAGGCAAACGATAAACAGGCAAAGGGATGAGTCATGATAAAAATTTAATCATCTTTGTTAAGTATTTTCAGGAGCTGAAGAAGCAAAAGAGAAGGGCCATCAGGCAACCTTTTAAGTCTAACAGGTGAAGTGGTGAGATCAGTGTTCCCCAAGAACCATCATATGGACCTTGTGGCAAAAAGAGAGAAAGCGCCACCCAACTGAACATTATCGTGGTGCTGTATTCCGTCAGAAGGCAAGACTGGACCAGAGATGCTGATGAATCAGGCAGTCGATGCAAGTTGATAGACCTTTCCTGAAGATTTCATCCTCAGTTTCTCATCAATCTCACATTATCACCAGCATTCCATTTTGCACTTCACATCACTCCTAATATCTGTCACCTAGTTATGTTAGGTCCATTTGATACATATTATATGCATTAATGTTGAAGACATTGAGAGTGAAAATGACTGGGCCCGAGGTCCCCTTCAACAAAATTTACGACGGCTTGGTCATTTCTTCACAATCATGGATAAGCCAAAATTGAATATTGGAGGGACGATGGTTCCTAATCGGGTGTCTTGACCTCCAATAGACAATCTATATCTTCAACTATTTTTTACATAATTTTCTATGTTTTCACATCCATTTCCTTTTTCATTCTTCATCATTTCCTTTCATCCCACCATATTTTATTCTTTCCTTTCTTTTATCCCACCGTGTCTTTTTTTTCCCACCACGTCATGGCAATTGTCATGCCATTGTTTCTTCTTTCCCATCATTCTATGTTAGTCCCACCATTATCTTTCAATCCCATTATGGCTTAAGTCTATTTTGTCGTTTTCCGAATACTTGATTTTCTGCCAGAGCATGATTCATGGTTTTCATCATACCCGAGCAATTTTGTTATGCTTAAACAAACCCTTTTAGAATTTGAGATTATTCCACTCAGAATTAAACTGAGTATTTTGGTGAAACTTGAATGAACTTGAGATTCCAAATATGATGGATTGGTATTCTTTCCATTTTAAGATCCAATTTCTCTTTAAAACTTTAGCCCATCACAGTACAAGAACACCGCAAAGTTCGAGTTGATGGCTGATGATGAACCTACGAATTCGAGGACTCCTCACCACGCTGAGGGTTGGCTACATCCTTTATCCTTTATTCTTTATTTTTCATCTCTCGTGCCAATGGCATGTCTTTTACCAATCAATTATATGAGATTTTGATAGAACATGAAAGCGATCTAGAATACTTAGAGAGATTCATTTTGCTGGATCGGGTAGATAAGCGTGTCTATATCTACACCTTGATGCCACCTTTTCAGTCCATCATCATTCCATTCCTCTACACTTATCTACGTTCACTTGCATTCTATTACAGTTCACTCCGAATCACTCCGCTTCATTACGTGCCACTCCCTTACAAAGCCGACATCAAGGCGAGGCAAGCTGTAGACACGCCAAATTTGCCTAATTCAGAGCATAAAACTCATGTTTTATAGGGTAACATGTATGATTGACCTTATAATAATGCCGGGTCCTTTAAAGTTGATTTGGAGCTTCGCCGAACGAAATTGGATGTTTTCCGAAGTTTTTCGCAAAAAGTCATAATTTTCGAGCGAAAGCCACACGTAAATCATGTAAACACGGAAATTGGATGAATGACCAACGCCTAATGATCATGCATTGAAGGTTATGGTCATATTCACACTCCGGACAAGTTTTGTTGCATACCATGCTTTTCCGGTTTGTCGTCGGAGTCATTTTGACCTATATCGGATCTTTTGTTCACTGCCCTAACTTCCGGAAAAAATTCTTAAGTTTTGTAGGGTGTGATGGCTGATTCAATGCTATAGAAAGCTTCTTCAGCCTGTTATCTTTTCAACACAATAAACGGCGTCGAATTCCGAGTTCGGGAGTGTTCGCAATGGCTTCCGGAAGAAGGATGCGCAAAAATAGTCCCATGCGCCCGGGTCCCTAGTCACATGCACCCAGGACCCAGGGCACGTGCCCATGCGCTCTACTAGTGAGGCACGTGACCTCGTTCCCTCACTTGAGGGCACATGCGCCCTACCCTTGAGGCACGAGAGAACCAGTTTTTTACCGGGACTCTACAGCTGAATGGATCGACCGGATAAGGTCGAATTTTTCAGGAAAAGTGCCATGCGCCCCCACTGGGAGGAACATGCACCCCTCAATGGGGCGCATGCGCCCTGGGGTAGGGCGCAAGGTGGCCTATTTTTTAGTCTTGATCGCGCCGTTCGTTCTCCTATAAATTGACTCTGATTCTGGTCGTTCCAGAGGCATGAGCACGACTCCCCAGGCATCTCAAGACATCCAACCTCCATGCTAAATCGATTTTGTGATTGTTAGAGAGATAATTTCGAGTTTTTAGAGAGAGAAGTCGGTTCAAGAGCGAGGAAGGCTGTTCTGCAGGTGATCTGTCAGGTCTCTATTCTTCGGCCTCTACAGCAGCGTGTGGACGTATGCTGCCAGAGCTCTCTTCATCAAAGTTCTTCCTCTCCAAGTATTATTTAGTTTTAAATCAACGGCACTTGATTCCAAGGTCAGGGATGGTCGTGACAAGCACAGAAGCAAAGTCGTGCCTGGCAGATCCTGGACTGCTGCTTGGCTCTTTCGACAACCCAGATTTGGCCATATCTTTCTCTATTCTACTCAGAATCTTGCTGTTCTTTTTTCTATCTCTTTGTTTAGTGATTCTCCATCCTCCCATAATTGTTTTTACATTTTTTCATTATTTTTACTCTGTTAATATGAAAAATAAAAAAGAGTGGTTAGAGATAACCCGAATCCGGTCAGTTTCTAGTCAGTTGTGTGTTTCATGTTATTCTCTTTATGTATACTCCACTTTGTCTAGTTATAATTGTATAATTCACTTGTTTATTTGTCTATTTGCATAGAAGATCAAGCACCCACCGCGTTGAGGACTCTTCTTCATCGGCCGGCTTAGGAAGGAGAAGCTTTAACCCACACTCTTCATGCTAAGGTACACACGGTCAATTTTAATTCTATAAATCAGAACTCGCAGTTCCTGGCAACCACATGTATTAATTTATTTCTTCTCATCCTCCTCCCACTTGACCTGAACCATCTCTTTGGTGATCGAGCGACGCCAAGGGATGAAAGTTCGGGGATCAATGTGAGTGTGGGACCGAGGTGAGAGTTGCTTTCCGTATTTTCTTCCTTTCTTTCTCATCCCCTCTTGAGGTGACGATCTGGATTCACGGACTTCCCTGAAAAGGAGAAGACCCCGTCAAATTTTCAGAGTCGACAATTCTGACTTCTCCAAGTTGTCCCTGGCTATTTTGGGTATCTTTTTGAGTTTACCGGGTTCCTCCCATCATTTTCGGTCATCAACCTAAGTTTTACAGGTTATCATTGGCTTTTCCAGTCATTCCAAGTTCTACGAGTCATCCCCTGCTCTTCCAAGCATCTCTCCGAGTATTCTAGGTTCTTCCCATTGTTTCCTATTGTCAATCCAAGTTGTACGGATTGCCTCTGGCATGTTTGGTCATTTCAAGTATTTCGGGTCATCCCTGGATCTTCCGAGCACCTTTTCGAGTTTTCCGAATCCTTCCCATCATTTATGGTCATCAACCCGAGTTGTATTTGTTGCTACCAACTTTATGGGTCATTCTGAAGTTTATTGCATTGTCGACACTTTTTCAAGTGTTGGATCAACATCTGGGCCTTTGACGCCATTGGGAGAATAAACCAAAAGTTACAATCCCGTATAGAAGTCTTGAGATGTGTGCCATCTGGTTTACCCATTTGGAGAGCTACATTTGTGAGTCCTCTTTCATATGCAACAAACAGGAGTCGAAATGGACGTCCCGTTAGCAAGTTACGGCTTGAGAATGGAGTGTGCACAGGAGATAGAGCGTAGTACGCCCCCAAACTAGGGTCGTGGTCTGCGCGCCCCCGGACTGAGGGTGCGGTCAATTTCAAAAACCATAAATTTACCCCGGTTTAGGCTTTCCAAACCGGTTTTGGAAGGTTTCCCCCAATAAAAATCAATTATTTTGACCGCGCCCTAGGGACAGGGGCACATTCATTGTGTCAATCTGATTTTCAGCATATTTATAGATTTTTTTGGGGGTTTTAGTAATGACACACTGAACATTTCCCCAAAGTGAGGGCGCACTAGAGGTGTGTTCAGTATGTTTCTATGTTTTCCACCGATTTTGATCCTCTATAAATTCTGGCCATTGGGGTAAAAACTAGGATCCTTCTCTTCATCCTCCAGCCACCCTTGGCTCATCCCAACCTCCCAAAATCGTCCTCTCTTCATCCCGTGCCCTGATATCATCCTAAAGTGAAAGAGAAGCCGATCTATGCTCTGACATGCTGCTTTGCAGATCAACAGCTTCCACAGATCTCCCTAATCATTTTCTGGCTAGGCTTCCTTTAGAAGAAGTGTTTTTCATTGATCTATATTTCATCTTCAACAAATGGAGATCGATTTCGACATCGCCTCAGATCGTGGTGGCTTTTACACCGGCGCTGCATAGACAAATCCGAAGTCTTCTCTTCTAAGTCATCATATTATCAATCAATTTAAGTACATTTACTGGTGAATTAAGCCTATACATCCTTCATAGAAACTATTCCCTGGTGAGTCCTCTTTCATTTACAATAATAATCATTAAATTCTAAAATTTATGGTTCCCATAGCACGTCCTACATCGATTTTGCACTAGTGGTTTCCATAACTTCATTGTCTAAGATCTGAATTATAAGATAAATTCAGATCATTTATCATAAAATTCAATCCAAATTTTCTTCATGACAAATAATATTTTGCTAGTCTTCTTTATTTTAAAAAAAAGGGGAGTCCATTCTGATTTCTGGATTGTCCGTGGTGATCGCTTCAACAAAGTCACGCAATCTGGTACTATTTCTAGTTTCCGTCCAATTTCATAATTTTTATAGGGCTTTACAGACATATTGAGGATAAGTTATCAACATAGAAACTCTTCCTCTTCAAGTTCTATGTCTATTTCAACAAATGTCACTCAATTTTGATATTGAGACTGCCTGTGACGAGCTCTACATCAATGTCGCGCCAGATAGTGTCAACACGCCCCCGGACCTAGGGCGTGCCCACCGCGCCCTCAAGCCAAGTGCGCATTCACACTTGTGTGCTGTCTGGCCAGATCGGTGATATATCACACATTTTAGCTCCGATTTGAGCTATTCAAGTTTATACTTCTTTGTCATTCATCTAACATCATTTATAAATCATTTTTATTTAGTTTTTACAACATCTAATATATCTTAAAAAACAAAAAATTAGGGCTTACCCCAAAACTGGTGAGTTTATTTTCAATTGCTATTTTTATGCCACTTTCTTTATAGTTAATAACACTTCACTCAGTTCTAATCCTTGTTTCACATGTTTTCATGTCTTTCTTGTCTACTAGTTGCACATATACATTAAGCAAGCGGTGGTTAAGGACTCTTCTTCATCAGCTGTCCAAAAAGGGAGAAGGTTGAACCCGTACACACTCTTTCCTACGCTAAGGTATGCACGATCATCCTTTACTCAATTTGCATTTTATTTCATTTAAATTGGAGCCAGCATTTCTTGACGACCACCTACTTTCATTTCTTCATGCATTAAGTTTCTTTCCGTCCTCACTTTCCTCCCACATGACCTGAACCGCCTCTTCGATGCTCGAGCGACGCTGAGAGATGAAAGTTCAGGGATCAATGTGAGTGTGGGACCAAGATGAGAGTTTCAGTGTTTTCTTTCTCATCTCCTCTTGAGGTAGCAATCTGGATAATGACAAACCCAGTTTCACAGTCGACAACTTTGTGGCAACCACGGTGGGGCAACCATTGTCTTTAACTGTTCTTGCTTGATGTTCTAGTGCAACTAGTCTCTTTTTCATTCACATACTTCATTTGCTTAATTTATTGCTTTCATTCATATCATTCTATGCTTGCATAAATTGATTGCTCCTCCTCCTCCTCTTTCTCTTCATTTTCTTTTTGCATTAGATAGCATCGAGTACCAAACTTGTTCTGATCCATAGGGCATTTGAGGCGATGGCTCTCTCTCCCAACACACCTTCACCCTTCAAACACCCTCTTGGTGGATTCCAACCTCTCCTTCCTAGTTGATCTGGTTGTTTTCATCAAGACCATCCGTAAAGTATTCCTTTTTGTACGATTGGCTGGTTGTACCATTCTCCCCAAAATCGCGAAGAACCCAAGTACCCATTTGTGGTGAGTTTGTGATAACCTTAGGTCATTGGTGGTAGAAGTGATAGAAATCAATCCTACAAGTGTTGAGTGAACAATTCTTAAAAATCTCTTAATCTAAGGGTTGAACAAAATCATTGCATAATCATTCAGGAGTCTTTGCATAACTTCTTTGTCAAACCAAAGTTCAAAACAACAAAAAATTGAAAAACACCAAAATAAAAAAGGAGTTCTTTGCTTTAAATCTATGTCCAACTTGTTTGTCTACAATAAGTGAAAGAAAAATCTCTCAAAGAAAGCGAAAACATAACAAAAGAATAAATCTTTGCATTTTG